>JAVIAB010000046.1:13611540-14256540 GCA_032433765.1 Megaustenia siamemsis
ATGATGATCCACGTTTATGACGTGATGATCTATGTTTATTACAGGATGATCCATGATTATGACACGGGGATCCATGTTTACGACATGATGATCCATGTCTATGACATGACGATCCATGTGTATAACGCGGTGATCCATGTTTATGACCTGATTATACATGTTTATGAGACGGTAATCCATGTTAATGACAGGATAATCCATATTTATGACAGGATGATCCATGTTTATGACAGGATGATCCATGTTTATGACAGGACCTATGTACGGCCTTCATCTTTAATCCCATTAGTCGCTATCCTTCATTGTCCTACGAAAGCTTCTCTTTCATGGTCCCTTCAAAAGTCAAAGTTATTGTTGCAGGGTCGTTTCTGAGTACGTTAAGTATCTAGTTTCGCAGTTCGCCTGTTTACACTGTGCTCGTGTCTAGTTATGTTAGTTCAGGTTAAGATCATAACCACCACTCTCTGGACACATCATTTGGAGCTGCGATCTTCTAAAGATATTGACAATCTCCAGGGCAAATTTAGATCAGCAATAGTTTCTGACATGTGAAGTGACATAATACCCTTCTATAAGGCATCTTGGAAGGAAATGTACAAGTCAGATGAGGCAGAGGCATACCAAGACTAAAGTAGAATAATACCATCAAAAGGTGGATAGGTGATCCTATGGCAACATGTACTATCAAAACAAGAGACATACTAAATGACGCTCCATTATATCCAACCTTTTGATGTAGAGGAGGCATCCGATGAATGAATACAATTCCGATTCACGTGCATAAACTGACCAGCACGGTCCCTGATCAATTTCAGTGGATTTCTGGCAACTTGTGAACCGTTTAGTTTATCATTTTCGACATAAAACTGCCAAAGTGTTATTTAACGTGCGCTTAGCGAACTTGCCTGATTCACTCTAAAAGAGGGTTAGATATGCATTGTCATTAGCTGGAGACAAGGTTGGATAAAGTAGAGAAAAAACACAGTATTAAATGTATATACACGTAATGCTGTACTACTTTCATATATCCTTATTTTGAATTATCTCATTTACTGGTTATTTCATATCTTCTGGCACTTTAAATCTATAGTTCTTATACTGACATAATGTTCATTTTGATACTATTTTTAAAACATATTACTTATCTTTCTCGAATTGTGATTAATATTTCTTCATATGAAAAGCGTGTGGGCTTCAATATCCAAAGTGGTGCATTCCTTTCTTCTATAAATCATTATATAAACGGTGTAATAACAAGATATGAATTACCCACCCTACAGAAACGATTTACACAGGGAACAGTCATGACTAACTATTATTATAACAACAACTGTGACGTGGAACCCCTAGTGCAGTACAGAAAAAAGGTAGTAAGAGAATGTAATAGTTAATGAAAATTCGAATTTTTTTGTTATTTCTTGAATGAACACATCTTCACCATTTAAATGTATGTGTTACCTTTATTTTCAGTTTGTCGAGATTAAAGTAAGTTGTGAGCTATATTTCTTCAGTAACTTCTCCAAGCAAATAAGAATAAATTTGCATACATATACTTGAGAAGTGATTCTTTTAATACAAGGGATGTGACTAGTATACACCACTGTTTCCGGTTTATCATCATCATGTGACATACTGGTTGGCGTTGGCGATCATGTCCCTCCACAATCTTCTATCTACAGTGCATCGTATCAGTTCTGTTGTTGACTGTTTTCCATGCCATGACACCAAGCTATCCAGTATTTTCTCTCTTTGACGTCCGCGATCTCTCTTTTCTTTTATTTTGCCAGTTGTAACCAAGTATTCCAAATTTCCTCTTCTCGTGATGTGCCCGAAAAATGTTGATTGCTTCTTTCTGATGTTTTTAAGAGCTCCCTTTTTGTGTTGGCCTCTTTGAGAACTTCTTCATTGGTCTTTTTAGCTGTCCAGGGAA
Source organism: Megaustenia siamemsis (assembly GCA_032433765.1). NCBI lineage: Eukaryota > Metazoa > Mollusca > Gastropoda > Stylommatophora > Ariophantidae > Megaustenia > Megaustenia siamemsis. The sequence continues at coordinate 13,613,471 of JAVIAB010000046.1, forward strand.
CTTTTCAGGTTTAGAACAACCCGTTTATTTCTGGAGTGGAGACTCAAGAAAACCACAAGTCAGGGGCAGTATAGCATAAATAAAAGAGTTAACTAAACGGAGTAACAACACTAGTGTAATACACTTGAGCCATCACATTACCTATAGCTTTGCATAACGCGTGACACGTATGTACAGTAAGACATGGGGACAAATAGCTGTGGTAGAATACGACAAGCAATTCAAGATCTCAAGCAACGGCGCAACAAAATAACAGGTACCGGTTAAACCGCATGACTTTTGATAGTATGGGAAAACTGGATAATTATAAAATATAATGTAACGGTAAGCATGGATCGTGTGGCCATAATACAAGATACCCAACAAATACTCCGGCTTGCTGCCGGAGTGACAGAGTTTAGTGCTCTGTGCACACCGTAAGATGTGTTTTTCATCCGGATCGTGTTTCGTTATTCTGATTGCTTACAATAAATGATGATAACTTATGACGAAGGACAGCTGGACTGCATTTACTTCGCAAGGACCAGGAAAATAGATCCCCAATAATATCTGCTGAAAGCTCGTGTTTGGGACTGACAAGGTTTAATTATTAAGCAGCTCTGTCATATACGAACGTGAGTGAGGTGGAAGAATATCAGTGTACTTGTTAGTTAATTTATTTGGTTTGTCTAGAGCACTAGACTTATTTTTCCCAATAATAACACATTGCTCACTCATAGACTTTGGATTTTTGATGATACATTAGCATGCTGCTTAATCTTGGATGAATAAAGATGCCGTCCTAGATAGACATGTTTGTCGTTATGTCCTAGTGTATTTCGAATAAAGAGGATAGCAGATGGGATGTATACCTAAAACAGTTCTCCTGAATGATACCTGCAATTGTTATCAAACTTATAATCATGATGTGTATGCAATTTCTTTGATACGGTTTGGATTCCATTCATTGCGGACTCAATATAAGTTGACGCATTTTAGATAAAGTAAACAATGTTATCATGACTAACAATTTAACTGTTACTCCATATATAGGAATAGGTGACTTGACCTACATCTAATTGCGTCCACTAGTGGGACAGTGGTCAGCCTCTAGATATAGAAGCCTGTTCGATTATATAATAACCAGCCGCGCGCCGCAAAACGAAAACTTCTAGTAAAAACAGAGCATGCAGTACATTAGTTTTGTAGGGTAGCTAATTTTATAAAATAATGGTTATGCCCATGGAAATAATCATCGGCGAGTCGGAGACGCCATAACCTCATTCCTGGGTAGATTGAGTTATTGAATTATTTGCTGGAAACCACCATTGTACACCGAACATGTCCATAGGTGCTCAGATCCCCTAGCCAGCAAGTCATGTGTCCAACAGCTGACAACTCCAGTTCTGTGTTGGTTGATAAGTATTCTTACACACCTACTAAGTTTGTTGTTTCTGGTTGTGCCCAGGATGGGCACAGAACCTCCCATCTCTTTCATCCGAAGGAGTGACGTGGATTCATGGTTGTCAAAGTCCTATGCTCTTCTCTCATCTCGGAGGGCATTGATGATGTCCGCTCGGTTCATTGGTTGGCCGTCCTCAACGATAGAACAGCTAGTCAACCTGCCCGCGCTTTCATTTCCCCTAAGTGCAGCATTTGCTGGGACTTTCCAACTCAAGCTAGACGTAGACAGATTTATAAAAAACGAGAATACACGGCGAAAGAAAATAAAATAAATATTTTATAAGGACGCTGCAAAATACATAGTCAACTATGACTGACCGCGGCTACTACTTTAATCTCTGTGTATACTACATTCATTCCTTAAACAAAGAACATGTGACATCAAATTAGTATCAGTCTGCATCTTCATCATCATCTTGTGTCCATACAGCAAAGAGTTGTGGTGCCAGTTTAGGAGAATAATGCATCGCCTCTTAGTGTGAAGAACCACTTTACATCGTGCGATCTGGTTCACCAATGCACGTTCAATTTATTCCTTATAAGAACACGTTGGTATTGTGGTTAGTGCACTCGCCTGCAGACATGCATGTTCCAGGTTAAATTGCCTGGTGAAACAACTTTTCTTCCCCCACCACCCCAAAAAAAAAAAGCTCTTGGTGTCCAGCCAGTCTGTTCTCAATGGTAGCGGGGAAGATTTTTTCCTCGAATAAACGAGAAAAGAAAATAAATATGTTACCCTACTTCATGAAGCTGATGCTAAGTGCAAACACATCATTACCCAAAGACAGTTGCTATAAGACTATGGTTACCGTACCTAATTTCAATCCTTCGTGTTTTCTTTCTTTGGTCAGAGATCGCCAACAGTCAACGTTCTGTAGATTACGTGGTTTGTCCATGCAGGAACAGATCCCTCCATTTTCACAACAGAATACACCATGTGTGGTCCACATTATTAATCTGTTGTGTCTGTTATCATTTGTTGTTGAGCTTGTCGTCATGCAGTGTTATTTTTTTTCTGGATCTATACTGAGTACGTGACCTATCCAGTTCAATCTTTCATTTGTTACAATGAGCCCCATATCATACTTCATGTTTTGTTCAGTTCTTAGTGACCGATTTGTTGCTGTTAAACGTACCAAGACTGTAGAAAAGGCGGGCTGTGTTACAATGTTGACCTTTCTTTGTCGTCTGTGAGTATTTTTTCACATCTAAATATCAATACTGCATATGTACTGATAAAATACTTGGTATAGTGCGGAACGAATTCAAAACAAACGAGGAAATTAGAAAAATCGCCAATCAACCACTAGTATCTTCAGTAATCAAGAAAAGACGATGTTCATATGTTGGACATGTGATGAGAAGAGATACTAACCAAGCCCTCATGTGGGAAACAACAGGTAAGAGGAAAAGAAGAAGACTCAAAGAGACACTGGGAAGAACATTGATGAGAGAGGCAAGAGCAGCAGGAGTTGGCTCCCTCAATGAGATAGAGCTGCTTGCACAGAACAGAGACAAATGGCGAGATTTGATAAAATATCTTTAGATGAATTGGAACTGCTAGAATTAGATAAGAGAAGGAGTATCTTGGTCTACGCCCTATGAGCAGGCTACGGCTGGAAAGGTCAATAGATAGACAGATATGTACTGATACCATATGACTTTCTTTGGGTTTCCTGTTTTATTGTCTTCATCTACAACTGTATTTCTCTATACTTCATTCTTATATAACTTTGAATATCATGTTATGTCTGAAATATTCTATTTACACGTCCGGAGCTATATTCTTTTATTGGTCCTACATTCTACATTGCATACAAAACGGGACCTGTTTCATTCTAAACTCTGTTAATGCTTTCATTTCTTCTAATAATTAACATATAGATGGCGGTTATCATCATCATCATCATCATTGGGTGCCGTCTCCGCATTGAAGGTTGGCGACCATGGAGCGCCATTTCACTCTATCTATTGCTTTGATGGTGCAGATTGTCATAGGTTGACTTGTCTATCTGTTGGTGTTACTCGTCCATGTTAGTCTTGGTCTGCCTCTGCCTCTTTTACCTTATATTTACCTTTCCAATATTCCTTTTATTAGGCTGTTGTCTTTTAAGATGCCCCTAAACTTCATTTGTCTTGTTCTAATTGTGTTTAGTAGTTCTCTTTTCAGTTTTAGTTCTTTTAAAACTTCCTCATTTTCTTTTCTTTTCTTTCCATCCAATTCTACCTATTCTTCAATAAATCTACATTTCAAAGGCTTCAATTTTCTTTTCTGTTTTCTTGTCTAATGTCCATGTTTCTGCACCATATAGGAATATTGAGAAGATGTAACATTTTGCTATTCTTAGTTTTAGCCCTTGAGTTATTTGTTTTGATATTTGTATACATCTCAAGGCATTAAAATTACTTTTTGCCATAGCTATTATTTTGTTTATTTCAGTTTTACATTTTCCATCACTGGTTTAGTATGTCCCACGTAGTTGTAGCTCTGAACTGTCTTCATGTGTATTCCTTCAACTGTGATATTTATTTGTAGGTCTTGAGAATGTTCTTTCCTTATGATCATAATTTTATTCTTTTTATATTCATATCTAATTCATATTCTTTCCTTGTCATGTTTATTTCATGAAGTAATTGTTGTAGATCTTTAGGATTTTCTGCTAGTAGTACAGTATCATCAGCATATCTTAGGTTTCTGTCGGTTATAGCGAGGTATAAACTACGCTACCAGAATATGTGGATGCATTAACTTCTTCATCATCATCGAGTGCCGTGTCCGCAACAAAGATTGGCTACCATGGAGCGCCATGCTGCTCTGTCTCTTGCTTTGATGGTGCAGGTTGTCATAGGCTGGTCTGTTCATCTTTTGATGTTACTCGTCCATGTCAGTCTTGCTAAGTTATCAAATTACGTATCACAAATACTGACCATAATTGGCCCACTTTTTACATGAAACACCACGTAACACAACAAAGAGTATAAGTTGAAGTCTTTAATATTTGTTTAAAATAATATTTTGCACTTGTTCTCAATATTTAAATGATCAAAATACCGTTATTAATGTTGCATTTGATGTTATTTTTAGTTGTCCGAAGATCATTGCAACGTAAGTTGTTACTTATGCTTCTCAATTAACTAGGTTCTTCTTTGTTTGCAAAAAAAAAAATAATTAATTGTTGGAAATATGCAGTGGTCTTTATGTCAATATTTTGCAGCCAAAATTAAGTACGGACAATTCTTTAAGGAAATAATTGTAAACTAACGACATGCTAAGAAAGAAACAACATTGGAAATGATAAAATTAGAGATGAAACAAGGTAAATAATGAGTGTAACATGATTTATAGCCTATATATAACAACAACGTAATTGAATTACTTGGACATCTGTTGAGAGTGAAATAAAACCAACCTTCTGCGAATGCACAAAATGCATGAAATAACCGGGCTGTAGGACAAACATGAAATGTGTAACGATATGAATAGAACGGTCGAAGAAAAAAGAATAAGTAAAAAATTTGACATGAAAAGTCAAGCTACATAACTAGAGGAGGCTAGAAAACGACACATACAACCTCTCTGCTCCCATAAACATATCATGTAGTGAGGTCAGGGGGAAGGAAAGTAGTTCACCCCCAAAACAAAATTAAAAGAAAAAAACATTAAAACTGAATCACGTTCATAAACTATAAACAACAACTAAGAATACTTTTGATTACATCAATTTCAAATACATTATCACCACCAGAACTATGTGGTAATGACGCATATAGTGTTGGTACTGGCGGAGCAGATAACTTACGGTTATTTATGAAACATTCCTTAAGCTGACCTTCCATCCGCATCATAATGTTAATAACCTAAGTTGTGTCCTCTCACTGTACTACTTCTTCTTTATCTACTACTTCATCTTCTATCGGGTCACAGACAAACAGTCGAGTTTGTTGTACATCATGATATGTGACTATCGTAGAATAGTGTTTCTCCACCTTATTGGCAGAATGCTTCAAGTTGGATCAATTGCCCTTGAGACTGGCTCATCTCAAAAGAAGTAGATCAAACGGACAAGTATTTTTTAATGCTTATTATGATTAATAGATGACATTGTGCGTTTTTTTTATTGTTTGAGCACGATTTTCTTATTAAATGAATAAAAGATAACGATAATTCATATTCAATTTCTTCTTTTCTTGTTTTCAGATTCCCGAAGTTTCAACGAGTGTAAGTTATTGACTGATTAGATAACACAGATTCGAATATAAATAAATATACTTCAGCGAATTTAGATTGGAATTAAAATACTACACTTATTAGAAAGTAAATAAATGTGATGCTTATGTTGACGTGTGTTGCTTCATTTTTGTTTGTTTGAGGATACACTTTAAGAAAAAAAAATATTGCACGCGTCCAATAATTGATGGGTTGAAAAAACATTGGGAACGTTGAGAAATATTAAGAGCCAGGAGAAGGGTCATATACTCACTACAGTGAGATAACCACAGTGGGATAACCACAGTGGGATAACCACAGTGGGATAACTACAGAGAGACAACTACAGTGAGACAACTACAGTGAGACAACTACAGTGAGGCAACTACAGTGAGACAACTACAGTGAAACAACTACAGTGAGACAACTACAGTGAGACAACTACAGCGAGACAACTACAGTGAGACAACTACAGTGAGACAACTATAGTGAGACAACTACAGTGAGAAGACTACAGTGAGACAACTACAGTAAGACAACTACAGTGAGACAACTACAGTGAGACAACTACAGTGAGACAACTACAGTGAGACTACTACAGTGAGACAACTACAGTGAGACAACTACAGTGAAACAACTACAGTGAGACAACTACAAAGAGACAACTACAGTGAGACAACTACATTGAGACAACAACAGTGAGACAACTACAGTGAAACAACTACAGTGTGACAACTACAGTAAGACAACTACAGAGAGACAACTACAGTGAGACAACTACAGTGAGACAACTACAGTGAGACAGCAACAGTGAGACAACTACAGTAAGACAACTACAGAAAGACAACAACAGTGAGACAACTACAGTAAGACAACTACAGAGAGACAACTACAGTGAGACAACTACAGTGAAACAACTACAGTGAGACAACTACAGAGAGACAACTAAAGTGAGACAACTACAGAGAGACAACTACAGTAAGACAACTACAGAGAGACAACTACAGTGAGAGAACTACAGTGAAACAACTACAGTGAGACAACTACAGAGAGACAACTACAGTAAGACAACTACAGAGAGACAACTACAGTGAGACAACTACAGTGAAACAACTACAGTAAGACAACTACAGTGAAACAACTACAGTGAGACAACTACAGTGAAACAACTACAGTGAGACAACTACAGTGAGACAACTACAGTGAAACAACTACAGTGAGACAACTACAGTGAGACAACTACAGTGAGACAACTACAGTGAAACAACTACAGTGAAACAACTACAGTGAGACAACTACAGTGAGACAACTACAGTGAGACAACTACAGTGAGACAACTACAGTAAGACAACTACAGTGAGACAACTACAGTGAAACAACTACAGTGAGACAACTACAGTGAGACAACTACAGTGAGACAACTACAGTGAGACAACTACAGTGAGACAACTACAGTGAAACAACTACAGTGAGACAACTACAGTGAGACAACTACAGTGAGACAACTACAGTGAGACAACTACTGTGAAACAACTACAGTGAGACAACTACAGTGAGACAACTACAGTGAAACAACTACAGTGAAACAACTACAGTGAGACAACTACAGTGAGACAACTACAGTGAGACAACTACATTGAGACAACTACAGTGAAACAACTACAGTGAAACAACTACAGTGAAACAACTACAGTGAGACAACTACAATGAGACAACTACAGTGAGACAACTACAGTGAGACAACTACAGTGAAACAACTACAGTGAAACAACTACAGTGAAACAACTACAGTGAGACAACTACAGTGAAACAACTACAGTGAAACAACTACAGTGAAACAACTACAATGAGACAACTACAGTGAGACAACTACAGTGAGACAACTACAGTGAAACAACTACAGTGAAACAACTACAGTGAAACAACTACAGTGAGACAACTACAGTGAGACAACTACAGTGAAACAACTACAGTGAGACAACTACAGTGAGACAACTACAGTGAGACTACTACAGTGAGACAACTACAGTGAGACAACTACAGTGAGACAACTACAGTGAGGCAACTACAATGAGACAACTACAGTGAGACAACTACAGTGAGACAACTACAGTGAGACAACTACAGTGAGACAACTACAGTGAGACAACTACAGTAAGACAACTACAGTGAGACATACACTTTCCTGAAATTTAATCTTTCTCTGGTTTTTTTCCTACATTTTACGTAATACATGTACACGGTAATAAAATAGGGCAAGTACCTGTAAGAGAAGAAGATGATGTTCGGTAAGACAAGATGACAATACAAAACGAAGATACCGAGGCCTTCCATAACCAAAAGAACCAATACAAAACGAAGAAGAAGTTTGAGCTATATTGACCCTCTAGTATATGTCAGATTTGCTGAAAGTACAGACTAAAGAAAAGACAAACAGTACGACCAATGCAGATGTTTAGTAAAATCCATACGAATGGAAAACAGAAAAATGCATACAAAGAGCGAGACTGTGATTCCAAGCAAATGTTTCATAAGCACATATGTTTTGACGGTAAATTATCAATGTTAAGTGTAGTTGTCATGTAACCAAATTTGAACATAGGTAAATGGAACTCATAGTTTATTTGTTAAACTGTTCTACATACCGGGTACAAAATTTGTTGATGGTAATAATACATTCACAAACTACGAATGGTTATAATACAGCAACAAGCTCAAATACAATTAATGGTAATGTTACCTCAACGATATAATCCGGAAGAAAATAGCAGAGATGTTTATCATTGTTACTTTGAACGTAAAAAGTTGTAACAATAAAAACAGTTTTCCCTACATAATAAGTGTGTGCTCGTCCAGTTTCGCTTCCAGTGCAGCAGAACTATACACTATCTCATGGTCAACAACTTTATACGTGGAGTCTAGCCCATACCTTAACGTTATAAGACCCCTTTACTTTGTATCTTCCTATATTTCTTATTTCATTCTTTCAGAAAATATTATATGGCTAACCCGCCCGTGAGCTCAAAGAAAGGGGCGAGGTGATAAAGATAAGGATTATGTTCGTGAATGTGCAGCCCTGGTGCAACTCCCGAACTTTCCAGTTAATCAAGAGGGGTGTTATCTAAACTCAGGAGAGCTACGAGAAGATCGGGGCTAGACTTGTGAACCATCGTAATGTTTCTAACTGCCGAATTTGCTGGGGTGGAGATCTGGACGTTTATTCGATGTGCGGCAAGGATAGTCCAGCGACTAAACTTCTTCACTCATAGACAGAGAAACCCAGTCATTGGTCCATGCATCCAGTGGCACTTGTAGAGTAGCAATGAAGGTCTATATTTTACTGTCAGGTTCTCCGTGTGTGGCCCATAATATTAATTTCATCTGGCTATGTCTCCCATTGTCTTTGGCCTGCCTCTATTTTCCCTTTCTCCTGAATAAATTCCATATTAGTTTCTGTGCTTGTTCCTGATTTTCTTCTGACATAGGTTGTCCTGTCTCAAAGATTGTTTGTTATCAAATTGTTTATATAGCGTGTTGCTCAATTGCGTGTAGCTCAATCATTTCATTTTTCACAGAATATTCGTGCATTTTCCGGAGTCAAGATGTGTGAAATGTCGACAGGTTTAACATGTTTATTTCCTAAGTTCACAATCATATAGATCTACATGAACGTACTGAAACCACACTGCTTCCATGTAATCGTTCTTGTTATGCAGTTGTTGGTGATACACCGGATTTACATCTACACGTTCATTTCATGTTTTTCAGTCCACTATAATTATGTGTATGTTTTCATATTTCAAATAGTGTATTTATTTTATGCACAGATGTCTTTACTAGTAGTTTATTCATTTTAAATTACATCAAAATCTCCAGATTTGTTTTAAATTCAGCGGAGCTCGTTACTTCGTTCATGTATAAATCAACATGTCTATGTTTAATTATAGTACACCAGGTACATAAACAAGAAGAAGATCTGAATGTCTTTTTGAAAGGTCGAAATGACTACCACTAATACTGATATTGTATTTTTCTTTCCTAGATTGGACAACTTCAAAAAAGACTTGTGAGTTGTTAGAATAAATAGAACTCCTAAATACCTTAGCTCCAAACAAATACACTGATGCTATATTTGATCTAACGCCTGCTTCTTCTATTCTTTATCATTTGACTTTCACCGTCTAGGGGATATATCATTTGCGGTCATTTGCTCTTCTGTTTGCCTCTGCTGCTGTTATTTTTCCTAGTGTTTCTAATACGATCTTAAGTCTCAATGTAAATAACTGAATTATTGGCCAGTGATTTTACTTTTGACACATGCTACTTGACCAAACATTGACACACAGCAGATATATTGGTACATTTCTTGAAATTGGTATGTATAAAAAGTGCGCTTAAATAAATGTGTCCACAAAGAGTTGCATTGCATTTTACTTTGTGTCTACTAAGGGTTAATGAGCCTCAGAATTGTATTTTATCGCAGGTGTCATGGCGAGAAAACAACTTCTATTGCGAACTTCAGGGAATCAATTACCTGATTTCAAGACTGGACATACAGCAAGAGTGAAATAAACAGTATAACACAAATAATAAATAATAACATATTTATTTCGCAACATTATATACGTAAAAACATATGTATATACTAATGACATAATTATCAAAACGTGCCAATGTGTAGGGGTTAACATAAAATGACAGATTGATGTAAGAGAAGATACATCGCAATTCTAAAAGTCGTTGGGGCTGTTTTGATTAGAGTTATCGTACTTGCCGATTTCACCAGACAGATGCCACCTTATATGACATTGTTCTCTCGGATGGGAGTTGAGGACAATCAGAAACATCCATGATGTTTTAATGCTATCGGACAACAATTTACCTTTGCTGGTGATATATATATAATATAAACAAAATATTTATCTTTTTTTAATCTCCACCTTAGATCATCTAAAAGTAAAAAAAAAAAAATATGAATGAATTACGCTACAGATAACAAGTATTTACATTTAAAACCTGTTTGACTCTAATAATTATAATCTCACATGTGCCACTCAATGACACACACACACACACACACACACACACACACACACACACACACAGAGAGTATAAATGAAGAAGATTTGAACACTTCTAATAAAAGACATTGTGTATTTCTCCCTCATGTCCCACATTGTACACATTATCACTATTGAATGTGCGTATGTCCATTCTTTTATCTTTCTAAGATGTGGAGAAGGAATCAGTCAGTAAGTTGTTAATTGCATTGTTGAAGTACCTTAGCTCTAAACAAATAAACATGATAATTGTGTTGATTGCCTGGAAGTATGGATTAACGTGCTTTTTGGTATTTGTATTTTTGTGAGAAATTAGCTGTGATTGCAGGCTTCAGATGATAGAGTCTATGATGTCTGTATCAACTAAAGAACGACAAGTTATAAAACAAGTAATAAACTTTGATTTTCAGCTATCCTCTATATTTCACAACAAAGCAAATCATAATAACAATCTTCTTATAAAGCGTGTATTCATTCCCCCGTTGTGCTTTCAATAACAAACATGGTCACTTATGAGTGACCATAGAATCATGTTTGTCACCACAGATATGAGATGTCTGAAAAAAGCGCTTGGAGTGACTAGAAAAGAAGGAATGAAATGATATAAAAGAAAGAGTACGCATTGGATAACTTATTACATTAACTATATACAGAAAATACAAATAAACTGGTTTGTCCATCTAGAATGAATGTCAGGTGGCTATTCCTTACCATACAAAGCGTATATAAAAATAAGAGAAATGAGAAGAAAAAAAGAAGCAGGCCATGTTTAAGATGGATAGACAGCATCCACGAAACGCAACGACATAAAATGTCAATCAGTGAAGCCGTCAAAAAGGCGTAAACCAGAACTTTGTAACTCCTTCGACATTCGACCGGGTATAAGATGAAGTGAAGAATAAATAAAGAGAGAGAGAAAGAGAGAGTGCGAATAAAATAGAACTGAATTATTGTAGAGCCAGTTCAGATAATTGATGTAAAATAACAAAGACAAAGCAACAAATTTCTACGCAAAATACTTGTAACGAGACAAGACTATAGCTTCCCCCAAATCTTCACTAGAAACGATTATACAGTTAGTGAAACTTACAAAGTGATTGTGGGTGTAAATGACAAGTAGCAAAGACAAAATGACAAGCAGTGACAGTAGGCGTTGACAATTACAAGTACATGAGAACTCGATATATTCTTTTACTTCTTCTACTTTTCACTGATACCGAAAATGTGTCGTGGTTTATATATATTTGTCGTTCTTGAGCTACTCGATTTGTCTAAATTAGTGATTTTCCTTTGTTGTTACATGTCGCTATCAATGCATCTATCCATCCTCTTCTAGGTCTTCCTCTTGGTCTTTTTCCATGCATTCTAGAGAGGAACGCCCTTGATGGTGATTGGTGAGGATTCATTCTGACCAGGTGGCCCAACCATTTCAGTTGTTGATCTATATATTCTTGGCAGGGTTTTATTCCTACCATTGTTCTTATGGTTTCATGTATATTATTGGCTCTCTAATAATTAAAGTCGTGAGGAAAGTTGTGCTACCAATGCCAGTCCTTGAATCTAGATGCAAGAACAGCAACAAGAATAGCCACCACATAGAAGAAGCATGCTAGACAAGTGATAGGAAACAGCCTAAGAGATATGATAAGAAATGAAGAACTGAGAAAAAAGCTAATAATAATTCCCGCTAAAGAATACATAAAGAAATAACATATAATAGTGTTGGCAGCGTGATAAAAATAAAAACCAAAAACACAACACAACACAACAAACCATTAAAAACCGTTGCTAGAACACCAGACTCAAGGGTCGGCCACTAAAAGTATAGATTGATCAAATATTAGAAAAATAGGAACCATAACAGCAGCTAAGTGCAACAGAAGAGCACAAGACCGCAATTCTAACTCCACTCGACGCTGAAAGGTGAATGTGAAAGAAAGAACAAAAGAAAGATGGCTGATGAACATTATGAGCACATGCAAGGAAAATATTTGCAAACATTTAAAAATCGAAATACGAAAGACATCAAAAAGCATAAAACAAATATCAAGGAAGCAGGTCCAAACATGGCGCAAACAATCGTGTCATGAACTCATATTGCTGGAAAATAAAGTGTTCAGTGTAGACTTCCTGGAAACGGAAGCAAAGAAAAATGAAGATGAAATCAGTTCTCATTAAAAGAAAATAAGAAAAACTAAAATAATCTATAAGAACTACAATTAATCGAGGTGATTCAAGTGTCATCTTGAAATTAAACACAAAAAAGACTTAATCGACTTAGCATGATATTTTGTTATATATCGTTTGTCATTGACACTATTGTTTGTTTACTCATTAATGTCTTTCCAAGAATAAAAAATGCACACTTCTGTTACACATTCAAAACGATTAGAAGACGGTGTGTCTTAAAACTGTAACACTTTCGTTGTTAAATATTGCACACTGACTCCCAGAGGAGTCAAAAAGAGACAAAGCTCCAGGTCCTGACAATATAACAATCGAACAGATAAATGCATTAGGAGAGCTGGGAGTACAAGTCATAACAAAATTACTCAATGACATATATAACACTGGACAAATACCCGAAGATCTACTAAAATCTATCGTTGTAGCCATACCGAAGAAGTCAGGAGCCACTGATTGTGAAGACCATCGCACTATTAGTCTCATGAGCCATATGACTAAAGTATTACTAAGAATAATCATGAGAAGTGTAAGGAACAAAATAAAACCAGAAATAAGTGAGGAACACTGTGGATTTGTGGAAGGAAAGGGCACCAATAATGCAATATACATCTTAAGAACATTGAAAGAAAGATCTATAGAGGTAAAGAAATATCTATATATGTGCTTTATAGACTACACGAAAGCATTTGACAAAGTAAAGCATGTGGAAATAATCAATATGCTGGAGAAATTAAACATTGATGGCAAGGATATGCGAATCATAAAAAAACATGTACTGGCAACAAACAGCTGCTATACGAATTAACAACCAAACAGGACAATTCCAATATATAAAGCAAGGAGTCAGACAAGGCTGTGTTCTGTCGCCGGATTTGTTTTCACTTTACAGCGAATATATTATGAGATCAATAGTAGACAAAACAGGAATTGAAGTCAACGGTCACAACATAAATAATTTGCGATATGCTGATGACACAGTCTTAATAGCAGAGACAGAGAACGAACTACAAGAAATGATAGACATAATAGTAGAAGAAAGCAACAAGAAAGGTCTCAGTCTGAATAGTAAGAAAACAGAAGTAATGGTTATATTGAAGAAACAATCATCACCATCATGCAGCATAAAAAGTAAACGAGACAAATCTGAAACAGGTACAACGTTTCAAATACTTGGGCACAATAATAACATCAGATGGAAGATGCACCACAGAAATAAACAGCAGAATAGCTGAGGCCTAAATAGCATTTTAGAAAATGAAAAATATATTATGCAACAAATCTATGTCAATAAAAATGAGAAAGATAGTTCATCAGTGCTATATAGAACCAATTCTGCCCTATGGAAGCGAATCATGGACAGTAGACAAACAAATGAAAAGACGATTAGAGGCCACAGAGATGGGGTTTCTCAGAAGAATGTTGAAAGTTCCCTGGGTGGCTAAACAGACCAATGAGGAAGTTCTCAAAGAGGCCAACACAAAAAGGGAGCTCTTAAAAACATCAGAAAGAAGCAATCAACATTTTTCGGGCACATCATGAGAAGAGGAAAGTTGGAATACTTGGTTACAACTGGCAAAATAAAAGGAAAGAGAGATCGCGGGCGACAAAGAGAGAAAATACTGGATAGCTTGGTGTCATGGCATGGAAAATAGTCAACAACAGAACTGATACGATGCACTGTAGATAGAAGATTGTGGAGGGACATGATCACCTCGCCAACCGGTATGGCACATGATTATGATGATGACTCCCAGATTTGCCAGTATTTTATCTTGTTGTTATAATCTTTGACTACTATACATATCATTCATACATAAATATTCACTTTGACTATCACATTCAATTATATATATATATATAGTGTCACAAATTGAAACCACTTCCAATAATTATTAGTTTTCAGAATCAGTGAGATGTATTACGCCCATGACATCTTCATCCATAAATTCTGCAACATTAAAAAAATTAGAACTAAAAAGCCATTTTGAAATAAAAAAAGAAAACAGCTTTGAGCAGTGAAACGTCAGACACGGAGAGTCCAGTGCACGTTACGGCTTTTTCGTCAGCGCCGAGAGAAACTGACTATAGTTCGTTCACAAATTCGTGCCCATAGAGTTTATCAATTATTTCGGAAACTGTTTGATGAATTTCTGTAATGCTTTTTCATGAAATCTTATTTTTTTTTACCGACATTATTGTCGTTATTTTATAACATTTAAGTTCATATGTAGTCTGAATTTTGTACAAATAATTTTGTTGTTATATAATTTTAGGAAAATATCAAACCGCATGCCCTAAACATTAGATTTTACTGTAAATTATGTTAATTTTCTAACAATGCAAGCAAAAGGCGTATCCGTATCACATTGAAGGGGGCAATTTGTTTCATTTCATTTTATATCTTCGTCATAGAGCTAGGTAAACCTTGACCAAAGTATCAAATACACATGTTCGCCAAATAGCAGACGTGTCATCAACAAAATATATGGAACAACCACCACATCAAACACACATAGTCAGCAAGTAGTAAGAGTTTCATCAATAAAATTGTACACTGCCATATATACCTCATTCCTAATCAGAAGTCTCTAAGAGGTTAACAACTGTTATCGGTTGGACAAACTACAATCCATCTCGTTGTCAGTATTATTCCTCTTCTCTGAGCACATGGTCGTCACATTTTCTCCAGTATTGTTCCTCTTCTCTGAGCACATGGTCGTCACATTTTCTCCAGTATTATTCCTCTTCTCTGAGCACATGGTCGTCACATTTTCTCCAGTATTGTTCCTCTTCTCTGAGCACATGATCGTCACAATTTCTCTAGTATTCAATGTCTATCGTTGAGAGGGCATCACGCGTCAATTCTTTAACATCACAAATTTTAAACGTCGTGTTCTGCGCAGCAACTTGCCCTTTGACTTTAGCCCACACAAGTTCTATTGGGTTGAGGTGCGAATGATAAGTTGGGAGGCGAAGAGATGTGTGGCCATACTTTGCAATTATTTTATCAATTTGATATAACTTTGTCTTCCTAGTTTGTCTAACAAGTTGCAACAACTCTGGTTTTAACTGGGTGTTTTGAAAGGAAACATTTTCTTTTGTAAGCCATGTGATGATCTGATCTTTTGTGCTTGACGAATTAGGAACTTTGTCCGCCAATGCTACCGCACTATGATAGGATGCATTGTCCATTACAAGTCATGAAGGTCTATCCAGAATGGGGAGTAGAGTGTTCTCTATTCAGTCTCTGAAAATGTGTTCATTCATTTCAGTGTGGTAGTCCCTATTGTCTGTAGAATGATTGAAAAATAAGTTGTGTGTCATTAACAAGACCATTCTCTCTACTGCCAGCGTGTACCAATATAATGCGTTGTCGTTTATTGCTGGAAATGCTTCCTTTATTTTCTCTATCAACTGATTGCCATTCTTTCTTATATGTATGATGAGCATTGACCCACGTTTCAGCCAAATATACTATATCGTTGCCTTTCATTCGTCGCTCACGGATCTGCCTCAGGTATTTGCTTCGGGCAGCTATCAGGTGTGGTTTTTCACAAACAATATTTCTACCACTCTCAGATTTCCGAAAAGTAAAACCAACGCCTCTTATAATCTTCCAAAGAGTTGATATTTCAATATCACATGCTAATTGCAGTCGAACTTTAAGTTTGCGCAGTGTAACAAGTTGATTCGATTCAAACATTTTCAAAATTTCATGCCTAATAAAAATCTTTGTCAAAACCATCTACTTTCATTATTCTTCCTTGCTTGACCATCGACTCTGCAGAGTCAAAGTTCTGTCCTATCAATCGATTGAAAGACTTTCTATCTATATTTAGAGCTGCCCGTGTTCTGTTTTCTGGTTTTTTGATATCTTAAAATAGCCGACTACTTTTAGATTTCTTGCAAAAGCGCCTGTACAATAACACAGTTACCTTTTGCATAGTTATGCGTTTACACTTTAAACTCTTCATGGTTTAAAAATCAAGTAGTCACCTCACAACAGCTTAAAAATTATCACATATAAAAGAATATACATTAATAGTAAATAGTATGTCAAAATACGCTTCTTGACCAATTTAAGAAGAAACCGGAAATGAAATGACAAAAACAAAAATCGGAGTGGACGCGTCTTACAAGTAACGGTTAAATAACTGCGACCTGGTTCTAATATAGTGGGGAGAGCACGTGAAATGTACATTTTTAAATTGTTAGTTGATTACAACAAATGTGGGTATTGTAATATCCTAAAATTTAGGACAAGCAAGAAAATCATATTGTTATATACCTCAAATAAGCAAAAATATGTCCTACATGCACGACAGTATGGCAAAAAAGTATGCTGAAGGTCGGGTGAAAAAATAAGGTTTAATGAAAATGAATTACAGAAATTCATCAAAAGGTTTCCAAGATAATTAATAAACTCTGTTGGCAGAAAATTTCTAAACGGACTATAATTAAGACACTAACTTGCTGGTCCATTTATTGCACTTGTCGAAAGTACTACAGACATGAACTATTGATTGTAAATGTACATAAACGCACCACGTTACAATGGGGGATAAAAGTAAAGATTACAAAGAATACAACAAATAAAACGCACACACTATTTAGCATCATCACTTCATGTTCGATTTGATCACTGAGCTTTGATAAATGTTTAACAGGCAACTACACTGCCCCTATAACTGATTGTCTAGCCTTCCTCGTACAGTTTACATTCCCTCTTATTTCCTTCTTCATCTTCCACTTTTCGTCACAGACAGACCTGCCTTCTGACGTGCATAACGTGAGGCCGTTCACTATCAGAAAGCTCCCTACTGACCCATACTATTAATCTGAATTATCATTGCCTTCAGTTGTCCTTTGTTATCCTATATTTCCCTTGAGCATCCGAAGCCGCGTCATAGCATTTTTTTCTTTATGTCATGTAAATGCACGACCTAAAGAGGCCACACTTTGCCTGAGACCACAATGTCCGTACGTTTTTATTGCATCTCCTTGTTTAATTATTTGTGGTTGATTTAGTTTGGTCAACATATTCTGAGAATTATCGACAGAATTTAAGCAAACTGGAGACAGCCTTGACACTTCATTTTACAGTGTGCAACATAATTCGTCTTGTGCAATTCATTTACAAACGTAAAAAGAAGGAAACAAAACTGTTTTTATAAATGCATAGTTGAGTTTTTTTTTTTTTCGATGTCAAGATCTGCCTTTGCCTGTTCATTCCAAAATTGTTATTTATGCTGCCATGACTAAAGTATTATATTTATTTTCCACGAATTGTGTTCAACAGTTGTTTCTTCATTTTGAGATTTTGAACAAAAAATAATGGCTTGCATTCTTGTCAGCACATTTAATGAATCACTATCTTCTATAACTAGAAATGCCTAAAGCGGAATGTCACAAGGCATGATTGAACCTTGTAAAACCAAAAATGATTTTAAAACTACCGCCCTTTTTAAAAAAATGATCATAATTGCCCTGTGACATGGCTCACGGCCCATGCTAGAGAGAAAATTCAAATCTTATTATTTGGCTATAAATGAATTTTGCAAGTTTTGTATGTTTTCTTTTTCATCCTTAGATGTCCATTGGACGAATTTCAGTAAGTTATTAACCATAATTCTTTAGTAACTGTATTCCAAAGTAAAACAAGTAAACAAACAGCGAATGGTTTATATCTGAATACAAATAATATAGTTCTAGTTCGTAGAATGTGCATTACCGTGCCCAGGCTACTTCTTTTCAGATGGAGTCTGGGGAAGACAAAGAAAGTAAGAGTAACAAATATTTGTGTTTGCCCAGTATCAAATTCCTGTGTATTACCGGGGTCTCATTATGAGTAAAGAATAGTGACACTGTCACCTTCCAAGCATGTCGTAAGAGGCGACTAAGGAGGTTGATCGATGGCTTGACAAGCTGTCATTGTAAAAACTATTGTTATGGAAACAGACCATAGATTTTAGAAGCAGTGATCTCTGCAATATGTGTCATTTTGGCACGCTAGGTTTCTGTTTTTGAGATTGTGGTTCTGCCCTATGTGCCGTCTTCGGCTCGAAAGGACAATAAATAGAGAGTATCAAATATGTCATATCGGACCGAGTAACTGTTTAATACATACCAGTGCATGGCACTTGTTCTAGAATTTAAATATTAGTTTCTTACAATGTTTAACGTGTGGTTTATATAAGCGGATGGTCACGAGGAAGACTAGTAAAGGTAAATCAAGACAAGAAGCATAAACCTTGGACGTTGGGTTATAGAGCCTTCCAGTGAGGACAGACGTTTATAAATTACAGGACCGGAAAAATAAACCAGAGATGAAGATGTGTGCAGGTGTGGCCACAATAATAGCACCATGCTTACAGTACGTGCGTTGGGTAAGGAATTACATTCCTGGAACAAGAATATAACCCTAGCAGTAATCACTCCTGTAAATGGATGTGCAAATGTGCTAAGTAAAGAGAAGTGTTATAATGAAAAATGTAGGGCAAAGGAAATACGTTAAGTAACAACTTCGTTGATTTGTTGTTTTTTTCAACATCTGCAGTCTAGATTAACAGAGCTGTAAATTGTGGGTAATAAAGTCATGTGTAAGACATGAAGGACAGCAAACAGATTGGTTCAGAGACATCACGGGAATTAGAGAAGGATATATCTTGTCAATACTCCTTTTTCATTGTTGTCATGGGCTGGATCGTGGAAATCGCTGTTGGGCGACAGACCACAAGGAATTACATAGGGTCAGACCGGACCTCTTGAAGAAACTGACTTTTCAGACGATGTTTGATTGTTTGCTCACTTTCACCAAGACATGCAAGAGAAAACAGATAGAGTAGATCAGTTTTCTAACACAGTATGACTGAAAATACATGCAGAGAAAACTAAAACTATGGGGATAAGTGCTAAAAGTACACAGATTGTCATATTGAGAAGAGTGAGACTAGAAGGTGTGGATAACTATAAATACCTGGGATGTTATATTTCATAAAATAGCGACATCGTGAAAGACATATCTACAAGAATAAACATGTCATCCCAGTAATTCGATACAAATATATACACACTTGACGTTCAACCAGTCCTCTTCATCTCAGCACCAAGATTAGAATGTATGCATACTCCAATGTGTAGCAAAAATGTGGAGAAGGAACAATAATATAGTAAGTCGACTAAGGGGATGTGAAGGTCGCTGACTTAAGAAGATTCTAAAAACCCGTTTGGATCAACACATTACGAACAAAGAAGTCGCCAGAAGATCAGGCAAATACAACAGCATTAAAGACGTGAAAAAAGACGCTGGAAATGGCCACGTTCTACGAATGGAAGGAACCAGGCATCCGCACCAAGCATTAACATGGACACCACATAGAAGTCGAATAAGAAGCAGACCATTGGGGACATTGACGACGAACCATACATGTTGACATGAAAGAGGCTGGCAGGTCATGGCGATAGTTGTCCATGCATGCTCCAGACCAGTTTTGGTGGAGATCTCTAGTGGGTGTCCTATGCTCCGACCGGAGTTCAGAGGATTAAGAATAATGAATATACGCCCACGTGTCT
Organism: Megaustenia siamemsis; assembly: GCA_032433765.1. Classification (NCBI taxonomy): domain Eukaryota; kingdom Metazoa; phylum Mollusca; class Gastropoda; order Stylommatophora; family Ariophantidae; genus Megaustenia; species Megaustenia siamemsis. Next base: position 13,633,940 of record JAVIAB010000046.1, read on the forward strand.
AGGGCAGTAGTAGTCACAGGTTAACGTGCTCACTTTATAGCCATCAAAGAGCTGCATCGACCCTGCCGCAGAGACTGTCTGTCAATCTTCTGTTGCATACTTTGCGAGTCCGTCACCAAGACCGCGTGATCCATGTTCTGTGTAACCAATCATTTTATTGCTTGTCTTGCTGCTTCTATCTCCATTCTCATGCTGGACACCGTAATGCTATACTTGCCAGATCTCCTAGCCACATTTTTGTCATGTTGGTATGCACCAAAACCCCAGTCGCTGCGTTGTCTGTGTGATACAGAACCATCTGAGATGATAGTGGGTCCCTGAGGTGACCTCACTTTGTCGATAGAGCCCCTTATTACAAGCTCGGTAGCTCCGTAAGCCTAGTTGCGACACTTCCCCGTGAGCTGAATGATTACTTTCTTTAGGCACTTTTTTCCCTTTGTTACTTCTATCCAATCCTTGCCATGCCTAATGCAAATCAGATCACATATTATCATTATGGACTCCTTTATATCGCTCATCCATGATTCTCCACGCCTTAGACATCTGCTCTTGGTCGCACCCAATTCTGAATACAAGAAATGATTTATGTTCCTTCTTCTTCTTTTCGCTTTTCACTGATACCGCAAAGGTGTCGCTGTTTATATCATGTGTCGTTCTTGAGGTGCTCGAACTGTCTGAATTAGTGATTTTCCATTGTTGTTACATGTCTCTATCACTGCATCTATCCATCTTCTTCTGGATCTTCCTCTTGGTCTTTTTCCATGCATTCTCGAGAAGAACGCCCTTGATGGTGATTGGTGAGGATTCATTCTGACCAGCTGGCCCAACCATCTAAGTTGTTGTTCTATATATTCTTGGCAGGGTTTTGTTCCTATCATTTTTCTTATGGTTTCATTTGATATTCTACCTCTTCTTGTATTGTTTGCTACTTTTCTCAAGCAATGTTCCTTGCAATGTTCAAATAAACCCGGACCTGTACAGACCTAGGTCGTACTCTAAATGATCGGTACATCAAGTAGGTACCTCACTGAACTGAATGATGTACCTCTGGTGCATCCAAGAACTGTCCGTAGACCCTCATGCTGAATCCGTCCAACCTTGCGATTTGGGTTCATACGAGAGTGTGAGCAATTAACAAACCATAATCCAGGAGTGAGGGCACCACAATCTGCAAAAACTAGAATAGTAACGATTGCTGCTGGTCGGCACTGTCCTTGATCATGAACACGACTGACATATCTCCACCTGTGTCACCTTTGAAATAGAAAGTCTCTTGACTAAAAAAATACATTTATTGAAAAGCTTTGAGTATTTTTTTGAAATAGCACTGTATATGTTTTATTCATTTGTAAACCGTACACTGTTCTTGACTTATTTATTGCAATTATTTTTAGATCACACATAGGGAGTCTCGAAGAAGTGTAAGTTATTAATTACAGTTTTTTTTAAAAATTAACATGGCTCCATCGAATAAACCAAAACAGGAACATATATAAGTTATATGTGAATCTATATATCAGAGATGACGGTCACGATTTATTCATTAATGTGCTGAAATCCCTTGTATTGGAGGTTGCCTGGCAAAATAACCATAAATGCACGTTTATGGCTAATGGTGATCTGTTTTTTATAGCTCGGTTAAGGCAATGAGGAAAAGAAACAGTTTCAAATAAATACTAAAGGGAAACTAGGGAACACTACCAGTGTGACGTTCTTGTTCCGGAATAGTAAATTCTAGCTTCTCCAACGTTGACCTCAAATGTGGTAGCAAAGTAAAACTACTTGATGTATTAAAGTATGGTAAGCATTGGCAACTTGATTCAAAAGAGTATGGCAAACAAAGACAACTTGGAGTAAAAGAAGATGACTAACAAGGTAAACTTGATGTAATAGAGTATGGCAAACAAGGACAACTTGATGTAATAGCGAATGACAAATAAAAACAACTTGATGTAATAGAGAATGACAAATAAAAACAGCTTGGTGTAAAAGAGTATGACAAACAAGGACAACTTGGTCTAAGAGAAGATGACAAACAAGGACAACTTGGTGTAAGAGAAGATGACAAACAAGGACAACTTGATGTAATAGAGTATGACAAACAAGGACAAATTGATGTAATAGAGCATGCCAAACAAGGACAAATTGATGTAATAGAGTATGAAAAACGAAAACAACTTGATGTAATAGAGAATGACAAACAAGGACAACTTGATGTAATAGTGTTTCACAAACAAAAACAACATGATGTAATAGAGTATGACAAGCAAGGACAAATTGATATATAATAGAGTATGACACAACAAAAACAACTTGATGTAATAGAGTATGACAAACAAGGACAACTTGATGTAATAGAGTATGACAAACAAGGACAACTTGATGTAATAGAGTATGACAAACAAGGACAACTTGATGTTACAGAGTATGACAAACAAGGACAACTTGATGTAATAGAGTATGACAAGCAAGGAAAACTTGATGTAATAGAGTATGACAAACATAAACAACATCATGTAAAACTGTATGGCAAACAAGAACAACTTGATGTAATAGAGTATGACAAACAAAATCAACTTGATGTATTAGAGTATGACAAACACGGACAACTGGATGTAACAGAGTATGACAAGCAAGGACAATTTGATGTTAATGTGTATGCCAAACAAAAACAACTTGATGTAATAGAGAATGACAAACAAGGACAACTTGATGTAATAGAGTATGACAAACAAGAACAAATTGATGTAATTGAGTATGAAAAACAAAAACAGTTTGATGTAATAGAGAATGACAAACAAGGACAACTTTATGTAATAATGTTTCACAAACAAAAACAACATGATGTAATAGAGTATGACAAACAAGGACAAATTGATATATAATAGAGTATGACACAACAAAAACAACTTGATGTAATAGAGTATGACAAACAATGACAACTTGATATAATAGAGTTTGACAAAAAAAAACAACTTGATGTAATAGAGTATGACAAACAAGGACAACTTGATATAATAGAGTTTGACAAAAAATAACTTGATGTAACAGAGTATGACAAACAAGGACAACTTGATGTAATAGAGTATGACAAACAAGGAAAACTTTATGTAATAGAGTATATCAAACAAGGACAACTTGATGTAACAGAGTATGACAAACAAGGAAAACTTTATGTAATAGAGTATGGCAAACAAGGACAACTTGATGTAAAAGATTATGGCAAACAAGGAAAACTTTATGTAATAGAGTATATCAAACAAGGACAACTTGATGTAATAGAGTATGGCAAACAAGACAACTTGATGTAATAAAGTACAGCAAATAAGAACACCTCGATGTAATAGAGTATGACAAACAAGAACAACTTGATGTAATAAAGTACAGCAAATAAGAACACCTTGATGTAACAGTGTATGACAAACAAGGGCAACTTGATGTAATGAAGTATGACAAACAAAAACAACTTGATGTAATATAGTATGACAAACAAGGACAACTTGATGTAATAGAGTTTGACAAACAAAAACAACTTGATGTAATAGAGTATGACAAACAAAAATAACTTGATGTAATAGAGTATGACAAACACGGACAACTGGATGTAACAGAGTATGACAAACAAGGACAACTTGATGTAATAGAGTTTCACAAACAAAAACAACTTGATGTAATAGAGTATGACAAACAAGGACAAATTGATGTAATAGTATATGACAAACAAAAACAACTTGATGTAATAGAGTATGACAAACAAGGACAACTTTGATATAATAGAGTTTCAGAAACAAAAACAACTTGATGTAATAGAGTATGACAATCAAGGACAAATTAATGTAATAGAGTATGAGAAACAAAAACAACTTGATGTAATAGAGTATATCACAAAAGGACAACTTGATGTAATAGAGTATGGCTCCAATTGGCATCCCGCCAAATCCGTGTAAACTTCATGATCTGTGAGCATGTGCTTCAATGATCGCTGTCCCAAATAAATAAGATCAGGCCTCCACTACGGTAAAAGACTCGATCTCACCGCAACACAGTTCATTCAAATCTAAGATAAAAACAGATCACACAAACCGGAATGAATCATTGAAACCTCTCTCCAGTAAAAAATGTCACCAATCCGGAAACATATTTGACTAAACAGTCAAATTAGACCAGCCGCGCCAACCGGATCGCGGATTCGAAGTCGTTGATGTATCTGTCGTCACACATGTCGATATTCCACTTCCACGTTCCATATATTTGTTGTTGCCAATAAACTTCTTTTTGCACCGGCTGGAATCCCGCCCATGCAGCCTCATTCCTTGCCAACAACACGCAATGGAACTTCTCGTCTGACATAAGTTTACAAATTTGAGGAGCAATGAATTGTCCCTGTTTTAATTTAGCTTAACTCAGTTTTTGATGAGCTCCTGCAAAGCTTATCATGTTGTATCTATTGCATTGACAATTCTGTTCGTATCATACAACTTAATGTGCAAGGGTGGTTTAAAAAAATCAGTATAGTGCTCCCAAGTCCTGGATGAACAACATTTTTTTCGGCACGAGACTGTCTTAGCGACCAATTGAAAAAAAGCAATTGTCTTGTCCTTCACGACTATATGTATTCACTTTGAGATCAAGTAACATAATTAACTTATTCAAATCACCACCGTGTAACCAATATTGGTGATCGTAGTTTATGCACCTCATATAATGTTTACTATTTTCCTAAGTTTCGTTCATATGAGCCGCATGGCAAAATAGAATTCAAACCATTATCCAGTCCAATAGCTCTTAGTCTCGTCTTGGAGAAATCGATGAAAGGTCTTCAACCATTTGGTAAGTAATTGGGGGCTGCTATTGAACCACAAATGGAGCATCCAGAAAAATCATCAATTAGAAGGCGATGTAGTAAGTGTTTTTTGACGGTTCTAAGGCACAGACATTCGAACATCATTTGCTATGTATTACACTTTTATAGTCGAGAACCAAACAACGTCGCTTTGTTCGTGTGTAAATTGAGATCATTGACAAGGTCATTGAATTCACTATCAGTTAATCAGTAAATATGTAGAACTCTTCCCTTTCTTTAAATATCCACATAATTGCATTTCGTGTGATTGTTAATGGATCATTTTCTGAGAACAAGAGCCTATTCACAATGATTATTTGCCTGTATTCATTGTGTCCGTATCATGTTGATTGCATTATTTACTGAGTTCGTATTCGTTTTTTTTTTTTTTTCGTTAAAATATTCATAGAAATGTTTGATTATAAATACATTCAGCATGTTTTCTCATTTTCTATTTTAAACACACACATTACCACCATTGACATTGCATGTGTTTTTCTTTTCCTGTTTAGATATTCCGAATTAGCATATCTGTAAGTTGTCAGAACTACTTTTTTAAAGTAAATTATTACCAAGCAAATGAACATAACAAATTAACGCTTTCCGTACGTTTCACGGCACAGTTCGTCACTCTCAACTTGATTAGTCTGAAACGTCATCAAACCATATTCGTTTACATGTCTTGTATCATTTTGGTATTGGCGAAATCTAATACCTTGTTCAATTATCTAAAACTTAGTATGTAATATGTTACATATTAGATATATACGTACATTGATTCTTAAAACCATGAAAAATGTTTCTGAGATCTCTTCCCTTGCATTGATCAAAGGCTACCGTATGGAAGTTAATAAAGTTGCATCGTATTCTAGATAACAAAGTAGATGACCAGGCAATGCAGGTCAACATCACACCCCATTATTCATTTCAACCCTGGCGGGACCTAAAAGTCCCACCCCATATTCTACATGATCTCAGTTCTCAATAGCTGTTCCCGAATGGGAATTGTAGCACCAGCAGGCCGTGGAATCACTGGAAATCGTTAACAGGTTGTGTTGCCAGTGTGACCTCTCGGAATGGGTCATTTACTTTCGTTTTCAAACTGTGTAGCGGGCTCGATTACTTTCGTTTCCAAACTGTGTAGCGGGCTCGATTACTTTCGTTTTCAAACTGTGTAGCGGGCTCGATTACTTTCGTTTTCAAACTGTGTAGCGGGCTCGTTTACTTTCGTTTCCAAACTGTGTAGCGGGCTCGTTTACTTTCGTTTTCAAACTGTGTAGCGGGCTCGATTACTTTCGTTTTCAAACTGTGTAGCGGGCTCGTTTACTTTCGTTTTCAAACTGTGTAGCGGGCTCGTTTACTTTCGTTTTCAAACTGTGTAGCGGGCTCGTTTACTTTCGTTTTCAAACTGTGTAGCGGGCTCGTTTACTTTCGTTTTCAAACTGTGTAGCGGGCTCGTTTACTTTCGTTTTCAAACTGTGTAGCGGGCTCGTTTACTTTCGTTTTCAAACTGTGTAGCGGGCTCGTTTTTCATCCCTATACATTTATATCAGATTTATAAAGCCTGCCACGATTTGGAATCCCACATTCATCATCATCGAGTGTCAGCTCCGCAACGAAGGTTGGCTACCATGTAGCGGCATTCTGCTCTGTCTCTTGCTTTGATGGTGCAGGTTGTCATAGGCTGGTTTGTCCATCTTTTGATGTTACTCGTCCATGTTAGTCTTGGTCTGCCTCTAGCTCTTTTACCTTGTATTTTCCCCTCCAGGATTACTTTTAGTAGGCAGTTGTGGCTTTTAACATGACCCAAAAATCGCATTTGTCTTGTTTGAATTGTGTTTAGTAGTTCTATTTTCATTTGTAGTTGTTTTAAGACTTCCTAGTTTGTTTTCTTTTCCTTCCATCCAATTCTACCAAATCTTCTATATATCAACATTTCAAAGGCCTCAATTCTCTGTTCTGTTTTCTTGTCTAATGTCCATGTTTCTGCACCATATAGGAATGTTCAGAAGACATAACATTTTGCTATTCTTAGTTTTAGCCACATCTTATCCCACATTATATTTAAAAAAAAAATAAACGTTCATAATTGTTACCCAATGATGCTCGGTGTATTGTTTTAAGGGTCACTATTTTGATCGAGTGACATAATACATATTTTTTTTATCGCAACAATAAATAGTCTGGTCTGAAAGGGTTATACAAGGATTGTGGGAAAGTAAAAGAAATTGCATGTGAATGGTTCCTAAAATCGATGGTTTAGCTTCAATGCTATAGAAAACCAAAGAAGCAAAGAGCCATGACGAAAGCAGTAAAACAAAATAACGAAGTAGACACTACCAGTACAACCCACTTGCTTTGGAATTTGGCATTTCAGCTTCTCTCAGATTCTCAGGTGACACTAGCATTGAGTGAAACAAGATGACACGTAGCGGTAAGAGAAGATGACACGTAGCGGTAGCATAAGCTGATAAGATGACATGTGGCGGTAAGATAGATAACAGGTAGCGGTAAAATAGATAACAGGTAGCGGTAACAGAAGATGAATCGTTACGGTAACTTAAGATGACACGTTGTGGTACGATATGATGGCATATAGCGACAGGAGAAGATAACACGTAACGGTATATACCACATAGTGATACTTTACTTTTGCACGCAGCTGTAAGAGAGGAAGACGCATATTTGTAAGAGTTGATGTCACGTAGTGGTAAGAGAGGATGACACATAATGGCACGGTTAGATGACATGTAATGGTTTCTTCTATCCTTCCTCCTATGCTTTTGGCGTCAATCTTTGCTTTCTTTGCTCTTCTGTTGGACTCTTCTGATGTTATCCTTCCTAGTGACTCTAGTATTCCCTTTATACATCTTTTTTTCAGTCTTCCTCTTACTCTGGCGTTTTCCTAGCGTTTGTTTATGGCTCTTTGAGTCATTGTTATTTCATTTTCTCTTGTTATGTGACCGAACCATTTTATCTGTTGTTTCTTTATGTATTCAACGGCGAGCTCAATTTCGAGTTTCTTCCTCAGGTCAGTTTTTCTTACTGTCCCTTAAGCTGCTTCCTGTCATTCTTCTGACACATTTCATTTCGGTGGTCGTTATCTGTATTATTGTTCTAGAGTCCAGCGTCCAATTCTGGCACTGGTAGCACATGATTGGTAGAAACATTTATTTGTAAATTGTCCTTTTTGCTTCCACACTTTCGCTCTTTCTCGATGTTTTAATTTGCATTTTTTATGCATCGAATTTTGATAACTTATTTAAGAGCAATGCAAAGCTTTTTATCTCATAAAGCTCACAATAAACTATGTTTTCTACTGCAGTTATGAATTGTACCAGTGCACATCATTCCTCGCTTCCAACATCTTCATCCACCATTGCTTACAGACATACACGCAGTGGTCGTAAAGACGTGTTGTCTATGTAGCCAACGGAAGACTTTTCATACTAGGCTGTTTCATATCTATTCTGTTCAATCTTATTCCAACCTTCGAACCATTTTTGCTACAACGACAATTACCCATATCCGCTCTGCCACTTATTACAACATACAGTCGCTGAATTATGTTGACACATTTGCTTCGTACACGTCCTACTCGACTACACAGGTGACACTTGCAATATTTTTTCATCGATCGAGAAAATAGTTATACCTCAGTCCAGTTCCCTCTAAAAAAAAAAAACACACGGAAAACAAATTGTGATATGGGCCCCCATTGTAACGTTATCTGTTTATTTTGTTTACATTGACAAACTTCATATCGGCTGCATAGGACACATCCGACATCGCGGTAATGACAGTAAGCACGGTTGAAAAAAATCAGTGCTGCAACATAAAGGCGCACATATTAGAGCATTCAATAACATCATCATCATCAAGTACCGGGCCACCTAGCGTAGGTGATCATGTCTCTCCACAACTTTCGATCTCGATAGTTATTTATCATTTCTGTTGTTGACCTTCTGCCAAGCCATTCTCTTAAGCTGTCTGGTATTTTTTCTCTTTGTTTCCCTCTATCTCTTCGTCCCTCAATTTTCCCAGTTGTTACAATATATTCCAGTTGTTCTCTTCTCATTACATGGCCAAAAAATAATGATGATGTTTTCTTCATAATATTGGAAATTAGCCCTCTTTTTTCTTTGGTCTCTTTCAGCACGTTGTCATTACTCTTCTTAGCTGTCTATGGTATTCTCAAAATTCTTCTGTAAAACCACATTTCTACAGACTCCAGTTAGTTTCTTGTCTGTTGTCCTATTGTCCATGATTGACACCCATATGTTAAGACTGTCTCTACATAACATTTAAGAACTCCTTTTCTTGTTTCTATTGTCAAAAATGGATTGCATAGTATCTTCCTCATTTTTTTTGGAAAGCTGCTTTTGCCTGAGCCATTCTGCATCTCACGTCTGTTGTACATCTTCCGTCTCAGGTTAACAAAGTTCCTAAATATTTAAATGTGCTGCAACATATAGGTGCACATATTAGAGCATTCAATAACACTATTGATAAAAACTGAGAGCACACATCAAGTAGCACATTCATGTGACGCCATATGTGGAAACAACGAGCCAGTCAAGAAAATGAAATTTTCCATTCACGTATGGAAGAAAAGTGATATAATTAAAAATAACACTTGGATACAATTCATGTTAATCTTGTAACTGTCGAATTTGTTAAAACCATTTCCTGTCAATCAGAATAAAGACCCAAGCACATACAGTCAGATATCGTGGCACTAATAATTTACAAGAGAAAACGTCACACCGAGATTCCATAACACGGTCTGCAGGCGAGGTCGGGTTTCTTGTTACTGACAAGAAATGTCTGACCTTGCGATATGTGTGATTATGTTAATGAAGCAGATTGATTGGTTCATGTTTGGACGACATAAGTCAGTGGTTTCTTGTTACTGACAAGAAATGTCTGATCTTGCGATGTGTGTGATTATGTTAATGAAGCAGATTGATTGGTTCATGTTTGGACGACATAATTCAGTGGTTTCTTGTTACTGACAAGAAATATCTTACCTTGCGATATGTGTGATTATGTTAATGAAGCAGATTGATTAGTTCATGTTTGGACGACATAAGTCAGTGGTTTCTTGTTACTGACAAGAAATGTCTGATCTTGCGATATGTGTGATTATGTTAATGAAGCAGATTGATTGGTTCATGTTTGGACGACATAATTCAGTGGTTTCTTGTTACTGACAAGAAATATCTTACCTTGCGATATGTGTGATTATGTTAATGAAGCAGATTGATTAGTTCATGTTTGGACGACATAAGTCAGTGGTTTCTTGTTACTGACAAGAAATGTCTGACCTTGCGATATGTGTGATTATGTTAATGAAGCAGATTCATTGGTTCATGTTTGGACGACATAATTCAGTGGTTTCTTGTTACTGACAAGGAATGTCTGACCTTGCGATAAATGTGATTATGTTAATGAAGCAGATTGATTGGTTCATGTTTGGACGACATAATTCAGTGGTTTCTTGTTACTGACAAGAAATGTCTGACCTTGCGATATATGTGATTATGTTAATGAAGCAGATTGATTGGTTCATGTTTGGACGACATAAGTCAGTGGTTTCTTGTTACTGACAAGAAAAGTCTGACCTTGCGATATCTGCAATGATGTTAGTTAAGCAGATGGATTAGTCTATATGTGAACATAATTCAGCGATTTCTTGAGAGATAAGTTGTGTAGCTGAATGTTTACAGGACACAACGGTTAGCTAAAAACGTCAACGACCTTGTAGCAGATCAAGCCTATTATGCATCCTCACAACAACTGTGGAGAAGACCTAATGTGCCGTTTTATGCAGTCACCATTATAAGGGCTTAAAAACCGCAACCGGTATAAAACAGGAGACGAATTGTCAATATCCAGTGTGAAGGTCGCCAACTTGTCGGAAGTCCCCAGGAAATTATATTTACTGTTAATTGTAGCTGCCATTGTTTTCCATTTTGCTTTTGTGTCTCTCTTTTAGCATTCTCTCGGGAAATCATGCATGACTATTCTTGTAATTCCATGACTATCACTTATTTGTATATGACTTACCCAGCCGCATTATTTACGTTTTTCGTAACGTTCCTTAGCGCATGTTGACTTCACCTTTCGTGTTGTTCTTAGCTCCTGATTTTTGTTGTGCCAAACATTACGAGAATTGTCTTCATTCAGGGCGATGATAATACAGATGAAGATACAGTGATGTTCAATGTCATTCCTTTCCTTCTCTGTAAGTAAAGAGTACCCCCGTCACGCCAAGTGTTAGTGACCATAAATTTTACTGATCCTCGGCACATGATTTATGGGGTAATGTTTACCTTCTCTGTATTAACGGTTAATTCATGTTTACATCTGCTGCTTTGATTTTTATATTTGTCAATCACGATTTAATTGCTACCGTGTCTCAAGCAGAATATAGTCATCCCCATAGTGTGCTAGCAATACCAACCATGGTCACTTACGACTAAGCATTAAAACAATGGCTTGTCACTATAGAGATGAGATTTGAGACAAAACGCTGGGAGTGGTCAAAAAATACAGAATCATAAATGATATTACAGGAGAAATTGAAAACATTGAACTATTCCAAAACTACATATAGAAACAAGAAATAAACTGCTTTGCCCATCTAGAAAAAAAATGACAAGTGATTCCTTACCATACAAGACATATGTTAAAAGATGAGAAGGGATAAGAGCAAGAGATAGAGTAAGGTAGATCATCATCATCATCAAGTACCGGGCCTACTGGCGTAAGAGATTATGTTTCTCTACAACCTTCGATCTCGGCAGCTATTTATCATTTCTGTTGTTGACGTTCTCCCAGGTCATTCCCTTAAGCTTAAGGTGACCATATTTTTGAAATCCCATTCCGGGACGGAATAATTTTACTTCAATTTTCCACCAATAAAATTACATTTCTTCTTGCTGTCATTTTCAAGTGAATAATACATACATTTTAAAACATCTAATAATATAGACCTACAATACGCTATCAGGATAATCAGGAGATTAAAAAAAAAACAGTGATACTCACTTAAATTGAAGGTGAAACAGAGATGCTGTACTTTTCAGATGAGTGAATTTTCTGTAAAATGTCCTTCTTTGTATGCAGCATCTTATAAAATTCGACACATGTTCCCTCATAGTTCACTTTGGTGATCAACATGGCTTTTAAAGTTTCAACACCTAGTTGTGTTTTATCATTTGTCCACAAACTGTTCATCAGAGAAAACACTCGTTCTGTTGCAGCATTTGTTCCAGGTAGACACAAAAAGAACTCTGCCAACTTCAGAATATGTGAAACGGGCACATGATTGTTTCTGAAGTGGGAAGCTAGTTCAACCCAACGCTGCCCTGGTAATGTTTTATTGACTCCACTCACTAATTTTTTGTGAAGTAACGAACTGTTTCATGTAGACATATTCGTCATACATTTCATTTTCTGGAAAGTCGACTGAGGGCACTGTTTGACTCACTAATGATGAAGACTTCTCAATATCTTCCCAATTTGGTGTTCTGTTCAGCATTACCCAGCTGTAAGACTCTAGGTTTTGAAAATTATTTGCAGCCCATTTCTTCAAATAACTTAAAGCTGTTTCATAAAATGAAGGAACACTGACGTTAAACTTTTTCACATCATCACGTGGAAATCCTTCCATTTCCAGCTTTTTAAGGAATATCTGAACTCTTGATGGCAAGAAGCCGTCTTCCAGCTTGGACTCCAAGATAGCTTTCAACCTATTGATGTTGTCAATGACTTCAAATACAGTGACCACCTGTCCCTCTACTTTCTGCATTGCTTCGTGGAAAGAGGATGCCTGACTGTGAACCAAAATAAGCCATGCCTCAGATAGTGGGTTTTCAAAGAATTCCTGTATAAAAGCTGGGCATCTGTCTTGAGATTGAAAATATGATTTTAGAGGCAGGAACATGTAAAGAACCCTTTTTCACACAGCAGGCAAGAGCGCAAGCCACCAAGTTTGTGCATAACCTAAAATCATCTGGAGGTCTGTGTCGATAAACTGACAAAACTCCTTGAGACTTTCAACTCTAACTGTGTATGATTTGAAGTACAGATACATTTTTGCAATAGTCATTTCAACAGCAACAGGCAATACGTCTGCAGCTGCTCGAACAGTGTTGTGGAAAATATGGCAAGCACACCCAACACCTATCAAACTATGTCCAAGGTTTTCTTTCAGTTTTGTGAAAACATTGTTCTGTCCTTTTCTTTCAGCGCACCCAAAATTAGAATTTGTGTTGTCTGCACAACTACTTTCAGTTCTAAACCATTTTCAGTTAGACAGTCAATAAGAAAACTACTTACTATATCAGATGTTTCACCCGGCAATAACTTCAACTCTAATATTTTAACTTTCAGTCCCTTATTGCGATCAAAGTATCTGACAAGCAAAGGAAAAATCTTGATTTCTTTGTGTTTGGAGGCATCTGTCAGTATGGAGATAAATGTTACGTTTTCTAGGTCACATCTCAACTCGTTTAGAGCATGGGATGTGAACACATTCCGAATAATAGCTTCTGTTTTCGTACGTGCACAAGCAAATTTTGGTTCTAAAGTTACCTGAAGCAATTTTGATGTGCAGTCCATAGATCTAAACGTGTGATTGTGCATCACTGTATGATATGCAAAGGCATCTTCTGTAGCAGCTAACTGTTCTTCTTTGTCACCAACCTGTTCAGCTCGAAAAAAATTTGTCAACAACGAGCTTGATGCAGCAGTAGCGACGGCTCTCTTATGTTTATCACTATTTATGTGGCTCTTAATATCACCACGTCCACTATGGTTAATAGTAAACCCGGATGAACATATATTACATCTTACAGTGAAGTCTGATGACGCTGTAGACTTTTTTATAAAAGGGTTTTCCTTTTGTAAATCTTGATTTAAACTACAATTACGCTTCGGTGCCATTTTTTTGCGAAAGTGAAAGTTAGTAACACAACGAATATATACGAGATTTAAAACTAGGAGCGCATTCTGCTGTTTTGATATTAAACAAAATTGTCTACACAGCAACGGAATAATATTTTTTTTAATTGAAGAAATGTACGCCGTATACCAAAATGGCAAAATTGGTAAACGTTTGTGTCCCAAATTATTTTTTATCAAATCCGGGACAAAAGCTAAAAAATATGCCAAAATCGGGACAAAACCGGTACGGCAGCTAATCCGGGACAAAGGTTCAAAAAATGTCAAATTCCGGGACTGTCCCGGACAATCCGGGACGAATGGTCACCTTACTTAAGCTGCCTGATATCTTTCCTCTTTGCTTCCCTCTATCTCTTCGTCCCTCAGTGTTTCCAGTTGTTACAATATATTCAAGTTGTTCTCTTCTCATTATATGGTCAAAACATGATGATTGTTTCTTCTCAATATTGAAAATTAGCTCTCTTTTTGCTTTGACCTCTCTCAGAACCATTTCATTACTCTTCTTTGCTGTCCATGGTATTCTCAACATTCTTCTGGTGTCCTATTGTCCATGACTCGCATCCGTATGTTAATACTGGCTCTACGTAACATTTAAGAACTCTTTTTCATGTTTCTATTGTCAAAAACGGATTGTATAGTAAGGTAGATATACAACATCAAAGAAACGCTACTACATCAGTTGACAATGACTCAAGTGGTCAAAATGACGAGATCAAGAACTATGTAACTCCTTCAACACCCTGAAGGGTACATGAGAAAGTGAAGAATGAGAGAAAGACCGTGTTTATATAATTAATGCATTTTTTTCTCAAATAATGTTATATAGTTGTATTTATATTCTTAGTTCATTCAAAACCCCGTTTGTGTGCTCTTGCCATAACGCCATTAATGAATTAAATTACAATTGTTTCAAATGTTGCGTCGAATGCCTCGTGATAGAAGAAAACTATAGATGACGAAGATCTGAATATTTATTGAAAATGACGTTGTGTATTGTTTCCTATTTTTGAAACAAACAAATTATCACTACTGACACTGTATGTTTTTTTTCTTAATCTTTATTTATCTTTGCTTCATGGGCGTTGAAAGTAAGCTTCTAAATAGAATTATTATTAATTAACATAGCGCCAAGCAAACAAAAACAATAAATTAGCTTACAAGTGAATATAGATTCGTGACAGTAGGTTATACCTTATGAATTAACATACTTCAAGCTCTATTTTTCCAGCTTATATGAAAAAAATGGTTCCCATTACAATCAGTAGAGCGATTATTATGATCTCAAACGTATAACAAGATCAAACGTCACACCAACAATTAGACAGAAATTGTAAGTATCAGAGTGACATATTTGTTGAGGAATATTGAACTGTAAGGTCACTCACTGTAAGGAAAGATAAACATCTGTCGATATCTGAAGGTGTGAAGTAGTTAGCGGTAGGGCACGATCACAGATGACGGTAAGACACGACGATATATTGAGGTAAGAGAAGATAAGTAAAGGTAGGACACGGCGATATATAGAGGTAAGAGAAGATAAGTAAAGGTAGGACACGGCGATATATATAGGTAAGAGAAGATAAGTAAAGGTAGGACACGGCGATATATAGAGGTAAGAGAAGATAAGTAAAGGTAGGACACGGCGATATATAGAGGTAAGAGAAGATAAGTAAAGATATGACACGACGATATATATAGGTAAGAGAAGATAAGTAAAAATAGGACATGGCGATATATAGAGGTAAGAGAAGATAAGTAAAGGTAGGACACGACGATATATAGAGGTAAGAGAAGATAAGTAAAGGTAGGACACGACGATATATAGAGGTAAGAGAAGATAAGTAAAGGTAGGACACGACGATATATAGAGGTAAGAGAAGATAAGTAAAGGTAGGACACGACGATATATAGAGGTAAGAGAAGATAAGTAAAGGTAGGACACGACGATATATAGAGGTAAGAGAAGATAAGTAAAGGTAGGACACGACGATATATAGAGGTAAGAGAAGATAAGTAAAGGTAGGACACGGCGATATATAGAGGTAAGAGAAGATAAGTAAAGATATGACACGACGATATATATAGGTAAGAGAAGATAAGTAAAAATAGGACATGGCGATATATAGAGGTAAGAGAAGATAAGTAAAGGTAGGGCACGACGATATATAGAGGTAAGAGAAGATAAGTAAAGGTAGGACACGACGATATATAGAGGTAAGAGAAGATAAGTAAAGGTAGGACACGACGATATATAGAGTTAAGAGAAGATAAGTAAAAGTAGGACACGACGATATATAGAGGTAAGAGAAGATAAGTAAAGGTAGGACACGCCGATATATAGAGGTAAGAGAAGATAAGTAAAGGTAGGACACGTCGATATATAGAGGTAAGAGAAGATAAGTAAAGCTAGGACACGACGATATATATAGGTAAGAGAAGATACGTAAAGGTAGGACACGACAATATATAGAGTTAAGAGAAGATAAGTAAAAGTAGGACACGACGATATATAGAGGTAAGAGAAGATAAGTAAAGGTAGGACACGCCGATATATAGAGGTAAGAGAAGATAAGTAAAGGTAGGACACGTCGATATATAGAGGTAAGAGAAGATAAGTAAAGCTAGGACACGACGATATATATAGGTAAGAGAAGATACGTAAAGGTAGGACACGACAATATATAGAGGTAAGAGAAGATAAGTAAAGGTAGGACACGTCGATATATAGAGGTAAGAGAAGATAAGTAAAGGTAGGACACGACGATATATAGAGGTAAGAGAAGATAAGTAAAGGTAGGACACGACGATACATAGAGGTAAGAGAAGATAAGTAAATGTAGGACACGATGATATATAGAGGTAAGTGAAGATTAATAAAGGTAGGACACAACGGTATATAGAGGTAAGAGAAGATAAGTAAAGGTAGGATAAAGTGACAAATAATAGTGCATTAGCACACGTTTAAAAGATTATCACGATTTAACAGTGACCAAGAGTGTATGTGTTTCTGGTCGAGGCTTTATGTAGTTACAGCAACTTGTCTACAATATATGCACCAAAGTCCTTTCAAGGACTAAACAGAGCATCATATGCATGTGCTTCATAAAAGCGGATTATACGAGTGCAAAGTATTAAAAATACAGTGCAGCCATAGAAGAATGTGAGTGACATTCTTAGTTCTTTTTTGTATGAAGTTTATATTTCCAAATTCATATAAAATCGATTGTAGTTAATTAGTTTCCCCTCGAGCCAACGATGTTACATATATCAGATGTCAAAGTTCGCAACGATGAACGGTTGCTTCTTGTAGGTCGTGCTTATTTCTTAGACATGTGATTGAGCCTACTCTGGTGATTGTTCTGCTTTGTGTGTTCCTTATTTTTCTTTTACCATATTTCCTGTTATGTTATGAACGATTTATCAGTGACCCAACACGTTACCATTGTAAAACATGTACAGTTACTGACAAATTAAGTTTAGACCACTATTGTAATGATGAAATACATCACAAGGTATAGTTGTACTTAGATTTTTTTTTTTTCTAAAATAAATGTTACTGTAAATGTATTGTTCCGTCAAATAAAATTTAAAAATAGTGACATGTTATATCTCTTTTTGCACTGTTGCATTAACAATTGCAATATATCGCATTAAAACACCATAATTATATATTTTTTTTTAATAATAAGCAATTCAAATACACAAGAGGCATTATGTGAGCTGCAAGGTTCGGTGGCTTTGCTCGTAAAACACAAAAGCATTTTTAAACTCAATTAATGTCTTTTACTATAGATTACCAAAAAAAACCACTCATCAATTTTGCCACGCCATTTTCGCAACTATGTTCTCTGTTCTTCCAGTCGCTAGTTATCGACCTTCTCCAGTCGACGCTAGTTGTCGACCTTTCTCCAGTCGACGCTAGTTGTCGACCTTTCTCCAGTCGACGCTAGTTGTCGACCTTTCTCCAGTCGACGTTAGCTGTCGACCATTCAGAAACAAAGCATTGGCGTTTAGTAATGGCTGGTAAACATGTCGATTAGTCCCTAGAAGGTAGATGGAAATAGCTAAAAGGAAACATGGAAACATTAGTATTGCTACAGATTTGTGTTGGTGAAGGTCAACATGACCGAACGACTTTCGATGTGTTATACATCTACATGTTTTATTATGCCATTGGCCCTATAAGGACAATCAGCGTAGCTAGGGTTTTCTTTTGTACAGAATATCTTGTCGGTTAGAGAACTAGGTTCAACTGGAAGAGATCAGGTACACAATTGTGGCACAAATGGAAAGGGTTGATAGTTTGTATAGGCAGAAACAGTACAGCAGGAAATGGCAGGTCAGAATCAATAACGCAGAATTATGGGAAATTACTAGTCGAGTACCAGTGGATAAAGAGATACAACGAAGTCGATGGCGCTGGTTAAGACACACACTGCAGAACGCAACTGAGAATATTACACAAAATGCCAGTTTTTTAAATCCACAGGGCAAGAGACAAAGAGGAAGACCACAATATTTTTTTGGAGAAGACAGGCGGAAGCAGAAATGAAGAGGATGGGGAAGATATAGATTTATGTTAAAAGAATGGCAAGAAACAGATCGACTTGGAAAGTGTTTGTTAAAGACCTGTGCTTCGCAAAGACTTGAAAAATAAAGAAGAGCGCAGCAGACATTTTTAAACATATTTTTTTTAGTTTCTCTCATTCAGAGAATTATAAAACTCTCATCAAACATCTAACAATTGTTAGCAAAAACAGAAAAGAAACCCAGTCTCATTCTTGCTATTCTGTACACAATATTTTTATTGTGTCTGACATTTCTGACATTTCTATTTTCTTAAAGTAGAAAACGTGTTTTGATTGTTGCTTCAAACTTTCCTAAAACATTGATCACGCGGAGAGAATGATACACGTTTATTGATAACTTTATGCTTATCCGCTTTTTAAAATTCACTTAATCGAAGTTCAAACTATAAACTATTTCTACAAGTTCAGAATAGAGGGAATTAATTTATTTTTCTGTCTTTATTAACTTCACTCAGAAGAGGTCTGTCTCTTGTTGATTATGAGAAAATAAAGCGACACAGGTTCTGTGGACTTACTCGAGGTCAAAAAGGGTGATGTCATGTTAAATTTTGTATCATTATTGAGAAGTAAATTAAGACGGATTGTATTTACTTTCTACAAAATACGCGTTTGAAAACCACATGTTGGTACGGGTAAATTACAAGAGCTTAAAAACCCTATTTTTGTTGCACTATCAATTCTTTGTCATGTGTTGTGTATGTCTTTTATCAACTTGTAGTTATTTTCAGTTGTTTTCTCTTGTGTTTTTCAGTCATTCCATCACTCGTTAACATAATCAATTTTGTAAAGACTATCTGCTCTTTGTAATATGTGGCCATTAATTGAAATATCAGTTTTTTTAAAAATTACTTTAATCTGTAATTACATTCTTGTTGGCTTTTATTGTATTGGGAGCCGCGGTAGTTCAGTGGTTAGTGAACTGGACTACAAAAGAAAAGAGGTAGGGTTCGATCCCAACCGACGGCTTCCGGTTCACCCAGCTTTTAATGGGTACCGAATGTTTTTCTGGGAAAGTAAAGCTGCACGGGCGTAATACCGACCACATTACCCTAACAATCATGTGCCGAAGGTCTGTAAAATTTATGGTCACTAACACCATATTCCCTGTACGCCACTGAGCGTGAAGGTGGTACTTTACTTTTTTTTTTTTTTACTTTAATTTTGTTGTATTGATATATGAGTGCTGATTTTCTCTATTACATTGAAGTGATCTGATCGCTTTCTCAATGACATTTATTGATGCAGTTGTTGAGTTGACGTAATATCACGAGTTGATGCGGGAAGGGTGCCCTTTGACTCAATGATGTGATGAGTCTTAATGGCTTTCTTGACATTCCCGTCTTCTACCGGAGAAGTTAGAGTTCATCTATCTCAGGCTATGCTGGGAAACTACTAATCAAGCCCAGAGGTCTGCAATAATGGGTCTTGTATATCAGTAACAGCCACCACTACCTGGAACAAAGCGATCCTAGCTTCTGTTAGCCAGCCTGTTTTGACGCAGACTGTTACCATGGGAGACCACGAGGAGTTAGAACTGCTAGGTCTTGGTCAGCTGATGGTGCGCCGATCCTGCTATTGCTACCGCAGGCGCTTCTCTCCCCCCGCCCCCCTACCCCACCCCACCTCTCCATTGATGTAGACAAACGTGCTCTTTTTGTGCATCGTTTTTCACGAAAGACATAACCTCCAGACGTAAAAGTGTAAAGAAAGTAAAGAGCACCCGTCACGCCAAGTGACGTATAGAGAATATGGTGTTAGTGACCATAAATTTTACAGACCTTCAGCACATGATTTTTGGGGTAATGTGGTCGGTTTTACACCCGTGCCGCTTTACTTTCCCAGAAAATATCCGGTACCCATTAAAGGCTGGGTGAACCCGGAAGCCGTCGGTTGGGATAAACCCTACCTTTGTCCTTTGTAGTCCAGTTCACTAACCACTGAGCTATCGCGGCTCCCAACCTCCAGTCGTAAGAACATCAAATTGTCCTTATTATCCCCTCTGACATTTTTTACATTTTTCTCATGTATGCTGATTAGATAAGGTGATACACTACTGATTAACTCCCTTGTTCTACACAAAAACAGTTGCATGTATCATTTCCAAAGCGCACAGCCTGTGGTCTGTATTAAACACTTGTACCACATACACCAGGTGCGCTGTCATGCCTAATCCTGTCTTTTGTTTTTGTGAAGTCAACACTGTTTGAAAATATATTTTTGTTGTATTCTTCTGAATTTTAATATTATATTATTCATGTTAAATATAGTGTCTGTTGTTTCCCTGCCTATCCGATAAACAGCCCGAACTTTGTTGATTTCTCCTTGCAGTTTTCTATTGTTTCTTCGTTTCAAATGCAGTGTTTTTTGTGTATGCACTTTCTTGTGTGAAATTCCAAATTAGAAATCCACGCGTCTTGCAATTTACGTTCATTGTTTGCTTGTTCATTCTATTCTTTCGAACAATATTGATTTGATTATTGAGTTAAACATTCCAGATATTTTGACTGCAAATAAATAGTTTATTTATCCGCTGGGTATTTCCTTGTGTAATTGTTTTGTTATATTAAACACTGGTCATCATTTATTGTTTCTTATCCATTACAGTGTCGGCCTCCACTGATAAGTAAACAGAAGTAATGCAGACGAGCAGATTCTATTGACGTTTCTTTCTTGACAACAATTCTGCTCTTCTATGATGCAGAAATAAAAATAATAACATGTTAAACTATATGTTGTATGTGTTTTATTTGCATGAGAGATGGTTCGTTTTATTTTTTCAATAATAATTCAATTATTTTAAAACATAACCAGGCAATGAACAAATGGTTGCTTTTACTGATTATTTGGATTGGACTCATTGCAATTACGGCAGACCCATAGGTGATCAGCCCTTTTCAACAGATGATGACAATGTGCGTTATGATAGTTCACGTATATCGCAAGGTATTCACATATGTAATACACTAAAACGATCATCTTATCCGATTCATAGCTGTGGTGATTCCCGATAGTCTAATATCTATACCCTCATTAGGCACAGTCTCATAGACAAAGAAGAACCTTCCCACAAGAGGTCTGGGGGAAATATGACAACGTCATTTTTATCATCCAAATACTTTTAGATAAGAGAGTCAATATTAGGTCAGTGTTGCTGTTTTCTCCAAGAGAGTCAATATTAGGTCAGTGTTGCTGTTTTCTCCAAGACAAATTCAGTACCCATTTACTGCTGAATGAACTTAGAAGGAAGGCAACGGAAAACCGCAGTCGTAAATTAGTTGAATAGTCATGACTGGCCATCACTTAAGATAATCAAACATAGACTACAAAAAGCCAATCTATTGGAACACCAACCTCCTGTTGGGAGCGTCATGTGCTACTTGTGACAAAGTATTTGACCTTTGGCGTCTTAACAGACGGTTGGTAGTAATCAGTCATGATAAGTCAATAGTTTGGTAAGCTATTAGTGTCTTTTGCTGGATGTTGCTCTGCTGAACAGCTTCTCTCGTGGCTGAAAATGCTATATTGGACAGACAGATCCGGTCACACAATCAAGATAATGTATTCATAGTGCCTGTCTTGGTTTTTTTTCACCTGCGCCTTTAGTCTTCTGAATTTGATACGTTTTTTTTTTTAAATAATTTGAAAATTGTTGTGTCATTTTTTTTTAAATTTTCGTTCTCCGTTAATAATATGTTTGACAGCAAATATCTGAGAATTATACAAAAAACCAGGCAGGAAAAGTAGACATAAGAGCAGAAAATCAAATGAGAGTGTTTCAAAACACAAGAAGAGTTGGAAAAGCAAATGTGTTTACTATCATTATGTTTGTTTCATATGTAGTGATGTCGAATATAATACACTCTATTGAGACTAAATGTTATCGTAAGCTTTTTTGCATTTGTTATTTCCATTGTATCACATATGAAAGAAAAATTGCGAAAGGATAGAAACAATAGAAGGACTTGATGATCTCTTGATTTGTTTGGAACAGCAAGACAAATACAATAATTTGGCAACGTATCTACCATCTAACCTGGCAAAGTCTGCAAAGAACTATGAATGTAGGAAGATGGGAAATTATAAGAAGAAAGAATGGAAGAAAAGATGAATAAGTGAACAAGGTTGTACTTCAAATGACCCCAAAGGGTGACCGCGCAGATAAAGATCAATGGAGAAAGTTGATGCAGTCTGTCAAAGGTGCCACAACCATCCATAAAGTTATAAGATAACAAAGATAAGAGAAGGATGGTATGGAAATACTAAGATCCACAAAAGATATTCCTGGAATATTAGTCGGTGGCCTTACAATAAACATCATGTTACAATAAATATCATGAGCTATGCTTATGGCACAGTCTTAATCGATACCAGTGAAAATGATTCATAAACAGTAATTGACATTATAGCGATGGTAAATAAAAATAAAGGTCTTAGTCTTAACGTCAATATGACAGAAGTTATGACTGCAACATACAAAATGGCATTGTATAAGTGCTCAATTAAAGTAAATATGGCCATATTAGCATATGTCAATGAATTCAAATACATAGATTCAACGTCAACTTAAAATGGTAGATCAGCAACTGAAGTGAGTAGAGAACAGCTCAAGCGAAGGGTGGATTCTAAACGACGAGGGAAAGTTTATGCAATCTCTTTGATCAAATGTTATGTATATTCCCTAAAAAAGTATTGGAGGATGAGATCAATGAAAGGGGAGTCCTAGAAATCCAAAATGCGCCAAGATCTTCCCAATACATAGGAAGATAAAAGTCACAGACAATAAATATCAACAGATTCCAAATCACTCAGAAGGTTAAACAATGAACATTCACATCACGGATCGATTGTAGGGAATCATCTTTAAATTTCTGACATTTGTCAAATTGTAAGGTGACCATATTACACCATATAACAAATCCGGGACAAAAGCTAAAAAATCGGCCAAAATCGGGACAAATTCGGGACAGTAACAAACCCCAGACAAAGGCTGAAAAAACAGTAAAAAATCGGGTCGTCTGGTAACCTTACAAATTGGCATCTGCTACAGGGTTTGATAAACACATTTCTATACCGCCTAGAATGAGAGCAGAATCAATGTCAGCGCCGCCAGGAATGAAACCAGAGTGCATGTCAGTAGGTCAGGAATGAGACCAAAGTGCATATCAGTAGGTCAGGAATGAAACCAGAGTGCATATCAGTAGGTCAGGAATGAAACCAGAGTGCATGTCAGTAGGTCAGGAATGAGACCAGAGTGCATGTCAGTAGGTCAGGAATGAGACCAAAGTGCATATCAGTAGGTCAGGAATGAAACCAGAGTGCATGTCAGTAGGTCAGGAATGAGACCAGAGTCCATATCAGTACCGCCAGAAAATAGACCAGAGTGCATGTCAGCACCGCCAGAAATGAGGCCACAGTTCATGTCAGTACCACCAGCAATGAGACTGGAGTGTATATCAGTAAATTTAAAGTAAAGGTTCCCGCCACGCCTTGCTAGTCTAGTCGTATGGGGTATATGGTGTCAGTGAGCATATTTTCCTATGTATATTGAATTATATATCAGCACCGCCAGGACTACTAATTACTACTGTATCCAACTAGAATAAGACAAATACAATTTTTGGGGCATGTGAAAAGAAACAAAAGCCTAATGAAAATAATATTGGAAGGGAAAATCCTTGGTAAAAGAGGCAGAGGCAGACCAAGACTAACATGGACGAGTACCATCAAAAGATGGACAAGTAAGTCAACCTATTGCAATATGCACCATCAACGCAAGAGACAGAGTGGAATGGCACTCCATGGTAGCCAACCTACGATGCGGAGTCGGCACTCAATAATGATGAAGATGACCGCCAGGAATGAGACCAGAGCTCATTTGAGCACCGCCAGCAATAAGGCCAGAGACCATGACAGCACCGCCAGAAATGAGGCCAGAGTTAATTTCTGCACAGCTAGAAATGAGGCCAGAGTTCATGTCAGCACCGCCAGAAATGAGGCCAGAGTTCATGTCAGCACCGTCAGAAATGAGGCCAGAGTTCATGTCAGCACCGCGAGGAATGAGGCCAGAGTTCATGTCAGCACCGCCAGAAATGAGGCCAGAGTTCATGTCAGCACCGCCAGCAATGAGGCCAGAGTTCATGTCACCACCGCGAGGAATGAGGCCAGAGTTCATGTCAGCACCGCCAGAAATGAGGCCAGAGTTCATGTCAGCACCGCCAGAAATGAGGCCAGAGTTCATGTCAGCACCGCCAGAAATGAGGCCAGAGTTCATGTCAGCACCGCGAGGAATGAGGCCAGAGTTCATGTCAGCACCGCCAGAAATGAGGCCAGAGTTCATGTCAGCACCGCCAGAAATGAGGCCAGAGTTCATGTCAGCACCGCGAGGAATGAGGCCAGAGTTCATGTCAGCACCGCGAGGAATGAGGCCAGAGTTCATGTCAGCACCGCGAGGAATGAGGCCAGAGTTCATGTCAGCACCGCGAGGAATGAGGCCAGAGTGCATGTCAGCACCGCGAGGAATGAGGCCAGAGTTCATGTCAGCACCGCGAGGAATGAGGCCAGAGTTCATGTCAGCACCGCGAGGAATGAGGCCAGAGTTCATGTCAGCACCGCGAGGAATGAGGCCAGAGTTCACGTCAGCACCGCCAGAAATGAGGCCAGAGTTAATGTCAACACCGCGAGGAAAGAATACAACAACTACGTCGTTATGAACACACACACACATTCTCTGGAATGTCAGTTTTCTTTTACATATCATATTTTAGGGGATTTAAGCGGTTAGTTACTGCAACGCAAGAAATAATTATTAGTTGCTTCCCTTCCACTTGCTATAAACTACGGTACTATCATTGTATATAGATTTTCAAGGAATAGATTTATATATATATATATATATTTATATATATATATATATATATATATATATATATATATATATATATATTAATTATTCTTTGTCGGTTGTTGAAGTAATCTTGATGACGTGCCAACAATTTCCTCTCAACTATCCCAATTAACATGGGCATTAGACAAGAAAACAGAACAGAGAATTGAAGCATTTGAAATGTGGATATATTGAAGAATAGGTAGAATTGGATGGAATGAAAAGAAAACAAACGATGAAGTCTTAAACAACTAAATTGAAAAAAAAGAAACTACTAAACACAATTCAAACAAGACAAATGCGATTTTTGGGCCATGTTAAAAGACACGACAGGCTACTAAAAGTAATCATGGAGGGGAAAATACAAGGTAAAAGAGGCAAAAGCAGACCAAGACTAACATGGACGAGTAACATCAAAAGATGGACAAATCAGCCTATGACAACCTGCACCAAGCAAGAGACAGATCAGAATGGCGCTCCTTGGTAGCCAACCTTTATTGCGGAGACGGCAATCGATGATGATGATCCCATTTACAAGCTGATATCTGAGATGGTGATTTTGTCACATAACCTTTCAAAGTATTACCTACAATGATGAAGGAAATGATAGTTTAAAGCTAATTCTTAAAATTAACAGCGTGAAAAGAATAACTATGTCACGTGACTTTTCAATTATAATAGAGTAAAATGTATTTAATAAAGAGTTTGCAGGGAGTGCTGTGTTTAGCTAGCGTAGTGCCATTAAACAAGTGTATTGTTATTTATGACTGAGCTTTATCGGTTACCTGTAATGGGTCACGTGACGCTAAATAAATCGGCGGCTTTCAATTCAAGTAGATCGATCGTTTGTTTAAAAAAACGTATTTTTATCACTTTCTGCCTTGTCAGCAATGGCCCCTGACGGGCGCTCAGTCGGGTCGCATTATTCGCCTAAACGTAGTACATTGGTTAGGACATCTGACATCGCCGAAACACCTGGGGACACCTTACCTATGAATGAGGCCTCATCATGGTCACTCAGCTGCCATATTGATTACTGAACTATTTTTTTTTATTTTGACGCTTTGAAATTCACCTTTCTTTGTGATTAGGGGTGACGAATGACTCATTTGTAATCTCTAGCTGATAAACAAATGCTCTCCCTAGCACGTATGTTTGTTGAATGGGGCCTCCGATGTCTGAGTTTTGAATTAGACGTGAAATTATTGTTTAGTTCATGAGAGCTGTCTAGATTGTCTATTTTTACGCGCGTCCTAACTACATAAACCGGGCAGGGAGATATGCAGGTTTTAAAGCACAGAGAGAGAGTAACATTTTCATAACTCATATAGCACATGGAGGAGCGCGTCGACGTGAGTCGCGCGCCGACGTGAGTCGAAACTGTTTCACTCGCTGTCCATCCGACGTAAGGTGTTCAAAACCCGCGGTAGACAGAAAGGATAGTTTTTTTTATTATTATTATTGGTGTGAAATAAGAATCCAGAGTCTCACACGTCATGGCGACTGCTTTGATCAAGCGCCATTTATCCCTTTGATTTTATCGTGGAGCTACTTCCCCACCCCCATCCCCGACATATACCAGCAATGGTATTATGTGTCGTAAAGATAGTATATAGCACATATTGAAAGTGGTAACACTTAGCTCCTTATTATTTATCATCATCATGTTTCATGCCGGTTAGCGTAGTCGATCATGTCATTTTACAATTCTCTATCCACAGTGCATCGTACCTATTATCATGACTGTTCCCATGGCATGACAACAATCTATCCAGTAACGTATCTCTTTTCGTCTGCGATCTCTCCTTCCTTGTATATTGTTAGATGTAACCAAATATTCCAACTTTCCTCTTCTCATGATGTGCCTGAACAAAATGTTTACTATTTCTTTCTGACCTGCTTGTTTAAGAACTCCCTTTTTAGTGTTGGTCTCTTTGGGAATGTACACATTGGTCTTTTTAGCTGACCAGGAAACTTTCAACATCCTTCTGAAAAATCCCACCTTTTTGTGAGGTTTAGAAATCCTTCTAATCGTCTTTTTGTTTGTTTGTCTACTGTCCACGATTCGCCTCCATACATCAGAATTGGCTCTATATATCACTGAAGAACTCTCTCACTTCTATTAACATAAACATGTAGCCGAAGACGTTTTTCATTTTCTGAAATGTTATTTTGGCCTGAGCTTTGCTGTTTTTTTTTTATATTTCCGTGGTGCATCTTCCATCTGATGTTATTATTGTGACAAAGTATTTGACGTTTTGCACTTGTTTAATGTTTGTCCTGTTTACATGTATGCCGCATAATGGTGATGATTGTTTCTTCTATATGACCATTACTTCTGGTTTTTTTTTTTAACCTTTCAGACTGAGGCCTTTCTTGTTGCTTGCTCTCTTTTACTCTTATGTCTATCATTTCCTGTAGTTCATTATTTGTCTCTGGTATTAAGAATGTATCATATGTATATCGCAAATTGTTTATGTTGTGACCGTTGACTTCAATTCCTTTTTTGTCTACTATTGATCTCATAATATATTCGCTGTAAAGTGAAAACGAATTCGGCGAAAAAAAATCAGCCTTGTCTGAACCTCGTTTTATATATTGGAACTGTCCTGTTTGTTTGATAATGTGTATGGCTGCTGTTTGTTGCTTGTACATGTTTTAATGATTTTTCTTAGATCATTGCCGTCAATGTTTAATTTCTCCAGCATATTGACTATTTCCACATTAATTACTTTGTCAAATACTTTTATGTTGTTTTTAAAGCATATATATATATATATATATATATATATATATATATATATATATATATATATATATATATATATATATAAATATATATAATATATATATATATATATATATATATAAATATATATAATATATATATATATATAACTTTCTTTCCCTCTAAAGCTCTTTCTGCCAATACTATCATGATGTATATTGTATTAATTTATGTTCTTTTCTTCCACAACTCAACATTGTCTCTCACGTATTTATAGTCTTATTTTGTTTCTTACACGTCTCATGATGAATCTTAGTAATAGTTTCATCATATGGCTCTTATGACTAATAGTGTGATGGGCTTCGCAATTAGTGACTCTGGCTTCTTCGGTATGATAGTATTCATAGTTAGTATATAAACATATTTCAGAAAACATGTTGATGTATAACTTTTTCGCTATGTCTAAGTGTTTTTGTGTGTGAGTTTATGTCTGTATATGCGTCAATATGTTATGTCTATGTGTTTACGTTTGAGGATATTCATTTCAACACCTCTCTTTGACACCAGCTCTAAAATCACACCAAATCACCACCAAAGTCCATTGTATCTGTCCACTTTCTCCTCGTTGTATTATATTTTCAAACCCCCTGTTAGTGACAACTACTTATCTCCCTTTACAATTTTTATTTCAAAATTCTACGATTATTTTGCCTTACCATTTTATTTAAATTCTATGCTTACAACCTTAGCACAAAAATCACCCCAAATTCCCCCAGAAAACATACAATTCAATCCAAAATTTGGTCAGTTATGGTTCTTACACTGTGCTATCCCTACCAATACATATACCAACAAGTGTCCGGTGTGTTTTATCGTGTGATTATATGGATATGAGGTGTTTGTCGGACCCGTTTAAATTTGCGGTTGCCATTTCTTCACGTGATGTACTGCTCATGTCACACTCTCTAACCTGATTTCTCGGATCAGTTTATGGTGGGAGAACAAGACCAAACGATCTTATTTATCAATCACGTTAACAAATTGATTTATGCTTGAAAAAAAACATGATATGATATCAATTATTATATTTCTGGATCTCTTTTTTCGTCGGAAATGTTTTTTGAAGCAAATGTAAGATGTGCTATTGTTAGAGTATTTTTTTTTTCTTTCCTTCTTGCATGTGACCATTGTTTGAGCAACAAAGCGTGATATCTATTCGGCTACATTGTCTCTTTCACGGAATCAAAGTTTGTAGTAAACGATAACCAGTGG
This sequence comes from Megaustenia siamemsis, assembly GCA_032433765.1. Lineage (NCBI taxonomy): Eukaryota > Metazoa > Mollusca > Gastropoda > Stylommatophora > Ariophantidae > Megaustenia > Megaustenia siamemsis. The sequence continues at coordinate 13,663,225 of JAVIAB010000046.1, forward strand.
ACGAAAAATAAAACAAATCATAACGATCTAATGTTGCCGCAGCGGGCACAGTGAGTATCGGTAATGATACAAAGCAGAGATAGATTAATTGTAGCTTTATATCAATTCTCGTCTCATCATAGAACCCGTGCACACAGTTACTCCCACTTTCCCACATAATCTCAAGGACACTTCCCTCACATCTCATCTGGTTTTGGATGTTATAAGTTCAAGTTGGCGTGTCCAAACATAATTCTCTAATAATATCGTAACCGCTCTGAGCTCAAGGTTTGAATTTGAACAAAATAACAATTTGAACATAAAGAAACCAACCAACATGCATAATAGCTTCTATTAGCAGAATATGGTCTTGTCATTGCCAGAAGGGGACGTTGCTTTACGGTTAGAGCGTGCGTCGAACGTTCACGATTTGTCTTCATGAATAAAATGGCAAGCCATATGTCAAGTCTGAAAATAATAATGAACATGTATTCATCGCCTTGCGCAGCTCGTCTGTCAGTTAATTCAATTCTTTATCAGAAATACAGCTATTAATTAAGTGAAGCGTGTAGAACGTGTGATCTTACTCTTATCAGAGATGACGTAAAACAAATGAAGTATTCTTTTCATCCCCACGAGTTGTGACTTATTCTGTTTTGTTCATCGCTTCAGTTTTTATCGAGAATTGAAAATGTGGTATTCTGCTCTTATTGAAGCCATCATTATCCGTCACCTGGGCGACCAAACTATATAATCATTTACATAATCCCTTGCCGATTATTTGTCACAGCGTTCATTGCATAGTCTGATGTATGACTCCGTTCATATTACGAAAAATCTTCAGGCATTATTCCTAGCCAAACAATGACTCACTATATCATACATGATGGCAGACTCGTGTGACATGTTTTCCCTTTCATTTCTACCAGGTCCTGGGCTTGAGAGAGTTAAATGTTCTTAAGGACAGTCAGTGCCCCTGAATTTCATTGTTTCTACAATAGACGATACCTGGGACAGGCCATTCTTGTGCGAAACAGCATGGTGGCAGCTGAGGTTGATATCTTCGAGGGACAATGCAGAATTGCAGGTAGATGCAATTAGGGTGCAGACCCCAGCTCCTTTTGTGGTTGTAAATGTATACGCCTGTAATGGGAAGGTGGGCACACAACAATGGCAGAATCTCTTCGCATTCGAGGAGATAGTAGTTTTCTGCGGAGACTTTAATGGTAGAGGAAACCAGTGGTGTAACGTCATAACCAACAAGCAGGGACAAAACCTAGAGAACGCACTGGTGTCAGTCGATTTAGTGTGCGTGAATGATGGAAGGACAACCAGAATGACCACTCGAACAGGGGACTGTGATAGTGTCATAGACCTGGCACTGGTGTCTTCCACATTCGCACCGGTTTGCAATTGGAGTGTATTATGATTCCCAAGTGGTCACTATACATGTGTCCTCCTAATTGAGGAAGACAGAAATAGAAGCCAGAAAAGGAAGCACCGAACATTCCACTATGAGAACACAGACCAGATCGTCATTAACAAATCAGACACAGGAAACAGGGCGTCCCTCGCAGGAGGCAGGAGAGATGGACACTGCCACCCTGGTGGAACGCTGAAGTCGAGGAAGCTTAGCGGAACAAGAGACAAGTGGCCAAGACATGACAAAAAGCCAGAAGGAATGGAAGAACACAGCCTGAGCTCTTGAAGTGTCTGAAAGAAGAGGTCGACCAAAAAAACGACTCACTTTAAACTATGTGCTAAGCAGACTAAGGATGCCAAATGGGATGATTTCTGTAAACAAAAGCATGCTCAGAAAAATCGTTAGCCACATTCAGAGCATGAATGGCACAACACTACACAGAGTCGTACCAGACTTCCAGGGCACAGGTCAGATATGGCACAAATCTGATGAGAGCAATGGAATGGTCCACCTTGCCCGCTACATTAAGCAGACAAACCAAATAAATGAGACTGTAAGAATGAGGGTACGGAGGTCGCTGTCAGAATTGTGTGAGGATGTAGTGCTGGGAGATCTCACAATCACAACCGATACCATTCGTACAACACTTAAAAGGTCACACAACACTGCTCCTGGTCCAGATGGTGTTCAGTACGACGACATAGGCAATTTAGCTGACGACGACTTACAAAATTGGACAAAGAGTTTAATGTCAGCATTCGGAGTGGCCAGATTAAGAAAGTGTGGCTACACACCTACTACTACTACTACTACTGAAACCAAACAATTACCAATCTCTGATTAGTGCCTACATAATCATCACGATGTAGAACACTGCGGGCAACTTACTGTAGAATTTAAATGCCCATATCCTCACCTGTCACTTTGAACAGAAACGCGCATTCCCACCCACACTCGGAGGTTATAGATATAACAAGGAGACATGGCTCAATGCGGCAGTCTTCGCCTATGACCTATTCGAACACCTCCACAAACGTGAGAAGACATGTAAAGTAAGTAAAGTACCCCCCGTCACGCCAAGTGGCGTATAGGGAAATATGGTGTTAGTGACCCTATATTTTACAGACCTTCAGCACATGATTTTTGGGGTAATGTGGTCAGTATTACGCCCGTGCTGCTTTACTTTCCCAACAAAAAATCCGGTACCCATTTAAGGCTGGGTGAACCCGGAGCCGTCGGCTGGGATCGAACCCTACCCCTTGTCCATGGTAGTCCAGTTCACTAACCACTGAGCTATCGCGGCTCCCGAGAAGACATGTGCTGCTGCCATATATCTGGAGGATGCATACAAAAAGAATACCATTTGAAAACCGTATGCATATGCTCCACAAACTGGAGGTGCACCCTTCCTTATTAGCTGGATTGCTGCAGCACTGTTTCAGAGGAAGGTGATACTCAGATGTAGAAATTGGTCATTCGAGCCAGCATCCATTTGTCCAAGAAAAATACTGAAATACAAATATGAATGCACAATATAATGCATCAATATATACGTATGCAAATATAAGTTTTATAATAACATATGACACATATGTAAGTGTGTATATTTTTTACTTGTTGAAAATCATATCTAAATGTGTGTTCGTATACTAATATGAGCATATGTGGAATGGTTAAACTTTTTGTCCGTCGACATGCAGAAGGGAAAACATGATTCGGCTAAAGGGAACCAGGTTGTTCAATAAAACATTGGTCTTCTGCATTACGGAAACAGCATCCCAGATGAGGATTCACATCTAGCATTGCGATATCAAGACACATATCTATTTTGTGAACACGGTTTTAAATGACGATGTATCTTGAGTACATAAAAGACGTCAAGGGAGTTAAAAGAAGATTTACATATCTAGCCAGCTAAATGACTTATGGTATTTCTTTATTTGTATCACATTTTACAAAGGGGTTTTTCACTTCTTCACCACTGTGAGTGTGTAAAGGACGTTTTTGTTTTCAATTAAACATTTTATGAATGAGAATTAGTTCCAAGATGACAAGATATAGTTATGATCTGCGTCTATATTGTAGTTGCTAGTTTAAAAATAAGTCACATTGCCTCCCCTGAGGTCAGAGGTCAGTTTATGGTGGGATAACACAACCAAACGACCTAATTTTGTCAATCATGTGACTCTACTACTTTAATTTTATATAAGACATATTATAACAGTAGATATTACATTTGTGTTTCTACTTTAGACATTTTAATTTAAAGCGGCAGCAAAATGTGATATTGTCAGAGAATTGTTTTTGTTCCCTTCAAAATTACGTTTTTCATTTTACCATGGCTTGAATATATTAATGGTAGTGAGGTAGCTATTGGGCCATGTCTCTTTCACTGAGTGAAAATTAGAAAAAAAATATATTGGTAACCAGTGGGCGCAATAAAATATTAACCATCTAATGTTGCCGGAACCGCTTCAGGGAGTAGCGCTAATGATAAAAAAGAGAGAAAAAAAGATAAATTATCAATTATCGATCTCATTTCATTTTATAAAATGTGCTTTGCAGATACTTGCTAGGTAGAAGTCAACAACCAACAATATAAATGATAACTGTCGAGAGCGAGAGTTGTGGAGATGAGTGATACTTGATGATGATTATGATGATGCTGATGAGGATGATGATGATGATCATGATGATGATAATGATGATGAAGTGTGAAGTCAAAATAGCCTGTTAAATGTCATGCATTTTATTTTTGGCTCCCTTATGTCACCAAGATCCAGCCTGTTCTATTGTCTAGTTAAGCATCTAATTTCTGACAAGCGTTCCTAATCCGACATATTGCGTCCCAGCCAGGCAGAATTGTAAACGCATGCGCAATTTCAACACAGATTATTATATCACAACTCGTGTATATCACGTGATGTATATGTTTCATCTTGCGGCCATATTATTCTTATCTATTTATCTGCCACTCTTTAACTGGACATTAACTAATGTTCTTTTTGTTGTGTTTATTTCAATTTTACACTAAGCTTTCCCACAACTGGTACATGAACACTATTGCGATTTTGGACATAAAAACCCCCCATAAACATTCATAACAGTTTATATTCACAAACCATGGTCTTGTCATTGCCAGCTACATACTTTGATTATCAGTTAGAGATTGAGTCGACATTTCTTCATTGATAACATTGCGAGGCATATATCAGATAATCATCATCACCATCGCGTGCCATACGGATTGGCGTAGGCGATCATGTCCTTCCACAATCTTCTATCTAACGTGCATCGTGTCAGTTCTGTTGTTGACTGTTTTCCTTGCCATGACACCACGTTACCTAGAATGCTCTTTGTTGTCTGCGATTTCTTCTACCTTATATTTTGACTATTGTAACCAAGTATTCCAACTAAGATTAAGACACATTCAGACTGAGATCAGGAGACACACAAGGAATGAGATCAGGACATACATTAATCCAGAAATCAGGAGACACATTCATACAGAAATGATGGCACACATTCAGACAGAGATCAGGAACATACATTTAGACCAGGATTAAGATACACATTCAGACTGAGATCAGGGCACACATTTAGACTAAGATCAAGACACACATTTAGACTAAGATCAAGATACACATTCACATTGAGAGATCAGGATATACATTTATAATTTAGACGATAATCAGATCACACATTCAGACTAAATTCAGAACTAAAATTCAGACTGAGATCAGGACACACATTTAGACTGAGATCAGGACACACATTTAGACTGAGATGAGGACACACATTCAGACTGAGATCAGGATACACATTTAGACTGAGATCAGGACACACATTAGGACTGAGATCAGAACACACATTTAGACTGAGATCAGGACACACATTTAGACTGAGATCAGGACACACATTTAGACTGAGATCAGGACACACATTTAGACTAAGATCCGGATGTACATTAGGACTGAGATGAGGACACACATTCAGACTGAGATCAGGACACACATTTAGACTGAGATCAGAACACACATTTAGACTGAGATCAGGACACACATTTAGACTGAGATCAGGACATACATTTAAACTAAGATCAGGACATACATTTAGACTGAGATCAGAACAAACATTTAGACTGAGATCAGGACACACATTCAGACTGAGATCAGAACACACATTTAGACTGAGATCAGAACACACATTTAAACTAAGATCAGGACACACATTTAGACTGAGATCAGAACAAACATTTAGACTGAGATCAGGACACACATTCAGACTGAGATCAGGACACACATTTAGACTGAAATCCGGACACACATTAGGACTGAGATAAGGACACACATTCTACTGAGTTCAGGACATATATAGGCTGTGATCAGGACACTCATTCAGACTGATATCAGGACACAGTTTTGGACTGAGATCAGGACACACATTCAGACGGAAATCAGGACATATATAGACTGTGATCATGACTAACATTCAGACTGATATCGGGACACTCATTCATACTGATATTACGACACTCATTCAGACTGATATCAGGACACACATTCAGACTGAAATCAGGACAAATATAGACCGTGATCATGACTAAAATTCAGACTGATATCAGGACACGCATTTAGACTGAGATCAGATCACACTTTTAGCCTGAGATCAGGACACACATTTAGACATATATTAGGATACACATTTAGACTGAGATTAAGTAACACTTTTAGAATGAGATTATGAAACTTATTCAGATTGAGATCTGGACATACATTTAGACTGTGATTATAAAACACATTCAGACTTAAATCATGACAACATTCAAGTTGAGATTATGACACGCATTCAGACTGAGATCATGACAACATTCAAGTTGAGATTAGGTCACACATTCTGACTGAGATCATGAAAACATTCAAGTTGAGATTATGACACACATTCAGACAGAGATCATGACATACATTCAAACTGAGATCGTGATATACATTCAGACTGAGATCATGACATACATTCAGATCGAGATCAGGACACACATTCATACTGAGATCAGGATATATATTTAGATTGTGACCAGGAAACACATTTAGACTGAGATCGTGACACACATTAAGACTGAGAGCAGGGCACACATTGAGATTGAGATCATAACACACATTCACACAGAAATCATAACACACATTCAGACTGAGATCAAAACATTCATTTAGACTGAGATCATGACATACATTCACATTGAGAGATCAGAATAGGTATTTAGAATTTAGACGATAATCAGATCACACATTCAGACAAAATTCAGATCTAACATTCAGGCTGAGATCAGGACACACATTTAGACTTAAAACGTGACATTATTTAGACTGAGATCCGGATACACATTAGGACTGAGATCAGGACACACTTTTAGACTGATATCAGGACACTCATTCAGACTGATATTATGACACTCATTAAGACTGATAACAGGACACACATTCAGACTGAGATCAGGACACACATTCAGACTGACATCAGGACACTCATTCAGACTGATATTATGACACTCATTAAGACTGATAACAGGACACACATTCAGACTGAGATCAGGACACACATTCAGACTGACATCAGGACATATATATAGACTGTGATCATGACTAATATTCAGACTGAGATCAGGACACACATTCAGACTGAGATCAGGACATATATAGACTGTGATCATGACTAACATTCATACTGTAATCAGGGCACACATTTTGACTGACATCAGGTCAAACTTTTAGACACGGATCATGGCACACATATAGACATATATTAGGATACACATTTAGACTGAGATTAAGTAACACTTTTAGACTGAGATTATGACACATATTCAGATTGAGATCAGTACACACATTCAAACTAAGATCAGGACAGACATTCAGACTGAGATCAGAACACACATTTAAACTGAGTTCAGGACACATTCAGACTGAGAGCATGGCGCACATTTAGATTGAGATCAGGACACACATTCACACTGAAATCATGACACACATTCAGACTGAGATCATGATATACATTCAAACTGAGATCATGACAAGCATTCAAACTGAGATCATGACAAACATTCAGATTGAGATCAGGACACATATTTAGACTTGAAGTTAAAGACATTCGTCTTTGTGATAAATGTCCAAAGTACAGAACACATTCTCAAGCTGTGCAACATGTACAATTCCTGTTTTTCTTTTTTTTTGTCTTTTCTCCATATTTGCGGGTTTGGGGTCTTCAGATCTAGAACTGCGGCCACGTGGTGTTTTGTTCTAGGTTTCCCACCAGGTAGAAAAGAAAGTCGTTTTAATCCTGACATGTATGGAACTTGCAATAAAAGTATGGTTATATAATACTAATTTAAACATAAACTTACAGTGCTTTCTTTATTATCTGATAATTCACCAACATTCCTAACTAGAGGAAAACATTTTAAACTTTCTCTGATAGTCTGTTTTATTTTATTTTCAGAAGATGATGAGGACAGATAAATGTTAATACAGAAATACACACATTAGTTTAAACGTTCAGCAAAATTAGATAAAGGAAAAATTGATGGAAAATAAAAATAAAAAAAGTAAAAACTTGTGTGAAAGAGAGGGCCCTGACATATGTTAGAAAGAAATAGGAGAAGATTTAGGAAGCGGATGGCTATGGAAATAATGTTATGTGTTGAAGCATTGAGAACTTGAAATGTGTATACGTTTTGTAAGAAATGGCTTCAAACTGGCTTTAAATTAACGCAAATCGTATGCTTTTCATCGTCCAGAAAACATAGTTTGTTAAAGGTTGTGTAGCGTATTTCCTGGACGGTACTTATCCTGATGTTTGCTATTTCACTAACTCATTTTTATCAAGGTCTACGTTTTCACTTTTCATACTGCCTCTGATTCAAAGTCTCTCTGAATAATGCTGGCTGGTGGTGATCGTGAAACATATTTGACTGGTTGGACCACAACCAGCACCAATACCTGCACAACCAACATCACCTGCACACCTACCACGAACATCATCACCACCATTTAAGCCAACACCACCACCACCACTTAAGCCATCATCACCAACACCAAAACCACCACCACCACGGTGACACTAATTTGTTATTAAGAAATAAACGTGCACCTGGAACCTTTTTTCACGCTTGAAAGTTATAATTTAACAATTAAAAGTACAAGACTGGGGATATATTACCAGCGAGATGTGGAGAATAGCAAGAATGCAAACTTGTCTGGAGGAAGGAAACACAATATTTTCTAAGAACAGTAGTTATCGCTTTACACTTAATATCCAATTGGTTGTGGCTTTACCCGCGGTCTTAAATTGGTTGTAACTGTACACTTGGTCCTCAATTGGCATTAGTACGCTATTAGCTTTACATGTGGTCCTCAATTGGTTTTAGCTTTACACGTTGTCTTCGATAGGTGTTAGCTTTACTCTTGGTCATCCATCGGCTCTAGCTTTCTTTTGGTCCTCAGTCGTTTCTAGTTTTACACTTGGTCTTCAGTCGGTTCTAGTTTTACACTTGGTCTTCAGTCGGTTGTAGTTTTACACTTGCTCTTTAATCGGTTGTAGCTTTTACGTGGCCCTCTCTTGGCATTAGTACAATATTAGCTTTACAGGTGGTCTTCAATTGGTTTTAACTTTACACGTTGTCTTCGATCGATGTTAGCTTTAATCTTGGTCCTCAATCGGTTTTAGCTTTACACTTGGTCTACAAGCGATTCTACTTTTACACTTGGTCATCATCGTTTCTAGCTTTACACTTAGTCTTCAATCGATTTGGTGCTTTTACGTTGTCCTGAATCAATAATGTTGCTACTGTTATCTCTCTCAAACAATGTTAGTTTCAAAATATGCTCTCAAATAATGTTTATGTTATTTTCAGCTTTTGACCATTTGTAGTTTTAGCTTTGACCCTCAGTCAGTTATAACCTTCCGCTATGAAAATAGTGATAACGTTACCCCTGACCCTCATCAGTTATATCATTTATTCGGATCTCAATCATCTTATACCTGTACCTCAATTATCTGACTCTATCTCGTGGTGCCTCATCCTGTTTCAGCTCTCCGATGGAGTCTCAACCACGTCTAGCTTTACTTGTGTGCTCCTCACTTGATTGTAGTTTTACACTCTGGGCTGAGTCACATTCAAATCACACTTTAACTGTTCGCAGAACCAATGTCCGATCTTAATCGGTTACAGACATGTTCTCTTTTAGGTCTCATGGAAGTTCAGCGTTACATTTGCTCCGCAAGAATTTCTCGCTTTGCTTCAAGATCTAAATCTATTGTGGTTTCGTCTTTATGCCCCAATCCAGTGTAACTTTACATGTGCCTCCCCATCGATTTACAATCGTACATGTTACTAATTTACAACCATGTTTCAATTATTAATAACCTTTGCATTTGCGTCTCATTCTTTGGGGCATAATCAATTACAGATTTACTTATATCTTCAGTCGGTTGGAGCAATACATTCGCTTTCAGTCTAGAGGAGACAACCAATTACATAAATGCATCCATGTTCTGTCGAGAATACTTATTTTATTATTATTTTTTACAGCTTTTTTTATTTTTAGTAGTAGTAGTAGTAGAAGAGTTAGTAGTAGTACATTTTAAATTAAAGTATTTTAATAAAACGTTATTGTGCAAATATAAACATTTTAAAAAGGATTAGTCTCTGTTTTGTCCTAAGAAGGGCATGAAGTATCACTGGAATTCTTGGTCGTAGTCGTACTCGGAGTCGCTGAAATGAGGCGGCTGGTTTTCTTCGTCATCGAAGTCCAAGCCGTCCCACCACGTATAGTAGGATGTGTTTGTCCATTGATCTTCTTTCAGTGGAGTTTCGTGTGTGGGTTGTGTGTTGAAATTCTGTGTTTCTGAGAGGTTCTGACTTATACATTGTATGAATCTGTTGATGTGGGCGTCTTGTCTTTTATTTTATAAATCTGTTGTTGCGTGGGTTAGTTCGTTTTCTGTTCTATTTTCTTTCTTTTTTAGCTTTTTTTCTTTTTTGTAGGTGGTAGAAATGTGTCGCTGACTGATGCTTCTTCGGTTGTTGTCTTTGGGTAGTTGGTCTGTACTGGAGTGTCTGTAATGACTGGTTCCTCGACTGTCGTCTGCCGTCTAAGGCAAGGCTTCTTGGGGCACCGGTCTTCCCAGTGTGTGTTCCACAGTGGGAACATCGTGTTCTCCTGCCTGGAAGAGTAGCGAAGATCTTGATCGTTTCTCCTGTCAGCATTAGTCTTATGTAATGTGGTATCTGGACATCCGAAAATTGTTTGTACTAGAAAGTCCACTTTATGTTCAATGCGTGATGTTCAATGGCCGACGTTGGAATTGTTTGACGCAAGTTATTTACATGCTGAAACGCATTAATGTATACTGCTCCGTCAAGTCGACCGAAGATTTTCCTCTTGGGGAATTTGCACTGTATTTCGTTCGTTGTACGCTAACCGTAGGGTCTGTTGTTTGATGTGTGACGGGGATAATTCGACGACTACCTGTGTGTTTATATGTTCGGTTGGTGTCAAGAACAATGTCCTAACAACAACAAGCGCTATACATTATTTTTTTTTGTTCTCAATATGACGATCATCATTTTCGAGAGTACGTGAACTTCCATGGTATATGGTGAATAGACGGCAGGAACCATTGATGGCCATGTCTGTAAAGTGTTCCTTATTGCAGTTTCCTCATATTCCAAGTCCGGCTTGTTGAGGGAGCTACTGAGTTAAGTGATCTGTGCACACAGTGAGCTGTGTGTCTCATCCGTTTTGATCATGATTCGATATTCCAATTGTTTACGATGAATGATGATATCGTATGACAGGGAATAGTTGGATGTGTTCACTTTCTGCGCGGTTTCACCTTATGTCTTTTGGCGTGTGCTGAGACTGCTACTATGGGGACTACAGATACCTTTCTTTGTTTGGGAGATGAGTTAGTAATTCGGATAATTCCACTGGAACTGGCGGTTGAGCGATTAAAGATTTTAATTCGTTTGCAGTGATACCTAGGCCTTCCATAACCAATAGAACCAATAGTCCACTTGTCTGCTTGGTAAGTGTCTCTTTTCACCTGGGCCTCTTTGTTCCCGGTCATTTCGGATACAATCTCTTGGACTTGTTTGCTTTTCATCATTGGCGGCATCCATTGGATGCATCCTCTTGACTTCTCTTTCTCTCGATGGCTTATCACTATTGTGACGTTTGGTTCTGTAAGTTTGATCGTTTTGTTGGATGCTCATCATTTTGGAAACAGTGATTTTGGAGGCGCCTGGGCCGCTGATATGAGCCTTCAATGTGCCTTTCTCGTGCATATCGTCTAAGTCGATATCGTAGGTTGGGAGTTCCCTCTTAGCTGACGATTTGGGAGTCATCTGGACCTGCACTGTTCTTAATCTTTCTTCTGAAATGTTCTGGACAGCTTGAGTAGTTGGGCTTGTTTTCATTACTACGTTTGGCGTCTTCTTTGGCATGCCTTGTTTTCTGTGAGAATGTATTTTATTCTTGTCTGAAGTTATGTATGATCTCTAATCCATCAAATTAGATTTCTCTGTCTTGAAGAGTATCGTGTTTTTAAGTCATGATTTCCGTTTTTCAGCCTCTGCCTGATATCGTTAATTGTGTTCCCAAACTGGTGTTTTCCAAGAACACTATCTTCAGCCGAGAAAAGCTTTACATTTGCGTCTCAAAGTTCAGGACACAATCAATTACATATTTGCATTCATCTTCAATCTGTTGGAGCTTTACATTATAAATTGCGTAAATTTAGAATTTGTTGCTGTTCTGCAGCTTCCTGGATTTTATTATTGCACTTCAGGCTGGGTCTGCTAGATCCAGCGTGGTTTTTCTTCTCATAATTTACTTGCATTGTAATTACAAAAATGTACTCTTTTCGTGATCCAATACTATTTCATGTTATTTATATGCGTAATTTACAACTCTCTGTTACTTCCATTTCTCTAGAGAGAAGCAAGACAAATCAAGGAGATAACTCTGCAGACATATTATTTAGTTGACCATATATTTTGGAGGGCCAAACGATAGTGCACATGCAACTGGCTACACTACGTGTCATATAAATGTAGTAATTTATGAAGTTAGGACACAGATACAATTATGTGTGACTCACTTTATTGCGATGTTATCTTGACTGCTGTTACCTGAAAACAAACGGGCAAGTCTTCACGGTAAGTCTCTACAGACGTGGCTGTATCAACAACACATGTTACAATCAACATTAACATGCAGTTGTGTCCACGTCTAAACTCGCAAACCTCTTCAAGCTGTTTCCCAAAAATAATCTTTAAAAGCATTGTAAGCTCAAAACATAATGTAACGACGCCCTAACAAGCTGTTACACTAAACATAAGCTGTTACAACACATGGCGGCAAAGTAAATACATCAGACAGCTGGAGAATAAGCATATGGGTTCAAGATAACTTTTAACAAAAGTTTCATGGGATCAAGAGATCTGACTTGGAATTAAGTGTCCCATGTTTATTGGATCAAGAACAGGTTTGTGAGATCATATAGGATTTGACAATGTGTTCATGCCACAAAGTAGGCGATGAGAATAACTGCATGGGGTTAATAGCTCATAGATAAAACACATTGTGAATAGTAAACATTTGGACTCCTGAGGGGAATGCAAAAACGTTTACAGGCATGACGTGGTAACGCGCAGACACGTTGTATAAACTACTGGTAGAAACAAACACACTCTCACTTCAAGGGTGCCACAGATAGCAGCGGTGAGAACTATTTGTCTTGTAATATTGCTAGAACTGTTTATTGGTAGCTGCTGATATTGTATTGTTAATTAGTGTTATATTAAATTGGCAGTAGATACTATTGTATTATTAGTCAGCAATAGTGTTATATTTGTCGCTAATATTAATTATTAGTCTCTAATATTGTAATTCATATTGAAGATGCACCACAGAAATAAAAAGCAGAATAGCTCAGGCCAAAATATCATTTAAGAAAATGAAAAATATCTTATGCAACAAATCTATGTCAATAGAAATGAGAAAGAGAGTTCATCGGTGCTATATAGAACCAATTCTGACCTATGGAAGCGAATCATGGACAGTAGACAAACAAATGAAAAGACGATTAGAGGCCACAGTGATGGGATTTCTCAGAAGAATGTTGAAAGTTCCACGGACAGCTAAAAAGACCAATGAGGAAGTTCTCAAAGGGGTCAACACAAAAAAGGCAGCTCCTAAAGAACATCAGAAAGAAACAATCAACATTTTTCGGGCACATCATGAGAAGAGGAAAGTTTAAATACTTGGTTACAACTGGCAACATAAAAGGAAAGAGAGATCGCGGACGACAAAGAGAGAAAATACTATATGGCTTGGTGTCATGGCATGAAAAGCAGTCAACAATAGAACTGATATGATGCACTGTGGAAAGAAGATTGTGGATGGACATGATCGCCCACGCCAACCGGTATGGCACATGATGATGAATAGTGTTATATTGTTTTGTAAATGTTGTATTATTAAATTATCATAGTGTTGTATTTCTCGCTAACATTAATTAATAGTTACTAATATTGTAATCTTGTTTAGTAAATGTTGTATTGTTAATTGATCATAGTGTTATATTTGTCACTAATATTGTAATATTTCTGACTATTGTGCTACTTTGAGTACCAGACCACCACTACAGTTTTGACAACTACTACTCCGCACACTCATCTAAAATAAAATTCCTAAAATATTTTGGCCAAACAGAATCCATAAAACGTTCAACTAAGAGCAGATGTACACAACGATAATTGCAGGATGATGAATATGGAGAGATATACACGTATTCAATTACATCCAGAAACTATAACTAGAACACCAGAACTTTGCGTGGAAGTCAGACAAGAGCCAAACAAATTCTGACTGAGGAAAGTGGAAACTATGATACACTCTGTCGGAGAGTTAGAGGAGCTGAGAATAAAGACCGCATGTCCAATGAATTATCCACATATTGTAAATTGTATGATTTCATTCCACCACCAGCCTTTGGGAAATAAATGTAAATGCTATCAGGAATCAGACGAGAGTATGCCTGATTTTAAAGGAAATTAACGAACTCATTAAACAGTCCACCAATTAATTAAAGTACACAATTTTCCATATGTTTTTATCCACATTTTTTTATCTCTTAGTTTGTGATTTTGGATCGTTTATTTCATTGATAAAAAGCAAGGTCTGATAAAACTCGAGAATGAACAAGCCCAGAATGATTCAGCTTCTATTTATAGTTGGAATACTGGTAAGGTTCTCTTGTATTGCTTAGTCTTATAAACAAGATAAAGAATAAATAAAACAAACAAAAAATAATAAAGAACAGTAGCACGAGGTAATTAGCAGGATTTAGGAAAGCGTAATTAAAACCGTAGAAAGTCAAACGAAATATAACCTCGAAGTAACAACAAACAAGAAATAATACAATTTAAAATAAACTAGAGAAGAAATGAAGACAAGGAAACAATGATACAGCGCTAAAACGGGACCATTAAAAGGAAAGAAATTTAAGAAAAAAAGCGAGAGAAAAAGAAAAACTGGACCTGACAGAAATAAAAAAAAAATAGAAATACATTAAAAGAAGAAATAATTAAGTAAAAAATATGATGAAATAATGGAAAATATATTGGAAGTATTAGCAACATGAAAAAAACACACATTGAGAAGCAAGTAATATAAAAACTATTAAAAAATAAGTAATATCACAGATATTAAGAATCAAGTAATACCAAAACTATCAAGAAACATGTAGCACTAAATCAATTAAGAAACAAGCCATACAAAAGCTAAGGCAATTGAAAGTTAAAATATAATTGGAGAAAAAAGGTCAAGAGAATATTTAGCCGGATAATCTTCCTCTTTTTTCTTTTCTCTTTTCGCTGATACCTAAAAGGTGTCGTGGTTATATAATTTGTCGTTCTTGAGCTGCTCGAACTGTCTGGATTAGTGATTTTCCTTTGTTGTTACATGTCTCTGTCACTGCATCTTCTTCTGGGTCTTCCCCTTCGTCTTTTTCCATGCATTCTCGAGCAGAACGCCCTTAATGGTGATTGGTGAGGATTCATTCTGACCAGGTGGCCAAACCATTTAAGTTGTTGTTGTTCTATATATTCCTGGCAGGGTTTTGTTCCTACCTATTTTTCTTATGGTTTCATTTTTGTATTCTATCTCTTCTTGTGTTGTTTGTTACTTTTCTCAAGCATCGCATCTCACATGTATTGATCTTTCTTAAATGTGATTTAGAAAGGGTCCATGTTTGACTTTCATAGCACACAGTTGGTATGAAAGTGCTATTTATCATTTACTGTTTAGCTGGCATATAAATGTTTGGATGTCTTAGCAATGGTGAAAGCTGGTATGTGAGAGCATTTGCTTTTTGTATTCTCGTGTCAATTTCTCTATCTATTTTTCCATCTTCAATGAACATTGTGCCTAAATACTTGAATTCTTCTACTTGTTTTATTTCTTTATCTTTGATCTTAATGTTTAATGGGTGTAGCAGGACATTATAAACAGTTCTATCTCGATCAACAGTTTCTAGATTCATCTACCTTAAATGGATACTGAAAGATGGGAAATGTGGCGGCCTGGCGTGATAACGACCATTTAACCTATAAAAAAATGCGTCTTTAATCGATGAAAAATATTGAGGTAAACATCACATTCTCCTTCAGGCTTTAGATTTGGAGATAACACAGCCACCTGACCTGTCAATTTAAGGGACCGGGGTGATAATGTTAAAGGATAAGATGGGTAATATCATCATCATGTAACATACCGGTTGCCGTAGGCGATTATGTCCTTCATCAACCTTCTATCCACGGTGCATCATATCGATCCTGTTGTTGACTATTTTCTATGTCATGACACCAAGCAGTCTAATATATTATCTGTTTGTCGTCTGCGTTCTCTCTTTCCCTTTATTTTGCCAATTGTAACTAAGTATTTCACCTTTCCTCTTCTCATGATGTGCAAAAAAAATGTTTACTTTTTATGATCTTTTTTTTAGGAGCTGCCTTTTGTCTGTGCATCTTTGAGAATTTCTTTGGAAGGGTCGACAAATGATAGAGAAGATCTAAGGGATTCCAACAGGGGAAACGTTAAACCGTTAGCTTTTGCATTTTTGAAACAGAAATCGAGGGCAAATGGAGAAAATGACGCAGGGTAGGTTTTCGTTACTATTACTTCTTTGCAAAATGGAAAAGGAATATTACAATTATGTAATAATATTTTCATTGCACATATGTTTTTTTTAATATTTAAATATAAAAATTAATAACTTTTTAAATATTTATAAATAGGTAGACAAACTCGTTAGCTCAATATTTGAAACTTTAAGATTTGAATTACATCTGTAGACAAACTCGTTAGCTCAATATTTGTAACTTTAAGATTTGAATTACATCTGTAGACAAACTCGTTAGCTCAATATTTGTAACTTTAAGATTTGAATTACATCTGTAGACAAACTCGTTAGCTCAATATTTGTAACTTTAAGATTTGAATTACATGTGTAGACAAACTCGTTAGCTCAATATTTGTAACTTTAAGATTTGAATTACATTTGTAGACAAACTAGTTAGCTCAATATTTGTAACTTTAAGATTTGAATTACATCTGTAGACAAACTCGTTAGCTCAATATTTGTAACTTTAAGATTTGAATTACATGTGTAGACAAACTCGTTAGCTCAATATTTGTAACTTTAAGATTTGAATTACATTTGTAGACAAACTAGTTAGCTCAATATTTGTAACTTTAAGATTTGAATTACATCTGTAGACAAACTCGTTAGCTCAATATTTGTAACTTTAAGATTTGAATTACATCTGTAGACAAACTCGTTAGCTCAATATTTGTAACTTTAAGATTTGAATTACATCTGTAGACAAACTCGTTAGCTCAATATTTGTAACTTTAAGATTTGAATTACATCTGTAGACAAACTCGTTAGCTCAATATTTGTAACTTTAAGATTTGAATTACATCTGTAGACAAACTCGTTAGCTCAATATTTGTAACTTTAAGATTTGAATTACATCTGTAGACAAACTCGTTAGCTCAATATTTGTAACTTTAAGATTTGAATTACATCTGTAGACAAACTCGTTAGCTCAATATTTGTAACTTTAAGATTTGAATTACATCTGTAGACAAACTCGTTAGCTCAATATTTGTAACTTTAAGATTTGAATTACATCTGTAGACAAACTCGTTAGCTCAATATTTGTAACTTTAAGATTTGAATTACATCTGTAGACAAACTCGTTAGCTCAATATTTGTAACGTTAAGATTTGAATTACATCTGTAGACAAACTCGTTAGCTCAATATTTGTAACTTTAAGATTTGAATTACATCTGTAGACAAACTCGTTAGCTCAATATTTGTAACTTTAAGATTTGAATTACATCTGTAGACAAACTTGTGGACTATATTTTTACTTTTATGAAATGTACGTAGGCTTCAAGAGTCGAGAACTTGCAGCTTGATCACACTTTCAATGCCATCAAACAAAGTTGTGTGGCTTTGTTACATGTGACTGGCCTGGCGTGATGTCGACCACATCATCAACAAAATGTGATGTTGGTGACCGAAAAATATGAGCATATAATTTATTTGAAATGACAACACTAACTTTATAATAACATTCATATGGTTATATTATAGAAATAGATAACATATAAAAATTATAGACTGGCCACCGAATTCATGGCAACACTCTTGTGGTTATATTAGAGATGCTGGAGACTGAAACCAGACGTTACGATAACTCTTCTATAGTTACATCAGAGAAACTAGAGTCTGACTACATAATTTACGATAACACTTCTATAGTTACATTAGAGAAACTAGAGTCTGACCACATAATTTACGATAACACTTCTATAGTTACATTAGAGAAACTAGAATCTGGGGAACAGGCAAGTAATTACAATGCTGCGGTAAAGCTGGTAGTTAGCCAATGGTGGTGTGTGCTAAACACTCCAAGGTATGGTGACAGCCTTACAAGGAAGGAACACAACACAATACCGACGTTTCGGCCTGTGGCCTTCTTCAGAATACAAGTACAGCGACAACAAACGGTGAAGCACAATGATATATAACTGCATGTTATATGATCGAGTGGAGGGCGAAGAAAGTAGGATGTTGAAATAAGAAAGGAGAGAGAAGAGAGAAATGAATACTACATCATGAGAGGTAAGATGGGCGTCAAGATATATAAAATAGAAAAAGAGAAGAAAATGTACCATTAAAGGCACTTAACTGAAACAACAAGTCTGTCCTCCGCGATGGAACACATCAGAATGACTAGTAGCGTTTTGGCTTTGTCTAGAAAGTAGCACATGATGGTAACACGCGAGTATAGAAGTACAAAAGATCTGTGTGGCGGGAAAACCAATCTGAGGGAGGGTGTGGGGAGAAAAGGGGGCAAAAAAGGGGGGGGGATAGGCGAAGCTGCTAAGCTACTATGAAAAATATGGTCACTAGTTAAAGGAAAACTAGATGCCCAAAACCAAAGGCCCGGAGGAGCAAAACTGCTAGCAAACAAAGACCAAGTGGGGGGGGGGGGGGGAGAAATGTGGCCTCATAAACCACTCGGACAATGCAAGTGAGAGACCCCACGAGGTTAAAAGAAAGAGTGAATGAAAAGACAAATTAGTGAACTGGGAGATGGTTGAGAGAGATAGTCTTACAGAATTGGGAATGGGTGAGTTGAGAGGTAGGTCAACGAAGGGAGGGAGAGGGAGGAAGTGAATACCAGAGGAAGAGATATGGAGAGGAAGAATAAGAAAGCCTGTATAAGTTAAGTAGGTAGGGAGAAAAGCGGTAGAGTGATAGAGGGGTGATCCGGAGGAGGTTAGTCAATAAAGAGATAGAGAAGTATTACAGGAAGAGTTGTGGAGAGGAGGGATAAAGAGCAGGTATGTGAAAAGTTGATAGGAGGAGAGCAGTAGGTCAGAAGTGAATAGAAAGAGAAGGAGACTGGGGAAAGTGGAGTAATAGAGGAATGGTACGCAAGAGGTATGTACCATAGGAGGTAAAGAAGTTGGGAAATGATAGGACAAAGGGGGATGATGAGGGTCCTAGGAGAGGAATGAAAGTGGGCATCAGGATAAGGGGGATGATGAGGGTCCTAGGAGAGGAATGAAAATGGGCATCAGGATAAGGGGGATGATGAGGGTCCTAGGAGAGGAATGAAAGTGGGCATCAGGATAAGGGGGATGATGAGGGTCCTAGGAGAGGAATGAAAGTGGGCATCAGGATAAGGGGGATGATGAATGTCCAAAAGGAGAGGAATGAAAGTGGACATCATAATAAGTGGGATGATGAGGGTCTTAGGAGAGGAATGAAAGTGGACATCAGGATAAGGGGGATGATGAGGGTCTTAGGAGAGGAATGAAAGTGGACATCAGGATAAGGGGGATGATGAGGGTCCTAGGAGAGGAATGAAAGTGGACATCAGGATAAGGGGGATGATGAGGGTCCAAAAGGAGAGGAATGAAAGTGGACATCAGGATAAGGGGGATGATGAGGGTCTTAGGAGAGGAATGAAAGTGGACATCAGGATAAGGGGGATGATGAGGGTCCTAGGAGAGGAATGAAAGTGGGCATCAGGATAAGGGGGATGATGAGGGTCCTAGGAGAGGAATGAAAGTGGGCATCAGGATAAGGGGGATGATGAGGGTCCTAGGAGAGGAATGAAAGTGGACATCAGGATAAGGGGGATGATGAGGGTCCTAGGAGAGGAATGAAAGTGGACATCAGGATAAGGGGGATGATGAGGGCCCAAAAGGAGGGGAATGAAAGTGGACATCAGGATAAGGGGGATGATGAGGGTCTTAGGAGAGGAATGAAAGTGGACATCAGGATAAGGGGGATGATGAGGGTCCTAGGAGAGGAATGAAAGTGGACATCAGGATAAGGGGGATGATGAGGGTCCTAGGAGAGGAATGAAAGTGGACATCAGGATAAGGGGGATGATGAGGGTCCAAAAGGAGAGGAATGAAAGTGGACATCAGGATAAGGGGATGATGAGGGTCTTAGGAGAGGAATGAAAGTGGACATCAGGATAAGGGGGATGATGAGGGTCCTAGGAGAGGAATGAAAGTAGGCATCAGGATAAGGGGGATGATGAGGGTCCTAGGAGAGGAATGAAAGTGGGCATCAGGATAAGGGGGATGATGAGGGTCCTAGGAGAGGAATGAAAGTGGACATCAGGATAAGGGGGATGATGAGGGTCCTAGGAGAGGAATGAAAGTGGACATCAGGATAAGGGGGATGATGAGGGACCAAAAGGAGGGGAATGAAAGTGGACATCAGGATAAGGGGGATGATGAGGGTCTTAGGAGAGGAATGAAAGTGGACATCAGGATAAGGGGGATGATGAGGGTCCTAGGAGAGGAATGAAAGTGGACATCAGGATAAGGGGGATGATGAGGGCCCAAAAGGAGGGGAATGAAAGTGGACATCAGGATAAGGGGGATGATGAGGGTCCAAAAGGAGAGGAATGAAAGTGGACATCAGGAAAAGGGGGATGATGAAGGTCTTAGGAGAGGAATGAAAGTGGACATCAGGATAAGGGGGATGATGAGGGTCCTAGGAGAGGAATGAAAGTGGGCATCAGGTTAAGGGGGATGATGAGGGTCCTAGGAGAGGAATGAAAGTGGGCATCAGGATAAGGGGGATGATGAGGGTCCTAGGAGAGGAATGAAATTGGACAACAGGATAAGGGGGATGATGAGGGTCCTAGGAGAGGAATGAAAGTGGACATCAGGATAAGGGGGATGATGAGGGTCCTAGGAGAGGAATGAAAGTGGACATCAGGATAAGGGGGATGATGAGGGTCCTAGGAGAGGAATGAAAGTGGACATCAGGATAAGGGGGATACTGGAATAATAGGTATAGAGGAGTAGTAACTGCAAGTGAATAGAGAGGGAAGGGGTGAGTTGGGAGTAGATCAGCAGAGAGGTGGTGGGACGGACAAGGAATAATAGAAGTGGGCAGAGAGATGGTACAGTCCAGGAGAAGAGGTGATATAGTGATAAGGAGGTGAAGGACATGTAGGTAGTTAGAAGAGAAGGGGGGGGGGGGGGTTAGGAGGAAGAAGGCAAAATAGATGTTACTCAAATAGGATATGGAAAGAAGAGATGGTCGATGAATAGAAGACCCGAGAAGTGAAATAGGAAGAAAAGTGCATCGATGGGAGGATGGAGTCGGAGGGAGGAGGGTCCTCAGAATGACAGAGATACATTGATGCCACGGGTGGTGAGGCAACCCAAACAAGCGATCAGACGGTGCTCAAGAGTGAGCCGACTGTGGTGATCAGAGGAGCATTATACTAGGCCAGTTACCAAGACATCAGTCTTAACCCGATGGCCCCTCGAGTTAAAGTGGGCTGCTACAGGAGTGCCCGCTTCTCGGGTGATGTCATTTAGGTGTTCACGGCACCAACCCGAATACGTCGACCAGATTGGCCGATGTAGGTCAACTTGCATCGCGTACAGATGATGGCATAAATGGTGTTCCACGATGTGCAAGTGAATCCCTCTCTGATATCGAAAGGGCCATTAGGAAAGAGGACAGTATCTGTCTGGAGAACGTGGTCACAAGTTTTGCATACTCTGCGGTTCCAGCGGATAGTACCTCGAAGGCTAAAGAGGGCAGCAGGAAGACAGCCCCTGACAAGAAAGTCGCGGATGGTTCTGGTCACGTCTAAAGGCCACTAATGGTGGGTCGAGGATTAGCAGACCAGTAGTAGAGTGAAATCTGAGAATAGGGATGTAGCGGTGAATGGTCCACATCACAGCGTAGTGGAGACCGTGATAGGTGAGGGCGAACACTACTCTATCCAAGAGGGGATAAGTAGAAGGGGTGAGAGCAGACTGACGTGAAGTGTGGAGAACTCGACGCAGGGCAGGGAGGAGAGCTGCTTCTGGATAGAGACGTCGGCGGAAGAAGTCAAGCATGAGGTGGGTGTTGTGAAGGAAATCTTCATCGTCTTGGCAAAGGCGACGAAGTCTGAGCATCTGAGAATAGGGAAGAGAGTTCTTACAGGATGTAGGGTGAGAGGAGGCGTAGCGGAGGAAACTGTGAGAGTCTGACCTACAACTAGAGGCTGACCACATCATTTATGATAACACTTCTATTGTTACATTAGAGAAACTAGAGACTGACCACATACTCTACGATAACACTTCTATAGTTACATTAGGGAAACTAGAGACTGACCACATACTCTACGATAACACTTCTATAGTTACATTAGGGAAACTAGAGACTAACCACATACTCTACGATAACACTTCTATAGTTACATTATAGAAACTAGAGACTGACCACCTACTCTAGGATAACACTTCTATAGTTACATTAGAGAAACTAGAGACTGACCACATACTCTACGATAACACTTCTATAGTTACATTAGGGAAACTAGAGACTAACCACATACTAAACGATAACACTTCTATAGTTACATTAGAGAAACTAGAGACTAACCACATACTCTACGATAACATTTCTATAGTTACATTAGGGAAACTAGAGACTAACCACATACACTACGATAACACTTCTATAGTTACATTAGGGAAACTAGAGACTAACCACATACTCTACGATAACACTTCTATAGTTACATTAGGGAAACTAGAGATTAACCACATACTCTACGATACCACTTCTATAGTTACATTATAGAAACTAGAGACTGACCACCTACTCTAGGATAACACTCCTATAGTTACATTAGAGAAACTAGAGACTGACCACATACTCTACGATAATACTTCTATAGTTTTTAAGAAAAACTAAAGACTGACCACGTACTCTACGATAACACTTCTATAGTTACATTAGAGAAACTAGAGACTGACCACGTACTCTACGATAACACTTCTATAATTATTTAAGAAAAACTAAAGACTGACCACGTACTCTACGATAACACTTCTATAGTTACATTAGAAAAACTAAAGACTTACTACATACTCAACGATAACACTTATATAGTTACATTAGAAAAACTAAAACTGACCACAGATTTTATGATATCACTCTTGATGTTATATTAAAGACGTATGAGACTGACCACCAAGACTATTGTTTGAACTGACGTAAACTGATCAGATAATCTTTCAGATGATATTTCTGACTTTAAAAAAAAAATAGACAAGACTTAATGTTAGACATTTAACATCGATAATTTCGCTATTTGGTATAATAACTGAAGAGTAGATGGAAGGTAATAGAGAAAAATAATAATAATAAGATTCTAAAAATGAATAATAAAGGGGAAAATAGTAATAGATGAGATTGTAAAAAATAGAAAATAATGAAGGAATAGATGAAACAGGAGAAACAGAACATGAAGAAGAAATAGAAGAGAAACAAAACGAAACAAGAAAACAACTAATACATAAAACATGGTCGAAAAAACAGAAAGCAGATGACAAGTAAAGTGACGGGAAAACAACAATTCAAAGATACTCGTGTAAGAAGAATAACAAGAAGGAAAATATAAAAGGGGAGTTTGATGAGAATAAAAATAGTAGACAAAGAAAATAAGGAGAAATAGACATTTAACCCAATTATGATTAAAACCAAAAAAATAAAAAAATAAATAAAAAGACGAACATTTCGCTCATCAAATCTTATGAACATAACATGTTATAAGTGATTATATATTATTTGTGTCCCCAGAATAGGAGAATTTGTGGGATAACACAACAGCAGCTCCAGGAGATAAAACTCGTCTATGATGTCAAGATTACTCAGTTTCTAATGTCAGCAGGGACAAGCATTAACTGCTGAGTCCAGAAATTGAAATAAATCATCACATTCCAAACACCACAATCATTGTTTGGTTTCTGTTATTATTTCTCCACATTATCGTTGTTCTTACATCTCTCATTAGACAAACTCAACCTTTTCTTTAGACAGACTAATTCATAGGTCATCGCCGTATTCCTCTAACATTATATATATATAGATAACATCATCATCATTGGGTGCCGTCTCCGTACCGAAGGTTCGCTACCATGGAGTTTCATTCCACTTTGTCATAAATGTATATATATATATATATTTCTTTTTCTTCCCGCAAGGGATTTCTTTCCTTGTTGTTCCCGCATCTAAGGTCCAGGATTGGCATTGGTAGGACAAAGTTGCTATGAAGATTGTATTGTAGAGTGTCCGTTTTGCCTCTTGAGTTATTACCATGTTGGACAATACTGATGATAGCTGTCCAATGATTTGACAAGCTTTGCTGAATCTTGAGTCTATCTCTGCTGAATGTGAATTGTCTTTTGTCACTAGACTTCCTTGGTATTTAAAAGCCTCTGCTTGTTTTAGTTATTTGCTGTTTATAGTTATGTTGATGTTCTGTTTTTCTTTCGCGATATTCACGACTTCTATATTGTTGATGTTGATTTGTATGTTATATATTTGTGCATGTTCTGTTGAGCCTATTAAAGTGTTGTTGCGGGGACTTATATTTCTCTTTGCATTTAGTCCCTGATCGGCTGCAAATAGAAGCTCGTTGATCTATGACATAAATATATAGTCTATGTAGGTAATAAACAATTGGGTTCCTGGGGGGGGGGGGGGGGGGTTGTGAACAGTACGCACCCCAGTATTGCTCTTGATATCACTTCAAAGTGGTCTGTGTACCCTGCTGCTGTACAAATTGTGCAGCACAAATATAAAGTATCAACCAACAAAATATGCGGAATAAAAACAAAAAAAGTTGAACATTTAGAAGAAATAACAATGAGAAAAATAAAATGCTTATATATATATATATATATATATATATATATATATATATATATATATATAGAGAGAGAGAGAGAGAGAGAGAGAAGCTCTTTAAAAATGCGAATCTGTGATAACATAGTAATTAATTTTCTTTCTTTCAGACTGAGATCAGGACAAACATTATAACTGATATCATGAGACACATACATAATGATACCAGGACACACATTTAAACTGAGATCAGGACATACATTTAGAAGGAGATCAGTACACACATTCAGATTGAAATCATGACATACAATTAGACTCAGATCAGGGCACACATTCAGAATGATGTCAGGACATACATTCAACTGAGATCGTGACACACATTCACACAGATCAGGACACACATTCAGACTTAGATCAGGACACACATTTATACAGAGATCAGGACATCCAATTAGACAGAGATCAGGACACATATAAAGACTGAAATCAGGAAACACATTTAGACTGAGAGCAGGACACACATATAGACTGAGATCTCGATGCACATTTAGACTGAGATCAGGACATACATTTAGACTGAGATCAGGACACACAATCAGACTGAGATCATGACTATCATTCAAAGTGAATTCAGGACACACATTTAGACTGAGATCAGGACATACATTTAGACTGAGATCAGGACACACAATCAGACTGAGATCATGACTATCATTCAAAGTGAATTCAGGACACACATTTAGACTGAGACCAGAAAACAAATATAGATTGATAGCAGGACAAACATTCATACTGAATTCAGGACATACATTTAGCCTGTTATCTGGGTACACATTCAGAGTGAGGTCAGGACGCATATTCAGATTGAGATCGTGACACACATTCACACAGATAAGGACACACATTCAACTGAGATCAGGACTCACATTCAGACTGAGATCCAGACTCGCATTTATAATGAGTTCAGGACTCACATTCTGACTGAGATCAGGAATTATATTCGGACTGTGATGAGTACATACATTCAGACGGAGATCAGGAAATATCTTGGACTGAGTTCTGGACACACCTTCAGATTGAGAGATCAGCACATACATTTAGACAATGATCAGATCACACAATTAGACTAAATTCAGAACTGACATTCCGACTGAGATAAGAACACATATTTACACTAAGATCAGGACATACATTTAGACTGAGATCCGGACACACATTAGTACTGAAATAAGGACACACATTCAGAATTAGTTCCGGACATACATTTAGATTGAGATCAGGATATATATAGACTGTGACCACGATAAACATTCAGATTAATATCAGGACTAATATTCAGATTGATATAAGGAGACACATTTAGACTAATATCAGGGCACACATTTTGACGGAGCTTAGATCGCACATTTAAACAGATCAGGATATATATTTACACTTTGATTAGGACAAACACATTCAGACTGAAATCATGACAAACATTCATATTGAAATCAGGACATACATTTAGACTGAGATCAGGATGCACCATCACTCTAAGATCAGGACATACATTTAGAGTGAGATCTTGACTCACAGTCATACTAAGAGCACCACACACATTTAGACTGAAATCATGACCAACATTAAGAGTGAGATCAGGGCACACATTCAGGCGAGGATCGTGACATACATTCAGGCTGATATCAAGACAACAAACATATTGAAATCAGGACGCACTTTCAGACTTAGATCAGGACATACATTCAGTCTGAGATCACGACACACATTTAAACTGAGATCAGGACACACATTTAGTCTGAGATCAAGACATACATTAAACTGAGATCAGGAGACACATTTAGTCTGAGATCAAGACATACATTAAACTGAGATCAGGAGACACATTTAGTCTGAGATCATGACACACATTTAGTCTGAGATCAAGACATACATTAAACTGAGATCAGGAGACACATTTAGTCTGAGATCAGGACACACATTTAGTCTGAGATCAAGACATACATTAAACTGAGATCAGGACACACATTTAGTCTGAGATCAAGACATACATTAAACTGAGATCAGGAGACACATTTAGACTGAGATCACGACACACATTTAGACTGAGATCAGGACACACATTTAGTCTGAGATCAAGACATACATTAAACTGAGATCATGAGACATATTTAGTCTGAGATCAGGACACACATTTGGTCTGAGATCAAGTCATACATTAAACTAAGATCAGGAGACACATTTAGTCTGAGATAAAGACATACATTAAACTGAGATCAGGAGACACATTTAGTCTGAGATCACGACACACATTTAGACTGAGATCAGGACGCACATTTAGACTGAGATCACGACACACATTTAGACTGAGATCAGGACGCACATTTAGACTGAGATCACGACACACATTTAGTCTGAGATCAAGACATACATTAAACTGAGATCAGGAGACACATTTAGTCTGAGATCAGGACGCACATTTAGACTGAGATCATGTCACACATTTAGTCTGAGATCAGGACGCACATTTAGACTGAGATCAGGACGCACATTTAGTCTGAGATCAGGAGACACATTTAGTCTGAGATCAGGACGCACATTTAGACTGAGATCAGGACGCAAATTTAGACTGAGATCAGGAGAAACATTTAGTCTGAGATCAGGAGACACATTTAGTCTGAGATCAGGACGCACATTTAGTCTGAGATCAGGAGACACATTTAGTCTGAGATCAGGACGCACATTTAGACTGAGATCATGTCACACATTTAGTCTGAGATCAGGACACACATTTAAACTGAGATCAGGACACACATTTAAACTGAGATCAGGAGACACATTCAGTCTGAGATCACGACAAACATTTAAACTGAGATCAGGACACACATTTAAACTGAGATCAGGAGACACATTCAGTCTGAGATCACGACACACATTTAAACTGAGATCAGGACACACATTTAGTCTGAGATCAAGACATACATTAAACTGAGATCAGGAGACACATTTAGTCTGAGATCAGGACGCACATTTAGACTGAGATCAGGACGCACATTTAGACTGTGATCAGGACACACATTTAGACTGAAATCATGACCAACATTAAGAGTGAGATCAGGGCACACATTCAGGCGAGGATCGTGACATACATTCAGGCTGATATCAAGACAAACAAACATATTGAAATCAGGACGCACTTTCAGACTTAGATCAGGACATACATTCAGTCTGAGATCACGACACACATTTAAACTGAGATCAGGACACACATTTAGTCTGAGATCAAGACATACATTAAACTGAGATCAGGAGACACATTTAGTCTGAGATCAAGACATACATTAAACTGAGATCAGGAGACACATTTAGTCTGAGATCAGGACACACATTTAGTCTGAGATCAAGACATACATTAAACTGAGATCAGGAGACACATTTAGTCTGAGATCAGGACACACATTTAGTCTGAGATCAAGACATACATTAAACTGAGATCAGGACACACATTTAGTCTGAGATCAAGACATACATTAAACTGAGATCAGGAGACACATTTAGACTGAGATCACGACACACATTTAGACTGAGATCAGGACACACATTTAGTCTGAGATCAAGACATACATTAAACTGAGATCATGAGACATATTTAGTCTGAGATCAGGACACACATTTGGTCTGAGATCAAGTCATACATTAAACTAAGATCAGGAGACACATTTAGTCTGAGATCAAGACATACATTAAACTGAGATCAGGAGACACATTTAGTCTGAGATCACGACACACATTTAGACTGAGATCAGGACGCACATTTAGACTGAGATCACGACACACATTTAGACTGAGATCAGGACGCACATTTAGACTGAGATCACGACAAACATTTAGTCTGAGATCAAGACATACATTAAACTGAGATCAGGAGACACATTTAGTTTGAGATCAGGACGCACATTTAGACTGAGATCATGTCACACATTTAGTCTGAGATCAGGACGCACATTTAGACTGAGATCAGGACGCACATTTAGTCTGAGATTAGGAGACACATTTAGTCTGAGATCAGGACGCACATTTAGTCTGAGATCAGGAGACACATTTAGTCTGAGAACAGGACGCACATTTAGACTGAGATCATGTCACACATTTAGTCTGAGATCAGGACACACATTTAAACTGAGATCAGGACACACATTTAAACTGAGATCAGGAGACACATTCAGTCTGAGATCACGACAAACATTTAAACTGAGATCAGGACACACATTTAAACTGAGATCAGGAGACACATTCAGTCTGAGATCACGACACACATTTAAACTGAGATCAGGACACACATTCAGTCTGAGATCAAGACATACATTAAACTGAGATCAGGAGACACATTTAGTCTGATATCAGGACGCACATTTAGACTGAGATCAGGACACACATTTAGACTGAGATCAGGACCATCATTTAGACTGAGATCAGGACGCATATTTAGACTGAGATCAGGACACACATTTAGACTGAGATCATGTCACACATTTAGTCTGAGATCAGGACGCACATTTAGACTGAGATCAGGAGACACATTTAGTCTGAGATCAAGACATACATTAAACTGAGATCAGGAGACACATTTTGTCTGAGATCAAGACATACATTAAACTGAGATCAGGACACACATTTAGTCTGAGATCAAGACATACATTAAACTGAGATCAGGACACACATTTAGTCTGAGATCAAGACATACATTAAACTGAGATCAGGACACACATTTAGTCTGAGATCAAGACATACATTAAACTGAGATCAGGAGACACATTTAGACTGAGATCACGACACACATTTAGACTGAGATCAGGACACACATTTAGTCTGAGATCAAGACATACATTAAACTGAGATCATGAGACACATTTAGTCTGAGATCAGGACACACATTTAGTCTGAGATCAAGACATACATTAAACTGAGATCAGCAGACACATTTAGTCTGAGATCAAGACATACATTAAACTGAGATCAGGAGACACATTTAGTCTGAGATCACGAAACACATTTAGACCGAGATCAGGACGCACATTTAGACTGAGATCACGACACACATTTAGACTGAGATCAGGACGCACATTTAGACTGAGATCACGGCACACATTTAGTCTGAGATCAAGACATACATTAAACTGTGATCAGGACACACATTTAGTCTGACATCAGGACGCACATTTAGACTGAGATCAAGTCACACATTTAGTCTGAGATCAGGACGCACATTTAGACTGAGATCAGGACGCACATTTAGTTTGAGATTAGGAGACACATTTAGTCTGAGATTAGGACGCACATTTAGACTGAGATCATGTCCCACATTTAGTCTGAGATCAGGACGCACATTTAGACTGAGATCAGGACGCACATTTAGACTGAGATCAGGAGACACATTTAGTCTGAGATCAGGAGACACATTTAGTCTGAGATCAGGACGCACATTTAGTCTGAGATCAGGAGACACATTTAGTCTGAGATCAGGACGCACATTTAGACTGAGATCATGTCACACATTTAGTCTGAGATCAGGACACACATTTAAACTGAGATCAGGAGACACATTCAGTCTGAGATCACGACACACATTTAAACTGAGACCAGGACACACATTTAAACTGAGATCAGGAGACACATTCAGTCTGAGATCACGACACACATTTAAACTGAGATCAGGACACACATTTAGTCTGAGATCAAGACATACATTAAACTGAGATCAGGAGACACATTTAGTCTGAGATCAGGACGCAAATTTAGACTGAGATCAGGACGCACATTTAGACTGAGATCAGGAGAAACATTTAGTCTGAGATCAGGAGACACATTTAGTCTGAGATCAGGACGCACATTTAGTCTGAGATCAGGAGACACATTTAGTCTGAGAACAGGACGCACATTTAGACTGAGATCATGTCACACATTTAGTCTGAGATCAGGACACACATTTAAACTGAGATCAGGACACACATTTAAACTGAGATCAGGAGACACATTCAGTCTGAGATCACGACAAACATTTAAACTGAGATCAGGACACACATTTAAACTGAGATCAGGAGACACATTCAGTCTGAGATCACGACACACATTAAACTGAGATCAGGACACACATTTAGACTGAGATCAAGACATACATTAAACTGAGATCAGGAGACACATTTAGTCTGATATCAGGACGCACATTTAGACTGAGATCAGGACGCACATTTAGACTGAGATCAGGACACACATTTAGACTGAGATCAGGACGCACATTTAGACTGAGATCAGGACGCACATTTAGACTGAGATCAGGACACACATTTAGACTGAGATCAGGACACACATTTAGACTGAGATCAGGACGCATATTTAGACTGAGATCAGGACACACATTTAGACTGAGATCATGTCACACATTTAGTCTGAGATCAGGACGCACATTTAGACTGAGATCAGGAGACACATTTAGTCTGAAATCAGGACGCACATTTAGACTGAGATCACGGCACACATTTAGTCTGAGATCAAGACATACATTAAACTGTGATCAGGAGACACATTTAGTCTGACATCAGGACGCACATTTAGACTGAGATCAAGTCACACATTTAGTCTGAGATCAGGACGCACATTTAGACTGAGATCAGGACGCACATTTAGTTTGAGATTAGGAGACACATTTAGTCTGAGATTAGGACGCACATTTAGACTGAGATCATGTCCCACATTTAGTCTGAGATCAGGACGCACATTTAGACTGAGATCAGGACGCATATTTAGACTGAGATCAGGAGACACATTTAGTCTGAGATCAGGAGACACATTTAGTCTGAGATCAGGACGCACATTTAGTCTGAGATCAGGAGACACATTTAGTCTGAGATCAGGACGCACATTTAGACTGAGATCATGTCACACATTTAGTCTGAGATCAGGACACACATTTAAACTGAGATCAGGAGACACATTCAGTCTGAGATCACGACACACATTTAAACAGAGACCAGGACACACATTTAAACTGAGATCAGGAGACACATTCAGTCTGAGATCACGACACACATTTAAACTGAGATCAGGACACACATTTAGTCTGAGATCAAGACATACATTAAACTGAGATCAGGAGACACATTTAGTCTGAGATCAGGACGCAAATTTAGACTGAGATCAGGACGCACATTTAGACTGAGATCAGGAGAAACATTTAGTCTGAGATCAGGAGACACATTTAGTCTGAGATCAGGACGCACATTTAGTCTGAGATCAGGAGACACATTTAGTCTGAGAACAGGACGCACATTTAGACTGAGATCATGTCACACATTTAGTCTGAGATCAGGACACACATTTAAACTGTGATCAGGACACACATTTAAACTGAGATCAGGAGACACATTCAGTCTGAGATCACGACAAACATTTAAACTGAGATCAGGACACACATTTAAACTGAGATCATGAGACACATTCAGTCTGAGATCACGACACACATTTAAACTGAGATCAGGACACACATTTAGACTGAGATCAAGACATACATTAAACTGAGATCAGGAGACACATTTAGTCTGATATCAGGACGCACATTTAGACTGAGATCAGGACGCACATTTAGACTGAGATCAGGACACACATTTAGACTGAGATCAGGACGCATATTTAGACTGAGATCAGGACACACATTTAGACTGAGATCATGTCACACATTTAGTCTGAGATCAGGACGCACATTTAGACTGAGATCACGACACACATTTAGACTGAGATCAGGACGCACATTTAGACTGAGATCACGGCACACATTTAGTCTGAGATCAAGACATACATTAAACTGTGATCAGGAGACACATTTAGTCTGACATCAGGACGCACATTTAGACTGAGATCAAGTCACACATTTAGTCTGAGATCAGGACGCACATTTAGACTGAGATCAGGACGCACATTTAGTTTGAGATTAGGAGACACATTTAGTCTGAGATTAGGACGCACATTTAGACTGAGATCATGTCCCACATTTAGTCTGAGATCAGGACGCACATTTAGACTGAGATCAGGACGCACATTTAGACTGAGATCAGGAGACACATTTAGTCTGAGATCAGGAGACACATTTAGTCTGAGATCAGGACGCACATTTAGTCTGAGATCAGGAGACACATTTAGTCTGAGATCAGGACACACATTTAAACTGAGATCAGGAGACACATTCAGTCTGAGATCACGACACACATTTAAACTGAGACCAGGACACACATTTAAACTGAGATCAGGAGACACATTCAGTCTGAGATCACGACACACATTTAAACTGAGATCAGGACACACATTTAGTCTGAGATCAAGACATACATTAAACTGAGATCAGGAGACACATTTAGTCTGAGATCAGGACGCAAATTTAGACTGAGATCAGGACGCACATTTAGACTGAGATCAGGAGAAACATTTAGTCTGAGATCAGGAGACACATTTAGTCTGAGATCAGGACGCACATTTAGTCTGAGATCAGGAGACACATTTAGTCTGAGAACAGGACGCACATTTAGACTGAGATCATGTCACACATTTAGCCTGAGATCAGGACACACATTTAAACTGAGATCAGGACACACATTTAAACTGAGATCAGGAGACACATTCAGTCTGAGATCACGACAAACATTAAACTGAGATCAGGACACACATTTAAACTGAGATCAGGAGACACATTCAGTCTGAGATCACGACACACATTTAAACTGAGATCAGGACACACATTTAGACTGAGATCAAGACATACATTAAACTGAGATCAGGAGACACATTTAGTCTGATATCAGGACGCACATTTAGACTGAGATCAGGACGCACATTTAGACTGAGATCAGGACACACATTTAGACTGAGATCAGGACGCATATTTAGACTGAGATCAGGACACACATTTAGACTGAGATCATGTCACACATTTAGTCTGAGATCAGGACGCACATTTAGACTGAGATCAGGAGACACATTTAGTCTGAATCAGGAGACACATTTAGTCTGAGATCAGGACGCACATTTAAACTGAGATCAGGACACATTTAAACTGAGATCAGGAGACACATTCAGTCTGAGATCACGGCACACATTTAAACTGAGATCAGGACACACATTTAGTCTGAGATCAAGACATACATTAAACTGAGATCAGGAGACACATTTAGTCTGAGATCAGACATACATTAAACTGAGATCAGGACACACATTTAGTCTGAGATCAAGACATACATTAAACTGAGATCAGGACACACATTTAGTCTGAGATCAAGACATACATTAAACTGAGATCAGGAGACACATTAGACTGAGATCACGACACACATTTAGACTGAGATCAGGACACACATTTAGTCTGAGATCAAGACATACATTAAACTGAGATCAGCAGACACATTTAGTCTGAGATCAAGACATACATTAAACTGAGATCAGGAGACACATTTAGTCTGAGATCACGACACACATTTAGACCGAGATCAGGACGCACATTTAGACTGAGATCACGACACACATTTAGATTGAGATCAGGACGCACATTTAGACTGAGATCACTGCACACATTTAGTCTGAGATCAAGACATACATTAAACTGTGATCAGGAGACACATTTAGTCTGACATCAGGACGCACATTTAGACTGAGATCATGTCACACATTTAGTCTGAGATCAGGACGCACATTTAGACTGAGATCAGGACGCACATTTAGTTTGAGATCAGGAGACACATTTAGTCTGAGATCAGGACGCACATTTAGACTGAGATCATGTCCCACATTTAGTCTGAGATCAGGACGCACATTTAGACTGAGATCAGGACGCACATTTAGACTGAGATCAGGAGACACATTTAGTCTGAGATCAGGACACACATTTAGTCTGAGATCAGGACGCACATTTAGTCTGAGATCAGGAGACACATTTAGTCTGAGATCAGGACGCACATTTAGACTGAGATCATGTCACACATTTAGTCTGAGATCAGGACACACATTTAAACTGAGATCAGGAGACACATTCAGTCTGAGATCACGACACACATTTAAACTGAGACCAGGACACACATTTAAACTGAGATCAGGAGACACATTCAGTCTGAGATCACGACACACATTTAAACTGAGATCAGGACACACATTTAGTCTGAGATCAAGACATACATTAAACTGAGATCAGGAGACACATTTAGTCTGAGATCAGGACGCACATTTAGACTGAGATCAGGACGCACATTTAGACTGAGATCAGGACACACATTTAGACTGAGATCAGGACGCACATTTAGACTGAGATCAGGACACACATTTAGACTGAGATCAGGACGTACATTTAGTCTGAGATCAGGAGACACATTTAGTCTGAGATCAGGACGCACATTTAAACTGAGATCAGGTCACACATTTAGTCTGAGATCAAGAAGCACATTTAGACTGAGATCAGGACGCACATTTAGACTGAGATCAGGAGACACATTTAGTCTGAGATCAGGAGACACATTTAGTCTGAGATCAGGACGCACATTTAAACTGAGATCAGGACACACATTTAAACTGAGATCAGGAGACACATTCAGTCTGAGATCACGGCACACATTTAAACTGAGATCAGGACACACATTTAGTGTGAGATCAAGACATACATTAAACTGAGATCAGGAGAAACATTTAGTATGAGATCAAGACATACATTAAACTGAGATCAGGACGCACATATAGACTGAGATTAGGACACACATTTAGTCTGAGATCAAGACACACATTAAACTGAGATCAGGACACACATTTAGTCTGAGATCAAGACATACATTAAACTGAGATCAGGACACACATTTAGACTGAGATCAGGACACACATTTAGTCTGAGATCAAGACATACATTAAACTGAGATCAGGAGACACATTTAGTCTGAGGTCAGGACGCACATTTAGACTGAGATCATGTCACACATTTAGTCTGAGATCAGGACTCACATTTAGACTGAGATCAGGACGCACATTTAGTCTGAGATCAGGAGACACATTTAGTCTGAGATCAGGACGCACATTTAGACTGAGATCATGTCACACATTTAGTCTGAGATCAGGACGCACATTTAGACGTGAGATCAGGACGCACATTTAGACTGAGATCAGGAGACACATTTAGTCTAAGATCAGGAGACACATTTTCTGAGATCAGGACGCACATTTAGTCTGAGATCAGGAGACACATTAGTCTGAGATCAGGACGCACATTTAGACTGAGATCATATCACACATTTAGTCTGAGATCTGGACACACATTTAAACTGAGATCAGGACACACATTTAAACTAAGATCAGGAGACCATTCAGTCTGAGATCACGACACACATTTAAACTGAGATCAGGACACACATTTAAACTGAGATCAGGAGACACATTCAATCTGAGATCACGACACACATTTAAACTGAGATCAGGACACACATTTAGTCTGAGATCAAGACATACATTAAACTGAGATCAGGAGACACATTTAGTCTGAGATCAGGACGCACATTTAGACTGAGATCAGGACGCACATTTAGAACTGAGATCAGGACACACATTTAGACTGAGATCAGGACGCACATTTAGACTGAGATCAGGACACACATTTAGACTGAGATCATGTCACATTTAGTCTGAGATCAGAGACGCACATTTAGACTGAGATCAGGACGCACATTTAGTCTGAGATCAGGAGACACATTTAGTCTGAGATCAGGACGCACATTTAGACTGAGATCATGTCACACATGTAGTCTGAGATCAGGACGCACATTTAGACTGAGATCATGTCACACATTTAGTCTGAGATCAGGACGCACATTTTAGACTGAGATCAGGACGCACATTTAGACTGAGATCAGGAGACACATTTAGTCTGAGATCAGGACGCATATTTAGACTGAGATCATGTCACACATAAAGTCTAAGATCAGTACGCACATTTAGACTGAGATCAGGACGCACATTTAGTCTGAGATCAGGACGCACATTTAGACTGAGATCAGGACGCACATTTAGACTGAGATCAGGACGCACATTTAGACTGAGATCAGGACGCACATTTAGACTGAGATCATGAGACACATTAGTCTGAGATCAGGACACACATTTAGTCTGAGATCAGGACATACATTAAACTGAGATCAGGAGACACATTTAGTCTGAGATCAGGACGCACATTTAGACTGAGATCATGTCACACATTTAGTCTGAGATCAGGACGCACATTTAGACTGAAATCAGGACGCACATTAGACTGAGATCAGGAGACACATTTAGTCTGAGATCATGACGCACATTTAGACTGAGATCAGGAGACACATTTAGACTGAGATCAGGAGACACATTTAGACTGAGATCAGGACGCACATTTAGACTGAGATCAGGATGCACATTTAGACTGAGATCAGGAGACACATTGTAGTCTGATATCAAGACATACATTGAACTGAGATCAGGAGACACATTCAGACTGAGATCACGAGGCACATTGCAACTGAGATCAAGACATATATTCAAACTGAGACCATGATATACATTAACTGAGATCAGGACACACATTTAGTCTGAGATCAAGACATACATTAAACTGAGATCAGGAGACACATTTAGACTGAGATCACGACACACATTTAAACTGAGATCAGGACACACACTTAGTCTGAGATCAAGACATACATTAAACTGAGATCATGAGACACATTTAGTCTGAGATCACGACACACATTTAGTCTGAGATCAAGACATACATTAAACTGAGTTCAGGAGACACATTTAGTCTGAGATCAAGACATACATTAAACTGAGATCAGGAGACACATTTAGTCTGAGATCAGGACACACATTTAGACTGAGATCATGTCACACATTTAGTCTGAGATCAGGACGCACATTTAGACTGAGATCAGGACCCACATTTAGTCTGAGATCAGGAGACACATTTAGTCTGAGATCAGGACGCACATTTAGACTGAGATCATGTCACACATTTAGTCTGAGATCAGGACGCACATTTAGACTCAGATCAGGACGCACATTTAGACTGAGATCAGGAGACACATTTTGTCTGAGATCAGGAGACACATTTAGTCTGAGATCATG
This sequence comes from Megaustenia siamemsis, assembly GCA_032433765.1. Lineage (NCBI taxonomy): Eukaryota > Metazoa > Mollusca > Gastropoda > Stylommatophora > Ariophantidae > Megaustenia > Megaustenia siamemsis. Next base: position 13,701,597 of record JAVIAB010000046.1, read on the forward strand.
ACGCACATTTAAACTGAGATCAGGACACACATTTAAACTGAGATCAGGACACACATTTAGTCTGAGATCAAGACATACATTAAACTGAGATCAGGAGACACATTTAGTCTGAGATCAAGACATACATTAAACTGAGATCAGGACGCACATTTAGACTGAGATCAGGACACACATTTAGTCTGAGATCAAGACACACATTAAACTGAGATCAGGACACACATTTAGTCTGAGATCAAGACATACATTAAACTGAGATCAGGACACACATTTAGACTGAGATCAGGACACACATTTAGTCTGAGATCAAGACATACATTAAACTGAGATCAGGACACACATTTAGTCCTGAGATCAAGACATGCATTAAACTGAGATCAGGACACACATTTAGACTGAGATCAGGACACACATTTAGTCTGAGATCAAGACATACATTAAACTGAGATCAGGAGACACATTTAGTCTGAGATCAGGACGCACATTTAGACTGAGATCATATCACACATTTAGTCTGAGATCAGGACTCACATTTAGACTGAGATCAGGACGCACATTTAGTCTGAGATCAGGACACACATTTAGTCTGAGATCAGGACGCACATTTAGACTGAGATCAGGACGCACATTTAGTCTGAGATCAGGAGACACATTTAGTCTGAGATCAGGACGCACATTTAGACTGAGATCATGTCACACATTTAGTCTGAGATCAGGACGCACATTTAGACTGAGATCAGGACGCACATTTAGTCTGAGATCAGGACACACATTTAGTCTGAGATCAGGACGCACATTTAGACTGAGATCATGTCACACATGTAGTCTGAGATCAGGACGCACATTTAGACTGAGATCTTGTCACACATTTAGTCTGAGATCAGGACGCACATTTAGACTGAGATCAGGACGCACATTTAGACTGAGATCAGGAGACACATTTAGTCTGAGATCAGGACGCATATTTAGACTGAGATCATGTAACACATAAAGTCTAAGATCAGGACGCACATTTAGACTGAGATCAGGACGCACATTTAGACTGAGATCAGGACGCACATTTAGACTGAGATCAGGACGCACATTTAGACTGAGATCAGGACGCACATTTAGACTGAGATCAGGACGCACATTTAGACTGAGATCACGAGACACATTTAGTCTGAGATCAGGACACACATTTAGTCTGAGATCAAGACATACATTAAACTGAGATCAGGAGACACATTTAGTCTGAGATCAGGACGCACATTTAGACTGAGATCATGTCACACATTTAGTCTGAGATCAGGACGCACATTTAGACTGAGATCAGCACGCACGATTAGACTGAGATCAGGAGACACATTTAGTCTGAGATCATGGACGCACATTTAGACTGAGATCAGAGACACATTTAGACTGAGATCAGGAGACACATTTAGACTGAGATCAGGACGCATATTTAGACTGAGATCAGGACGCACATTTAGACTGAGATCAGGAGACACATGTAGTCTGATATCAAGACATACATTGAACTGAGATCAGGAGACACATTCAGACTTAGATCACAAGGCACATTGAAACTGAGATCAAGACATATATTCAAACTGAGACCATGATATACATTAAACTGAGATCAGGACACACATTTAGTCTGAGATCAAGACATACATTGAACTGAGATCAGAGACACATTTAGACTGAGATCACGACACACATTTAGACTGAGATCAGCACACACACTTAGTCTGAGATCAAGACATACATTAAACTGAGATCATGAGACACATTTAGTCTGAGATCACGACACACATTTAGTCTGAGATCAAGACATACATTAAACTGAGATCAGGAGACACATTTAGTCTGAGATCACGACACACATTTAGACTGACATCAGACGCACATTTTGACTGAGATCACGACACACATTTAGTCTGAGATCAGGACGCACATTTAGACTGAGATCAGGACGCACATTTAGACTGAGATCAGGACGCACATTTAGACGGAGATCAGGACGCACATTTAGACTGAGATCAGGACACACATTTAGACTGAGATCATGTCACACATTTAGTCTGAGATCAGGACGCACATTTAGACTGAGATCAGGACCCACATTTAGTCTGAGATCAGGAGACACATTTAGTCTGAGATCAGGAGGCACATTTAGACTGAGATCATGTCACACATTTAGTCTGAGATCAGGACGCACATTTAGACTCAGATCAGGACGCACATTTAGACTGAGATCAGGAGACACATTTAGTCTGAGATCAGGAGACACACATCTAGTCTGAGATCATGACGCACATTTAAACTGAGATCAGGACACACATTTAAACTGAGATCAGGACACACCTTTAGTCTGAGATCAAGACATACATTAAACTGAGATCAGGAGACACATTTAGTCTGAGTTCAAGACATACATTAAACTGAGATCAGCACGCACATTTAGACTGAGATCAGGACACACATTTAGTCTGAGATCAAGACACACATTAAACTGAGATCAGGACACACATTTAGACTGAGATCAGGACACACATTTAGTCTGAGATCAAGACATACATTAAACTGAGATCAGGACACACATTTAGTCTGAGATCAAGACATGCATTAAACTGAGATCAGGACACACATTTAGACTGAGATCAGGACACACATTTAGTCTGAGATCAAGACATATATTAAACTGAGATCAGGAGACACATTTAGTCTGAGATCAGGACGCACATTTAGACTGAGATCATGTCACACATTTAGTCTGAGATCAGGACTCACATTTAGTCTGAGATCAAGACATACATTAAACTGAGATCAGGACACACACTTAGTCTGAGATCAAGACATGCATTAAACTGAGATCAGGACACACATTTAGACTGAGATCAGGACACACATTTAGTCTGAGATCAAGACATACATTAAACTGCGATCAGGAGACACATTTAGTCTGAGATCAGGACGCACATTTAGACTGAGATCATGTCACACATTTAGTCTGAGATCAGGACTCACATTTAGGCTGAGATCAGGACGCACATTTAGTCTGAGATCAGGAGACACATTTAGTCTGAGATCAGGACGCACATTTAGACTGAGATCATGTCACACATTTAGTCTGAGATCAGGACGCACATTTAAACTGAGATCAGGACACACATTTAAACTGAGATCAGGAGACACATTCAGTCTGAGATCACGAACACATTTAAACTGAGATCAGGACACACATTTAGTCTGAGATCAAGACATACATTAAACTGAGATCAGGAGACACATTTAGTCTGAGATCAGTACGCACATTTAGACTGAGATCAAGACATACATTAAACTGAGATCAGGAGACACATTTAGTCTGAGATCAAGACATACATTTAGACTCAGATCAGGACGCACATTTAGACTGAGATCAGGACACACATTTAGTCTGAGATCAGGACGCACATTTAGACTGAGATCATGTCACACATGTAGTCTGAGATCAGGACGCACATTTAGACTGAGATCTTGTCACACATTTAGTCTGAGATCAGGACGCACATTTAGACTGAGATCAAGACGCACATTAGACTGAGATCAGGAGACACATTTAGACTGAGATCAGGACGCATATTTAGACTGAGATCATGTAACACATAAAGTCTAAGATCAGGACGCACATTTAGACTGAGATCAGGACGCACATTTAGACTGAGATCAGGACGCACATTTAGACTGAGATCAGGACGCACATTTAGACTGAGATCAGGACGCACATTTAGACTGAGATCAGGACGCACATTTAGACTGAGATCACGAGACACATTTAGTCTGAGATCAGGACACACATTTAGTCTGAGATCAAGACATACATTAAACTGAGATCAGGAGACACATTTAGTCTGAGATCAGGACGCACATTTAGACTGAGATCATGTCACACATTTAGTCTGAGATCAGGACGCACATTTAGACTGAGATCAGCACGCACGATTAGACTGAGATCAGGAGACACATTTAGTCTGAGATCATGACGCACATTTAGACTGAGATCAGGAGACACATTTAGACTGAGATCAGGAGACACATTTAGACTGAGATCAGGACGCATATTTAGACTGAGATCAGGACGCACATTTAGACTGAGATCAGGAGACACATGTAGTCTGATATCAAGACATACATTGAACTGAGATCAGGAGACACATTCAGACTTAGATCACGAGGCACATTGAAACTGAGATCAAGACATATATTCAAACTGAGACCATGATATACATTAAACTGAGATCAGGACACACATTTAGTCTGAGATCAAGACATACATTGAACTGAGATCAGGAGAACACATTTAGACTGAGATCACGACACACATTTAGACTGAGATCAGACACACACTTAGTCTGAGATCAAGACATACATTAAACTGAGATCATGAGACACATTTAGTCTGAGATCACGACACACATTTAGTCTGAGATCAAGACATACATTAAACTGAGATCAGGAGACACATTTAGTCTGAGATCACGACACACATTTAGACTGACATCAAGACGCACATTTTGACTGAGATCACGACACACATTTAGTCTGAGATCAGGACGCACATTTAGACTGAGATCAGGACGCACATTTAGACTGAGATCAGGACGCACATTTAGACGGAGATCAGGACGCACATTTAGACTGAGATCAGGACACACATTTAGACTGAGATCATGTCACACATTTAGTCTGAGATCAGGACGCACATTTAGACTGAGATCAGGACCACATTTAGTCTGAGATCAGGAGACACATTTAGTCTGAGATCAGGAGGCACATTTAGACTGAGATCATGTCACACATTTAGTCTGAGATCAGGACGCACATTTAGACTCAGATCAGGACGCACATTTAGACTGAGATCAGGAGACACATTTAGTCTGAGATCAGAGACACATTTAGTCTGAGATCATGACGCACATTTAAACTGAGATCAGGACACACATTTAAACTGAGATCAGGACACACTTTAGTCTGAGATCAAGACATACATTAAACTGAGATCAGGAGACACATTTAGTCTGAGTTCAAGACATACATTAAACTGAGATCAGCACGCACATTTAGACTGAGATCAGGACACACATTTAGTCTGAGATCAAGACACACATTAAACTGAGATCAGGACACACATTTAGACTGAGATCAGGACACACATTTAGTCTGAGATCAAGACATACATTAAACTGAGATCAGGACACACATTTAGTCTGAGATCAAGACATGCATTAAACTGAGATCAGGACACACATTTAGACTGAGATCAGGACACACATTTAGTCTGAGATCAAGACATATATTAAACTGAGATCAGGAGACACATTTAGTCTGAGATCAGGACGCACATTTAGACTGAGATCATGTCACACATTTAGTCTGAGATCAGGACTCACATTTAGTCTGAGATCAAGACATACATTAAACTGAGATCAGGACACACACTTAGTCTGAGATCAAGACATGCATTAAATGAGATCAGGACACACATTTAGACTGAGATCAGGACACACATTTAGTCTGAGATCAGACATACATTAAACTGCGATCAGGAGACACATTTAGTCTGAGATCAGGACGCACATTTAGACTGAGATCATGTCACACATTTAGTCTGAGATCAGGACTCACATTTAGGCTGAGATCAGGACGCACATTTAGTCTGAGATCAGGAGACACATTTAGTCTGAGATCAGGACGCACATTTAGACTGAGATCATGTCACACATTTAGTCTGAGATCAGGACGCACATTTAAACTGAGATCAGGACACACATTTAAACTGAGATCAGGAGACACATTCAGTCTGAGATCACGACACACATTTAAACTGAGATCAGGACACACATTTAGTCTGAGATCAAGACATACATTAAACTGAGATCAGGAGACACATTTAGTCTGAGATCAGACGCACATTTAGACTGAGATCAAGACATACATTAAACTGAGATCAGGAGACACATTTAGTCTGAGATCAAGACATACATTAAACTGAGATCAGGAGACACATTTAGTCTGAGATCACGACACACATTTAGACTGAGATCAGGACGCACATTTTGACTGAGATCACGACACACATTTAGTCTGAGATCAGGACGCACATTTAGACTGAGATCAGGACGCACATTTAGACTGAGATCAGAACGCACATTTAGACTGAGATCAGGACGCACATTTAGACTGAGGTCAGGACACACATTTAGATTGAGATCAGGACCCACATTTAGTCTGAGATCAGGAGACACATTTAGTCTGAGATCAGGACGCACATTTAGACTGAGATCATGTCACACATTTAGTCTGAGATCAGGACGCACATTTAGACTCAGATCAGTACGCACATTTAGACTGAGATAAGGAGACACATTTAGTCTGAGATCAGGAGACACATTTAGTCTGAGATCATGACGCACATTTCAACTGAGATCAGGACACACATTTAACTGAGATCAGGACACACATTTAGTCTGAGATCAAGACGTACATTAAACTGAGATCAGGAGACACATTTAGTCTGAGATCAAGACATACATTAAACTGAGATCAGGACGCACATTTAGACTGAGATCAGGACACACATTTAGTCTGAGATCAGACACACATTAAACTGAGATCAGGACACACATTTAGACTGAGATCAGGACACACATTTAGTCTCAGATCAAGACATACATTAACTGAGATCAGGACACACATTTAGTCTGAGATCAAGACATGCATTAAACTGAGATTAGGACACACATTTAGACTGAGATCAGGACACACATTTAGTCTGAGATCAAGACATATATTAAACTGAGATCAGGAGACACATTTAGTCTGAGATCAGGACGCACATTTAGACTGAGATCATGTCACACATTTAGTCTGAGATCAGGACTCACATTTAGTCTGAGATCAAGACATACATTAAACTGAGATCAGGACACACATTTAGTCTGAGATCAAGACATGCATTAAACTGAGATCAGGACACACATTTAGACTGAGATCAGGACACACATTTAGTCTGAGATCAAGACATACATTAAACTGCGATCAGGAGACACATTTAGTATGAGATCAGGACGCACATTTAGACTGAGATCATGTCACACATTTAGTCTGAGATCAGGACTCACATTTAGACTGAGATCAGGACGCACATTTAGTCTGAGATCAGGACACACATTTAGTCTGAGATCAGGACGCACATTTAGACTGAGATCAGGTCACACATTTAGTCTGTGATCAGGACGCACATTTAGACTGAGATCAGGACGCATATTTAGACTGAGATCAGGAGACACATTTAGTCTAAGATCAGGAGACACATTTAGTCTGAGATCAGGACGCACATTTAGTCTGAGATCAGGAGACACATTTAGTCTGAGATCAGGACGCACATTTAGACTGAGATCATGTCACACATTTAGTCTGAGATCAGGACACACATTTAAACTGAGATCAGGACACACATTTAAACTGAGATCAGGAGACACATTCAGTCTGAGATCACGACACACATTTAACTGAGATCAGGACACACATTTAGTCTGAGATCAAGACATACATTAACTGAGATCAGGAGACACATTTAGTCTGAGATCAGGACGCACATTTAGACTGAGATCAGGACGCACATATAGACTGAGATCAGGACACACATTTAGTCTGAGATCAGGACGCACATTTAGACTGAGATCAGGACGCACATTTAGTCTGAGATCAGGAGACACATTTGTCTGAGATCAGGACGCACATTTAGACTGAGATCATGTCATATATTTAGTCTGAGATCAGGACGCACATTTAGACTGAGATCATGACGCACATTTAGACTGAGATCAGGAGACACATTTAGTCTGAGATCAGGACACACATTTAGTCTGAGATCAGGACGCACATTTAGTCTGAGATCAGGAGACACATTTAGTCTGAGATCAGGACGCACATTTAGACTGAGATCAGGACGCACATTTAGACTGAGATCAGGAGACACATTTAGTCTGAGATCAGGACACACATTTATTATGAGATCAAGACATACATTTAGTCTGAGATCAGACATACATTTAGTCTGAGATCAAGACATACATTTAGTCTGAGATCATGTCACACATTTAGTCTGAGATCAGGACGCACATTTAGACTGAGATCAGGACGCACATTTAGACTGAGATCAGGAGACACATTTAGTCTGAGATCAGGACGCACATTTAGACTGAGATCATGTCACACATTTAGTCTGAGATCATGTCACACATTTAGTCTGAGATCAGGACGCACATTTAGACTGACATCAGGACGCACATTTAGACTGAGATCAGGACACACATTTAGTCTGAGATCAGGACGCACATTTAAACTGAGATCATGTCACACATATAGTCTAAGATCAGGACGCACATTTAGACTGAGATCAGGACGCACATTTAGACTGAGATCAGGACGCACATTTAGACTGAGATCAGGACGCACATTTATACTGAGATCAGGACGCACATTTAGACTGAGATCAGGAGACACATTTAGTCTGAGATCAGGACACACATTTAGTCTGAGATCAAGACATACATTAAACTGAGATCAGGACGCACATTTAGACTGAGATCAGGAGACACATTTAGTCTGAGATCAGGACACACATTTAGTCTGAGATCAAGACATACATTAAACTGAGATCAGGAGACACATTTAGTCTGAGATCAGGACGCACATTTAGACTGAGATCATGTCACACATTTAGTCTGAGATCAGGACGCACATTTAGACTCAGATCAGGACGCACGATTAGACTGAGATCAGGAGACACATTTAGTCTGAGATCATGACGCACATTTAGACTGAGATCAGGAGACACATTTAGACTGAGATCAGGAGACACATTTAGACTGAGATCAGGACGCACATTTAGACTGAGATCAGGACGCACATTTAGACTGAGATCAGGAGACACATGTAGTCTGATATCAAGACATACATTAAACTGAGATCAGGAGACACATTCAGACTTAGATCACGAGGCACATTGAAACTGAGATCAAGACATATATTCAAACTGAGACCATGATATACATTCAGACATTCATGACATACAATATAACTGAGATGAAGACACACATTAAGGCTGATATCAAGACATACAAACATATTGAAATCAGGACACACTTTCAGACTGATATTTGGACACACATTCAGACTGATATCAGGACATACATTCAGACTTAGATAGGAACAACCTTTCAGACTAAGATCTTGAAACACATTTAGACTGAGATCATGACACACATTTAGACTGAGATCAGGACACTAATTTAGACTGACATCAGGGACACATAGAATCAGATTTGGACACACATTCATACTGACATCCGGACACACATTTAGACTGAGGTCTGAACATATATACATTGAGATCAGGACAAGTATTCAGACTGAGATCATGACATATATTTAGACTTAGTTCTGGAAGTACATTCAGTCTAAGATGAGTACAAACATTCAGACTGAGCCCAGGACACACGTATAAACTATGACTGGGGCATTCATTTAGACTGAGATCAGGACACACATGTAGCCAGAGATCAGGACCTTAGAATCAGACTGAGATCAGGACACAGATTTAGACAGCGATCATAACACACATTCAGTCTGAGATCAAGAGACACATTCAGACTGAGATCTTGACGTATATTCAACTGAGATCATGAAATACATTCTGACTGATATTATCACATATATTCAAACTGAGATCGTGACATACATTCACTGAGATCATGAAATATTTTCAAACTGTGATCATGACACACATTCAGACTGAGATCATGTCATATATTCCAACTGAATCATGACATACATTCAGACTGAGATTATTACATCAAAACATATTGAGATCAGGACATACATTCAGATTGAGATCAGGACATGCATTCAGACTAAGATCATGACACACATTTAGACTGTGATCAGGACACACATTTAGGCTGAGATCAGGACGCACATTTAGACTGAGATCATGTCACACATTTAGTCTGAGATCAGGACGCACATTTAAACTGAGATCAGGACACACATTTAAACTGAGATCAGGAGACACATTCAGTCTGAGATCACGACACACATTTAAACTGAGATCAGGACACACATTTAGTCTGAGATCAAGACATACATTAAACTGAGATCAGGAGACACATTTAGTCTGAGATCAGGACGCACATTTAGACTGAGATCAAGACATACATTAAACTGAGATCAGGAGACACATTTAGTCTGAGATCAAGACATACATTTAACTGAGATCAGGAGACACATTTAGTCTGAGATCACGACACACATTTAGACTGAGATCAGGACGCACATTTTGACTGAGATCACGACACACATTTAGTCTGAGATCAGGACGCACATTTAGACTGAGATCAGGACGCACATTTAGACTGAGATCAGAACGCACATTTAGACTGAGATCAGGACGCACATTTAGACTGAGGTCAGGACACACATTTAGACTGAGATCATGTCACACATTTAGTCTGAGATCAGGACGCACATTTAGATGAGATCAGGACCCACATTTAGTCTGAGATCAGAAGACACATTTAGTCTGAGATCAGGACGCACATTTAGACTGAGATCATGTCACACATTTAGTCTGAGATCAGGACGCACATTTAGACTCAGATCAGGACGCACATTTAGACTGAGATAAGGAGACACATTTAGTCTGAGATCAGGAGACACATTTAGTCTGAGATCATGACGCACATTTCAACTGAGATCAGGACACACATTTAAACTGAGATCAGGACAACATTTAGTCTGAGATCAAGACCAAGACATACATTAAACTGAGATCAGGAGACACATTTAGTCTGAGATCAGACATACATTAAACTGAGATCAGGACGCACATTTAGACTGAGATCAGGACACACATTTAGTCTGAGATCAAGACACACATTAAACTGAGATCAGGACACACATTTAGACTGAGATCAGGACACACATTTAGACTGAGATCAAGACATACATTAAACTGAGATCAGGACACACATTTAGTCTGAGATCAAGACATGCATTAAACTGAGATCAGGACACACATTTAGACTGAGATCAGGACACACATTTAGTCTGAGATCAGACATATATTAAACTGAGATCAGGAGACACATTTAGTCTGAGATCAGGACGCACATTTAGACTGAGATCATGTCACACATTTAGTCTGAGATCAGGACGCACATTTAGACTGAGATCAGGACGCACATTTAGACTGAGATCAGGAGACACATTTAGTCTGAGATCAGGACGCATATTTAGACTGAGATCAGGACGCACATTTAGACTGAGATCAGGACGCACATTTAGACTGAGATCAGGACGCACATTTAGACTGAGATCAGGACGCACATTTAGACTGAGATCAGGACGCACATTTAGACTGAGATCACGAGACACATTTAGTCTGAGATCAGGACACACATTTAGTCTGAGATCAAGACATACATTAAACTGAGATCAGGAGACACATTTAGTCTGAGATCAGGACGCACATTTAGACTGAGATCATGTCACACACATTTAGTCTGAGATCAGGACGCACATTTAGACTGAGATCAGGACGCACGATTAGACTGAGATCAGGAGACACATTTAGTCTGAGATCATGACGCACATTTAGACTGAGATCAGGAGACACATTTAGACTGAGATCAGGAGACACATTTAGACTGAGATCAGGACGCATATTTAGACTGAGATCAGGACGCACATTTAGACTGAGATCAGGAGACACATGTAGTCTGATATCAAGACATACATTGAACTGAGATCAGGAGACACATTCAGACTTAGATCACGAGGCACATTGAAACTGAGATCAAGACATATATTCAAACTGAGACCATGATATACATTAAACTGAGATCAGGACACACATTTAGTCTGAGATCAAGACATACATTGAACTGAGATCAGGAGACACATTTAGACTGAGATCACGACACACATTTAGACTGAGATCAGGACACACACTTAGTCTGAGATCAAGACATACATTAAACTGAGATCAGAGACACATTTAGTCTGAGATCACGACACACATTTAGTCTGAGATCAAGACATACATTAAACTGAGATCAGGAGACACATTTAGTCTGAGATCACGACACACATTTAGACTGACATCAAGACGCACATTTTGACTGAGATCACGACACACATTTAGTCTGAGATCAGGACGCACATTTAGACTGAGATCAGGACGCACATTTAGACTGAGATCAGGACGCACATTTAGACGGAGATCAGGACGCACATTTAGACTGAGATCAGGACACACATTTAGACTGAGATCATGTCACACATTTAGTCTGAGATCAGGACGCACATTTAGACTGAGATCAGGACCCACATTTAGTCTGAGATCAGGAGACACATTTAGTCTGAGATCAGGACGCACATTTAGACTGAGATCATGTCACACATTTAGTCTGAGATCAGGACGCACATTTAGACTCAGATCAGGACGCACATTTAGACTGAGATCAGGAGACACATTTAGTCTGAGATCAGGAGACACATTTAGTCTGAGATCATGACGCACATTTAAACTGAGATCAGGACACACATTTAAACTGAGATCAGGACACACCTTTAGTCTGAGATCAAGACATACATTAAACTGAGATCAGGAGACACATTTAGTCTGAGATCAAGACATACATTAAACTGAGATCAGGACGCACATTTAGACTGAGATCAGGACACACATTTAGTCTGAGATCAAGACACACATTAAACTGAGATCAGGACACACATTTAGACTGAGATCAGGACACACATTTAGTCTGAGATCAAGACATACATTAAACTGAGATCAGGACACACATTTAGTCTGAGATCAAGACATGCATTAAACTGAGATCAGGACACACATTTAGACTGAGATCAGGACACACATTTAGTCTGAGATCAAGACATATATTAAACTGAGATCAGGAGACACATTTAGTCTGAGATCAGGACGCACATTTAGACTGAGATCATGTCACACATTTAGTCTGAGATCAGGACTCACATTTAGTCTGAGATCAAGACATACATTAAACTGAGATCAGGACACACACTTAGTCTGAGATCAAGACATGCATTAAACTGAGATCAGGACACACATTTAGACTGAGATCAGGACACACATTTAGTCTGAGATCAAGACATACATTAAACTGCGATCAGGAGACACATTTAGTCTGAGATCAGGACGCACATTTAGACTGAGATCATGTCACACATTTAGTCTGAGATCAGGACTCACATTTAGGCTGAGATCAGGACGCACATTTAGTCTGAGATCAGGAGACACATTTAGTCTGAGATCAGGACGCACATTTAGACTGAGATCATGTCACACATTTAGTCTGAGATCAGGACGCACATTTAAACTGAGATCAGGACACACATTTAAACTGAGATCAGGAGACACATTCAGTCTGAGATCACGACACACATTTAAACTGAGATCAGGACACACATTTAGTCTGAGATCAAGACATACATTAAACTGAGATCAGGAGACACATTTAGTCTGAGATCAGGACGCACATTTAGACTGAGATCAAGACATACATTAAACTGAGATCAGGAGACACATTTAGTCTGAGATTAAGACATACATTAAACTGAGATCAGGAGACACATTTAGTCTGAGATCACGACACACATTTAGACTGAGATCAGGACGCACATTTTGACTGAGATCACGACACACATTTAGTCTGAGATCAGGACGCACATTTAGACTGAGATCAGGACGCACATTTAGACTGAGATCAGAACGCACATTTAGACTGAGATCAGGACGCACATTTAGACTGAGATCATGTCACACATTTAGTCTGAGATCAGGACGCACATTTAGACTCAGATCAGGACGCACATTTAGACTGAGATAAGGAGACACATTTAGTCTGAGATCAGGAGACACATTTAGTCTGAGATCATGACGCACATTTCAACTGAGATCAGGACACACATTTAAACTGAGATCAGGACACACATTTAGTCTGAGATCAAGACGTACATTAAACTGAGATCAGGAGACACATTTAGTCTGAGATCAAGACATACATTAAACTGAGATCAGGACGCACATTTAGACTGAGATCAGGACACACATTTAGTCTGAGATCAAGACACACATTAAACTGAGATCAGGACGCACATTTAGACTGAGATCAGGACCCACATTTAGTCTGAGATCAGGAGACACATTTAGTCTGAGATCAGGACGCACATTTAGACTGAGATCATGTCACACATTTAGTCTGAGATCAGGACGCACATTTAGACTCAGATCAGGACGCACATTTAGACTGAGATAGGAGACACATTTAGTCTGAGATCAGGAGACACATTTAGTCTGAGATCATGACGCACATTTCAACTGAGATCAGGACACACATTTAAACTGAGATCAGGACACACATTTAGTCTGAGATCAAGACGTACATTAAACTGAGATCAGGAGACACATTTAGTCTGAGATCAAGACATACATTAAACTGAGATCAGGACGCACATTTAGACTGAGATCAGGACACACATTTAGTCTGAGATCAAGACACACATTAAACTGAGATCAGGACACACATTTAGACTGAGATCAGGACACACATTTAGTCTGAGATCAAGACATACATTAAACTGAGATCAGGACACACATTTAGTCTGAGATCAAGACATGCATTAAACTGAGATCAGGACACACATTTAGACTGAGATCAGGACACACATTTAGTCTGAGATCAAGACAAGACATATATTAAACTGAGATCAGGAGACACATTTAGTCTGAGATCAGGACGCACATTTAGACTGAGATCATGTCACACATTTAGTCTGAGATCAGGACTCACATTTAGTCTGAGATCAAGACATACATTAACTGAGATCAGGACACACATTTAGTCTGAGATCAAGACATGCATTAAACTGAGATCAGGACACACATTTAGACTGAGATCAGGACACACATTTAGTCTGAGATCAAGACATACATTAAACTGCGATCAGGAGACACATTTAGTATGAGATCAGGACGCACATTTAGACTGAGATCATGTCACACATTTAGTCTGAGATCAGGACTCACATTTAGACTGAGATCAGGACGCACATTTAGTCTGAGATCAGGACACACATTTAGTCTGAGATCAGGACGCACATTTAGACTGAGATCATGTCACACATTTAGTCTGTGATCAGGACGCACATTTAGACTGAGATCAGGACGCATATTTAGACTGAGATCAGGAGACACATTTAGTCTAAGATCAGGAGACACATTTAGTCTGAGATCAGGACGCACATTTAGTCTGAGATCAGGAGACACATTTAGTCTGAGATCAGGACGCACATTTAGACTGAGATCATGTCACACATTTAGTCTGAGATCAGGACACACATTTAAACTGAGATCAGGACACACATTTAAACTGAGATCAGGAGACACATTCAGTCTGAGATCACGACACACATTTAAACTGAGATCAGGACACACATTTAGTCTGAGATCAAGACATACATTAAACTGAGATCAGGAGACACATTTAGTCTGAGATCAGGACGCACATTTTGACTGAGATCAGGACGCACATATAGACTGAGATCAGGACACACATTTAGTCTGAGATCAGGACGCACATTTAGACGGAGATCAGGACGCACATATAGTCTGAGATCAGGAGACACATTTAGTCTGAGATCAGGACGCACATTTAGACTGAGATCATGTCATATATTTAGTCTGAGATCAGGACGCACATTTAGTCTGAGATCAGGAGACACATTTAGTCTGAGATCAGGACGCACATTTAGACTGAGATCAGGACGCACATTTAGACTGAGATCAGGAGACACATTTAGTCTGAGATCAGGACACACATTTATTATGAGATCAAGACATACATTTAGTCTGAGATCAAGACATACATTTAGTCTGAGATCAAGACATACATTTAGTCTGAGATCATGTCACACATTTAGTCTGAGATCAGGACGCACATTTAGACTTAGATCAGGACGCACATTTAGACTGAGATCAGGAGACACATTTAGTCTGAGATCAGGACGCACATTTAGACTGAGATCATGTCACACATTTAGTCTGAGATCACGACACACATTTAGACTGAGATCAGGACGCACATTTTGACTGAGATCACGACACACATTTAGTCTGAGATCAGGACGCACATTTAGACTGAGATCAGGACGCACATTTAGACTGAGATCAGAACGCACATTTAGACTGAGATCAGGACGCACATTTAGACTGAGGTCAGGACACACATTTAGACTGAGATCATGTCACACATTTAGTCTGAGATCAGGACGCACATTTAGATTGAGATCAGGACCCACATTTAGTCTGAGATCAGGAGACACATTTAGTCTGAGATCAGGACGCACATTTAGACTGAGATCATGTCACACATTTAGTCTGAGATCAGGACGCACATTTAGACTCAGATCAGGACGCACATTTAGACTGAGATAAGGAGACACATTTAGTCTGAGATCAGGAGACACATTTAGTCTGAGATCATGACGCACATTTCAACTGAGATCAGGACACACATTTAAACTGAGATCAGGACACACATTTAGTCTGAGATCAAGACGTACATTAAACTGAGATCAGGAGACACATTTAGTCTGAGATCAAGACATACATTAAACTGAGATCAGGACGCACATTTAGACTGAGATCAGGACACACATTTAGTCTGAGATCAAGACACACATTAAACTGAGATCAGGACACACATTTAGACTGAGATCAGGACACACATTTAGTCTGAGATCAAGACATACATTAAACTGAGATCAGGACACACATTTAGTCTGAGATCAAGACATGCATTAAACTGAGATCAGGACACACATTTAGACTGAGATCAGGACACACATTTAGTCTGAGATCAAGACATATATTAAACTGAGATCAGGAGACACATTTAGTCTGAGATCAGGACGCACATTTAGACTGAGATCATGTCACACATTTAGTCTGAGATCAGGACTCACATTTAGTCTGAGATCAAGACATACATTAAACTGAGATCAGGACACACATTTAGTCTGAGATCAAGACATGCATTAACTGAGATCAGGACACACATTTAGACTGAGATCAGGACACACATTTAGTCTGAGATCAAGACATACATTAAACTGCGATCAGGAGACACATTTAGTATGAGATCAGGACGCACATTTAGACTGAGATCATGTCACACATTTAGTCTGAGATCAGGACTCACATTTAGACTGAGATCAGGACGCACATTTAGTCTGAGATCAGGACACACATTTAGTCTGAGATCAGGACGCACATTTAGACTGAGATCATGTCACACATTTAGTCTGTGATCAGGACGCACATTTAGACTGAGATCAGGACGCATATTTAGACTGAGATCAGGAGACACATTTAGTCTAAGATCAGGAGACACATTTAGTCTGAGATCAGGACGCACATTTAGTCTGAGATCAGGAGACACATTTAGTCTGAGATCAGGACGCACATTTAGACTGAGATCATGTCACACATTTAGTCTGAGATCAGGACTCACATTTAGTCTGAGATCAAGACATACATTAAACTGAGATCAGGACACACATTTAGTCTGAGATCAAGACATGCATTAAACTGAGATCAGGACACACATTTAGACTGAGATCAGGACACACATTTAGTCTGAGATCAAGACATACATTAAACTGCGATCAGGAGACACATTTAGTATGAGATCAGGACGCACATTTAGACTGAGATCATGTCACACATTTAGTCTGAGATCAGGACTCACATTTAGACTGAGATCAGGACGCACATTTAGTCTGAGATCAGGACACACATTTAGTCTGAGATCAGGACGCACATTTAGACTGAGATCATGTCACACATTTAGTCTGTGATTAGGACGCACATTTAGACTGAGATCAGGACGCATATTTAGACTGAGATCAGGAGACACATTTAGTCTAAGATCAGGAGACACATTTAGTCTGAGATCAGGACGCACATTTAGTCTGAGATCAGGAGACACATTTAGTCTGAGATCAGGACGCACATTTAGACTGAGATCATGTCACACATTTAGTCTGAGATCAGGACACACATTTAAACTGAGATCAGGACACACATTTAAACTGAGATCAGGAGACACATTCAGTCTGAGATCACGACACACATTTAAACTGAGATCAGGACACACATTTAGTCTGAGATCAGGACGCACATTTAGACTGAGATCAGGACGCACATATAGACTGAGATCAGGACACACATTTAGTCTGAGATCAGGACGCACATTTAGACTGAGATCAGGACGCACATATAGTCTGAGATCAGGAGACACATTTAGTCTGAGATCAGGACGCACATTTAGACTGAGATCATGTCATATATTTAGTCTGAGATCAGGACGCACATTTAGACTGAGATCATGACGCACATTTAGACTGAGATCAGGAGACACATTTAGTCTGAGATCAGGACACACATTTAGTCTGAGATCAGGACGCACATTTAGTCTGAGATCAGGAGACACATTTAGTCTGAGATCAGGACGCACATTTAGACTGAGATCAGGACGCACATTTAGACTGAGATCAGGAGACACATTTAGTCTGAGATCAGGACACACATTTATTATGAGATCAAGACATACATTTAGTCTGAGATCAAGACATACATTTAGTCTGAGATCAAGACATACATTTAGTCTGAGATCATGTCACACATTTAGTCTGAGATCAGGACGCACATTTAGACTGAGATCAGGACGCACATTTAGACTGAGATCAGGAGACACATTTAGTCTGAGATCAGGACGCACATTTAGACTGAGATCATGTCACACATTTAGTCTGAGATCACGACACACATTTAGACTGAGATCAGGACGCACATTTTGACTGAGATCACGACACACATTTAGTCTGAGATCAGGACGCACATTTAGACTGAGATCAGGACGCACATTTAGACTGAGATCAGAACGCACATTTAGACTGAGATCAGGACGCACATTTAGACTGAGGTCAGGACACACATTTAGACTGAGATCATGTCACACATTTAGTCTGAGATCAGGACGCACATTTAGATTGAGATCAGGACCCACATTTAGTCTGAGATCAGGAGACACATTTAGTCTGAGATCAGGACGCACATTTAGACTGAGATCATGTCACACATTTAGTCTGAGATCAGGACGCACATTTAGACTCAGATCAGGACGCACATTTAGACTGAGATAAGGAGACACATTTAGTCTGAGATCAGGAGACACATTTAGTCTGAGATCATGACGCACATTTCAACTGAGATCAGGACACACATTTAAACTGAGATCAGGACACACATTTAGTCTGAGATCAAGACGTACATTAAACTGAGATCAGGAGACACATTTAGTCTGAGATCAAGACATACATTAAACTGAGATCAGGACGCACATTTAGACTGAGATCAGGACACACATTTAGTCTGAGATCAAGACACACATTAAACTGAGATCAGGACACACATTTAGACTGAGATCAGGACACACATTTAGTCTGAGATCAAGACATACATTAAACTGAGATCAGGACACACATTTAGTCTGAGATCAAGACATGCATTAAACTGAGATCAGGACACACATTTAGACTGAGATCAGGACACACATTTAGTCTGAGATCAAGACATATATTAAACTGAGATCAGGAGACACATTTAGTCTGAGATCAGGACGCACATTTAGACTGAGATCATGTCACACATTTAGTCTGAGATCAGGACTCACATTTAGTCTGAGATCAAGACATACATTAAACTGAGATCAGGACACACATTTAGTCTGAGATCAAGACATGCATTAAACTGAGATCAGGACACACATTTAGACTGAGATCAGGACACACATTTAGTCTGAGATCAAGACATACATTAAACTGCGATCAGGAGACACATTTAGTATGAGATCAGGACGCACATTTAGACTGAGATCATGTCACACATTTAGTCTGAGATCAGGACTCACATTTAGACTGAGATCAGGACGCACATTTAGTCTGAGATCAGGACACACATTTAGTCTGAGATCAGGACGCACATTTAGACTGAGATCATGTCACACATTTAGTCTGTGATCAGGACGCACATTTAGACTGAGATCAGGACGCATATTTAGACTGAGATCAGGAGACACATTTAGTCTAAGATCAGGAGACACATTTAGTCTGAGATCAGGACGCACATTTAGTCTGAGATCAGGAGACACATTTAGTCTGAGATCAGGACGCACATTTAGACTGAGATCATGTCACACATTTAGTCTGAGATCAGGACACACATTTAAACTGAGATCAGGACACACATTTAAACTGAGATCAGGAGACACATTCAGTCTGAGATCACGACACACATTTAAACTGAGATCAGGACACACATTTAGTCTGAGATCAAGACATACATTAAACTGAGATCAGGAGACACATTTAGTCTGAGATCAGGACGCACATTTAGACTGAGATCAGGACGCACATATAGACTGAGATCAGGACACACATTTAGTCTGAGATCAGGACGCACATTTAGACGGAGATCAGGACGCACATATAGTCTGAGATCAGGAGACACATTTAGTCTGAGATCAGGACGCACATTTAGACTGAGATCATGTCATATATTTAGTCTGAGATCAGGACGCACATTTAGACTGAGATCATGACGCACATTTAGACTGAGATCAGGAGACACATTTAGTCTGAGATCAGGACACACATTTAGTCTGAGATCAGGACGCACATTTAGTCTGAGATCAGGAGACACATTTAGTCTGAGATCAGGACGCACATTTAGACTGAGATCAGGACGCACATTTAGACTGAGATCAGGAGACACATTTAGTCTGAGATCAGGACACACATTTATTATGAGATCAAGACATACATTTAGTCTGAGATCAAGACATACATTTAGTCTGAGATCAAGACATACATTTAGTCTGAGATCATGTCACACATTTAGTCTGAGATCAGGACGCACATTTAGACTGAGATCAGGACGCACATTTAGACTGAGATCAGGAGACACATTTAGTCTGAGATCAGGACGCACATTTAGACTGAGATCATGTCACACATTTAGTCTGAGATCATGTCACACATTTAGTCTGAGATCAGGACGCACATTTAGACTGACATCAGGACGCACATTTAGACTGAGATCAGGAGACACATTTAGTCTGAGATCAGGACGCACATTTAAACTGAGATCATGTCACACATATAGTCTAAGATCAGGACGCACATTTAGACTGAGATCAGGACGCACATTTAGACTGAGATCAGGACGCACATTTAGACTGAGATCAGGACGCACATTTATACTGAGATCAGGACGCACATTTAGACTGAGATCAGGAGACACATTTAGTCTGAGATCAGGACACACATTTATTATGAGATCAAGACATACATTTAGTCTGAGATCAAGACATACATTTAGTCTGAGATCAAGACATACATTTAGTCTGAGATCATGTCACACATTTAGTCTGAGATCAGGACGCACATTTAGACTGAGATCAGGACGCACATTTAGACTGAGATCAGGAGACACATTTAGTCTGAGATCAGGACGCACATTTAGACTGAGATCATGTCACACATTTAGTCTGAGATCATGTCACACATTTAGTCTGAGATCAGGACGCACATTTAGACTGACATCAGGACGCACATTTAGACTGAGATCAGGAGACACATTTAGTCTGAGATCAGGACGCACATTTAAACTGAGATCATGTCACACATATAGTCTAAGATCAGGACGCACATTTAGACTGAGATCAGGACGCACATTTAGACTGAGATCAGGACGCACATTTAGACTGAGATCAGGACGCACATTTATACTGAGATCAGGACGCACATTTAGACTGAGATCAGGAGACACATTTAGTCTGAGATCAGGACACACATTTAGTCTGAGATCAAGACATACATTAAACTGAGATCAGGACGCACATTTAGACTGAGATCAGGAGACACATTTAGTCTGAGATCAGGACACACATTTAGTCTGAGATCAAGACATACATTAAACTGAGATCAGGAGACACATTTAGTCTGAGATCAGGACGCACATTTAGACTGAGATCATGTCACACATTTAGTCTGAGATCAGGACGCACATTTAGACTCAGATCAGGACGCACGATTAGACTGAGATCAGGAGACACATTTAGTCTGAGATCATGACGCACATTTAGACTGAGATCAGGAGACACATTTAGACTGAGATCAGGAGACACATTTAGACTGAGATCAGGACGCACATTTAGACTGAGATCAGGACGCACATTTAGACTGAGATCAGGAGACACATGTAGTCTGATATCAAGACATACATTAAACTGAGATCAGGAGACACATTCAGACTTAGATCACGAGGCACATTGAAACTGAGATCAAGACATATATTCAAACTGAGACCATGATATACATTCAGACATTCATGACATACAATATAACTGAGATGAAGACACACATTAAGGCTGATATCAAGACATACAAACATATTGAAATCAGGACACACTTTCAGACTGATATTTGGACACACATTCAGACTGATATCAGGACATACATTCAGACTTAGATAGGAACAACCTTTCAGACTAAGATCTTGAAACACATTTAGACTGAGATCATGACACACATTTAGACTGAGATCAGGACACTAATTTAGACTGACATCAGGGAACACATAGAATCAGATTTGGACACACATTCATACTGACATCCGGACACACATTTAGACTGAGGTCTGAACATATATACATTGAGATCAGGACAAGTATTCAGACTGAGATCATGACATATATTTAGACTTAGTTCTGGAAGTACATTCAGTCTAAGATGAGTACAAACATTCAGACTGAGCCCAGGACACACGTATAAACTATGACTGGGGCATTCATTTAGACTGAGATCAGGACACACATGTAGCCAGAGATCAGGACCTTAGAATCAGACTGAGATCAGGACACAGATTTAGACAGCGATCATAACACACATTCAGTCTGAGATCAAGAGACACATTCAGACTGAGATCTTGACGTATATTCAACTGAGATCATGAAATACATTCTGACTGATATTATCACATATATTCAAACTGAGATCGTGACATACATTCACTGAGATCATGAAATATTTTCAAACTGTGATCATGACACACATTCAGACTGAGATCATGTCATATATTCCAACTGAAATCATGACATACATTCAGACTGAGATTATTACATCAAAAACATATTGAGATCAGGGCATACATTCAGATTGAGATCAGGACATGCATTCAGACTAAGATCATGACACACATTTAGACTGTGATCAGGACACACATTTAGGCTGAGATCAGGACGCACATTTAGACT
The DNA here is from genome assembly GCA_032433765.1 of Megaustenia siamemsis. NCBI lineage: Eukaryota > Metazoa > Mollusca > Gastropoda > Stylommatophora > Ariophantidae > Megaustenia > Megaustenia siamemsis. Next base: position 13,725,104 of record JAVIAB010000046.1, read on the forward strand.
GAGATCATGTCACACATTTAGTCTGAGATCAGGACGCACATTTAAACTGAGATCAGGACACACATTTAAACTGAGATCAGGAGACACATTCAGTCTGAGATCACGACACACATTTAAACTGAGATCAGGACACACATTTAGTCTGAGATCAAGACATACATTAAACTGAGATCAGGAGACACATTTAGTCTGAGATCAGGACGCACATTTAGACTGAGATCAAGACATACATTAAACTGAGATCAGGAGACACATTTAGTCTGAGATCAAGACATACATTAAACTGAGATCAGGAGACACATTTAGTCTGAGATCACGACACACATTTAGACTGAGATCAGGACGCACATTTTGACTGAGATCACGACACACATTTAGTCTGAGATCAGGACGCACATTTAGACTGAGATCAGGACGCACATTTAGACTGAGATCAGAACGCACATTTAGACTGAGATCAGGACGCACATTTAGACTGAGGTCAGGACACACATTTAGACTGAGATCATGTCACACATTTAGTCTGAGATCAGGACGCACATTTAGATTGAGATCAGGACCCACATTTAGTCTGAGATCAGAAGACACATTTAGTCTGAGATCAGGACGCACATTTAGACTGAGATCATGTCACACATTTAGTCTGAGATCAGGACGCACATTTAGACTCAGATCAGGACGCACATTTAGACTGAGATAAGGAGACACATTTAGTCTGAGATCAGGAGACACATTTAGTCTGAGATCATGACGCACATTTCAACTGAGATCAGGACACACATTTAAACTGAGATCAGGACAAACATTTAGTCTGAGATCAAGACATACATTAAACTGAGATCAGGAGACACATTTAGTCTGAGATCAAGACATACATTAAACTGAGATCAGGACGCACATTTAGACTGAGATCAGGACACACATTTAGTCTGAGATCAAGACACACATTAAACTGAGATCAGGACACACATTTAGACTGAGATCAGGACACACATTTAGTCTGAGATCAAGATTAAACTGAGATCAGGACACACATTTAGTCTGAGATCAAGACATGCATTAAACTGAGATCAGGACACACATTTAGACTGAGATCAGGACACACATTTAGTCTGAGATCAAGACATATATTAAACTGAGATCAGGAGACACATTTAGTCTGAGATCAGGACGCACATTTAGACTGAGATCATGTCACACATTTAGTCTGAGATCAGGACTCACATTTAGTCTGAGATCAAGACATACATTAAACTGAGATCAGGACACACATTTAGTCTGAGATCAAGACATGCATTAAACTGAGATCAGGACACACATTTAGACTGAGATCAGGACACACATTTAGTCTGAGATCAAGACATACATTAAACTGCGATCAGGAGACACATTTAGTATGAGATCAGGACGCACATTTAGACTGAGATCATGTCACACATTTAGTCTGAGATCAGGACTCACATTTAGACTGAGATCAGGACGCACATTTAGTCTGAGATCAGGACACACATTTAGTCTGAGATCAGGACGCACATTTAGACTGAGATCACGTCACACATTTAGTCTGAGATCAGGACGCACATTTAGACTGAGATCAGGACGCATATTTAGACTGAGATCAGGAGACACATTTAGTCTAAGATCAGGAGACACATTTAGTCTGAGATCAGGACGCACATTTAGTCTGAGATCAGGAGACACATTTAGTCTGAGATCAGGACGCACATTTAGACTGAGATCATGTCACACATTTAGTCTGAGATCAGGACACACATTTAAACAGAGATCAGGACACACATTTAAACTGAGATCAGGAGACACATTCAGTCTGAGATCACGACACACATTTAAACTGAGATCAGGACACACATTTAGTCTGAGATCAAGACATACATTAAACTGAGATCAGGAGACACATTTAGTCTGAGATCAGGACGCACATTTAGACTGAGATCAGGACGCACATATAGACTGAGATCAGGACACACATTTAGTCTGAGATCAGGACGCACATTTAGACGGAGATCAGGACGCACATTTAGTCTGAGATCAGGAGACACATTTAGTCTGAGATCAGGACGCACATTTAGACTGAGATCATGTCATATATTTAGTCTGAGATCAGGACGCACATTTAGACTGAGATCATGACGCACATTTAGACTGAGATCAGGAGACACATTTAGTCTGAGATCAGGACACACATTTAGTCTGAGATCAGGACGCACATTTAGTCTGAGATCAGGAGACACATTTAGTCTGAGATCAGGACGCACATTTAGACTGAGATCAGGACGCACATTTAGACTGAGATCAGGAGACACATTTAGTCTGAGATCAGGACACACATTTATTATGAGATCAAGACATACATTTAGTCTGAGATCAAGACATACATTTAGTCTGAGATCAAGACATACATTTAGTCTGAGATCATGTAACACATTTAGTCTGAGATCAGGACGCACATTTAGACTGAGATCAGGACGCACATTTAGACTGAGATCAGGAGACACATTTAGTCTGAGATCAGGACGCACATTTAGACTGAGATCATGTCACACATTTAGTCTGAGATCATGTCACACATTTAGTCTGAGATCAGGACGCACATTTAGACTGACATCAGGACGCACATTTAGACTGAGATCAGGAGACACATTTAGTCTGAGATCAGGACGCACATTTAAACTGAGATCATGTCACACATATAGTCTAAGATCAGGACGCACATTTAGACTGAGATCAGGACGCACATTTAGACTGAGATCAGGACGCACATTTAGACTGAGATCAGGACGCACATTTATACTGAGATCAGGACGCACATTTAGACTGAGATCAGGAGACACATTTAGTCTGAGATCAGGACACACATTTAGTCTGAGATCAAGACATACATTAAACTGAGATCAGGACGCACATTTAGACTGAGATCAGGAGACACATTTAGTCTGAGATCAGGACACACATTTAGTCTGAGATCAAGACATACATTAAACTGAGATCAGGAGACACATTTAGTCTGAGATCAGGACGCACATTTAGACTGAGATCATGTCACACATTTAGTCTGAGATCAGGACGCACATTTAGACTCAGATCAGGACGCACGATTAGATTGAGATCAGGAGACACATTTAGTCTGAGATCATGACGCACATTTAGACTGAGATCAGGAGACACATTTAGACTGAGATCAGGAGACACATTTAGACTGAGATCAGGACGCACATTTAGACTGAGATCAGGACGCACATTTAGACTGAGATCAGGAGACACATGTAGTCTGATATCAAGACATACATTAAACTGAGATCAGGAGACACATTCAGACTTAGATCACGAGGCACATTGAAACTGAGATCAAGACATATATTCAAACTGAGACCATGATATACATTCAGACATTCATGACATACAATATAACTGAGATGAAGACACACATTAAGGCTGATATCAAGACATACAAACATATTGAAATCAGGACACACTTTCAGACTGATATTTGGACACACATTCAGACTGATATCAGGACATACATTCAGACTTAGATAGGAACAACCTTTCAGACTAAGATCTTGAAACACATTTAGACTGAGATCATGACACACATTTAGACTGAGATCAGGACACTAATTTAGACTGACATCAGGGAACACATAGAATCAGATTTGGACACACATTCATACTGACATCCGGACACACATTTAGACTGAGGTCTGAACATATATACATTGAGATCAGGACAAGTATTCAGACTGAGATCATGACATATATTTAGACTTAGTTCTGGAAGTACATTCAGTCTAAGATGAGTACAAACATTCAGACTGAGCCCAGGACACACGTATAAACTATGACTGGGGCATTCATTTAGACTGAGATCAGGACACACATGTAGCCAGAGATCAGGACCTTAGAATCAGACTGAGATCAGGACACAGATTTAGACAGCGATCATAACACACATTCAGTCTGAGATCAAGAGACACATTCAGACTGAGATCTTGACGTATATTCAACTGAGATCATGAAATACATTCTGACTGATATTATCACATATATTCAAACTGAGATCGTGACATACATTCACTGAGATCATGAAATATTTTCAAACTGTGATCATGACACACATTCAGACTGAGATCATGTCATATATTCCAACTGAAATCATGACATACATTCAGACTGAGATTATTACATCAAAAACATATTGAGATCAGGACATACATTCAGATTGAGATCAGGACATGCATTCAGACTAAGATCATGACACACATTTAGACTGTGATCAGGACACACATTTAGGCTGAGATCATGCTACACATTCAGACTGAGATCAGTATATACATTTACAATTTTGATTAAGATCAGATAACAAATTCAAACTAAGTTAAGAAATAATATTTAGACTGAGATTAGGATACACCTTTAGACTGTGGTCATGACGAAAATTCAGTCTGAGATCCGAACATATATTTCGACTAAGATCAGGACACACATTAAGAATGAAATGAAGACATACATTTAGACTGTGATCAGGATACACATTCAGACTGAGAACGGGACAAACATTCAGACTGAGATCGTGACACACATTCACACAGATCAGGACACACATTCGAACTGAGATCAGGACACACATTCAGACTGAGTCCAGGCCACACATATGGACTGAGATCTGGACATACATTTTGACTGAGATCAGGACATGGATTTAGACTGAGATCCGGACACACATTAAGACTGAGATCAGGACAAACATTCAGACTGATATCTGGACACACATTTAGACTGAGATCAGGAGACACATTCAGACTGAGATCATGGCATACATTCAGACTGAAATCATGACAAACATTCAGACTCATATCAGGACAGACATTCATACTGAGATAGGAACAACCTTTCAGACTAAGATCGTGACACACATTTAGACTGATATCAGTACACACATTTAGACTGAAATCAGGACACACATTTAGACTGAGATCAGGACATACATTTATACTGAGATCAGGACATATATACATTGAGATCAGGACATTTATTCAGTTTGATATCAGGACATATACTTAGACTGAGTTCTGGAAGCACATTCGTTCTAAGATACTAACATTCAGACTGTTACCGGGACACACAATTAGACAGAGATCAGGACATAAAATTAGACTGAGATCAGGACACACATAAAGACTGAAATCAGGATACATATTTAGACTAAGATCAGGATACACAATTAAACTGTGTTCAGTAGATAAATCATGACTGATATCAAGACATACAAACATATTGATATCAGGACACACTTTCTAAATTAGATCAGGACATATATTTAGACTGCGATCAGGAGACATTTAGACTACGATCAGGACACACATTTAGACTGAGATCAGGACACACATTCAGACTGAAATCAGGGGACACATTCAGACTGAGATCAGGGGACACATTCAGACTGAGATCAGGACACACATTCAGACTGAGATCAGGACACACATTCAGACTGAGATCAGGACACACATTCAGACTGAGATCAGGGGACACATTCAGACTGAGATCAGGACACACATTTAGACTGAGATCAGGGGACACATTCAGACTGAGATCAGGACACACATTCAGACTGAGATCGTGACACACATTCGCACAGAATAGGACACATTCAGGCTGAGATCAGGACACACATTCAGAATGAGATCTGAATATATATATGGAATGAGATCAGGACATACATTCAAACTGATAACATGACATACATTCAGACTGAGATCAGGACATTCATTCCGACTGAGACCAGGACACACAAATAGACTGAGATCTGGACACACACATTTGAACTGAGATCAGGACATGGATTTAGACTCAGATCAGAACACACATTTAGACTGAGATCAGGACAAACATTATACTGAGATCAGGACATGGATTTAGACTCAGATCAGAACACACATTTAGACTCAGATCAGAACACACATTTAGGCTGAGATCAGGACTAACATTATACTGAGATCAGGAGACTCATTCAGACTGAGATCGGGCCATATATTTAAATTGAGATCAGGACAAACACTTAGACTGTGATCAAGACACACATTCAGACTGAGATCAAGACACACATTCCGACTGAGATCGTTACATACATTCAGATTGCAATCATAACAAACATTCAGACTGATATCAGGATACACAATCAGAATTAGATAGTGACACACATTTAGACTGAGATCAGGACATACATTTAGACTGAGATCAGGTCACACATTTAGACTGAGATCAGGACACACATTTAGACAGAGATCAGGATACACATTTAGACTGAGACCAGGACACACATATAGACTGAGATATGGACACACATTCAAATTGAGAGCCGGACACACATTTAGAGTGAGAACAGGACATACATACATTGAGATCAGGAGTAAATTCAGGACATACATTTAGACTGAGTTATGGAAGCACATTCAGTCTAAGGTGAGTACTAACTTTCAGACTGAGACCAGGACATACAATTAGACTGAGATCAAGACACATATAAAGACTGATATCAGGGCATACAATTAGAGTGTGATAAGGAAACACATATAGACTGAGTTCAGGATACACAATTAGACTGTGTTCAGGACACACATGTAGACTGCGATCATGACACAAATTTATACTGAGATCAGGAAATACATAAAGACTGTGATAAGAACTCACATTCAGACAGAGATCATGACAAACATTCAGACTGAGATCATGACATACATTCAGTCTGAAATCTTCATAAACATTCAGACTGAGATCAGTGCACAAATTCAGACTGAATCAGGGCACATATTCAGACTGAGATCAGGACATACATTCAGACTGAGATCACGACTTACATTCAGATTAAGAGATCAGGATATACATTTAGAATTCATTTAGTCTATGATAAGATCACACATTCAGACTGAGATCAGGACATGCATTCACTGACCTGGATTTTTCGCTTTGCACGTTGTCTTCGGTCGGTGTTTGCTTTACTCTTGGTCCTCAGTCGGCTCTAACTTTACTCTTGGTCCTCAGTCGGTTCTAACTTTACACTTGGTCCTCAGTCGGTTCTAGCTTTACACTTGGTCCTCAGTCGGTTCTAACTTTACACTTGGTAATCAACACATTCAGACTAAGATCAGGTGACACATTCAGACTGAGATTAGGAGACACATTCAGACCCACATCATGACACACATTCAAACTGAGATCATGACATACATTCAGACTGAGATCATGACTTATATTCAAACTGAAATCATGACACACATTCAGATTGCAATCACGACATATATTCAGACTTAGATCATGAAATACATTCAGACTGAGATCCTGACATAAAAAGATATTGAGAATAGGACACACATTCATATTTAGATCCGTACACACTTTAGAACTGAGATCAGGAAACACTCTAAGACTGAGATAAGGACATATATTTAGAATGTGATCAGAACACACATTAGGACTGAGTTCAGGACATACATATAGACTGATATCAGGACACATATTCAGACTAAGATGAGTACTATTATTGAGACTGAGATCAAGACACACATTTAACTGATATCAGGACAAACATTCTGACGGAAATCAGGACACATATTCAGAATCAAATCAGGAAACACATTTAGACTGAGACCAGGACAATATGACTACAAAACATGTTCTACAGGATTGCATCCAGTACACAGACCTGAGAAGAGGAATGTGGTCAACACCCACCTCCCTGGAAGAAAAACTTTATGGGGCAACTGAATCACTTAAACAGTCAGCTGACTTCATATAGAGTCAGGAACCCTGCTATGATTAAGTCTTGATCGCATTGAAAGAGAGAGAGAGAGAGAGAGAGAGAGAGAGAGAGACCAGGACATTCTTTTTGAATGAAATCAGGGCACATATTTATACTGAGATCAGGACATGCTTTTAGACTGAAATCAGACACACATTCAGACTAAGATCAGGACATACATTCATACTGAAATCGTGACAACTATTGAGACTGAGATAAGGACACACAATTAGACAGAGATCAAGATTAACATTCCGACTGAGATCAGGGCACAAATTCAGACTTAGATTAGGACACACATTCACACAGCTGAGGACACACATTCACACAGATGAGGACACACATTCACACAGATGAGGACACACATTCACACAGATGAGGACACACATTTAGACTGAGATCAGGACCGACATTCAGACTAAGTTCATGTCTCACAAACATACAGAGATCACGACTCTTATTCAGTCTGAGATCATGACTCCTAATCGGACGGAGAGGAGAACTTACATTCAGACTGAGATGAAGACTCATATTCGGACTGAGATCAGGGTCACATTCAGACTGAAATCAGGACTAACGTTCTCATTGAGACCAAGATTTACATTAAGACTGCGGTCAGAACACACATTTATACTGAGATCAGGACACGCATTCATACTGAGATTATAACATACATTCAGACTGAGATGAGGAAATATATTCAAACTGAGAACATGACATACATTCTGACTGAGGTCAAGGTACGCCTTCATACTGAGATCATAACAGACATTCAGACTGAGATGAGGAAATATATTGAAACTGAGAACATGATATACATTCATACTGAGATAATTACTTACATTCAGAATGAGATCAAGGTAGGCATTCAGACTAAGATCGGGACGCACTTTCAGACTGAGTTCAGGACATACATTTAGACTGAGATCAGGATACACCATCAGTCTAAGATCAAGACACACATTTAGAGTGAGATCTGGACACACATTCAAACTGAGATCCGGACACACATTTAGATTGCGGTCAGGACACACAATCAGACTGAGATCAGGACTCACATTCAGACTGAGATCAGGATATACATTCAGGCTGAGATCAAGACTTACATTCAGACTGAGATCTGAATTTCTATTCGAAATGAGATCAGGACATACATTAAGACAGAGATCACGACATACATTGAGACTGAGATCGCGACATATATTCAGACTGAGATCAAGACTCACATTGAGACTGAGATCATAATTTATATTCGGAATGAGATCAGGACATACATTCAGACTGATCAAAGGACATACATTCAGACTGATATCAGGACTCTTATTCGTCCTGAGATCAGGACACTCATTCAGACTGGGGACAGAACATACATTTACACTATGATCAGGGCTCACATTCAGACTGAGATCACAATACACATTAGGACTGAGATGAGGACATACCTTTAGACTGAGATCAGGTCATACATTTAGACTGAGTTCTGGACACACATTCAGATTAAGAATTCAGGATATACATTTAGAATTTAGACTATGATCAGATCACACATTCAGACAGAGATCAGGACATACATTCTCTAACATTTCTGGAGCATGGAAACGAAATATAATCTAAGAAGAGCAGTTGTCGCTATACACATAATATCCAATTGGATGTAGCTTTAACAGAGGTCTTAAATTGGTTGTAACTTTAAACTTGGTCCTCAATTGGCATTAACATGATAATAGCTTTACATGTGGTCCTCAATTGGCATTAATATGATAATAGATTTACATGTGGTCCTCAATTGGCATTAATATGATAATAGCTTTACATGTGGTTCTCAATTGGCATTAATATGATAACAGCTTTACACGTGGTCCCCAATTGGATTTTTAGCATTGGACGTTGTCTTCGGTCGGTGTTTGCTTTACTCTTGGCCCTCAATCGGTTCTAGCTTTAAACTTGGTAATCAACACATTCAGACTGAGATCATGACATTCATTTAGACTGAAATCATGACAAACATTCAGGCTGAGATTAAGACACATATTTAGACTGAGATTAGGGCACACATTCAGACTGAGATCAGGGCACACATTCAGACTGAGATCGTGACACACATTCAAAAATAAATCTGAACACACACCCAGACTGAGATCAGGCCATACACTTAGACTGACATCAGACAGAAATCCACACGGAGATCAGGACACACCTTCAAACTGAGATAAGGACACATCATTAGACTGAGATCAAGAAAAACACATTTAGGCTGAGATCAGAACAAACATTTAGACTGAAAGCATGACACATATTTAGACTGAGATCTGGACACACATTCAGTCTGAGATCCGGACACATTTAGACTGCAATCAAGACACACAATCAGGCTGAGATCAAGACTAACATTCATACTGAAATTAGGACACACATTTAGACTGTGATCATGACATACATTCAGTATGTGATCAGAAGACACATTCAGATTGAGACCATGACATACATTTTGACTGAAATCATGACTAATATTTAGACTGAGATTAAGCTTAACATTCATACTGAAATCAGGACACACATTTAGACTGTGATTAGGACATACATTCAGACTGATTAGAACACACATTCAGACTGAGACCATGACACACATTCAGACTGTGACCATGACATGCATTCAGTCTGAAATCATGACAAACATTCAGTGTGAGATCAGAACACACATTTAGACTGAGATCAGGACATATTTTCAGACTGCGATCAGGACTCATATTCGGAGTGAGATAAGGACACACTTTCAGACTGAGGTCAGGACACACATTTAGTCTATGATCAGGATATACCTTTAGACTGAGATTTAGACACACATTAGGACTGAGATGAGGACATACCTGTAGACTGAGATCAGGACATACATTTAGACTGACTTCTGGAAACACATTCAGATTAAGAGATCAGGACATACATTTATACTGACTTCTGGACACACATTCAGATTAAGAGATCAGACATACATTTAGACTGACTTCTGGATCTGGACACACATTCAGATTAATAGGTCAGGACATACATTTAGACTGACTTCTGGACACACATTCAGATTAAGAGATCAGGACATACATTTAGACTGACTTCTGGGCACACATTCAGATTAAGAGATCAGGACACACCTGTAGACTGAGATCAGGACATACATTTAGAAACTAAACTATGATCACATCACACATTCAGACTAAGTTCAGAACTAACATTCAGACTAAGTTCAGAACTAACATTCAGACTAAGTTCAGAACTAACATTCAGACTGACATCGCGACATACATTCTCAAACTTGTCTGGAGCAAGGAAACAAAATATTATCTAAGAACAGTAGTTTTCGCTTTACACTTAGTATGCAGATGGATGTAGCTTTACCAGCAGTCTTAAATTGGTTGTAACTTTACACTTGGTCGTCAATTGGCATTAATACGATATTAGCTTTACACGTGGTCCTCAATCGTTTCTAGTTATACATTTGGTCGTCAATCGTTTCTAGCTTTACTCTTGGGCATCAGTCGGTCCTAGCTTTACACGTGGTCCTCAATCGTTTCTAGCTTTAGTCTTGGGCATCAGTCGATCCTAGCTTTACACGTGGTCCTTAATCGGTTGTAGTTATACATTTGGTCCTCAATCGTTTCTAGTTATACATTTGGTACTCAATCGTTTCTAGCTTTACTCTTGGGCATCAGTCGGTCCTAGCTTTACACGTGGTCCTCAGTCGGTTGTAGCTTTTACATGGTCCTCAATTGACATTAGTACGATATTTGCTTCACATGTGGTCCACAATTGGCATTAGTACGATATTTGCTTCACATGTGGTCCACAATTGGCATTAGTACGATATTTGCTTCACATGTGGTCCACAATTGGCATTAGTACGATATTTGCTTCACATGTCGTCCACAATTGGCATTAGTACGATATTTGCTTCACATGTCGTCCACAATTGGCATTAGTACGATATTTGCTTCACATGTGGTCCTCAATTGGCATTAGTACGATATTTGCTTCACATGTGGTCCACAATTGGCATTAGTACGATATTTGCTTCACATGTCGTCCACAATTGGCATTAGTACGATATTTGCTTCACATGTGGTCCACAATTGGTTTTAGCTTTACACGGTGTCTTCGATGGATGTTAGCTTTACTCTTAGTCCTCAGCTGCAGCTTTACACTTGGTCTATAATCGATTTTAATTTTACACTTGGGTCTAAGTCGGTTCTTGCACGTGGTTATAAGCCGTTTCTAGCTTTACACTTGGTCTTCAGCCGTTTCTAGCTTTACACTTGCTCTTCAGCCGTTTCTAGCTTTACACTTGGTCTTCAATCGGTTGTAACTTTTACGTTGTCCTGAATCAATAATGTTGCTACTGTTAACTCTCTCAAACAATGTTAGCTTCAAAATAGACTCTCAAATAGTTGTCATGTTATTTTCAACTTTTGACCATTTGTAGTTTTATCTTTGACCCTCAGTCAGTTATAACCTTCCGCTGTGAAAACAGTGATAACGTTACCCCTGACCCTCATCAGTTATATTATTTATTCGGATCTCAATCATCTTATGCCTGTACCTCAATTATCTACTGCTCTATCTCGAACCTCATCCTTTTGCAGCTCTCCGATGGAGTCTCAAACACTTCTAGCTTTACGTGTGTGCTCCTCAATTGATTGTAGTGTTTACACTCTGACCTGAATCACATTCATGCTTTAATTGTTTGCAGAACTAAGATTCGATCTCATTTTGTTACAGACATGTTCTCTTTTAGGTCTCATGGAGTTTCAGTGTTACATTTAGTAAAGAAAAAGAAAGTAAAGAGGCCCCCCTCACGCCAAGTGGCGTATATGGAATATGGTGTTAGTGACCATACATTTTACATACCTTCAGCACATCATTTTTTGGGTTATGTGGTCGGTATTACGCCCGTGCCGATTTACTCTCCCAGAAAAAAATATGCTACACATTTAAGTTTGGATGAACACGGAAGTCGTCGGTTGGGATCGAACCCTACCTCTTGTCCATTGTAGCCCAGTTCACTAACAACTGAGCTATCGCGGCTTCAAGCGTTACATTTGTTCCTTAGGCATTTCTAGCTTTGATTCAAGATCTCTATCTATTGTGGTTTCGTCTTTATGTCCCAATCAAGTGTAACTTTACATTTGCTTCTCCACCGATTTACAATCGTACCTGTTAAGAATTTACAACCATGTCTCAATTATGAATAGCCTTTGCATTTACGTCTCATTCTTTGGGGCAAATCAATTACAGATTTACATCCATCTTCAGTAGGTTGGAGCTTTACATTCGCTTTCAGTCTTGAGGAGACTACAAATTGCCTGTTTACATCCATCTTCAGTTGAGTAGAGCTTTATATTTGCGTCTAAACTTCAAGACACAATCAATTATAGATTTACACTATTCTTCAATTTGTTGGAGCTTTACATTATAAATTGTGTAAATTTAGAATATGATGCAGCTTCCTCGATTTTATTATTGCACTTCAGTCTGGGTTTGCTAGATCCAACGCCGTTTTTCTTCTCCTCATATAATTTACTTGCATTGTAATTACATTAAACTGTACTCTTTTGGTGTGCCAAAACTATTTCATGTTACTTCTGTACGTAATTTACACCTCTCTGTTACTTCCCTTTCTCTAGAGAGAAGCAAGACAAATCGAGGAGATAACTCTGGAGATATATTATTTGGTTGACAAGATATTTTGTTGGGCCTAACAATAGTGCATATATAACTGGCTACACTACGTGTCATATAAATGTAATAATTTATGAAGTTAGGACACATATACAATTGTGTGTGACTCGCTTTATTGCGATGTTAGCTTGACTGATGTTACCTGAAAACAAACGGGCAAGTCGTCACGGTAAGTCTCTACAGACGTGGCTGTATCAACAACCCATGTCACAATCAATATTAACATGCAGTTGTGTCCACGTCTTAACTCGCAAAACTATTCAAGCTGTTTCCCAAAACGAATCTCTACAAGTAATGTAAGCTCATAACATAATGTAACAACGCCCTCACAAGCAGTTGCACGAAACATAAGCTGTTACAACACAACGGCAAAGTAAATATACTCGACAGCTGTAGAATAAGGATAGCCTGACAATACGCGTATGAGTTTAAGAGAGCCTTTCACAAATGTTTCATGGGATTAAGAGATCTTCCTTTGGAATAAGTGTTCTATGTTTATTGGATAAGGAACTCGTTTGTGAGATCATACAAGATTTGACAATGTGTTCATGGGATAAAGTAGGCGATGAGAATAACTGCATGGGGTTAATAGTTCATGGATAAAACACACTGTGAAGGGTAAACATTTGGACTCTTGAAGTGAACGAGAAAACGTTTACAGGCCAGACTTGGTAAAGCGCAGACAGGTTGTGTAAACTACTGGTAGAAACAAACACAATCATTTCGTTTAACCAACAAATAACAGGAAACACATTCCACAAATAATGGCCCACCTTAAAACATTGTTCTAGGATAATGTGTGCATTTATTTTATTTATTACATGAATAATTATATTTGTGTTTGCATTCGTTTATTAAAAATACCATAAATTTATGTATAAATGGGCATCTATAATTGTTATATTTCTGTCACGTATACTCTCACTTCAAGGGTACCACAGATAGCAGCGGTGAGAAGAATTCGTCATTGCACTGTTGCTAGAACTGTTTAATAGTAGCTGGCGATATTGTATTGTTAATTAGTGCTATATTAAAGTGGCAGTAGATAATATTGCATTATTAGTCATCAATATTGTAATATTGTTTAGTAAATTTGTATTATTAGTTGATCATAGTGTTATATTTGTCGCTAATATTAATTATTAGTCTCCAATATTGTAATATTGTTTAGTAAATGTGGTATTATTAATTGATCATAGTGTTATATTTGTCGCTAATATTGTCATATTTCTGACAAGTGTGCTACTTTGAGTACCAGACCACCACTACAGCTTTGACAACTACTACTCCGCACATTCATCTAAAATAAAATTTCTAAAATATTTTGGCCAAACTAAATCAAAATCCATAAAACGTTCAACTAAGAGCAGATGTACACAACGATAATTGCAGGATGATGAATATGGAGAGATATACACGTACTCAATAACATCCAGAAACTATAACTAGAACACCAGAACTTTGCGTGGAAGTCAGACAAGAGGCAAACAAATTCTGGCGGAGGAAAGTGGAGACTAAGATACACTCTGTCGGGGAGTTAGAAGAGCAGAGAATAAAGACCGCATGTCCAATTAATTTTCCACATATTGTAAATGTTATGATTTCATTCCATCACCAGCTAGAGATATATAACTGTAAATGCTACCAGGAATAAGACGAGAGCGTGCCTGATTTGAAAGGAAATTAACCAACTCATTAAACAGTCCAACAATTAATTAAAGTACACAATTTTCCATGTTTATATCCACATTTTTCTCTCTTAGTTTGTGATTTTGAATCGTTCCTTGATAAAAAGCAAGGTCAGAGAAAACTCGAGAATGAACAAGTCCAGAATGATTCTGCTTCTATTTATAGTTGGAATACTGGTAAGGTTCTCTTTGTACTGCTTGGTCTTATAAACAAGATAAAGAATAAATAAATAAAAAAAAAACAATAAAAAGAACAGTAACACGAGGTAATCAGCAGAATTTAGCAAAGAGGAATAAACGAAGAAAGTCAGACAAAATATAACCTCGAAGTAGCAAAAAACAAGAATTAATACTATTTAAAATAAACTAGAGAAGAAATGAACAGAAGGAAACAATGACACATAGAGCTAAAACGGGGCCAACACGAGGAACGAGAATTGAGAAAAGAAAGCGAGAGAAAAACAACAAAAAAATAGGACCTGACAGAAATAAAAATAAAAGAAATAAAAATGCATTAAAAGAAGAAATAATTAAGTAAAATAATTATGACATGATGGAAAATATATTAGAAATATTAGGAACATGAAAAAACGCATTAAGAAGCAAGTAATACAAAAACTATAAAAAATTAATTAATACCACAGCTGTTAAGAATCAAGTAATGCCACTATTATTAAGAAACAAATAATAGCATAAATATTAAGAAGCATGTAACATTAAAACTATTATGAAACAAGCCATACAAAAGCTAAGGCAATTGAAAATTAAGATAAAATTGAAGAAAAGAAGATCAAGAAATTATTAGACAGGACAATAATGTTTATAAACAGTCTGTTCTAAATAATAAAAAAAAAACATTGTAGCATATCAGCAATTGTAGAAATCATGAGACCTTGTAGACCTGTGGTTAGGGAACTGGCCTACTAAGGAAAGCAAGTTCAGTTCTATCTCGATCAACAGTTTCTATGTTCATTTACTTTAAATGGGTACTGAAAGATGACAAATGTGACGGCTCAGCGTGATAACGACCATATCACCTATAACAATACGCGTCTTTAGTAGGTGAACAATATTGTGGTAAACATTGCATTATCCTTGCTGCTTTAGATTTGGAGATAACACAACCACCTGACCTGTCACTTTAAGGGGCCGGAGTGATAATGATAAAGATAAGATGGGTAATATAATCATTATGTGCCATACCGGTTGCCGTGGCGATGATGTCCCTCATCAACCGTCTATCCACAGTGCATCGTATCGATTCTGTTGTTGACTGTTCTATGCCATGACACCATATATCTAGTATCTTATCTCTTTGCCGTCTGCGTTCTCTCTTTCCCCTATTTTACTAATTGTAACTAAGTATTCCACCTTTCCTCTTCTCATGATGTACCAGAAAAATGTTGATTGTTTTTTTGTGATGTTTATTAGGAGCTGCCTTTTGTGTGTGCCTCTTTGAGAATTTCTTTGAGCGTGTCGACAGATGATGCAGAAGATCTAAGGGGTTCCAATGAGAGAATAAAAAACCCGTTATCTAAATGGCACAACCATCAAAGATCAAGGACACATTCAGCCGACCCGTATGTTTCCGTTGCTATTAATTCTTTGCAAAGAGGAAAAATAATATTACAATTATGTAATATTATTTTACATTCCACGCATGTTTGTTTTTGATAATATGTTAAAAAATGTAAAATTATATTTTTAATTTTTTAAAGAAAATATGTAAGCAAACTCGTCAGCTCAACATTTTTAACTTTAATAATTGTATCACATCTGTAGAAAAAAAAAATTAGTTAGCTCAATATTTTTAACTTCAAGAGTTGTATCACATCTGTAGAAAAAAACTAGTTAGCTCAATATTTTTAACTTCAAGAGTTGTATTACATCTGTAGAAAAAAAAATTAATTAGCTCAATATTTTTAACTTCAAGAGTTGTATTACATCTGTAGAAAAAAACTAGTTAGCTCAATATTTTTAACTTCAAGAGTTGTATTACATCTGTAGAAAAAAACTGGTTAGCTCAACATTTTTAACTTCAAGAGTTGTATCACATCTGTAGAAAAAAACTGGTTAGCTCAACATTTTTAACTTCAAGAGTTGTATCACATCTGTAGAAAAAAACTAGTTAGCTCAATATTTTTAACTTCAAGAGTTGTATCACATCTGTAGAAAAAAAAAAAAAACTAGTTAGTTCAATATTTTTAACTTTAAGAATTTATTACATCTGTAGAAAAAAACTAGTTAGCTCAACATTTTTAACTTTAAGAATTTATTACATCTGTAGAAAAAAACTAGTTAGCTCAACATTTTTAACTTTAAGAATTGTATTACATCTGTAGAAAAAAACTAGTTAGCTCAACATTTTTAACTTTAAGAATTTATTACATCTGTAGAAAAAAACTAGTTAGCTCAACATTTTTAACTTTAAGAATTTATTACATCTGTAGAAAAAAACTAGTTAGCTCAACATTTTTAACTTTAAGAATTGTATTACATCTGTAGAAAAAAAAACTCGTTAGCTCAACATTTTTAACTTTAATAATTGTATCACATCTGTAGAAAAAAACTAGTTAGCTCAATATTTTTAACTTCAAGAGTTGTATTACATCTGTAGAAAAAAACTAGTTAGCTCAATATTTTTAACTTCAAGAGTTGTATTACATCTGTAGAAAAAAACTGGTTAGCTCAACATTTTTAACTTCAAGAGTTGTATCACATCTGTAGAAAAAAACTAGTTAGCTCAACATTTTTAACTTTAAGAATTTATTACATCTGTAGAAAAAAACTAGTTAGCTCAACATTTTTAACTTTAAGAATTGTATTACATCTGTAGAAAAAAAAACTAGTTAGCTCAACATTTTTAACTTTAAGAATTGTATTACATCTGTAGAAAAAAACTAGTTAGCTCAACATTTTTAACTTTAAGAATTGTATTACATCTGTAGAAAAAAAAAACTAGTTAGCTCAACATTTTTAACTTTAAGAATTTATTACATCTGTAGAAAAAAACTAGTTAGCTCAACATTTTTAACTTTAAGAATTGTATTACATCTGTAGACACACATGTGGACTACCTTTTTCACTTTCATGAAATTACCGTACACAACAAGAGTCACGGTAATTTCAACTTGAACACGTTTTTTGAATGCAACTAATCAAAGTGGTGTGGCTTTATGACATGTGACTGGCCTGGCGTGATGCCGATCATATCATCAACAAAATGCGATTTTGGTTCCAGAAAAAATATGAGTAAATTACTTTTATGAAATGAAAAAAAAACTTTATGATAACATGCATATGGTTTAATTATAGACAAATCAGACTGACCTCCGACTTCATTGTAACACTTTTGTGTTTATATCAGAGACTTTGGTGACTGACCACAGACTTCATAATAACAATGCTATAGTTACATTAGAGAAACTAGAGTCTGACAGCATACTTTACGATAACACTTATATAGTTACATTAGAGAAACTAGAGTCTGACAACATATTTTACGATAATCTTCTATAGTTACATTAGAGAAGCTAGTGTCTGACCACATACTTTACGATAACACTTATATAGTTACATTAGAGAAGCTAGTGTCTGACCACATACTTTACGATAACACTTATAAAGTTACATTAGAGAAGCTAGTGTCTGACAACATATTTTACGATAATCTTCTATAGTTACATTAGAGAAGCTAGTGTCTGACCACATACTTTACGATAACACTTATATAGTTACATTAGAGAAGCTAGTGTCTGACCACATACTTTACGATAACACTTATAAAGTTACATTAGAGAAGCTAGTGTCTGACGACATACTTTACGATAATACTTATATAGTTACATTAGAGAAGCTAGTGTCTGACCACATACTTTACGATAATCTTCTATAGTTACATTAGAGAAGCTAGTGTCTGACCACATACTTTACGATAACACTTATATAGTTACACGAGAGAAGCTAGTGTCTGACCACATACTTTACGATAACACTTATATAGTTACACGAGAGAAGCTAGTGTCTGACCACATACTTTACGATAACACTTCTATAGTTACATTAGAGAAGCTAGTGTCTGACCACATACTTTACGATAACACTTATACAGTTACACGAGAGAAGCTAGTGTCTGACCACATACTTTACGATAACACTTATATAGTTACATTAGAGAAGCTAGTGTCTGACCACATACTTTACGATAACACTTATATAGTTACATTAGAGAAGCTAGTGTCTGACCACATACTTTACGATAACACTTATATAGTTACATTAGAGAAGCTAGTGTCTGACCACATACTTTACGATAACACTTATATAGTTACACGAGAGAAGCTAGTGTCTGACCACATACTTTACGATAACACTTATATAGTTACATTAGAGAAGCTAGTGTCTGACCACATACTTTACGATAACACTTATATAGTTACACGAGAGAAGCTAGTGTCTGACCACATACTTTACGATAACACTTATATAGTTACATTAGAGAAGCTAGTGTCTGACCACATACTTTACGATAACACTTATATAGTTACATTAGAGAAGCTAGTGTCTGACCACATACTTTACGATAACACTTATATAGTTACATTAGAGAAGCTAGTGTCTGACCACATACTTTACGATAACACTTATATAGTTACATTAGTCTGACCACATGGTTATGGTTTTGGAAGGCGGCGGTATCACTGCAGACAAACTAAAATCCATATTTGCTAAACCACCCGTGTCAGTGGAATCATCCGAATCACTATCTCATCTCCCAAACAAATAAAGGCAGGTGTAGTCGCCATCATAGCAGTCTCAGTACACGCTAAAATACATAAGGGGAATCCGCACATAAAGTGAACACAGTCATCTGTCCTCCATCATACGATACCACCATTTATAGTAAACAATCGGAATATCGAAACGCGATACAAACGGATGAAACGCACAGTTTAAAGTGTGCACAGAGCACTTAACTCAGTAGCACCTGCAACAAGTCGGACTTGGAATATGAGGAAACTGCAACAAAAACACTTCTCAGACATAACCTTTAATGGTTTCTGCCGCCTATCCACCATATTGACCGGATGTTCATCACCTCCTGAAAATGACGTTCTTCATATTTTTTTAAAATCTATAGCTCTTGATGATTCTAGGACATCACCTTGACTCCAAATCAGAACATATGAAACACAGTTAGTTATCGGACTATAAGTCTGACCACATACTTTACGATAACACTTCTTAGTTACATTAGAGAAACTAGATACTGACCACATAATTTACTATAACACTTCCATAGTTACATTAGAGAAACTAAAGTCTGACCACGGGCTTTACGATAGTACTTCTGTAGTTACATTAGAACAAATAGAGACTGAGCACAGACTTTACAAAATCTCTTTTAAGGATATATAAGGAAATTTGCGACTGACCACAAACACTATTGTATAAACTGACATAAACTAATCAGATAATCTTTCAGATGATATTTCTGACTTTAAAAAAATGAGACAAGACTTAATGTTAAACATGTAACATCGATAATTTCGCTTTTTGGAAATAAAAAAAAATAACTGAACAGTAGATGAAAGGCAATAGAGAAAAGAAAATAATAATAAGATTCTATAAATGAAGAATAAAGGGGAAAATAGTAATAGATGAGACTGGAAAAATAGAAAATAAAGAAGGAACAGATAAAATAGGTGAAAGACCAAAAATACAGAACATGAAGAAGAAATAGAAACAAAATATAAGAACAACAAAAAAACAACAGAAAAACAACTTATAAATAAAACAAGGACGAAATAATAGAAAGCAGATGAACAAGTAAAGGAAAGGGAAAACAAAATAGAAAGAAACGAGAAGAAAAATAGGAAACATTAAAGAAACTCGTATACGAAGAATAACAAGAAGTAAAATATAAAAGGGTAATTTGTTAAGGAAAACAAGTATTAGTCAAAGAAAATAAGGAGAAATAAATTTTTAATCCAATAATGATTTAAACAAAAAAGTAAAAAGGCGAACATTTCGCTCATAAAATCAAATGCACATAACATGTTATAAGTGATTATATATTATTTGTATCCCCAGAGTAGACAGGATTCCGGGCTAACACAACAGCAGCTCCAGGACATAAAGCTCGTCTATGATGTCAAGATTACTCAGTTTCTAATGTCACCAGGGACAAGCATTAACTGCTGAGTCTAGAAATTGAAATAAATCATCACATTCTAAATACAACAAAAATTGTTTGGTTTTTAAGTTATTTTTTCTCCACATAATCGTTGTTCTTCCATATCTCATTAGACATCATCATCATTTTCTTTAGACAGACTAGTTTGTTTAATTCACTTTTCAACACTGTCTTCCTCATACATTTATGTAGATATATATATCAGCATTGCTTGCCGTCTCCGCATAGAAGGTTGGCTACCATGGAGCGCCATTCCACTCTGTCGTATATGTATATATGTTTTTTCCTTCCTCAATTTCTTTTCAGCGTCGATAGGAGATATAATATGCCGTCTTTCGGTTCACCTATGCTGCTGTGTTGCTTTCCAGTGTTTCTAATATTCTGTCAATTCATCATTTTCCGTATTCGGCCCTTAAGTCTGGTGTTCTCGCAAAGTTTGTTGAAGGCTCATTACGTTTCACACACACACACATTTGTGCTTTATCACATGGCCAAACCTTTGTATCTGTTTTTTTTTCTATATATACTCTGAAAACTCTTAGTATTTTCTCAGTTCTTCATCCTGGTTTCATCTCTTAGGTTGTTTCACGTATTTTGTGTAACACATTTAGTCTCAGCACAACTTATCATTTTTTGTTTTATTGTTCCAGGTCCAGGATTGGCATTGGTTAAACAAAGTTGGTATGAAGATTGTATTGTAGAGTGCCCGTTATGCTTCTAGAGTTATTACCATGTTGGACAATACTGATGATAGCTGTCCAATGATTTGACAAGCTTTGATGAATCTTGATTCTATCTGTGCTGAATGTGAATTGTCTTTTATCACTAGACTTCCTAGGTATTTAAATACCTCTGCTTGTTTTATTTGCTTGCCGTTTATTGTTATGTTGATGTTATGCGGTTAAGGTGCAGATCCCAGTTCATTTCGTAGTTGTAAATGTGTATGCCTGTAATGGGGAGGTAAACACACAACTATTGCATAATCTCTTCGACTTCGAGGAAGAGAACACCATTTTATGTGTTATACTTTAATGCAAGAGGCAACCAGTGGGGTAATGTCATAACCAACACGCAGGGAGAAGACCTGGAGAACGCACTAGTGGCAGTCGATTTAGTGTGTTTGAATGATGGAGGAGCAACCAGAATGACCACTCGAACAGGGGACTCTGATAGTGTCAAAGACCTGGCACTGGTGTCTTCCACCTTCGCACCGGTTTGCAGGTGGAGTGCACTGGGGTTCCACGGAAGTGATCACTATCTATGTGTCCCCCTAATTGATAAAAGCAGAAATAGAAACCAGAAAAAAAAGCTCCACGCATTCCACTACGAGGAAACACACCAGGACGTCATTGGCAAAATCAGACATAGAAACAAAGTGCCCCCCGCATGAGGCAGGACAGGTGGACGTAGCCACCCTGGTGGAACGTAGACGTCGAGGAAGCTTTGCGGAACAGGAGACAATCGGCCAAGACATGGCAGAAAGCCAGAAAGAATGGGATAACACCACCTGAACTCTTGAAGCGACTGAGAGAAGAGGTTAACTAAAAAATTATCTACTTTAACTATGTGCTAAGCAGGCTAAGGATACCAAATGGGATGCTATCTGTAAAAAGAAGTATGCTCCGAGAAATAGCTAGCCACATTCTGGCGTCTTCATCAGGGCACGAATAGCACAACACGACACAGAGGCATACCGGACATTCAGAGCACAGACCAGATATTTCACAAATCTGATGAGAGCAGAGGGAAGGCGGCCCTGCTTGCCCGTTATATTGAGCAGATTGACAAAAGAAATGAAGATGCAAGAATAAGGATACGGGGGTCACTTTCAGTATTGTGTGAGAATGTAGTGCTGGGAGAAGATCTCACAATCACAACCGATACTATTCGCACAACACTTAAAAGATCACACAACACTGCTCCTGGTCCAGATATTGTTCGGTACGACGACATAGTGATTTAGCTGACGACGACTTACAAAAACTGGCCAAAGAGGTCAATGCCAGCATTAGGAGTGGTCAGATTAAGGCGGAGTGGGTACACATCTATTTATTAGCGCTACCGAAGCTAAAAAAATTACTATTCTCAGGTCAGTGCCTGCAGAATCATCACGCTGCAGAACCCTGCGGGCCTGCCGCTGGAGAAAATAGTAGCCCGTGTCCTCACCTGCCACCTTGAAAAGAAACGTGCATTCCCACCCACACTCTGAGGTTATAGATATAAAAAAGAGACATGGCTGAATGCGGCAGTCTTCGCCTATGGCATTTTGGAAGGCTTCCACAGACGAGAGGCGACATGTGCTGCTGCTATAGATCTGGAGGATGCATACATACGGGTACCATTTGAATACCTCATGCATATGCTCCTCACATTGGTGGTGCACCCCTTCCATATTAGATGGATCACTGCTGCACCGTTTCATAGGAAGGTGAAACTCAGATCGCATTTCTTCCTAGTGTGCGCTTTCAGGTGCCTTGGTTAATCCTAATAAAGCATCCGTTTCATGGTTCTCCCTTAACAATCATATCGTTAATACAGACACACCGTTAGTACGAAATGGTAGCTGTGGAGGTGATGAGGGACACACCTCTGAGTTATGTTTGATCACATCCTGTGTTTTCGGAACTTTGACCATGTGATAACAAAATCTCGCAAATGATTAGCCACCTTGAAGGTCATGGCAAGGTGCCAACATCGAGCATAGACTGCTTACCCTTGTGTTCCACGGATTAGTCCTCGCACCAAACGAGTATGCCCTAGCAATTCTTACTGTCAGTACGACTCAAATTGCCAGGCGGGAGAAAATACAGAATTAAGCCATGCGCATCATCTTGGGGTGTACAAGGGACACTCACTGTGTAACAATGAGGTATCTTCTTGACTTTCCAACCATGGATGACAGAATCAATATCTGGAGGGCACGAGCATACCTGAAGATAATGTGCAGATAAATAACATCCATTGCACAATGAGCTCAACATAGGAAAATGTGCCAGGCTTAAAAGAGGCAAATAATGGGTCGGACCAGCAGAAGATGTCATTAAACATGTCTATGGGCTTACCAATATCAACGAGGCGAGGAGTGGATACCAGTGCCTACGTCATTCAGAGGAACATTCTCGTGTCTTGTCACACTCGACAAGAAAAGTAGGGAACGGAACTCAGTCGGGGTCAATACGGAAATCAATGGCCACATCTGCTATAACGCCGATGAGAAAGATGCAGGCATCTATACAGACGGATCTGTAATGCTACACCCTATAAGTGCATGGGCATTTACATTGCTGAATACGTCATGACCTTGAGTAGCCTGACGATGGAGGTGATGGCAGTGACCATGGCATTCATCTGGTTAGAGTCACAAGACTACACCCACGCCTGTATACTGAGTTATTCGATGAGCATGATAAAAAAGTGGAGGCGGGCTCTGTGCGCATGCATTGGTTAGAGTCATTGCAGAGGTCAAAAATACGCAAGGTCACCTTTGTCTATGTCCCAGGACATACGGGAGTCTAAAGACTCTAGTTCTTTATGAACTTTGCGTTGGTAATTCCATCTTTACCAGGGGAACTTTTCAGCTTCAATCCTTTGAGGACAACATCTAATTCAGTGGGGGTAAAGATGGTCGTCTGATGCTCTTCTGGTACTAAAGGCATATGTTTTGCATCTTGGTTTTTCCCGTCTTGCAGCTTTCTGTTTGTCTATTGGAATGTTTATTCTACTAATGTTTTTGTAAGTCTCTATCCGTAGATTTGCTGCCCTTTTGCATGTGATGATGTTCTGGTTGTGTGCTAATCATATTAAAGGTCGGCAATTGTTTCCGTCGCTCAGAGCTATCGAAAGTTTCCATAATTTATGACCATTTTTGTCTAGATTAAGGCTCTCTGTTTTGTCTATCCAGCTCTGTCTTGCTGATATCATGACCTCACGTGTGTATTTGGCAAAGGCTGCTTTGTAGGCAATGTTGCTCTCTGTGCTGTGTGATGTTTCAGCTAGTTCTCTGGCAGAGTACAGTTCCTCTTCTAGTCATTGTATTTCCTTACTCCATTATGGGTTGTAGTTTCTTCTTGCTCCTCTAGGAATGGATTCTTTAGCAGCTCTCAGGATTCCATTTGTTAACCGCTCTATCATATTATTGACCTTCTTTTCGTGTGTGTTGGCGTAGTATATGATTTCAGTGAGCCTGGCAAACTTTGCCCAATCAGCTCTCTTATAGTTCCAGCGGGGAAGAGGTATTTGCAACTCCTGTTTGTGAGCAAGATCCACTGAAAGTTTAACTGGCCTGTGCTCACTAAATCCGAGTTAATGTTAATTCAGAAATACACAAATTAGTTTAAAAGTTAAGCAAAATTATATGTGGGCAAAATTGATGGGAAATACAAAAATAAACTTGTGGGAAAGAAAGTGCCTTAATTTAATTTAGAAACAATTAGGACAATAATTAGGAAGCGAATGGCTAGGGAAGAAATGTTACGCTTTGTAGCTTTGAGAAGTTGAAATGTTGATACGTTGTGTAAGCAATGGCTCAAAACTGGCTGAAAATGTTAACAAATCGTATGATGTTCATCGTCCAGAAAACAAAGTTTGTTAAATGTTGTGTAGTGCATTTCCTGGATGGCACTTTCCTGATATTTGCTATTTCATTAACTCAACTTTATAAAGATTCACTTGTCACACTGCCTCCGATTGATAAGTCCTAATGTGTGTCCGGAATGATGCTCTTTGGCGGTGACCGTGAAACATATTAGACCAGTTCGACCACCACCACCACCATTACCAGCACAACCAACGTCACCTCCACAACCACCACCACCAACATCATCACCACCATAATTAAAAGCCACCACCACCACAGCCAACACCACCACACAAGTCATCATCACCACCAACAACTTCACCACCACCGTAACCACCACCACGGTGACACTAATTTGTACAGAAATAAACGTACACCTGGAAACTTTGGTCACGCTCGAAAGTTATAATATAACAATTAAAAGTACTAGACTGGGGTTGAATAATCAGCGAGCTGTGGAGAATAGCAATAATGCTAACTTTTCAGGAGGAAGGAAACAAAATATTTTCTAAGAACAGTAGTTATCGCTTTACACTTGGTATATCCAATTGGATGTGGCTATCCTTCATCATCAGTAGCGTAAAGTGGGCACTGTGATATCTTATTTTGTGACTGACATAAATTTGCGCCTCCTAGAAATTCACATCAAACTTCAACATCACAAATGATAGTATTGAATCTGCGTCGCTATTGCATCCCTAACGAAGGCAGGCTAGTCTGTGTGTTACCGGAGCTGCTGTTGTTGTTTTGGCTAACAAAAACTTCATACATTAACTGACCTTGACGTCAGTGACTGGAGTGTGCAACGGGGATAATCCGACGACTGTGTTTTATAAGTTCTCATTTGAATCAAGCGTTATACATTTTTTAAAAAAATATGATAATCAGCATTTTCAGGAGAACGTAAACTTCCGGACAATATGGTGGATATGCGGCAGGAACCATTGAAGGCTATGTATGAAAGTTGTTCCTTGTTGCACTTTCATCATATTCCAAGTCCAACTTGTTGCAGGAGCTACTGAGTTAAGTGCTCTGTGCATACCGTGAGCTGTGTGTTTCATCCGTTTTAATCATGTTTCGATATTCCAATTGTTTACGATGAATGATGATATCGTATGGCAGTCAACAGTTGGCTGTGTTCACTTTCTGTGCGGTTTCGCCTTAAGGCTTTTGGCGTGTGCTGAGACCGTTATGATGGGGACTACCGCTACGTTTCTTTGTTTGGGAGAGTTAGTAATTCGGATGATTACTCTGCCACATGCGGTTGAGCAATTATGGATTTTAATTCGTTTGCAGTGATACTGGGGCCTTCCATAACCAAAGAAACAAAGAATGGATGTGGCTTTACCCGCGGTCTTAAATTGTTTATAACTTTACATCTGGTCCTCAATTGACATTAGTACGATATTTATTTTTGCATTCGGTCCTCAATTGGTTTTACTTTACACGTTGTCTTCGATCGGTGTTATCTTTACTCTTGGTCCTCAGTCGGTTCTAGCTGTATACCTAGTCCTCAGTTGGTTCTAGCTATATACATGGTCCTCAGTTGGTTCTAGCTTTATACATGGTCCTCAGTCGGTTCTTCCTGTATACCTAGTCCTCAGTTGGTTCTAGTTTTATACATGGTCCTCAGTTGGTTCTAGTTTTATACATGGTCCTCAGTTGGTCTAGCTTTATACCTGGTCCTCAGTTGGTTCTAGCTTTATAAATGGTCCTCAGTTGGTTTTAGCTTTATACCTGGTCCTCAGTTGGTTCTAGCTTTATACCTGGTCCTCAGTTGGTTCTAGCTGTATACCTGGTCCTCAGTTGGTTCTAGATTTATACCTGGTCCTCAGGTAGTTCTAGCTTTATGCCTAGTCCTCAGTTGGTTCTAGCTTTATACCTGGTCCATAGTTGGTTCTAGCTTTATACCTGGTCCTCAGTTGTTTCTAGCTTTATGCCTGGTCCTCAGTGGTTCTAGCTTTATACCTGGTCCTCAATTGGTTCTAGATTTATACCTGGTCCATAGTTGGTTCTTGCTTTATACCTGGTCCTCAGTTGTTTCTAGCTTATGCCTGGTCCTCAGTTGGTTCTAGCGTTATACCTGGTCCTCAGTTGGTTCTAGCTGTATACCTGGTCCTCAGTTATTTCTAGCTTTATGCCTGATCCTCAGTGGTTCTAGCTTTATACCTGGTCATCAGTTGGTTCTAGCTTTATACCTGGTCCTCAGTTGGTTCTAGCTTTATACCTGGTCCTCAGTTGGTTCTAGCTTTATACCTGGTCCTCAGTTGGTTCTAGCTTTATACCTGGTCCTCAGTTGGTTCTAGATTTATACCTGATCCTCAGGTGGTTCTAGCTTTATGCCTAGTCCTCAGTTGGTTCTAGCTTTATACCTGGTCCATAGTTGTTTCTAGCTTTATACCTGGTCCTCAGTTGTTTCTAGCTTTATGCCTGGTCCTCAGTGGTTCTAGCTTTATACCTGGTCCTCAGTTGGTTCTAGATTTATACCTGGTCCTCATGTGGTTCTAGCTTTATGCCTAATCCTCAGTTGGTTCTATCTTTATACCTGGTTCATAGTTGGTTCTAGCTTTATACCTGGTCCTCAGTTGTTTCTAGATTTATGCCTGGTCCTCAGCGGTTCTAGCTTTATACCTGGTCCTCAGTTGGTTCTAGCTGTATACCTGGTCCTCAGTTGGTTCTAGCTGTATACCTGGTCCTCAGTTATTTCTAGCTTTATGCCTGATCCTCAGTGGTTCTAGCTTTATACCTGGTCATCTGTTGGTTCTAGCTTTATACCTGGTCCTCAGTTGGTTCTAGCTTCTCTCTCTCTCTCTGCGATCAGGACCTAATTAGAGTAGGATTCCAGCTCCCCACATGAACTCAGCTGTCAGGTTAGGTGTGTTACAAACAGAACATCACAATTAGAGTCTGCCAGATCCACGCTGATTGAACACCCGTTAAAAACGTTGCACTGTGTTCTGCGCCAGTGGCCCAGTGCATCCGATTTCAGCCAGCATTTTATTCAGGTTTGCTTTCCCTAGCCTTTGATTGTCCCCAATCTTCCTGCAAGGCAGCAGGTGATCTTTTCTGTAGGGGATTCTGCCCTTAGATGGTCGGCCCTCCCAGGTTTACGAGCACCATTTGCCCGAGTCACTAGAGGTGACTAACACAGACATGCACACACAAAGATATGAGATGTGACAAACACATACATGCACATAGCGATACGAGGCATGACTAACACTGACATACATCAAGATATATGATACACGACTAACATAAACATGCACATAAAGATATGAGATATGACTGACATAGACATGCACCCACAAAGAAATTACACATGTCTAACATGGACATGCACACAAAGATATGAGATATGACCAACATAGATAGGCACACACAATGATCTGAGATGTGACTAACATAGCCGTGCAAACACAAAGATATGAGATATGACTAACATAAACATACACACATAGATATGAGATATCACTAGCCCAAACACAAAGATATGACACATGACTAACACAGATACACACTAAGATATGAGACATGACTAAACACATACACACTTAAAGATATGAGACATGATTAACACGGACACTCCAAAATATGAGATATGACTAACATGACACACACCAAGATATGAGCCATAGCCAGCACACACACACACACACACACACACACACACACACACACAAGCCAAGATATGAGCCTTGGCTAGCAATGAAACACACCAAGAAATGAACCATGTCCAGCACATAAAGAAAATATCCAGTACACATTAAGGTATCCATATGCTTGGGTTTGTTGTAGTCGGCAGACTCTTCTTAACGTGGGAATCATCGACATACGAGACGCCGGCCCCCATGAACTGTTAACAGATATCGTCCAAACAGTTGTACGGAGATTTGAGAGTGCAGTCTGACCCGTAGAACGTTCCCTTGCATGAACAGATCCCGGTTGACTGTTCACAGGTGTCGTTGAAACAGGGGTCAGGACATTTGGGAGTGCAGTCTGGCCGTAGTACGCTTCCTTGCTCGTACAGTCTGCTCTTTCTGTGTCACATATGATGTCACAGCCATCAGAACACGTCTGTTCGCACTGTAGCCCAAAATTACCATCAGGACAAGTGTCATCGCAGGTATAGCCAGGATGTTTGCAATGTTGGCATTTTCCGGATTTTCCTCACATAAAGAACTGACACTAAGACAAGACCCGGAGCAGTCGTGTCCATAGATCCCATGTGAACAGTTGCCGTGACACGTACCGATGATGACGGTGCAGCCTTTGCTACTCCCACCACAAACTGTACAAAACGACCAAGAATGCCCGTCCAGACAATAGGTGTCTGTAAATGTTTGCACCTCACACACCGTCAGTGCACTCTCGTCCTGCGAAAAGGTCGGTGAGAACTCAAACTTACTGTGTGCCATTGTCGCATGTATGGTGACTACAATAGTGTTCACAGAAATATTTGGGTATGATATATCATTATACTGGAACACTACATCGCCACTGTCAGAGAAAGCCTTTGGAGTGTCATTCTTTACCCGAATCATAGTGCTAGCTCGATGATAAATTCGAATGGTGTGAGTCTTCTGGGACGTGTCAAAGTTCAGATACCAGTAAACAGAATTGGTTCCACTTCTCAATTGTGTGTGTGCAGTCATTGTCATAAAGATTGGTCTTTGTTTTGCCATTAACTGCGGCCTCTGGTCCACACCCGTCCACTGTATTAACAAGCATTAAATGTGTCGGTCTGGTTTGCGTTCTGTTTGAGAGCCACATTCCCACCGCAGCCAATCTGGTCCTCAGTTGGTTCTAGCTTTATACCTAGTCCTCAGTTGGTTCTAGTCAAAAATTATTAAGAAACAAGTAATAGTAAAACTATTAAAAAACATGTAATACTAAAACTATTATGAAACAAGCTATACAAAAGCTAAGGCAAATGAAAGTTAAAATAAAATTGGAGAAAAAAGATAATCAAGAAATTATTACACAGGACATTAATGTTTATAAACAGTCTGTTCATAAAGAAATATAGAAAGCATTTTAGCATATCAGCAATTGAAGAAATCATGAGACCTTGTAGACCTGTGGTTAGGGAACTGGCCTACTGAGGAAAGCAAGTTCAGTTCGATCTCGATAAACAGTTTCTATGTTCATTTACTTTAAATGGGTACTGAAAGATGACAAATGTGACGGCTCAGCGTGATAACGACCATATCACCTATAACAATACGCGTCTTTAGAAGGTGAACAATATTGTGGTAAACATTGCATTCTCCTTCAGGCTTTAGATTTGGAGATAACACAGCCAACTGACCTGTCACTTTTAGGGGCCGGAGTGATAATGTTAAAGATAAGATGGGTAATATAATCATCATGTGCCATACCGGTTGCCGTGGCGATCATGTCCTTCATCAACCGTCTATCCACAGTGCATCGTATCGGTTCTGTTGTTGACTGTTTCTATGCCATGACACCATATATCTAGTATCTTATCTCTTTGTCGTCCGCGTTCTCTCTTTCCCTCTATTTTACCAATTGTAACTAAGTATTCCACCTTTCCTCTTCTCATAATGTGCCAGAAAAATGTTGATTGTTTTTTTTGTGATGTTTTTTAGGAGCTGCCTTTTGTGTGTGCCTCTTTGAGAATTTCTTTGAAAGTGTCGACAGATGACGCAGAAGATCTCAGGGGTTCCAATGAGAGAATAAAAAAACCGTTAACTGATTACTTGCAAAAACATAAATCGAGAGGAAATACAATCAGTAGGTATGTTTCCGTTGCTATTAATTCTTTGCAAAGTGGAAAAGTAATATTACACTTATGTAATAATATTTTACATTGCACATATGTTTGTTTTTGATAATATTTAAGAAAATGTAAATTTGTTTTATAATTTTTTTTTAATATGTCGACAAACTCGTTAGCTTTACATTTTAAACTTTAACATGTGTATTACAACTGTAGACACACATGTGGACTACATTTTTATTTTCATGAAATGTACGTACACATCAAGAGTCGAGGACTTGCAGCTTGATCACGCTTTCAATGCCACAAATTAAAACTGTGTGACTGTGTGACATGTGCCTGCCCTGACATGATGCCGACACATCAGCAATAAAATGTGATTTTAGTGACATAAAAATATGAGTATATTACTTTTATGAAATGACAACACCAACTTTATGATAACATTCATATGGTTTAATTTTAGACAAATCAGACTGGCCTCCGACTTCATTGTAACACTTTTGTGTTTATATTAGAGACTTTGGTGACTGACTACAGACTTCACGATAACACTTCTATAGTTGCATTAGAGCAACTAGAGACTGACCACATACTTTACGATATCACTTCTACAGTTACATTAGAGAAACTAGAGACTGACCACATACTTTACGATATCACTTCTACAGTTACATTAGAGAAACTAGAGACTGACCACATACTTTACGATATCACTTCTATAGTTACATTAGAGAATCTAGAGACTGACCACATACTTTACGATGTCACTGCCATAGTTACATTAGATAAACTAGAGACTGACCACATACTTTACGATATCACTTCTACAGTTACATTAGAGAAACTAGAGAATGACCACAGACTTTACGATATCACTTCTATAGTTACATTAGATAAACTAGAGACTGACCACATACTTTACGATATCACCTCTACAGTTACATTAGAGAAACTAGAGAATGACCACATACTTTACGATTTCACTGCCATAGTTACATTAGATAAACTAGAGACTGACCACATACTTTACGATATCACTTCTACAGTTACATTAGAGAAACTAGAGACTGACCACAAACTTTACGATAACACTTCCATTGTTAAATTAGAGAAACTAGAGACTGACCACATACTTTATGAAAACACTGCTATAGTTACATTAGACAAACTAAAGACTGACCACGGACTTTATGATATCACTCTTGAGGTTATATTAAAGAAGTATGAGACTGACCACCAACATTATTGTTTGAACTGACGTAAACTTCTCAGATAATCTTTCAAATGATATTTAAGACAGAAAAAAATTAGACAAGAGTTAATGTTAAACATGTACATCTATAATTTCATTTTTTGGCAATAAAAAACATAAATGAAGAGGACATGAAAGGCGATAGTGAAAAAAAAAAATTATGAGGTTCCTTAAATGAAGAATAAAGGGGAAAATATTATTAGATGAAACTGGAAAAATAGAAAATAAAGAAGGAGTAGATGAAACAGGAGAAACAGAACATGAAGAAGAAATAGTAGAAGTTACCAACCAAAAAAAAAACAGGAAAACAACATAAATAAAACAAGGACGAAAAAACAGAAAGCAGATGAACAAGTAAAAGAAAGGTAAACAAAATAGAATGAAACGAGAAGAACACATTGAAGAAAAATAGGAAAAAATGAAAGATACTCGTTATTGGAGAATAACAATAAAAACATATAAAAGGGGAGTTTGATGAGGATAAAAATAGTATACATAAAATAAGGAGAAATAAATATTTGACCCATTTATGATTTAAACAAAAAAATAAAGAGACGAACAGATCACTCATAAAAACATATGCACATAACATGTTTATGTGATTATATATTATTTTTATCTCCAGAATAAGAGAACTTGTGGGCTAACACAACAGCAGCACCAGGAGATAAAGCTCTTCTATGATGTCAAGATTACGCAGTTTCTAATGACAGCAGGGACAAGCATTAACTGCTGAGTCCAGAAATTGAAATAAATCATCACATGCCAAATACCACAATAATTGTTTGGTTTCTGTTATTATTTCTCCACATTATCGTTGTTCGTACATCTCTCATTAGACAAACTCACCATTTTCTTTAGACATACTGGTTTGTTTCATTCACTGTTCATCGCTGTTTTCCTCTTACAATATATATAAATATATATAGCATTATCTTTGGTGCCGTCTCCACATCGAAGGTTGATTACCACGGAGCGTCATTGCACTGTCATATATGTATATACATATAGATATGACATATATATATATATATATATATATATAAGGATATGTATATATATATATATATATATATATTATGTGCCATTTTGGCACGCAAGGTTTCTGTTTTTGAGATTGTGGTTCTGCCCTATGTGCCGTCTTCGGCTCGAAAGGACAATAGATATATATATATATATATATATATATATATATATATATATATATATATATATATATATATACTTTTTTCTTTTTTCCTTCCTAATTTTCATTTCAAAGTCGATGGGAGATAAAATATGCTGTCTTGTGTTCTTATGTTCACCTCTGCTGCTGTTATGTTTCCTAGTGGTTCTAATACTCTGTCTATTCATCATTTTCCGTGATCGGCCCTTGAGTCTGGTGCTCTCGCAAAGTTTGTTGAAGGCTCATTGTGTTGTGTTTTGACTTTTCTGCTTTCTGACATGGCCAAACCATTTTAGCAAGGGAGTGTGGTGTCACCAGATTTGTTTAGTATTTATAGTGAGATAATTTTATGACCATAATATAAATAATCTAAGGTATGTTGCTGATGATACAATCTTAATCGCTAAGAGTGAAAATGAGTTACAGGAAATGTTAGACATTGTAGTGAAAAAAATAAAGGACCCAGCCTTAATAGCAATAAGACAGAAGTAATGGTAACAACAAAGGCAAATACATCACCTCAATTGAAAATAAAATCAAGTGGAACAATATTAAAACAGGTAAATACATTTAAATATTTGGGAACTTTGTTAACCTAAGAAGGTAGCTGTATAACAGAGATGAGATGCAAAATGGCTCAGGCAAAAGCTGCTTTCCAGAAAATGAGGAAGATACTATGCAATCCATTTTTGACAGTCGAAACGAGAAAAAGAGTTCTTAAACGTTATGTAGAACCAGTACATATGGATGCGAGTCATGGACAAGAGGACAACAGACAAGAAAATCATTGGAGGCTGCATAAATGTGGTTTTACAGAAGAATGTTGAGAATACCATGGGCAGCTAAGAAGAGTAATGAAGACGTTCTCAAAGATATCAAAGCAAAAAGAGAGTTAATTTCCAATATTAGGAAGAAACAATCATCATTGGCCACGTAATGAGAAGAGAACAGCTGGAGTATTTTGTAACAACTGGGACAATTGTGAGACGAAGAGATAGAGGGAAGAAAATAGAAAAGATACCAGACAGCTTAAGAGAATGCATTTGCAGAAAATCAACAACAGAAATGATTAATAACTGTCGAAATAGAAAGTTGTGGAGTGATATGTTCACCTACGCCAACAGGCTTGGTACTTGATGATGATGATGAAATCCTTTTATCTGTTGTTTCTTTATATATACTCTGAATTATTAAAGGTTTTTTTCTCAGTTCTCCATCCTAGTCTCATCTCTTAGGCTGTGTCACGTATTTCGTGTAAACATTTAGTCTCAGGGCAACTTATATTTTTTTTATTCTACCTGCATCTAAGGTCCAGGATTGGCATTGGTAGAACAAAGATGGTATGAAGATTGTATTGTAGAGTGTCCGTTTTGCCTCTTGAGTTATTACCATGTTGGACAATACTGGTGATAGCTGTCCAATGATTTGACAAGCTTTGCTGAATCTTGAGTCTATCTCTGCTGAATGTGAATTGTCTTTTGTCACTAGACTTCCTTGGTATTTAAATGCATCTGCTTGTTTTAGTTGTTTGCCGTTTATACCTATGTTCATGTTCTGTTTTTTTTTGTTCTTTTTCGATATTCACGACTTCTGTTTTGTTGATGTTGATCTTTATGTTATATATTTTTGCATGTGCAGTTGAGCCTTATTTAAGGAGGCTTCTACATGTCGTTGTATTTGTCCCTGATCGTCTGCAAAAAGATCTGATGGGCTGTCTAACTTACATATATAGTCCATGTAGGTAATAAACACAATGGGGGGGGGGAGGGTAAACAGTACGCACTTTACGATGTTTGGTTGGTTATGGAAGGCCCCGGTATCACTGCAAATGAATTAAAATCCATAATTGCTCAACCGACCGTGCCAGTGGAATCATCCGAATTACTAACTCACCTCCCAAACAAAGAAAGGTAGCTGTAGTCCCCATCATAGCAGTCTCAGTACATGCCAAAAGACATAAGGAGAAACCGCACAGAAAGTGAACACGGCCAATTGTTATCTGTCATACGATATCAGCATTCATCATAAACAATTGGAATATCGGAACATGATCAAAACGGATGAATCGCACAGCTCACGGTGTGCACAGAGCACTTAACTCAGTAGCTCCTGCAACATGCCGGACTTGGAATATGAGGAAACTGCAACAAGGAACACTTTTCATACATAGCCTTCAATGGTTCCTGCCGCCTATCCACCATATTGCCCGGAAGTTCACGTCCTCCTGAAAATGATGATCGTCATAGTATTTAAATGTAAAGCGCCTGATGATGTTAGGACATCGTGTTTGACTCCAACTCCGAACATGCAAAACACAGTTCGTCGTCAGATTATCCCCGTTGCACACCAAACAACAGATCGCAAGATTAGCGCACACACGAAGAAACAATATGATGACGAAGCACGCACAAAATGGCTGCGCGCATGGATTAATGATTACTCTAGTGAATGCAGTCTACAACGAACGAAACACGGTGCAAATTCCCCAAAAAGATACAACTTCGGCTGACTTGACTGAGCCCACCACATTA
This sequence comes from Megaustenia siamemsis, assembly GCA_032433765.1. Lineage (NCBI taxonomy): Eukaryota > Metazoa > Mollusca > Gastropoda > Stylommatophora > Ariophantidae > Megaustenia > Megaustenia siamemsis. The sequence goes on from JAVIAB010000046.1 coordinate 13,761,801, forward strand.
ATGCTTTGGAAATTGTAAATAACTTGAGGCAACAACTGCATCAAAGGTCTTTGAACAGCACTCAGTGTGACGTAAAACGCAGATCAACACAAGACGGTGGAAGGTCGCATTCACAACACATGATTTGTCAGTTTCTCTTGATATCACTTCGAAGTGTTAAGTGTAACCTGCTGCTGTTAAAATCATGCAGTTACCGTTGATGTCGATACTTTAAAAAAATAACATAAAAAATTAAGATAGACCACAAATATAAAGTAGCAATCATCAATATATGCGGCATAAAAAACAATAAAGTTGAACTTTTAGAAGGAATAACAAGGAGAAAATTAAAATGCAAGGAGATATATATATATATATATATATATATATATATATATATATATATATATATATATATATATATACAGTAAAGTCTCAATTATCCGGAATGCTCGGGGAAGAACCCATTCTGGATAATTGAATTTTTCTGGATAATCGAGAGTAAGAAAACCAAACTCAAAATTTATGAAAAAACAACTTATTGAAAAATTGCAATGCTCAGAAATATTTAAATTCGTGTGAAATTCGCGAGCTTTCTCTATCAACATGGGTCCTGATATTGGCATTCCTTTTCTTCTTCTTTCTAAAAACCACACATAAAGGACGTCGTCGAGTTTTTCAAATTTTGGCCGTTTCATACTTCGTCTCTGGTGTATATTGTTGCTGCTTTCAGACTCCGACGCAAACTTAAACAACTCATCTTTTTGATTTCGTATGTCATATAATGTTGAAGAGGCTATGCCAAATTCAGTCATCAAAACGTTGCGATTAACGCCTTTTTCAAGTCTACTAGCGATTTCAATCTTCTGGTTCAGTGTCAATACAGTTCGCTTGCGTTTACCTTTGCGGGAAATTGAGGTGTGGTTTGCACTCGCAGAGGCCATTATTTAACACAAAAATGTATTCCGTTAAAAAGTATGCACACATGCGTTTATAGCATATCATGTATAATTTATACTGATGGAACGAATTTCAGCTTGCACAAATGTCTGAGACAAACTAACGTCAAACTCTGTATCTTACTCTTTTTGAATTTCCAGTCGGTAATTTTTGAACCCCTCCCCCTTTCTTCTCACCATCTTTATGTCACTGCACGCCGGCTGCTCAACCTTTGATTTATAATCATCAAAGTTATGGGCTCTTCAATTTTCACAAACAATACGTCTGCTTCTAATGTTCGGTCAGACTGTCAAACGCCATATTTTTGACAAATTCATGACCAACTTTAGATCTAAAGCAGGCTATGAGAAAATTAAGCAAATTTGTAAAATCATGTAGATAAGTGTTTTTGGCACGACTAAGATTTCCCGACAAAAACATTTAGTCGGGGGAAAAAGTGAAGATATAGACTGTCTGTCGCTTTTACTTGGAATATTTGGAGACACAATGTCTGGATTGAATAAAATATGTTCGCTCCTATTTGAAGTATATTACTGTAAATACACTATTGTAAACGCAATATTGTGTAATGATAGAGCCTGTAGAAGTAAGCGCAGCGCACAAACCGTGTTGTAGCGTTTTCGATTTCCGGATAAAGGCATTTAATTTAACTGAACAAAACATGATTCAAGCTTTCTCCCTATAATAATTAAAAAAAAAAAAAAGTCCGTTAAATTGAGAATTCCGGATTATTGAGTACCGCATAATCGAGACTTTACTGTATATATATATATATATATATATATATATATATATATATATATATATACATATAAAGAGAGAGACAGAAGCACCATTAATAACGCGAATACGTGATAGCTCATTGGTAATGAATTGGACTACAGTAAACAAGAGCTCGGGTTCGATCCTTATTGACGGTTTCCGGGTTGACCCAGCCTTTACATGGGTACCGGATTTGTTTCTCTGGGAAAGTAACTAACGCGGCACGAGCGTAATATCGACCACAATACTCCAAAAATCATGTGTCGAAGGTCAAATGTATATACAAATTATAGTCACTAACACTATATTCTCTATACGCCACTTGCCGTGCCAGAGCTCTTAAGTGTTTTACATTAATAACGCACCGCTTTACCGATACAGGAACACTGTGACAAATGTAAATATACGTGTGGGAATAGATTTTCCCCGGGTTTGTTTTGTATCATGTCAAGAGTTTTATTTAATGTAAACATAAAACAGAGCACAAATTGCAGTTTTCTAAACATCTCCAGATTTGGACAGGCTTGTTCGGCATGTTCAATAAGTACAACCCTCTCATTAAATTAAAAATGTAAAATACTCATTTATAATGTGTTTTACCAATTTTATATTGGGGTGCAAGGAGCGACATCGTTCCCCTGGCATATCATCCTTGGGAGGAGGGAGGAGATGTCAACGTGATGCTACATAATTACATAGTAATTGCAGAATGTGCGAAGATAAAACTCTAACATCATTTCTGAAAATAAAAAAGCTTGTCAAATCATTGGACAGTTATCACCACTATTGTCCAACAAGGAAATAACTCTGGAGGCAAAACGAGCACTATACAATACAATCTTCATCCCAACGCTGTGCTATCAATGGACCCTAGATACAAGAACAATAATAAAATAACCTCTACTGAGATGAAATGTGTCAGACGAATGACAGGAAACAGTATGAGAGATAAGATCAGAAATGAAGAACTGAGAATAAAGCTAGGAATAGCCCCCGCCATATAATATATAAGGAAACAAGAGATACATTGGTTTGGCCATGTGATAAGGCAGAAAGATCAAAACATAAAACAACGAGCCGAAACGTTGTGAGAGCACCAGCAGACCCAAGGGTCGACCACGTAAAAGATGGGTCGATGGAATATTAGATGCACTAGGAAACATAGCAGCAGAGGCAAACATAAGAGCAAAGGACCGCAAATTATATCTCCCCTCGACGCTGAAAAGCAGATGAGGAAGGAAAGAAGAGGAAAAGAAGAAGATTTATAAAAAAAAGGAAAATATTCTGATTCGACGACATCACAAATAACAGAAGATGACACGAGACACACATTTCATGATCCAACTAAAAGAATTGAACAAGAAGACAGAAGAAAGATACAGCAGGGAACCGATTCAAAACAACCAGATTTAGATCAAATAGAATATCGATGTTCATTAAATGTTGAAGAAGATTTGGATGATGATTTACCTGATCGAGTTCAATAAGACAAGCCAATGTACACAAATTGTTGCTGATGTGATTCACCATCAATACTTTAGATATATGGATTTTGATCAGGCATCAGGGGAACCAATCGAGTCACACTTCATATAGAAATCATGGAAAGATGGTCTATTTATAGTGAGGAAAGTAATGGACCTTTTGTACAGAAAAATACTAGCTCAGTGACGTCAGCTTGGTTTATAAAACAAATAGGGGAGGAGGTACAGTAAGACAATCTTGGTTGGTGTATCCCTTGTGAAAGCTGCAGCATTTTGTTTTCTTGTGTCTGCTTTTCCCATCAAAAGATGCAGTCAGGGACAGTTCTTCTCTTTAAACTGAAAAAAGGTCCACACAGTTGGAGAAGAAAAAGGTATCGATATTCTTTCACAACATGGAACAACAAGGGAAAGATGACTAATCAAAAAAGGTTTAATATATGTACACTTTCAAAATCAAGTTATTAAAGAGAAGGAAACATGGCGATACGTACTCAAGAGTGTTGGTGTTATACTGCATGAAATAATTAGCCAAACAGAATTAGACTCGAAGAGGTCATAGAGAAAAAACTGATAAAGGGAAAGCCTCAGAAATGTTGGAAATTGTATAGAACATCTGAAGCTTGTTTCAAAGATGGATTCAGTCATGAAAGGTCACCTTTTGTACGTGCAACAAAATCCAGGATCAGTTACGTACCTGTCACCAGAAATACAAAATGAGATCATCCAGCTTTTAGCATCTAAAAGTCGTCGATGAGGATCTAACCCGACCTCTTGTCCTTTGTAGTCAAGTTCCCTAACCACTGAGCTATCGCGGTTCCCGTGAATTACCTTGTTATTCTGCTTGCCACCTTTATTCATCTGTAACGCTACAATCTTAGCATTTCTTGTATAGTCTTATTACTATAATTCTTTACCAACATGGTAACTGTAGGTAATATTTTCATTGATTTCTTGTGGCTGAACACTACCCTTTTCTCTGGCTTTCCATTTGCGACGTCATTGATGGCACTGTAAATTTACATTAGACTAGACGATTCTTCGTTCTACACAGATCAAGAGTGAGAGAGAGAGAGAGAGAGAGAGAGAGAGAAGTGCATACAATGCGCATGCATACGTATCACATGTTCCAGCCTCTCTAGCGATCTTGGATTAGAACATATGATGTATATGTTTGCGATAACACTTCTATAGTTACATTAGAGAACCTAGAGACTGACCACATACTAAATGATGACACTTCTATAGTTACATTAGAGAACCTAGAGACTGACCACATACTTTATGATATCACTTCCATAGTTACATTAGAGAAACTAGAGACTGACCACATACTTTACGATATCACTTCTATAGTTACATTAGTGAAACTAGAGACTGACCACATACTTTACGATATCACTGCCATAGTTACATTAGAGAAACTAAAGACTGACCACATACTTTACGATATCACTTCTATAGTTACATTAGAGAAACTAGAGACTGACCACATACTTTACGATGTCACTTCTATAGTTACATTAGAGAAACTAGAGACTGACCACATACTTTACGATATCACTTCTATAGTTACTTTAGATAAACTAGAGACTGACCACATACTTTACGATATCACATCCATAGTTACATTAGAGAAACTAAAGACTGACCACATACTTTACGATATCACTTCCATAGTTACATTAGAGAAACTAGACACTGACCACATACTTTATGATAACACTTTTATAGTTACATTCTGACTGACCACGGACTTTATGATATCACTCTTGAGGTTATATTAAAGAAGTATGAGACTGACCACCAACACTACTGTTTGAACTGACGTCACATGTTCCACCCTCTCTAGCGATCTTGGTATTAGAATATATGCTGTATATGTTTGCTGTCTTAACTCTTTCAGTACGTTTCGCCGTAAAATGCGTCACTTTCATTTTGAATAGTGTGAACCATCATCAAACGATACATTTTTTTTTTAATTATCTTGTACCATCATGGTATTGGCGAAATCTAATACCTAGTTCAATTATCTAAAAATTAATATATATTATGTTATATGTTAGATACATAAAAAAAAAACCATGCAGGTTGATTCTTAAAACCATGAAAAATGTTGTCTCTGAAACCTTTTCCGTTGCATCGATAAAAAGCTTCCGTACGGAACGAGTTAAGAGAGATACGTTGTAGAATCTGACCCGCCATCAAATGCCCGGGATTTGCATTGCGCCAAGCAGCGAAAGTGGAATATGTTTAGTCAACGTTCGTCATGAGCACATCTTGCCAATGTGCCAGTGCCGTTGGTTAAATCGGGTGTCAGGTTAATCTAGGCAGTCAGATTAATCTGATAATACAAGAAAGAAAAAGAGGACACCATGTAGCTGGTAAAAATGATTGCACTATGTAGACACCAAACGTGTAGCGGGAAAAGGTGATGTCTTAGAGAACTTACATTCGTGGTCTATAGATTATAATATACCTAGTTGGTTTTAGCTGTTACCAGGTAAGCCTTTGTTGATACCCCTTCCATCAGTTTTGTTAAACATCTAATGAGGATGGGGACCGTTTGTGTTCTTTTCTAGTTTCTAAATTAGGATCTATACTGGCCTCTCTTCAAGAGGCTGAGACATATCCTGAGTACCAACTTTGGTTAAAGTCACTGGGGAGAAAGGTTTACGTGATAGGTCTCATGTGTATGAGCAATTCCTTGGTAATGCCGTCAGTTCTTTGTGTCCTTCTCTCATGTAACTTTAGTAATGCTTCATCAACTACCAATTAGTAAACGATTGGTGCTATATAGAACCAGTTCTGACCTATGGAAGCGAATCATGGACAGTAGACAAGCAAATGAAAAGGCGATTAGAGGCCACAGAGATGGGATTTCTCAGAAGAATGTTGAAAGTTCCCTGGACAGCTAAAAAGACCAATGTAGAAATTCTCAAAGAGCCCAACACAAAAAAGGAACTCCTAAAAAAACATCAGAACGAAATAATCAACATTTTTCGGGCACATCATGAGAAGAGGAAAGTTGGAATACTTGGTTACAACTGGCAAAATAACGAGAAAAAGAAATCGCGGACGACAAAGAGAGAAAATACTGGATAGTTTGGTGTCATGACATGGAAAGCAGTCAACAACAGAACTGATACAATTCACTGTAGACAGAAGATTGTGTAAGGACATGATCGCCTACGCCAACCGATATGGCACATGATGATGAATGTTCATCTTGTTGCTGTAGACTGAGGCTTGCTGTTGTGAACTTTGCTGCCACTGGTCTTGGCTGTTTGAACAAATTCTGCACGGACTTTGACTTCAAAAATTCTTTTAGCCAAATGTAGATTTTTTTTTCTATCTTGTAGGTTTTAGCCAGTCGAATCTGCTTCTGCCCCATCATTAATGAAATTGTATTCTTAAACTAACACTACTTTGTTTAGACTGGGGGTGGCTTCTTGCTGCTCTGTCCAAACAGTAAAGGATTATCTGTTTTTAATTATATCATCGTTGGCGGGCGTTGTCTATCATCTATCAACAAAAGCATGTCTGACGAATCCAAAGCAAAGCACCATGATATATTTGTTCTAGGATGACCAGGGCAGGGAAAGGCAGTCAATGTGAAAAAATACAAGAAGTGAGTGAGCAAGTAGATACATTTAATTTGTAGTTTCTAAATTGTGTTAACTCTTCTGTTGTTGAGATGACGTAATGTCATGAGTTGATGCAGGCAGGGTGCCCTCTGACTCATTGATGTGGCAGGTCGTAACTACTTTCTTGACATTCCCGGCTCTTACTGGAGAAGTTGGAGTTCGGCTATGCTGGGAAACTACACTTGAACACTATTTCTCTTCTGTGCCCATTTATAGTTCAGAAAATGTGCTATAGTTGCTGCTTTAAATTTATTTCCTTTTACAGGTTGATTTTTTTCTATACAACATTTCTTTTACTTTCGTTCATTGACCTCGCGAAGGCTGCCTTTATTATGGTATCAACATCAAAACAAAAATAACTAACACTCCAGACATTTCTAAAAGAACATGACATTGATGGATACCGCATTCTGTAACTTCATATCACAAGGGCACACATATTTTCTATTTAAAAAAAAAACAAATAAATATTCCTAGAAAACTGAGAAGACAGACAATAGAGAGGAACCCTAACCACTTTCTGGAACTAGATCCAACCTGTGAAAACAAAAGGTCCCAACATCGTGACAAGACAAGAAAGAAAAATGTGATAATCCTTGAAATTGATGACTTTAATAGTCGCCTTAAAGTTGAGGGTATCAAGGCCTAACGTAACGGACGAAGAGTACAAAACTGTGTCTTAAAATATAGTCTTGCCATTATCAACAAAGCTGAAAACGAGCACTCATTTTACTCCATGTCTTCAAGAACCACAATCAACTCAGATCGAGTCACTGCAGCTGAAAACAACTTTGAGAAATACCCACGATCTCCCATAATAGCAACTCCATTTAATCTGCAGCTATAAGGAAGGACATGTTAATAGTTTCGCTTCACAATAGAATATCGTCTAAAAAAACAACAGAATAACAAAAACGGCTTACATACATCACTTCACAATTTCAACGACGTTATTCTACATGCAGTAGGGAGAAGTACCAACCAGAAGCAAAATGAAGGACTAGCAATCCTTTAGAATAAAACTGTGGGAGCAGAAGCGCCTACGACCTGCGGTCGCATAAGCAGGGTCGGCGCACCTTCAACTGACCAAGACCTAGCAGTTCTACCTTCTTGTGGGCTCCCCTGGTAACAGTCTACGTCAAACAGGCTGATAAATAGAAGCTGGGATCGCCGTGTTCCTTGTAGTGGTGACTGTTACTGATATAGAAGACCCAGCATTGCAGTACCTCTGGGCTTGACTAGTAGTTTCCCAGCATAGCCTGGGATAGACGAACTCCAACTTTTCCAGTAAGTGCCGGGAATGTCAAGTAAGCCATTACGACCCCCCCCCCCCACATCAATGAGTCAAAGGGCTTCCTATCCGCATCAAATCATGACATTACGTCAACTCAACTAGAATAAAACGCGAAGAATGAGGTCAGTCACTCCAGGAAAATATGGAAAATAACCTCACGGATATAAATGAACCATCGTGAACAAAAATACAAAAAGACAGCCTTTATCAGGAGAACAAAATACAAGTATAAGAGATCTGGCATGAACAAAAAATAACAAAACTCAGCTTCCAAAAGAACACACGCAACTATGGAACCTAATAAAAATCGTAAATTGCAGACAACATAGTAAGAGCTAAGAAGGTGTTAGTTTCAGTCAACAAATGCATTACTGTCAAGACAGACGCGGATCCTTCTAGCCTACTACATAAATCTGAATCCAAATTCTACCTAAAAGATTTAGTCAAATAAGAGCCCAAACAGAATGTGAATGTCATAACGATACAAGAATAAAAATGCTCGTAGCGTGGGTGAATTTTCTTGACACCTTGAGGCCATCGATCTGCCTCTCTTGAAGACAGAGTGCTATCAATGTGACTTTGTATACTGGACTTTATTGGTCAGAATAGTTTGTGTAAACTCCTTGGACTTTTTTGAACGGTGTCTTGAACATATTGAGACTATGATTTCTATTTCGTCGCCTCGTCTTATTCAATAAATAAAGATCTGAAGAAAAACGAATGGCAATAAGTTAGTGCAACATAATCAATCGTATTTTATCAGAGTCGCCATTTAGAGTAGTGGTAATGATCATCATTAATCATCATCATCAAGTACCGGGAATACTAGCGTAGGTGATCATGTCTCTCCACAACTTTCGATCTCGACAGTTCTTTATCATTTCTGTTGTTGATCTTCTGCCAAGCCATTCTCTTAAGCTGATGGTATTTTTTCTCTTTGCTTCCCATTATCTCTTCGTCCCTCAATTTTTGCAGTTGTTACAGTATATTCCAGTTGTTCTATTCTCATTGCATGCCCAAAAAAAGTATGATTGTTTCTTCCTAATATTGGAAATTGGCTCTCTTTTTGCTTTGACCTCTTTCAGAACGTCTTCATTACTCTTCTTAGCTGTCCATGGTATTCTCAACATTCTTCTGTAAAACCACATTTCTACAGACTCCAGTGATTTTCTTGTTTGTGGTCATATTGTCCATGATTCACATCCATATGTTAAGACTGGCTCTACATAACATTTAAGAACTCTTTTTCTTTTTTCTATTGTCAAAAATGGATTGCAAAGTATCTTCCTCATTTTCTGGAAAGCTGCTTTTACCTGAGCCATTCTGCATCTCACCTCTTTTGTACAACTTCTGTCTAAGGTTAACACAGTTCCAAAGTATTCAAATTCATTTACCTATGGTAATGATACACAACAGAAAAAAAAAATAATAAATCTCTTTCCTTTCGTATCCCATCGTACAAAATGTGCACACTGTTACCCCTTCGTCCATGGTACTTCCCAAACATCTGATCCAGTTTCGGAATACAAAGTCTAATTGAATACTCTAAAAGTAACCTTATAATAATAATACTAATAATAATATATTAACCGAAATAAACTTAAGCTTTGAATGTGAAGCCAGATAATAACTTGGACATAAAGGAACTCACCGACATTCATAATAGCGTCCCTTTACGGAGCTTGTTCTTGTCATTGCCAGCTGCAAACGGTTGATTTACCGTAAGATTGCGTGACGATCAACTACAAGCCGTCTTCATCGACAAAGTCTCAACCCATATGTCGAGTAACATATACAAATGAACTCCTATTATGTATACTCTCACTTCGCCTTTGTTGCCTTTCAGCTGCACAGTAAACTGTTTGATTACGACAAAGAGGTTTATTAAGCATCTCATGTTGATCTATACGTCTATTTCCCTACATAAAGTTTCCCGCCCAAATACAAATTATCTGAATCTTTTCATCTTCACAAGATGTGACTTAGTCAGCTGTTGTTCGTCGCCTCACGTTCGTCACTCGTGGTCTAGTATATCTCCTTTTATTTTCTATTGCGTACAGAAAATTGTGATATTCTGCTTTCATCGACGCCATCATCATTCACCGCCTCCGCGAGAAAAGATATTCACGTATTTCATATTGTGTCGACTGTTGGTTAATATTTTCACTGTAGTCTCATCTATGACTGCGTTCACATTAACAAATGTCTGCACGTGCGATCGAAGCGAATATATGACTACGCCCAGTCTCTGTTATATGGCTTTTCAACATGATTAGACCTTAGCGCCCATTTGTTAAAACACTCATGAGAGGAGCATTCACTAGCCCAATAAATAATTCATAAATGAAAAAAACATAAATGAATGAACATTTCCATAACTCAAAAAATAAACGTCATTAAAGTAACATCAATTGAAATACATCCGCTTGTAGGATAAACTAGTCAACGTTTTAATTGGTATAATTATAATGCTCAAATCATCTTGTGCCGTTTTCACATCGAAGGTTGGTTAATGTGACTTGTATTTCATTGTATCGTGTCTTCATGTCACACTGTTAAAACTAAGTGGAAATCATTTACAACAGTTGTTAACAAATAATAGCAATTATAAATACAGTAGCAACATAATAATTGACAAAAATGCTCAAATGAGCAATTTGAAATGATTTGTTAAAATTATTTCTTGTTTTATAGCTATCGGTTGTAACGGAAAATAAGAAAGTCTGAAACTATTATTAAACTATTTGGCAAAGTTAAGCTTCTGTGCCCTTCTTGGAAGTTTTAAAAAATTCAAGCTTATTCTAATATGTATGCTTTTGTTGTTAGTTCTGGAACACAGACTGTATCAATTGTTGCTGTTTCTGGAACATAATTGTATCTTTTGTTGCTGTTTCTGGAATATATTTGTATCTTTTGTTGCTGTTTCTGGAACATAATTGTATCTTTTGTTGCTGTTTCTGGAATATATTTGTATCTTTTGTTGCTGTTTCTGGAACATAAGTATATCTTTTGTTGCTGTTTCTGGAAAACACTTTTATCTTTTGTTGCTGTTTCTGGAGCATAAACTGTATCTTTTTTTTTGCTGTTTCTGGAACATACATTTTATCTTTTGTTGCTATTTCTGGAACATAAATTTTATTTTTTGTTGCTGTTTCTGGAACATAATTGTACATTTTTTTTGCTGTTTCTGAGACATAAATTGTATTTTTTGTTGCTGTTTCTGGAACATAAATTGTATCTTTTTTGCTGTTTCTGGAACATAAATTGTATTTTTTGTTGCTGTTTCTGGAACATAAATTGTATTTTTTGCGTGCGAGAAGTTCAAAAAACAAAACTTAATGAACTCTAATCCAGACTGAAGGCATCATCTAGTGGAAGGGACCGCCAATGGATTGATGCAAGCGCCCTCTAATCGAAGATCACTCCAGTGATTAAAGCGCTCACTAGTGGTATGTACCACCAAGACTTAAAGCACTCACTAGTGGTATGTACCACCAAGACTTAAAGCACTCACTAGTGGTATGTACCACCAAGACTTAAAGCACTCACTAGTGGTATGTACCACCAAGACTTAAAGCACTCACTAGTGGTATGTACCACCAAGACTTAAAGCATTCACTAGTGGTATGTACCAAAAAAGACTTAAAGCGCTCACTAGTGGTATGTACCACCAAGACTTAAAGCACTCACTAGTGGTATGTACCACCAAGACTTAAAGCACTCACTAGTGGCATGTACCACCAAGACTTAAAGCACTCACTAGTGGTATGTACCAAAAAAGACTTAAAGCGCTCACTAGTGGTATGTACCACCAAGACTTAAAGCACTCACTAGTGGTATGTACCACCAAGACTTAAAGCACTCACTAGTGGCATGTACCACCAAGACTTAAAACACTCACTAGTGGTATGTACCACCAAGACTTAAAACACTCACTAGTTGTATGTTCCACCAAGACTTAAAGCGCTCACTAGTGGTATGTACCACCAAGATTTAAAGCGCTCACTAGTGGTATGTACCACCAAGACTTAAAGCGCTCACTAGTGGTATGTACCACCAAGACTTAAAGGGTCGCAAGTAAATTATCTCTCCCCCCACTCTGCAGGCTGAAAGATCCCAGTAATAAAATCTACCTCTTAGGTTTAAAGCTCACATTGGCTAAATCTACCTATCTGGCTGTACGCGCCCTCAAAGAAAATCTATCGTTTGGGCTGAAATCGCCCACTAGTAAAACCTACCTACCAGTCTTAAATCGTCCACTAGTAAAATCATACCTACCAGTCTTAAATCGTTCACTAGTAAAACCTACCTAACAGTCTTAAATCGTCCACTAGTAAAACCTACCTACCAGTCTTAAATCGTCCACTAGTAAAACCTACCTACCAGTCTTAAATTGTCCACTAGTAAAACCTACCTACCAGTCTTAAATCGTCCACTAGTAAAACCTACCTACCAGTCTTAAATCGTCCACTAGTAAAACCTACCTACCAGTCTTAAATCGTCCACTAGTAAAACCTACCTACCAGTCTTAAATCGTCCACTAGTAAAACCTACCTACCAGCCTTAAATCGTCCACTAGTAAAACCTACTACCAGTCTTAAATCGTCCACTAGTAAAACCTACTTACCAGTCTTAAATCGTCCACTAGTAAAACCTACCTGCCAGTCTTAAATCGTCCACTAGTAAAACCTACCTAACAGTCGTAAATTGCCCACTAATAAAACCTACATCCGAGACTAAAAACGTCTACTAGTAAAAGCTGCTTCATAGGTTGAAATCGTTCACTAGTAAAATCAACATCACAGTCTGAAAGTGCCCACAGTAAAACCTACATCCCAGGCTGAAATAGTACATTAGTAAAATCTACCTCCTAGACTGAACACCTGTTAGTCCATTGTACCGCAAAAGCGAAAAGCGCCCATTATTGAAATGGTACCGCCCAGTCTGAAAGCGCCCAAAGGTGGAATGCACTGTATAGTCTTAAAGCGCCTTTTATATCAATGTATGGCTCAGGATTAATGGCACTGATTTTGTATGTTCATGAAAATGGTGGTAAAGACTGTTGTACCGGAAAAGGGATACATTCTCACAGTAGCCCTCTTGAATCTAGACAACATTCTTCCTGACTAACATGAAACTCCAGGAGTCACTCGGCTGCTGCAAAGTCATGAACAAAGCTCCGTCATTTCGCCTTTCATCATTACCGTACGGCCGGTCTAGGGATATACGAACAGACAGTATGATGACGTACCACACACAACAATGGCTGCGCCCATAAATTCCCGATTACCAAACTACTTCTCGTGCTCTTTAGTCCAATTCATTAACTAATGCGTTACCGTTGCTCCAGTTTAGAAATTGTAAGAATTTGAACATTATCCTGGCTTGATATATTTCTAAACGTCTGTCCTACATGTACCATGCCTAACTTGTTGGGCTCTGCCCCATCATGAATAGCATATGCATTCTGAAACGATTCAGTCTTTCTGAATTACTTTTAGCATAGATACCAAGTCCAAGGGTTCACGATTGTCTTGAAAGGTATAATGTATCCCATCACGTGACAGATGCAACAACTGTTGTAGTTCAGGACAATAAACAAACTGAACTTGTTTCTCCTGTTTATAGCTTGAAGGAAGTAGTAGAAAAATACAGAGACGCCATATAACTATAGTTCCTTCAGAAATTAGTGCACACAGAGTTTATCAATTATCTCGGAAACTGATTAATTTATGTAATAATTTTTTCATGAAATCTTATTGTTTCACCGACCTTAGGATTTTATAATATTTAAGTACGAAGGTAGTTTAAATTTTGCACATATAGTTTGCTATTATATAATATAAGGACAATATCAAGCAGTGTGCTCTAAACAGCAGATTTTACTGTAAATTATGTTAATTTTCTAATAAACCTGTTCTTGGATTGCGTCTTACAAGTTACGGTTCAGTGAGCGCCAGATGGTGCAAAGATTATGGGGAGAGCACGTGAAATGTGCCCTTTTTTAACGGTGAGTTGATTACACCAAATGTGGGTATTGTATAATCCTAAAAATTAGGACAAGCAAGAAAATCATATTTTTACATACCTCAAAAAAGCAAAAATCTCTCCTACATGAATGACAGTAGGGAAAACATTTATACTTCAGGTCGGTGAAAACATAACATTTCAAGAAAAGAATTACAGAAAATCATCAAACAGTTTCGAAATAATAAATACATTCTGTGGGCACACATTTCTGAACAAACTATAGTTTTAAAACCACTGATATGTCCACTTAGCTGAAATTTATCGCATTAAAAATATCGTACAACGGGATTTGAGTGAAGCGGATTACTGAAAATAAATACAATCGATAAAGAAATGAGGTTGCTGGAGAGTTTATTTCGATCAAGAAACAGAACATCAAAGTGGCGATAAGTGGTGACAATAATTGGTTTCGTTGTTCCATTTATTTCATCGTTATTGCTAAGCTTGCAACTAGTGTATAAAATGAGGCCTAGCCGAGGTGTTAAATCATTTTCGGTGATTTCACTCCAGAAAATCTCCACCAAGTCACTCTCACAGCGACGTAAGTGAGTTTACCTGTTCTTTGTCCTTGCTACACACACGGGGTTAGCTCAGTATATGTACTGTTTACAGTTAGTGTTTATATAATGTTTAGCAAACTTACTGCTAGATTAAACTAGTTGTTTGCTTATAATCATCATCGTCGCTGAGTGCCGTCTTCGCATTGAAGGTTGGCTGCCATGGAGCAACATTCCGCTCAGTCTCTTGCTTTGATGGTGCAGGCTATCATGTCAGGCTGACTCGTCCATCTTTTGATGTTACTCTTTCATGTTAGTCTTGATCTAACTCTGCCTCTTTTACCTTGTATTTTCCCTTCCAAGATTACTTATAGTAGGCTGCTGTGTCTTTAACATGCCCAAAAAATTTCATTTGTCTTGTGTCCGTTGTATTTAGTAGTTCTCTCTTTGTGTGTTGCTGTTTTAAGATTTCATCATGCGTTATCATGCATATTTTGTCTGTTTATTTATTTTTATCTTGCTATAATGCGAGATAATTATGTGTTTTCCGTTCATTTCCAACTGAAGATTATTTATTTTTTTTTCTTCATTTTTATTTGTTTACCTGCCTCTGCCAGAGGCACAGCTGTCTACACGCTGACGTCTTCAATGCTAACCAATAATTTCATGTCTGCACGATCGCTGCCACACACCATCAGGCCGCATTAAACCCCGACGACAATGTTCTACTATTTCGAATACCCCAGCTCAAATTGTTTCTGACCGGCACAACTTTATCATTCCCTATGTAGTTCCCCTGCAGTACGGTTCTTATGAAAATGAAGATGGGAGTTAAAAGAGAAACTTATTGGGCGTGTAAGAAGACTAATTAACCAACACATGACTGGAGTCGTCAATCGTTGGATGCTTTGAAACTTGCTGAGGTGGGCATCTGAGCACTTATGAACATATTTAAAGAGCAATGATGATGACCCGCTAATAATAACTCAATAACGGTTCTTATGAATGTTTCTGAATCTCCTCGGAACTGACGACAGATGGCTCGAACAAAGTGTCATATTTGTTTCTCCATTGTTTGTGTCAGTCATGGTTCAACTGTAAAAGGCGTTCTATTCACACTGACAGTACAAATGAAAAGCAAATTCAGCAAGTAGAATTGTTTCGCAATGAACTATCATCATGTGTATTTTGCACAATCTTGTGAACAAAATGTACATCTCAGCACTAACTGGACTGTTTGTGCACAAAACAGCTCTTCGGGAATCGTATTTTCTTCAAGCGCAAAATCTGAAAATATATATAACAACTAACAGACAAAAGATTGCTTAAAGAAATATATTGTTTATTCGTCTTCTACCATTCAGCTCCATGTGGAGCATAGGTCTTCAACAAACACTTTCCAAGCCTTTACGTTTCTTGCCATTATTTTAAGCAGAAGATGATGATCTGAAGCCACATCTGCTCTTCTATATACGTTTACATCATGACTTAAACTTATTATTAATACATATGTGGTCAATTAGATTCTCCGTTCTGAACACAGAAGTTCACGAATATCTCCCCATTTTCATTCATTTATATTTGATAAAGAAGAATGGTAATTAGTAAAAAAAAAAGTAAATTACCCCCCCGTCACGCCAAGTGGCGTATAGGGAAATATGGTGTTAGTGACCCTATATTTTACAGACCTTCAGCACATGATTTTTGGGGTAATGTGGTCGGTATTACGCCCGTGCTGTTTTACTTTCCCAGAAAAAATCCGGTACCCATTTAAGGCTGGGTGAACCCGGAGCCGTCGGTTGGGATCGAACCCTACCCTTGTCCGTAGTAGTCCAGTTCACTAACCACTGAGCTATCGCGGCTCCCACTAATTTTTAGGGAATTAGTAAAACCCAGGTGTCCTCGCCAGGGTACGAACCCCGGCTGTTGCCGTGGTAAGCCAACCGCCTATCGATTGCGCTAACCGGACACCCAAATGGTAATTAGAGTAAATATAAAAGTCAAATACGCATTTATTCTTTATCTTCTTAGTTCCTTCCTTATTTATTTCCAGTGTCGAGGGGAGATATATTTGTGGTCTTTTCCTCTTATGTTGGCCTCTGGTGCTGTTATGTTTCCTTTTGTTTGTTGTATTACATCAATCCATTGTTTTTGGGTTGATCCTTGAGGCGAGTGTTCCCGTAGGGTTATATTAAAACCATGTTGTGCTTTCCTTTAATCTTTCATTTATCTGCTCTTTATAATTTTATACATTTTAATAGCTTTATATATATATGGGAGCCGAGATAGCTCAGTGGTTAGTGAACTGGACTATAAAGGACAAGCGGTAGGGTTCGATTCCAACCGACGGCTTCCGATTCACCCAGCCTTTAATGCGTACCGGATTTTTTTCTGGGTAATTACAGCGGCACGGGCGTAATACCGACCACATTACCCCAAAAATCATGTGCCGAAGGTCTGTAAAATTTATGGTCACTAACACCATATTCACTATACGCCACTTGGCGTGATTTGGTTACTTTACCACTTGTTTGCTATGTATGTTTGTATTGGGGCGGATATATACAAGGCAACCTGCTAAAATTAATATTCATAGCCCTACCAAAGAATTCGTGAGCTATTGAATTTGAATGCGATGATCATCGCTCAATAAGCCTAATGAGTCACATGACTATGATATTATTAAGAATCATCTAGCGTAGAGTGCGAAACAAAATCAATCCAGAAATTTGTAATGAACAGTGTGGTTTTTTTAGAGATAAAGGTACGAACAAAGCCATATACATCATAAGCCGGGAATAAAAATGTAAAAGAAAATTACCCCCGTCACGCCAAGTGGCGTATAGGGAATATGTTGTTAGTGACCATACATTTTACAAACCTTTCAGCAAATGATGTTTGGGGTAATGTGGTCGGTATTACCCCCGTGCTGCTTTACTTTTTTCAGAAACAAATCCGGTACCCATTAAAGGCTGGGTGAACCCGGACGCCGTCGGTTGGGTTCGAACCCTATCCCTTGTCCTATGTAGTCCAGTTCACTAACCACTGAGCTGTCGCGGCTCCCATAAGCCGGGAATAACAGTTATACTATTTTTTTTTATATAGAGCTTATAATATAAATAGTCTGAGGTACACTGACGAAGACGTCTAAGGTTCTTAATTGCTAAGAGTTAAAACGAGTTACAAGAAATGTTTGACGTTATAGTGATTGAAAACAATAATGAAGGACCCAGCATCAATAGCAAAAAGACAGAGAAGTAATGGTAACAATAAGAAAAATAAATCACCGCAGTGCATAATAAAGACAAGTGGAACGCTATTAAAACAGATAAATTAATTTAAATATCTGGGAACATTGTTAACCTCAGATTGTAAATGTAAACCAGAAGTGAGATGCAGAATGGCTCAAGAAAAAGCAGCTTTAACAAAAAAGACAGGAAGATACTGTGCAATCCATTTTTGACAATAGTATTAACAAGAAAAAAGAGTTCTTAAATGTAGTGTAGAGCCAGTCATAACGTATGAATGTGTATCATGGACAATAGGACAACAGACAAGAAAATCACTGGAGGCTGTAGAAATGTTGTTTTACTGAATAATTTTGAGACAGCTAAGAAGAGTAATAAAAACGTCCTGAAACAGACCAAAACAAAGACAGAGCTAATGTCCAATATTATGAAGAAACAATACTATGAAGAGTTGGGATACTTTTTTAGCCATGTAATGAGAAGGGAACAGGTTGAAAATAATGTGAAGAAATGGAGGGAAGCAAATAGAAAAAAATACCAGACAGCTTTAGAGAATGGTTTGGCAGAAGCTCAAAAACAGAAATGATAAACTACTGCCGAGATCGAAAGTTGTATATAGATACGATCACCTACTCATGGTACTTGATGATGATGATGACCATTTAATGTATTTACTTGGTGTTATTGACATTATTTTGTTACAGACATCGATCAACATGAGGATGAGCGTTTCGATCGGTTTCTGCCTCATAACAGCCTTTGTGGTTTTATCTGGTAAGTACGGAAAGAGATTCTGTGTAATAGTTTACATACATCTTAATCGGGGGACTGGGTGGTCAAGAGCAGAAAGCATGTCTCAAGTGAAAAGTGTCTCGGTTTTAAAATCCGTCACAAGTAATAACGCATTCGACTTTGTCTCCTTGAGTCTGTCATGCTGTTATGTCTTAATCCTCTCTTCCTCTCCCTTTTAGTGAGCGAGGTCCGATACTAGGCCTTCTCGGATAACGACATGAAAACTGGAGGTCCTCGCTTGCGCGTGTTAAAAAATATTATGATAACAAAGTGTAGGCCACAATAGATTACATATGAACATCAAAAAAGCCTAACATTATGATCATAAACAAAGAAAAAACAAAACATCGACAAGCAGATATTAAAGTTGAAGGAAAAGATCTGGAGACAGCTCAGAGCTACAACTACATTGGTCACTATAACCAGTGATGGAAAATGTCAAACTCAAATTAACAAAAGATTAGGAGTGGCAAAAGCAATTGTAATGCCATGGAAAAATATACAAACATTAAAACAAATAACACCAGGGCTAAAACTAGGAATATCAAAATGTTATACCTTATCAACTTTCCTTTATGGTGCAGAAACCTGGACATTAGACAAGAAAACAGAACAGAAAATTGTACCCTTTGTAATGTGGATTTATAGAAGAATTAGAACATTTTGATGGAAAGAATGAAAAAAAAATGATGAAGCTTTAAAACAACCAAAAATGAAAGGAGAACTACTAAATACAATTCAAATGCACGACAAATAAGATTGTTTGAGCGTGTGAAAAGACACAACAGCCTACTTAAAGTAATCTTGGAAAGGAAAATAAATACAAGGAAAATGAGGCAGAGTCAGACAGAGACTGACATGGATGCGTAACATCAAAATATGAACAAGTCAGCTTATGACAACCTGCACTATCAAAGCAAGAGACAGAGCGGAATGGCGCTCCATAGTAGCCAACCTTCAATGCGGAGACGTCACTCAATGATGATGATGATGCTAAGGTCAAAATGGCTGCTACATGGTCGTCAAATTTACGAAGAAGTTAAAAACCTACACAAGTAGAGGATGTGTCGGGCCTGAGATCGCAGAACTTCGAAGCCTGCCGTAGACTAGCAGCACAACGTGTACACGCACATTAAACGCCTGGAGCGTTCAATAAATGGAATACATCTTCTTCGTGTGTTGCAATAGATTAAACTGTAGTTATATTTCTCTCGTTCTAATAATAGTTATAGTGAAATGTTATACATTCCAATGTTATGATTTGATTAACTTATAATGTGTTACAAGAGGTACAAGTAATCGCATAGCAGTTGCTTCTGGGTAGTAAAAAAAAAAGTCAAGTACCTCCGTCACGCCAAGTGGCGCAAAGGTAATATGGTGTTAGTGACCATACATTTTACAGACCTTCGGCACATGATTTGTGGGTTAATGTGGCCAGTATTACGCTTGTGCCGCTTTACTTTCCCAGAAAAAAAAAAAAAAATTCGGGTACCCATTAATGGCTGGGTGAATCGAAAGCCGTCGGTTGGGATCGAACCCTAACTCTTGTCCTTTGTAGTTCATATCACTAGCCACTGAGCTATCGCGTCCCCCTAGTGTGACTGCCACTGCCATCTAAATGGATATTCTCAGGATAGGTAAGGCAGCGAGGAGAGGTGTTAACACCCCCCCCCCCCCCAATCTCCTGACAACATGAAACGGTGTTATAACAATGAAGCCAGTATACTAATAATTCATACATAACGTTAATTGCTGTAAGACTACCTTTTTCTTTTTGCATATTCAGTATGTAAGTCTTGCAATAAAGACGAGTGAAATGACTGCGGCTCCACTGCCTCTGTGTAATGTGGTGTTAATGTCTTCCTTTTAACAATCCTCAGTGTTATGTTGGGAACAGGCAAATAATTGCAATGATGCGGTGAAGCTGGTAGCAAGGAGCCAGTGATGGGGAGTGTTAGACACTCCAAGGTATGGTGACAGCTTTACAAATAGGGAACACAACACAATACTGACGTTTCGGCCAGGAGCCTTCTTCAGAAATTCATTTCTTATTTCTAAATCATACTTTCTTCTCTTCTTTCCTGTCCACCTTTCCATTCTCCTGATCATCTAACATGTAGATAGAGATAATTGTGCTTCATCGTTTGTTGTTGTTGTCCCTGTTTTCTGAAGAAGGCTCCTGGCCGAAACGTCAGTATTGTGTTGTGTTCCCTATTTGTAAAGCTGTCACTATACCTTGGAGTGTCTAACATTCCCCATCACTGGCTCAGTGTTATGTTGTATGGTGGTCAGACATCAAAGCTGCAATTTCTTTCCAGGGTGTATCTCAACTTGCTTGTACAAAAAAAAAAAATAATAATATTCCCACTTTTATAATCAAATAGTTTGTCTCGCGGTTAATAGTTTGGGTATGACATCTGCAGATTCTGCTGATTATTCTAGCTTATTTGTCGTTCCGCTGAAGCATTGTCTATATCTGCAATGTCGTTTCCTATATATATATATGTTACTGTCTTTTATAATTCTTGCAGTGGCCTATATAGTTGTGCCTGTAGTGTTGTATCTGTGGGCCAATATATTTTCCTCAATCTACTATATTCAGTACATTCTTGAATTATATGATCTACTCTCTCGTCTCCTAGCATTCAACAATGAGATTGGATCCGCTGTATGGCGACCGGGTAGTGTCTGCAGAGTGTCAGCCAATAAGGTCTACAGATGTAGCAATTTTTTGGATTGTAGTGCCTGAAGTGCTGATCTTTTAGAAACACTACAGGCCGTGAGCTAAGATTGTAGTGCTGATGATCTTGCATCTGTTAAAAACACTACAGGCTGTGGACTAAGATTGTAGTGCCTGGAACGATGATCTTGCATCTGTTAAAAACACTACTGGCTGTGGGCTAAGGATACTGTTCAGCAGTTTTTTCTATTGCCAACATTGTTGTTTTGATTTCTGCATCGTATTTAGATGCTTAAATTTAGTAGTTCTCTTTTAAGTGAACGTCATTTTGAGCAGGAACACAATACATGATGTTAGATACAATACATGTCAGATGTAATGGTACACGTGTGTTTAAATGACACAATAAAGGCTAGATAAATATAATCTCAAAATTGCTAAACAAAATATTGATAACAATAACTCATGTTGCACAAGCGGCATCCATCTAAAAACACTTATAATCACTCCGAAAAATATTACACGGAAAATGTAGGTTAAATATAGATGTAAATCATCATCTTGTTGCACGTCATTTGCAGACAGTTTCTCGTCATAGCCTGTATTAAGGGATCTCTGTCTCTATCCAGACATCCGACTTCTGGTGTCAAGTGTTAAGTCTCTTACATATTTCAATACTTGTTTTTAAATGACGTTGGGTATTTTATTTTATATACAAGATACCATCATTTTTACTGATTTGTTGCTTTTCAGTTGGCCAGAATGCGCAACCGAAAGTAAAGTAAGTTGTTAACCAGACTCCACCATAGATTCAAACACATAAATAGAATCAGTATTAACTCGTGAATGTAGAAACCTGATATTTAACCCAAAAAATATATATTAGTTTCTGAACTCTCTTTTGTTAGAAGAAGAAACCATTCTAAGTACCAGTCCGTTGATAAAGTTAACATTTCGAGAAAAGTATAACTTATAAAGACACACTCTACAATAGAAATCCAACAGAAAGACGAAGAATTAAAGAAAAATGAATATTATCATTGATTTCTTACAGAAAGGAAACACAAATCTGATAGACTTTCACTTTCACATAAACCCCACAAACGGACTAGGTTCAGAAAGACATATATCATCACATCAATACTACAGAAAGACCAGTAACATGATATACAAAAGTTATAGAAAGACCAAGAAATAGAAATACAAAAACTATCAAATAATTTCGACGGGAAGACCACGAATC
The DNA here is from genome assembly GCA_032433765.1 of Megaustenia siamemsis. Lineage (NCBI taxonomy): Eukaryota > Metazoa > Mollusca > Gastropoda > Stylommatophora > Ariophantidae > Megaustenia > Megaustenia siamemsis. The sequence goes on from JAVIAB010000046.1 coordinate 13,784,414, forward strand.
AGAGAGACAAACAATGTCACATAAATTCTACAGAATTACAAACCATATCACATAAATTATGCATAAAGATAAACAATATCACATAAATTATATAGAAAGACAAACACTATCACATAAATTATATAGAAAGACAAACACTATCACCTACATTGTACATAAAGGCAAACAATAGCACATAAAATATGCAGAAAGATAAACAATATCAATTACATTCTACATGAAGACAAATAATACCACATATATTCTACAAGACGACAAACAATAGCACAAACATTATACAGAAAGACAAGCAATACAACATAAATTCTACTAAATTGTACTGAATGACAACAATGTTACATCATTTATACACGACCACTGGATGTGTTTCCACAATTATCTATCTCTCCAGCTGTTTATAAATTATTGTTCAATAATGTTATTTCATCATTATCATTCAGTGCCGCCTCCGCATCGAGGGTTGGCTACCTTGGAGCGCCATTCCACTCCGCCTCTTGCTTTGATAGTGCAGGTTGTCCTGGGTCTATCTGTTGATGTTACTTATCCATGTTAATATTGTTCTGAGTCTGCCTCTTTTGCCTCGTGTTTATTACTTTTTAAAAAAGAATACTTTTATTGGGCTGCTGTGTCTTTTAACATCCCCAAAAAATCTAATTTGTCTTGTTTGAATTGTGTTTAGTAGTTCTCTGTTTTCATTTTTAGTTGTTTTAGGACTTCACGATTATGTTTCTTTTCTTTCCATTCATTTCTACCTTTTCTTCTATAAGTACACATTTCAAAGGCTTCTATCTGCTCTTCTGTTTTCTTGCCTAATGTACATAACTTGTATTTAATAAATCATTCTCTTAAAGTGACATATATCTTTTTTAGTTATTTCCATTTGTCTCTTCTTCCTACACTTGCCCCAGCTGCTAGAACACTAAGTTCTCTTCTCTTTTTAAGGTGCAATTATAAAAATATGAATGTTTCCACCTTCGTATTATTCTTTCCTTCTTCATTGGCCTTCCAGCGTCGATGGGATTTATAATTTGGAGTCTTTGCTATTCTGTCGTGTCGGACTATTGTGCTATTATGATTCCTAGTGTGTCTATTATTCCATTAATCCATCTTTTTTTTGGTCGGCCCTTGGGTCTTGTCTTCTTGTAAATTTATTAAAGGCTCATTGAGTTTTGTTTTGATCAAGCTGCCTTGTCACGTGGCCAAACCATTGTATCAGTTGTCTCTTTACATAGTGTATGATGGGAATTATTCATAGCTTTATCGACATCATCTCCAAGGCTATTACCTGTCAAACGCATAACACATTTGTGTCCGTAGTGGTTGTTTTTTTCTAATGCATTCTATTTGTAATTTCTAATTCTGGTCTAGAGTCTAGAGTCCAGGTCTGGCATTGATAAGAAAACATTTCAATAAAGTTTGTGCTTTGCAGAGTTCCCATTTTGCTATTGGTGGTATTTCTTTGTTGCACAGCAATGGTGACCTGTTACTGATGATTTGATATACATTTTTTCCCCCCACTGATTTTGAAGAAACGCGTTTTTTAATGGTGTTTTTAAAAGCATCTTTTCTATTTAATAACTTTCATGGTCTTATCAATCTCTGGAACTACATTTATGTTGCTTCAAATAATATTTTGTTTTTGAGAGAATGACACTTCATAAAATTGGATAACTCTTGGTCTTACTACTTTTGGGACTACATTTATGTTGCTTCAAATAATATTTTGTTTTTGAGAGAATGACACCTCATAAAATGGGATAACTCTTGATCTTACTACTTTTGACAAAGATCGCAGCATGATATATATATCTGAATTTTTGTTATAGCAGTTTTCTTTTAAAATTATTTTATCAAATCTCGCCATTTGTCTATGTTCTGTGCCAGCTGCTCTATATCATTGAGGGAGCCGAATCCTGCTGCTCTTGCCTCTCTCATCAATGTTCTTATCAGTGTCTCCCTGGGTCTTCCTGTTTTTCTCTTACCTGTAGTTTCCCACATGAGGGCTTGCTTTGCTATTCGGTTATTATCTCTTCTCATCACATGTCCAACATATGACCATCGTCTTTTCTTTATTACTGAGGATATTAATATATATATATATATATATATATATATATATATATATATATATATATATATATATTGTTTTTGGAATGCTGCATTCAAATCAGTAAGAAAGTAATGACATCAAACTTCTTTCTCACACCCTTAATTTGGTTTTATTGTACATGTTATCTCTTGACAACAACTTCCAATTCCTGTTTCTCCCTTTACAGTGTGATTTTTATTTAGATGTCGTGTTTTAAATATATGATTTGTGTTTGGCAAGTTGTGTTTAGCAATTGTTTCTTCATTCTAAATTGCTTTAAGACATCACTCCATCCTTCTCAACATAGATAATGCATCCATTTCTTCTATAATTCAACATGACTAAGATGTTTGTAACAAGATGTGATTAAATCGAGCTATAATAAAAGATATAACAATCACCACTCTTTTGACCAACTCCCATTTCATTCTACGAAACCTGTAGCACGTAACACATATATGCCAAAGAAACAGTGAAAATCAAAACAGAAAGTTATAATTCATGTTTAAAACACATGCCACTTGTATTTGTACTATTCTTGACATTTATAAATTGCCAACATCGGTATTGTATTTTCAGTTGCACCAAGGAGGTGAAGGCGTAAGTTCTTAAATCTCTAGCAGCTAATCTTCCAACAAATAAATCTAATTTATGAATGAGCTACTTCACAATGTAGAACAATTGGTGGCCAGGGTATATGTTTTAACGAACATCATTTATTTTATTACAAAGGGCATGGCTAAAGATGCAGCTGTCGTTGCACGTGTCGGATACTTGATGGTTTAGATTGAAGGCACGTGACAGTCTTTAAGAGTCAAAGCGACAGTAGCACATACATACTAAAGCATTACAACACAGCAACAACCATACAACAAGCTGCAGTGAAACAAGGAAATAACAAGTAGCCGTTATAGTGAGGCTAATATGTAACGCTGAAGCTAGTCAGTGACACAAAGATATAGAAAGTAGTTGTCAGTGACACTGACATGTAGTGCTGAGACAAGCAGCAGTGAAACAAAGATATAACAAGTAGTTGTCAGTGACACTGACATGTAGTGCTGAAACAAGCAGCAGTGAAACAAAGATATAACAAGTAGTTGTCAGTGACACTGACATGTAGTGCTGAGACAAGCAGCAGTGAAACAAAGATATAACAAGTAGTTGTCAGTGACACTGACATGTAGTGCTGAGACAAGCAGCAGTGAAACAAAGATATAACAAGTAGTCGTCAGTGACACTGACATGTAGTGCTGAGACAAGCAGCAGTGAAACAAAGATATAACAAGTAGTTGTCAGTGACACTGACATGTAGTGCTGAGACAAGCAGCAGTGAAACAAAGATATAACAAGTAGTCGTCAGTGACACTGACATGTAGTGCTGAGACAAGCAGCAGTGAAACAAAGATATAACAAGTAGTTGTAAGTAACACTGACATGTAGTGCTGAGACAAGCAGCAGTGAAACAAAGATATAACAAGTAGTCGTCAGTGACACTGACATGTAGTGCTGAGACAAGCAGCAGTGAAACAAAGATATAGCAAGTAGTTGTCAGTGACACTGACATGTAGTGCTGAGACAAGCAGCAGTGAAACAAAGATATAGCAAGTAGTTGTCAGTGACACTGACATGTAGTGCTGAGACAAGCAGCAGTGAAACAAAGATATAACAAGTAGTTGTCAGTGACACTGACATGTAGTGCTGAGACAAGCAGCAGTGAAACAAAGATAGGCGGCAAGTCCAGATCACAAACATCAATGTCACAACGTGATGGGGTGATTGTCCATCTAATTATGACAGAGGCTCACAAACTTCAGTACTAGAAACAAGACTGACGATGTCCTGTAGAGATGTCTGCAAACACAGATCTTTACACTAAACATACATGAAATATGATGCGTTTTCAAGGACCAGGGAACCTGTTAAAAGTAGGGAATAATAGAACAAAGAAGTATGTGTTAGCACTCGGAAAAATTGACAGACAAACAACAATAGAAAAAAACGAAGAACAATATATAGTCCGAAGTGGGATCGAACCCGTACTCAGTGGCACCGCGCCTTGCCACGAGAAGCCGAACGCTTGGCACACTACCACGCAGCCAACTAAAAAATTGGCTATTGCAGTAGTGTCTTACACGATGACGTTCTCAATGACTATAGCATAGGGTAACGATCACAGACCGGACATAAATTGTATATTTGTACCTTCCTATTAATGCAAGTATCTCCCAGTAGGGCTGAATACTTGTGTTGTAGACAAACATTTATTGGACGAAACAGCACGAATAGTAGTTCCCAGTGTTTATATACTGGGTACAAATAATAATACATAAATATTATTATATGGGGAACTTCCGAGGCGATAATAGGGAATAATAGAACAAAGAAGTATGTGTTAGCACTCGGAAAAATTGACAGACAAACAACAATAGAAAAAAACGAAGAACAATATATAGTCCGAAGTGGGATCGAACCCGTACTCAGTGGCACCGCGCCTTGCCACGAGAAGCCGAACGCTTGGCACACTACCACGCAGCCAACTAAAAAATTGGCTATTGCAGTAGTGTCTTACACGATGACGTTCTCAATGACTATAGCATAGGGTAACGATCACAGACCGGAAATAAATTGTATATTTGTACCTTCCTATTAATGCAAGTATCTCCCAGTAGGGCTGAATACTTGTGTTGTAGACAAACATTTATTGGACGAAACAGCACGAATAGTAGTTCCCAGTGTTTATATACTGGGTACAAATAATAATACATAAATATTATTATATGGGGAACTTCCGAGGCGATAATAGGGAATAATAGAACAAATAGGAAGGAAAAAATTAATAGGAAGGTACAAATATACAATTTATTTCCGGTCTGTGATCGTTACCCTATGCTATAGTCATTGAGAACGTCATCGTGTAAGACACTACTGCAATAGCCAATTTTTTAGTTGGCTGCGTGGTAGTGTGCCAAGCGTTCGGCTTCTCGTGGCAAGGCGCGGTGCCACTGAGTACGGGTTCGATCCCACTTCGGACTATATATTGTTCTTCGTTTTTTTCTATTGTTGTTTGTCTGTCAATTTTTCCGAGTGCTAACACATACTTCTTTGTTCTATTATTCCCTATTATCGCCTCAAAAGTTCCCCATATAATAATATTTATGTATTATTATTTGTACCCAGTATATAAACACTGGGAACTACTATTCGTGCTGTTTCGTCCAATAAATGTTTGTCTACAACACAAGTATTCAGCCCTACTGGGAGATACTTGCATTAATAGGAAGGTACAAATATACAATTTATTTCCGGTCTGTGATCGTTACCCTATGCTATAGTCATTGAGAACGTCATCGTGTAAGACACTACTGCAATAGCCAATTTTTTAGTTGGCTGCGTGGTAGTGTGCCAAGCGTTCGGCTTCTCGTGGCAAGGCGCGGTGCCACTGAGTACGGGTTCGATCCCACTTCGGACTATATATTGTTCTTCGTTTTTTTCTATTGTTGTTTGTCTGTCAATTTTTCCGAGTGCTAACACATACTTCTTTGTTCTATTATTCCCTATTATCGCCTCGGAAGTTCCCCATATAATAATATTTATGTATTATTATTTGTACCCAGTATATAAACACTGGGAACTACTATTCGTGCTGTTTCGTCCAATAAATGTTTGTCTACAACACAAGTATTCAGCCCTACTGGGAGATACTTGCATTAATAGGAAGGTACAAATATACAATTTATTTCCGGTCTGTGATCGTTACCCTATGCTATAGTCATTGAGAACGTAATCGTGTAAGACACTACTGCAATAGCCAATTTTTTAGTTGGCTGCGTGGTAGTGTGCCAAGCGTTCGGCTTCTCGTGGCAAGGCGCGGTGCCACTGAGTACGGGTTCGATCCCACTTCGGACTATATATTGTTCTTCGTTTTTTTCTATTGTTGTTTGTCTGTCAATTTTTCCGAGTGCTAACACATACTTCTTTGTTCTATTATTCCCTATTATCGCCTCGGAAGTTCCCCATATAATAATATTTATGTATTATTATTTGTACCCAGTATATAAACACTGGGAACTACTATTCGTGCTGTTTCGTCCAATAAATGTTTGTCTACAACACAAGTATTCAGCCCTACTGGGAGATACTTGCATTAATAGGAAGGTACAAATATACAATTTATTTCCGGTCTGTGATCGTTACCCTATGCTATAGTCATTGAGAACGTCATCGTGTAAGACACTACTGCAATAGCCAATTTTTTAGTTGGCTGCGTGGTAGTGTGCCAAGCGTTCGGCTTCTCGTGGCAAGGCGCGGTGCCACTGAGTACGGGTTCGATCCCACTTCGGACTATATATTGTTCTTCGTTTTTTCTATTGTTGTTTGTCTGTCAATTTTTCCGAGTGCTAACACATACTTCTTTGTTCTATTATTCCCTATTATCGCCTCGGAAGTTCCCCATATAATAATATTTATGTATTATTATTTGTACCCAGTATATAAACACTGGGAACTACTATTCGTGCTGTTTCGTCCAATAAATGTTTGTCTACAACACAAGTATTCAGCCCTACTGGGAGATACTTGCATTAATAGGAAGGTACAAATATACAATTTATTTCCGGTCTGTGATCGTTACCCTATGCTATAGTCATTGAGAACGTCATCGTGTAAGACACTACTGCAATAGCCAATTTTTTAGTTGGCTGCGTGGTAGTGTGCCAAGCGTTCGGCTTCTCGTGGCAAGGCGCGGTGCCACTGAGTACGGGTTCGATCCCACTTCGGACTATATATTGTTCTTCGTTTTTTTCTATTGTTGTTTGTCTGTCAATTTTTCCGAGTGCTAACACATACTTCTTTGTTCTATTATTCCCTATTATCGCCTCGGAAGTTCCCATATAATAATATTTATGTATTATTATTTGTACCCAGTATATAAACACTGGGAACTACTATTCGTGCTGTTTCGTCCAATAAATGTTTGTCTACAACACAAGTATTCAGCCCTACTGGGAGATACTTGCATTAATAGGAAGGTACAAATATACAATTTATTTCCGGTCTGTGATCGTTACCCTATGCTATAGTCATTGAGAACGTCATCGTGTAAGACACTACTGCAATAGCCAATTTTTTAGTTGGCTGCGTGGTAGTGTGCCAAGCGTTCGGCTTCTCGTGGCAAGGCGCGGTGCCACTGAGTACGGGTTCGATCCCACTTCGGACTATATATTGTTCTTCGTTTTTTTCTATTGTTGTTTGTCTGTCAATTTTTCCGAGTGCTAACACATACTTCTTTGTTCTATTATTCCCTATTATCGCCTCGGAAGTTCCCCATATAATAATATTTATGTATTATTATTTGTAACCTGTTAAAAGTATCTTGATGATAACAGATCTAATGCACAATAAAAGAAAATAGAGTGCAGAGCAGTAATGACAAATGTAGTAAAGGAAACCTAAGATAATCTTATTTCATGGTTCAGTCATTTCACTCGTCTTTATTGCAAGACTTTTATACTGAATATGAAAAATGTAAAGGTAGTCTTACAGCAATTAACGTTGTGTATGAAGTATTAGTATACTGGCTTCATAGTAATAACACCGTTTCATGTTGTGAGGGAGGGGGAGTTGTCACCTATCCTCGCTGATTTACCTTTCTTGAGAATATCCATTTAGATGCAGTAGCAATCAAAATAGGGAGCCGCGATAGCTCAGTGGTTGTTAAATGTACTACAAAGGACAAGGAGTAGGGTTCGATCCCAACCGACAGCTTTCGTTCACCAAATGGGTACCGGATTGTTTCTGGGAAAGTAAAGCGGCACGGGCGTAATACCGACCACATTACCCCGAAAATCATGGGCTAAATGTCTGTAAAAATTATGGTCACTAACACCATATTCCCTACACCCTATTAGGCGTGACCGGGCTCTTTACTTTACTTACCAGTCACACTACACTCATAGTCTATACAGGGCAGTAATATATCACTGCCTTTCGGGCAATTTGAACGGCCATAATACATGACTTCTAGAATTGTGTGAATGGTATTAATGCATGACGTCTTCTACAATTGTGTATGATAATAAAGCATTAAGTCTCCAAGATTTGTGGGTGGTCTTAATATCAGGCGTCTTCTTGAAGTTTGGATGGTCTCTTTGAATTGTTTATGGTATTAATACATAACCAAACCTAGATTATGGAGCGAGACAACACATTACATCCATTCAAAGGCTAAGAATATTAATAATGCAAGATAACACTTATAGATTATGAAATATAATGACATCAAAGGGTGAAATGAAATGGTTCCACTAAATGGTAAGACAATATCTCCAGCATCAATAAGGCATGGTGGCAAGTATATGTAAAACAAGACGGCATTTATTGGTACAACTAATGGACACGTAAATGTAAAGTAGGTTAACAAATATATATGCGTGTTACTTTGAGAATATATTGATTCTCCAATGGTCCCATATCTACATAAGTTATAAGATCTAAGAAAGACAGATTATGACAATATTCGGTTGAAATGTTTGCAAACAAATTAAAATCATTGAAATATGCACACACACAATTAAAGCACATTCAAGGACAATGGCATAGAACCTTATAACTGATTGCTCATAACTGATGTATTGGAACGAAAATAAAAAATATTGCCCGGCTTGGGGCTGAAACAAGAACGAGGGATAAAAGAGATATATCGATATCTATCTATCTATCTATCTATCTATCTATCTATCTATCTATCTATCTATCTATCTATCTATCTATCTATCTATCTATCTATCTATCTATCTATCTATCTATCTATCTATCTATCTATCTATCTATCTATCTATCTATCTATCTATCTATCTATCTATCTATCTATCTATCTATCTATCTATCTATCTATCTATCTATCTATCTATCTATCTATCTATCTATCTATCTATCTATCTATCTATCTATCTATCTATCTATCTATCTATCTATCTATCTATCTATCTATCTATCTATCTATCTATCTGTCTGTCTGTCTGTCTGTCTGTCTGTCTGTCTGTCTATCTATCTATCTACCTATATATCTATATGTCTGTCTGTCTGTCTATCTATCTATCTACCTATATATCTATATGTCTGTCTGTCTGTCTATCTGTCTGTCTGTCTGTCTGTCTGTCTGTCTGTCTGTCTATCTATCTATCTACCTATATATCTATATGTCTGTCTGTCTGTCTATCTACCTTTCGGTCGCTCGTTGTATTGTCTACAGTCACATATACAATGTTTATTCCTGCATAAACTTGCCTTTCAGTTGTAATTCTTGCACTGGCCCATATAGTTTTGTCTGTAGTGTTGCATCTATGGGCCAATGGATTTTCCTCTGCCTACTATATTCAAGATAGTTATGATGCAGTCTTGGAGTATGTGTTCAGCAGTCTGGGGCGCCTGTCCACATGTTCATGTTTTTGAGGTGCCGATCTTGAATTGTGCATACATGTGACTGTGGAGTCGATTGTGTTCTGACGTATACTGATAACTTGTTCACAACAACTCATATTATGAAAGAGATCCTGATTTGGGGCTTGTGGTCCTCTGATTGATTTTATTATCTGTTTCTTATGATGGAATGAGATCTCCACAGTGAAATGGGATCTCCACAGTAAGATGGGATAAAAAAGATAAGTAAAACTTAGTTCATTTCTTAACCTTATGGAAAGAACTGCCTAAATACCAATAACAACGGAGATCAATAAAAGGAAATGGGGATGGATTAGCCACACATTGCGAAGACCACCAAGCAATGCTGCAAGACAGTCCATGAAATGAAACTCATAAGCAACTAGGAAAGCTTAAAGGTCAAAACAGACCTGTAGCAGAACAGTCGAGACAGCAGCAATGGCTGTAGGACTGACGTTGGCTCAGTTGAAGAAGGTAGCACTGAACCGGGACTATTGACAGAGTGTGTTGGCAGACCTATGTTGCTCGAGGATCTGTAAGGTTTAGGCAAAATAGTTATGTCCTTCGGCGACTTGTAAACTTCGATAGGTAATACTATCTTATTGCATGTATAGACTTTGGGTTGCGGGGCCTCGGTAGCCTAGTTGGGAAAACCACTCGACTAGACTACCGACGTTCGGACAACCCGTTTTTAATTCCCGGTGGAAGCAGTATGAGATGTACTCGTGGTTGAAAAAAAAAAACCCGCGGTCGACCAAATCGCTGGCAGAAATCGGTACCAGGATAATAATCTGGGAATGTGAGAAATACCGCCTCGTATAGTGAGTTTCGATGCTTGAAGTGAGACTATCCAGAAGTCGAGCCCATATGCGTGCCAACTCGCGTGCTAATATGCCGATTAAAGTCTCGTACTGTATCTTTACTTTGGATTGTAATAATAATTAGGATTACATTGTTTTCTAAAACAAAAAATGTGTAGTAACAAAACACTGTACTTCTTGTTACCATCATATTTTACTATTTGAACATAACTCTTTTATACACGTTTATATGAACAATGCATTGTTTCTTAGTCTGTTGTTGGCAAATGTAATAATTATCACAATCTCATTCATTGTGTTTCTATTTGTTACTTTTTTTAGAGCTCAAAAAGCCAGGGCAGAGTAAGTAGTTAATTATAATTCTTAGTATGATCCATGAAAGAAACAAACATACTTGTGAATGAGCTTCAATTTAATTATATATATTGAGAATATAATTATATATTGAGAAATAGTATGAATATGTTATGGTATGAGAAAATCAGGAATGAAGATATCAATGAAAGGTCTAAAAAATGGCCAATCGAGCAACAGTTTATGAATACTAAATGGAGTTGAATTACACACACTAAGAAAATCTAATGCATGCATATCTTGCATCAAATTGGTTAGATAATGATAAACACTAGATTTAGAAAGAGTCTGGTGTGTGTGAAAGCTAGACCAGAGGCAGACTGTAATAGTGATCATATACCTGTTGTGGGAAATCTTAGAGTAAAATTAAAAGCAACAAAACGAGCCTCAGTTAACATCAAGTTAAACTTAGATTTACTCAAATGAGACAAGAAGTTGCAAGACAAATATAAAATCACAATTCAGAACCCGTACAATGCAACAGAGAAGATGCAAAGTACTGATGAACAGTGGGACATGCTGAAAGAATCAATGCACAAAAATCAATAGAGTTCATACCACCTGAGAGGACTAATTGAAGAAAGAAATAGATAACAGATGACATTTTTCAGATAATGGATACAAGAAGAAAAAATAAAGATGAGTATAAGAGATTAAATAAAGAAATTGTAATAAAATGCAATGAAGCAAAAGAGGCATGGCTAAAAGAGAGATACAAAGAGAAAGCAATACTTCTTTGAAATAAATAACATTATGCATTTATTTTTAGATGTCTTTTTAAAATGTACAAATTATCATATTTGGTGTGTGTTTTTTTGGTTTTAGATTGCAGCAAGTCCGAAAGAGGTAAGTTAAATACAAGTTTCCCTAGATAACTTAGCGCCAAACATTAAACATCAATTCTGATATTTCTTCAGAATGTAGATAACTGAAATTTTAGCAATGAAATATCTATTGGCGTGTCTATTTCCTCTCTTTGTCGTCCGCGATCTCTCTTTCCTTTTAGTTTGCCAGTTGTAACCAAGTAGTCCAACTTTCCTCTTTTCATGATGTGCCCGAAAGATGTTAATTGTTTCTTTCTAATGTTTTTTAGGAGCTGCCTTTTTTCTAAAGATTATGAAGATCAAATGGCAGGGCAAAATATCCAGCTTTAATCTTCTAACATTCTTGAAAAGAATGCTCTTGATGGTGATTGGTGAGGATTCATTCTGACCAGGTGGCCAAACCATTTATGTTGGATGGATGTAGTGACAGAGACATATAACAACAAAGCAAAATCACTATAGTCCGTTTCAAATCATGTGCCCAACTTCAAAACGCTATTATGCAGTAAACATTTGTTAAAAACTGTTGAAATTTTCCAAATGTTATTATAATGCAAAATACCCTTTAAATGTATATTTAACAAATATCTTGCAGCTGCAGTTTTCTTAAAGCGGCGAATTTCTTTGATGTTTGTCAAAATTGTAAATTGTGAGGCCCTAAAGAATAGAAATTACCGTAGTTGCTGGTCTATGATTAATTTTCACTAGGTAAAGGCGTGGCCGTAATGGGGAAATAACTGGATAAGACAAAACACCAGAGGAATTATTGTCTGCTCAGTTCGAGGACGGACGATAATATCAAGGTATACCTGTATGTCCAATTTTCATAGTTGTGTGGTCCTGAAAAGGACCGTTTGTTGAACTAATTTAAGGTAATATAGGGGCCAACATTGTGGGGGCTATATACTTTCATTCTGAATCAGACGAGTCTAAAAGATTAATAACTGTTTGGGGTTGAACATTCCACAAACCATCATTTTTCCAATATTCCTCTTCCTGTTTTAAGACGTGGTCTTCACATTTAGCCCAATAATCTTTGTCTATATTTAATAAAGCGAGATTAGCAAGAGTCTTTACATCGCATATTTTGAATGCTGTATTTTCATCTGCCACTTGTCCTTTTAATTTTACCCAGATTAGTTCTATTGGATTTAAATGAGCATGGTAAGGTGGCAGCCTCAAACTTATATGACCGTGCTCTTGGATAATCTTATCTATTTGAAAAATATTTGTCCTCTGTTTTTGCTTTACTAGAGATAGTAATTCAGGTTTTAAGTACATGTTATTAAATTGTATGTGCTCCTTTGTGAGCCATATCTTAATAGCATCTTGTGTACTGGATGACGTCGGGACTTTATCTTCAAGTGCAACAATGTTGTGGTACGCTGCATTGTCCATTATTAGGCAAGATGGTCGATCTAGTGATGGGAGAACATAATTTTCAATCCATTGTCTAAATATGTGACCATTCATCTCAGAGTGATAATCCCGATTGTCTATGGATTTTGAAAGAAAAATGAGCTCTGCATTCTGTATTAGTCCATGTTGTCGACTACCTGCATGAGCAATTATCAAGCGCTGTCCTTTGCTGCTAGGTATTAATCTCTTAATCTTTCCATCTGATGACTGCCATTCCCTTTGGTTAGTGTGGTGAGCATTGATCCATGTTTCATCCAAGTACACAATATCATAACCTTGCTTGCGCACCTCTTTTACTTCACGTAAGTACTTGCTTCTCATGACTACTATATGTGGCTTCTCACAGATGATGTTTCGTCCATTGGAATACTTTCTGAATGTAAAGCATGCAGCTCTCACATTCCTCCATAATGTAGACTTTGATATTTCAATACTGTTGTTCTTTTTCAGCGATACTTTTAATTTTCTTATTGTAACAGTTTCATTCATACCCAACATTTTGCGAATTTCACTTCTAATAAGTTCACTGTCGAAATTATCCAACATTTTTGCTCTTCCTTGTGATTTTGTATATTTTGAACATTGACGGTCACGTGCTTGAATCCAGCGATTAAATGACCGTTTAGATAAATCCATAATGTGTCTTGTCCTATTCTCATGGTTTTCTAAAAATGAAATAATCTTCCTCGTTTAGCCTCTTTGCAAAAATAGCTATACATTTTTATTGCGATGTTTTGTAAACTGCAGAATTTCATTTTAAGACTCATGATAAATATTATGGTTCCACGTCTGCGCCGCTGAATGAAAGGAAATGGAACACACAGTGCCTCGTGTTTATTACAAGTGTCTAATTGTGTCAGAAAACCCACGTTGAAAGCGTGCAAAATCGTCAATTTGACAATGTATGGATTTTTACTCGCTATTTTTAACTTAAATACTGTAAACATTAAGTTTTGACTACATCAATGGGTCGTTATAAATTTATATAAATCAAATAAGCAACAATAATAACCAAATGTTTTTTTAAATGAAATTAATTCCCCGTTGGGTTCTAATCATTATAACTTTACATGCAAATTTTGAAAAAAACTTACAAATAGCGTTTAAAAAGATATCGATTTTAAAAGTTGGGCACGAGTTATGAAACGGACTATAATTCAGACAGTTTGAGCAGCTCAAGAAATGACATAACCTTGACACCTTTTAGGTATCAGTGAAAAGAGAAAATAAGAAGAAAAAAAGAATGTTCTTACAACGAACCAAACTCCAATTCATAATTGCAACACTTAGGAGTCGTAGACTAAGTTGTAAGGGCTATGTAAGTTGAATGGCATACATATGTATTACAAAACAAATATTATACAGCAAACTTCAATTTTACATATGTATATATATATATATATATATATATATATATATATATATATATATATATATATATATATTCAAATGCTATATAGCAATCATCAATTTTGGCCACGTAATGAGAAGAGAACAGCTGGAATATATTGTAACAACTAGGAAAATTGAGGGACGAAGAGATAGAGGGAAGCAAAGAGAAAATATATCAGACAGCTTAAGAGAATGACTGGCAGAAAGTCAACAACAGAAGTGATAAATAACTGTCGAGATCGTAAGTTGTGGAGAGACATGATCACATACACCAGCAGCCCCAGAAATTGATGATGATGACGGCATCTTAAGGACAGTAAGAGACCAAATGGCAGACCAGTGCTGAGAAATAAAGGATGTTTGCAGGGCTTGCTTGAGTGAATTCTCATATAATCATTCATTGGCATATACACATTCGAGGTAGCATTGATATTACATTTAGTGAGACAAAATGCGCGGGAAAAAATAGATGTGGTCAGGCACTACGAAAACATGTTGTTCATTTTGCTGTCGAATCTGTTTATTCAATATTGGCAGATTCAGCCACGAGAGAAGCTGTTCAGCAAAACAGCATCCAGCGCAAGACATAACTATTTTACAGAACTACTGATTTCGTTATGATTGCTTGTCACCAAACGTCTGTCAAGACGACACAAGTCATATTTATCTATATCTATATATCGCTAGTGTAAAAAGTAAAGTAAAGTACCCCCGTCACGCCAAGTGGCGTATAGGGAAATATGGTGTTAGTGACCCTATATTTTACAGACCTTCAGCACATGATTTTTTGGGGTAATGTGGTCAGTATTACGCCCGTGCTGCTTTTACTTTCCCAGAAAAAATCCGGTACCCATTTAAGGCTGGGTGAACCGGAGCCGTCGGTTGGGATCGAACCCTACCCCTTGTCCGTAGTAGTCCAGTTCACTAACCACTGAGCTATCACGGCTCCTACTAATTTTTAGGGAATTAGTAAAACCCAGGTGTCCTCGCCAGGATTACGAACCCCGGCTGTTGCCGTGGTAAGTCGCTAGTGTAATGTCTTCTAATATTTAGCCGCTGACAGCTTGTGTGAAGTGGTGACAGTTTCCAAATTACTTTCATTACCAGTATGCACGCATATAAATAAATCTGAAGAAATACTCTATTATAATCATTTGTTTGATTTTTGGGAGCAATGGGTGTTCCTTGTTCATTTTTGGTCGATTTTTTAATCTATATGACTTTTAGTTTTCTGTCGAGTCTAAAATAAATTATTTAACTTTAAATGTATTTAATGTCTTGTTTTTACTTTGAGTTTCATCATAATCGCATAATTTATTTCTTCTTTCATTTTCATAAATACATCTTTATGATAGTAAGGTGACTATTCGTCCCGGATTGTCCGGGACAGTCCCGGAATTTGACATTTTTTTAACCTTTGTCCCGGATTAGCTGCCGTACCGGTTTTGTCCCGATTTTGGCATATTTTTTAGCTTTTGTCCCGGATTTGATAAAAAATCATTTGGGACACAAACGTTTACCAATTTTGCCATTTTGGTATACGGCGTACATTTCTTCAATTAAAAAAAAATATTATTCCGTTGCTGTGTAGACAATTTTGTTTAATATCAAAACAGTAGAATGCGCTCCTAGTTTTAAATCTCGTATATATTCGTTTGTTACTAACTTTCACTTTCACTTTCGCAAAAAATGGCACCGAAGCGTAATTGTAGTTTTAATCAAGATTTACAAAAGGAATACCCTTTTATAAAAAAGTCTACATCGTCATCAGACTTCACTGTAAGATGTAATATATGTTCATCCGGGTTTACTATTAACCATAGTGTACGTGGTGATATTAAGAGCCACATAAATAGTGATAAACATAAGAGAGCCGTCGCTACTGCTGCATCAAGCTCGTCGTTGACAAATTTTTTTTCGAGCTGAACAGGTTGGTGACAAAGAAGAACAGTTAGCTGCTACAGAAGGTGCCTTTGCATATCATACAGTGATGCACAATCACACGTTTAGATCTATGGACTGCACATCAAAATTGCTTCAGGTAACTTTAGAACCAAAATTTGCTTGTGCACGTACGAAAACAGAAGCTATTATTCGGAATGTGTTCACACCCCATGCTCTAAACGAGTTGAGATGTGACCTAGAAAACGTAACATTTATCTCCATACTGACAGATGCCTCCAACCACAAAGAAATCAAGATTTTTCCTTTGCTTGTCAGATACTTTGATCGCAATAAGGGACTGAAAGTTAAAATATTAGAGTTGAAGTCATTGCCGGGTGAAACATCTGATATAGTAAGTAGTTTTCTTATTGACTGTCTAATTGAAAATGGTTTAGAACTGAAAGTAGTTGGATTAATTGCAGACAACACAAATTCTAATTTTGGGGGCGCTGAACGAAAAGGACAGAACACTGTTTTCACAAAACTGAAAGAAAACCTTGGACATAGTTTGATAGGTGTTGGGTGTGCTTGCCATATCTTCCACAACACTGTTCGAGCAGCTGCAGACATATTGCCTGTTGATGTTGAAATGACTATTGCAAAAATGTATCTGTACTTCAAATCATACACAGTTAGAGTTGAAAGTCTCAAGGAGTTTTGTCAGTTTGTCGACACAGACTTCCAGATGATTTTAGGTTATGCACAAACTAGGTGGCTTGCGCTCTTGCCTGCTGTTGAAAGGTTTCTTTACATGTTCCTGCCTCTAAAATCATATTTTCAATCTCAAGATAGATGTCCAGTTTTTATACAGGAATTCTTTGAAAACCCACTGTCTGAGGCATGGCTTATTTTGGTTCACAGTCAGGCATCCTCTTTCCACGAAGCAGTGCAGAAAGTAGAGGGACAGATGGTCACTGTATTTGAAGTCATTGACAACATCAATAGGTTGAAAGCTATCTTGGAGTCCAAGCTGGAAGACGGCTTCTTGCCATCACGAGTTCAGATAATCCTTAAAAAGCTGGAAATGGAAGGATTTCCACGTGATGATGTGAACAAGTTTAGCGCCAGTGTTTCTCCATTTTATGAAACAGCTTTAAGTAATTTGAAGAAATGGGCTGCAGATAATTTTCAAAACCTAGAGTCTTACAGCTGGGTAATGCTGAACAGAACACCAAATTGGGAAGATATTGAGAAGTCTTCATCATTAGTGAGTCAAACAGTGCCTTCAGTCGACTTTCCAGAAAATGAAATGTATGACGAATATGTCTACACGAAACAGTTCGTTACTTCACAAAAAAATTAGTGAGTGGAGTCTTAATAAAACATTACCAGGGCAGCGTTGGGTTGAACTAGCTTCCCACTTCAGAAACAATCATGTGCCCGTTTCACATATTCTGAAGTTGGCAGAGTTCTTTTTGTGTCTACCTGGAAGAAATGCTGCAACAGAACGAGTGTTTTCTCTGATGAACAGTTTGTGGACAAATGATAAAACACAACTAGGTGTTGAAACTTTAAAAGCCATGTTGATCACCAAAGTGAACTATGAGGGAACATGTGTCGAATTTTATAAGATGCTGCATACAAAGAAGGACATTTTACAGAAAATTCACTCATCTGAAAAGTACAGCATCTCTGTTTCACCTTCAATTTAAGTGAGTATCACTGTTTTTTTTTATCTCCTGATTATCCTGATAGCGTATTGTAGGTCTATATCAGTGGTGGCCAACTTGAGGTTGCCCGAGGGCCGGATTAAAGCCAAGGCCAAGACCCGCGGGCCACACTTAAGAATATCGTCAAAAATGACAGTAGGGACCTATGCGATATAGTAATATATAAATAATGCTTGCACTTTGACTACATATTTGATTTGTAACAAATCCATTAATTATTCATTTTAAAATTACCTTTAATGTCTCAGTGCGACGATTGTGACTTGTCACAGCTTTCCACCAGAGATTTGAAGTCCACTTCCATTTTTGACGTGGCGATTCGGAGAGTATGGGACAATGTCGAATCGGTCATTCTGTTCCTGGTCTTAGATTTAATTAACTTCATGGAAGAGAATGTTGTCTCGCAGAGATATGTGCTGACGAATATAGAGCACATCTTTAGTGCCCATTTTCTCAGACACGGGTAACGTTCATTTGGTAGCAACTTCCAGAAGTCAGCTCCTAATGCCTTTACAGTACTGAGGAAGGGGTCACACTGAAGGTCACACAACTCTAGTTGAAGATCTGATGGCTGGCACTCCACTGTGCACTTAATTGGGTTATTAAAAAGTTCCGTTTGCGGACGAAACATTTCAAAATCTTGAAATCGTCGATCAAATTCACAAATCAAATGTTCAATGTCAGCTGCGTACTTACTGAAGTTTGCACTTTCTATCTCTGACAACAACTGCTTACAACTTGAAAAATGGAACAGATCATTTTTTTTGCAAAGAAAGTCTAAATAGATTCAGCTTCTTTTTAAAACCATCAACATATCCCATCAATTGAAAAATGGTTTGCTTTTCCCCTTGTAGCTGCAAATTCAATATGTTCAAATGTTGTGTGATGTCTGTGAGATATGCCAGATTATGAAGGAAATTAATGTCTTTGAGTGCATGTTGAAGATCAATGGAGCATGGTAAGTTCTCTCGCAGGAAGTCATAAATGTCATTCTTCAGTTCAAAAAATATTATTAAACATTTCCCTCGACTAAGCCATCTTACTTCTGTATAAAGCAGGAGATCACCGTAGCTAGAATCTACTTCCTCTAAAAATGATAAAAACTTCCTGTGATTTAAAGACTGGTGTCCTCCTCTTATCAAATTTGTTATTTTCACAACAGTAGCCATGGTGTCTTTTAGATTTATGGACTTTGCACAAAGGGCCACTTGATGAATTATGCAATGCAATGTAGGTACGTTAACTTTGTTTTGCTTTAGAAGTCCAACAAAACCAGTATTTGAACCAATAAAAGCTTTGCAACCATCAGTACACACTGCAGACAACTTTCCAAAACTACCTACTTCATCTACGGCACTATGAACTGCAGAAAATATGTCTGTCCCTCTACAAGTGTCATGCAAAGAGCAAACTTTCAACAATTCTTCAATAACAGTAAAATCCTCCTGGATAACTTTAACAAAAATAAGAAGCTGGCAAGTGTCAGTGATGTCAGTACTTTCATCAATCGCGAGCGAAAAATATGAGCAGTTTTCAATACAAGATTTTAAACTTTGAGACAGTTGCAGACTGATGTCTTCTGTTCTTCTGGCTACAGTTTGTTTTGAAAGAGGCACAGATTCAAATTCTTTGGCTATTTTTTCTTGACCGAATGCCTTTGCCATTTGAATCGCACATTTCTTCACAAAATTTCCGTCAGTAAAGGGTTTTTTAGATTTTGCAAGCTCATAGGTAACTGTGGGTGTCCGGTTAGCGCAATCGATAGGCGGTTGGCTTACCACGGCAACAGCCGGGGTTCGTAATCCTGGCGAGGACACCTGGGTTTTACTAATTCCCTAAAAATTAGTAGGAGCCGCGATAGCTCAGTGGTTAGTGAACTGGACTACTACGGACAAGGGGTAGGGTTCGATCCCAACCGACGGCTCCGGGTTCACCCAGCCTTAAATGGGTACCGGATTTTTTCTGGGAAAGTAAAAGCAGCACGGGCGTAATACCGACCACATTACCCCAAAAATCATGTGCTGAAGGTCTGTAAAATATAGGGTCACTAACACCATATTTCCCTATACGCCACTTGGCGTGACGGGGGGTACTTTACTTTTACTTTTTATAGGTAACTGTATATGATGCAATGATCGATGACTCTTTAATTTTATTGCCCTTTGTATACATACTTTGCTGTTGATTCAACTTTGTCTTCAGCTGTTCAAACAAAAGCTTCCTAGCTTCAATGCTATGTTTCTCATACATGTTTTGATGATGTGTGGCATAGTGCCGTTTTAAATTATATTCCTTCAAAACGGCTAACACTTGAACGCAAATTAAGCACTGAGGTTTACTATCCTTATTGAAGATGAACAAATAATCTAATTCCCATTCAGGTTTAAATATGCGATTTTCACAATCAACTTTTCTACGTTTTAACATGATTTAATACAAAATCTCACATCAAAGTTAAAAGTCACAGAATGTTGGTCCACTATCGAAAATAAGTCCAGATTTGACAGTTATACACAGACTTGTGTTTGACAATGAAATCAAAAGATTGTGACCAAATAAACACGTTGCAGTCATTTTATGGACAAGACAAGACGATGGGATCAAAGGGAATGAAGACGAACAGTGAAACATTTTGAATGTAACTTCAAAGACAGAATTAGAGCTACGAAGTCCCCTCACCCCTGTCCCTCCCAACCTCATTAACCCCTTACCGCGAAATGAAAGAGCCACCACAAGTCCAGACGACAAATGTTGAGCCAAAGATCTGACGCTATCACCGCACTGACAATAAAGCAACTTTGCGGTACCAACTCGAAGCAAAGACTTTGAATATTGTCGGCACCATTAGTTGTGCAGTGTGTGTGTGTGTGTGTGTGTGTGTGTGTATGTGTGTGTGTGTGTGTGTGTGTGTGTGTTTTATTTGAAATTATGTTGCCAATCTAGCTGTTGCGAGAAATTGACAGAGATTTTCAAATTGTGTATTCTTGAACGATAGAAGAGTTAACTCCGACACGGATTAAAACCAGGAGAAATCCGCTATTAGGGGTAAAAAATGAAGTAAGTCCGTGGAGCTTCGCGGGCCAAGAAAACTAGGCCCGCGGGCCACCATTTGGCCACCCCTGGTCTATATTATTAGATGTTTTAAAATGTATGTATTATTCACTTGAAAATGACAGCAAGAAGAAATGTAATTTTATTGCTGGAAAATTGAAGTAAAATTATTCCGTCCCGGAATGGGATTTCAAAAATATGGTCACCTTAATGTTAGAGACACGAATGAGAAACAAAACAACTACAAAAACCATTAGAATAGTCTCTATAAAACCAATATTGGTAGCAAATGTCTCACCCGGGACATAAAAGGTTTGCAGTGAAATTGTGAAACTGTGAGTGTCATTTTTTTTTCTTCTTTTCTCTTTCTCACTGATACCGAAAATGTGTCGTGGTTTATATCATTTGTCGCTCTTGAGCTACTCGAACTGTCTGAATTAGTGATTTTACTTTGTTGTTGCATGTCTGTATCACTGTATCTATCCATCTTTTTCTATGTCTTCCTATTGGTCTTTTCCCATGCATTCTCAAGAAGAACGCCCTTGATGGTGATTGGTGAGGATTCATTCTGATCAGGTGGCCCAACCATTTATGTTATTGTTGCTCTATATATTCTTGGCAGGGTTTTATTCCTACCAT
This sequence comes from Megaustenia siamemsis, assembly GCA_032433765.1. Taxonomy (NCBI): domain Eukaryota; kingdom Metazoa; phylum Mollusca; class Gastropoda; order Stylommatophora; family Ariophantidae; genus Megaustenia; species Megaustenia siamemsis. The sequence goes on from JAVIAB010000046.1 coordinate 13,806,054, forward strand.
TTTTCTTATGGTTTCATTTGGTATTCTATCTCTTTTTGTGTTGTTTGTTACTTTTCTCAAGCATCGCATCTCACATGTATTGATCTTTCTTAAATGTGATTTAGAAAGGGTCCATGTTTAACTTTCATAGCACAAAGTTGGTATGAAAATGTTATTTATCATTTGTTGTTTAGCTGCTATAAAAATGAGTTGATATATTAACAATGGTGAAAGCTGGTATGTGATAGCATTTGCTTTTGTATTCTCATGTCAAATTCTCTGTCGTTATTTTTTATAAAAAATATATATAAATTATCACCTCTGAAATTCTATGCGTTCTTTTATTTATAGCTGCCCGAAGGCCGCAGGAGTGTAAGTTGTTAATTAGACTTCATCAATAATTGATCTCCAAACAATTAAATGCAAACGCCAATAACCTTATACTTGAATGTAGATAAGTGATTTATTGCCTGGATATATTTATTACTTGTCTCATCACACTTTTAATAGAGGGGGCGAGGCAGAGCATTAACCGCTTCTCGCTTCTGAGGATGATTTCACTTGAAAGCTCGAGAAAGACTAAACTCAAGGGGACAGTATCACAGAAACACTACAGACTAGGATAGTAACAACAATCAATGCAGCATATTCGTGTCCAGGCACGTAAACTCTAGCCTGCAATAAAGATTCAACAGGATTGTGTGATGTCTGAAAAAAGAACAAATACATTTTGTGCTAAAATAGAAAGACATGTAGCGATCACCATCATCATCAAGTACCGGGCCTGCCGGCGTAGGTGATTATGTCTCTCCACAGCTTCCGATCGTGGCAGTTATTTATTATTTCTGTTGTTGAAAATGGTATAGACTATACACAAATACAAGTCTATCGCATAATTACCATATAAAATAATGGTGGTAAGTTGTTAAATAAAACGGTGTATAAGAAATTAACCTGAGAGCTGCAGAAGCTGTTTTTTTAATTATTCAACCCAACTTCGGAGGGCCAAACAAAGGGACATGTGTAAATACTGCAATATTTGCCTATGAACAACAAGAGAGCTTCCACGCAAGAACTGAATCTTTCGGTGCTGCAATTTATCTAGAGGATGCCTACAACAGATTGGGTTCCTGATGTCTCAGGTTCTTGAGTTCAAAACCAATCATAGTCTTTGTAATTAGATTTATACGACCGTTTTGTAACAGAAGGTGGTAACTAAATGTGGTGCATGGACAATGACAGTTCACTGTATCCTTTCACATGGTTCACCATTATCAGTTATGTTATTCAACACATACGCTGTAAAACTTTCTAGCTGTTTAAATCTTAGTTCGAGGCAGAACATTGTTTAACGCTGATGATATATTGGTATATCACAAGGGCAGAGACAGGGCGAGTTTTGCGGGAGAGCTTCAGATAGAGCTGTATACATTGTATATGTGTATGTTGCCTATTAAGACAAGTATCTCCCCGAGAGGGTAGGGCTGAATACTTGCGTTGCACTAGTCTATACCAGTTTCGGCAGAGGTATCAACTAATTATGGCGTCAGTTCTCATTGACAATAGCGGTCATTATACTACCGGTATAGTTATTTGATAATTCCTCCAATCCCTCATCAAACAACTCACCACACGAGTGTCATCTGAACGTGGTGTAATGTTGCTTGCTTTAACGCGTTTTTACTGAACGTCACGAACACATTTATTTTTAACTTCTAAAGTATAACTATGAAAGTGGGGTGATCTAGTCTAACAACAATATTTTATTTTCAATTTCGTGCCAGGGCACCCGAATGTAATAGGTAAAGTGCATAGTGGCAAACTGGCAAGTTTAGCTGAGTGCAGAAGGATAATGGATCGCATTTACATTCTGAATGCCCTAAGGGAAAGGGGAAAAAACCGCTAAAACGTACTCTTAATCCGCATCCGCGAACAGAGTGCACGAATATCATCATGTTAAGGGTCCAGACTCCACTTGGGAGCGCTATATTGAAATCCAAAGTAGTTTTAACAACCAACACAACACCGGTATTGTTAGTCGCTTTACGTTGAGAAATATGATTCGGGGGAGAACTTAGCAATTATTAACTTTTCAATGTGCAATGAGGATGACCTATGGACTAAAATTAACTCTGCTAAACTAAACTAAACAAACTGCAGTATGAGAAGATCACAAGTACTGGTAAGACAGGATCACACGTAATAATATGGCAAAATCACCAACAAGCGAAATATCGCAAGTAGAGGTAGACAATTTGCGAAATATCGCAAGTAGAGGTAGACAATTTGCGAAATATCGCAAGTAGAGGTAGACAATTTGCGAAATATCGCAAGCAGAGGTAGACAATTTGACCATCATTAAAAAAAAAAACATCTAATGTTAAAGCTCTGCTGGCCTGCAGTGACAACAGAAACGAAGGTTTTGACAGATATACAAAAGAAAAAACAAGCAGGCAAGATAAAGTACATTGGAAATGTCGGCCAGGAAAAAAGGGTTTCTGCAACATGTACATCATCATCATCAAGTACCGGGCCTGCTGACGTAGGTGATCATGTCGCTCCAGAACTTTCGATCTCGACCGTTATTTATGATTTCTGTTGTTGACTTTCTGCCAATCCATTCTCTTAAGCTGTCTGGTATCTTTTCTCTCTGCTTCCTTCTATCTTTTCGTACCTCAATTGTCCCAGTTGTTACAATATATTCCAGCTGTTCTCTTCCCATTACATGGCCAAAAAAAGTATGATAGTTTCTTCCTAATATTGGAAACTAGCTCTGTTTTTGCTTTGGCAACATGTACATATATAAATACAATTCATGAAGAGTAAGAATTGATGTCTGGCAGTCTAGGATAACCGTAAAAAACATGAGATTCGCTGTGTTCTCTCCGAACTTTAACCTAACCTTGGCAGCTAAAGGTCAAAAGAGTAAACCAAACGGTCTCAGCAAGCAAATATTGTTAGATGCTTGAAGTGAATCCCAAGACCAGCAACGGAGTTCGTGCTTGTAGGACAACATTCTCTTCGGAAGGTCTCATTTTTTTTTTTTTTTTTTTTTTTTTTTGGGGGGGGGGAGAAGATTGCAGTACCCATGAGTGTGTTCGAACTGAAGTGATTCCAATGTATTTTAACATAACAGTGGAGGTTTGGTAAACTTGAGTTACACTGTCGGTATCAGGGCATGAAGAACCCGGTTCAAAGCCCACCAACATTAGTGGAAATTTATATTTTTTTCAAAAAATAAAAAAAATTTATAAACCATTGTTTTATATGACGTCATCCTTCCATGCTTTCTTTAGTTGTGAGATCAGACGTCTAGCCCTCTTTAATAACGGCAATAAACAGGAGGCCTCGTGTGCACACGCACACATTAAACAACCACTGGCAGTTACAATTGTCAAAAGTAGGTCATAAAAAGGTCCACAGCCTGGGCAACAATGTCAAGAGAAAGCAACCCACATCGTGGTTCCCAGGACGTGCTACGGAGTTCGTGCAAGCGAGCCTGGACTCCCCTTGCATTTTCTCGAGATTATCGGGGGTGGGGGGGTGGGGGGGTGGGGGTAACGGAGCACCCATGTATTCATCTGTGTGCAGTGCTGGTGTCCATCAAAAACAACATAACATACTGAAAATACACTGCTTTCAACAATCATTGGTTTGATTCTTCAGTTGTGTCATGAATCCTTGCCAACATCTGCAACATTTTTTTAAATTTGTTATCATCAGATGATTGCCCGTTTGAAATTGTGTATAAATATTACTTTGTTATAGAATTGCATAAATAGATATTTCTCATTATTACTATTAGTTTTCTAATCATCGCAGATAATGTATTTCTTTCAAAGCCGATAACACCAAGGCATAAACAGACCGCGCTAACAGAAATGAGTGTTAAAATTCGCAACCATTCTGCCCTTTTGATCATAATTAACAAGTGATATTTGACGGCTGTGTTGATTAGAAATAAGAAAAGAAAAGAAAAAAAGATTGGAATTTTTGAAAATCTCACAAAACGCATTTGTAAATATTTGTATAATGTGCTTCATTCTGCCATTGATATTGCATGTGATGCTTGTTTTTTTTCATATAGAGTCAACATAGCGGATTCCAAGTAAGTTCTAAACCAGACTTCAAAAGAAACATTACACTAAATAAAGCTACATCAATAGTGAATGAGCTAACATCTGAATGTAGATAGCGCAGTTGTTAGACAAAAAGTGTATATTTTTGTCTAGATTTAAAGGGTCGTTAAAAACCAATAGGCAAAGAGATAGAACATATCAGCAATATAATATATTCAAATGGCAGCCACCAATGTGATATACTAGCACTAAAATATTAAACTGTAACTACCCATACATTTGGGGAGCCGCGATAGCTCAGTGGTTAATGAACTGGATTTCAAAGGAAAAGAGGTAGGGTTCGATCCCAACCGACGGCCCCGGTTCACCCAGCATTTAATTGGTACCGGATTTTTTGTGAGAAAGTAAAGAGTCACGGCGCAATGCCGACCACATTACCCTAAAAATCATGTGCCGAGGGTCTGTAAAATTCATGGTCACTAACACATTATTCGTATACGCCACTTGGCGTGACGCGGGTACTTTACTAGTTTTTTTTTTTACCCATGCATTTTCATACCAAGAAATAAAGAACTGGGGATAGATAACACATCATAAGAAATAATAGCAGCAGCAGGAGAGACAGGGGTGCAATGGCTGTACAGAATATTTAATGCAGCATGGCACCAGCAACAAGCCCCAGAAGACTGGCAACAGGTAATCATCATACCAATATGGAAAAAGAAAGGTAGCAAAAGAGACTGCAATACATATAGAGGTATATCTCTTTTCAGCCATGTAGGAAAGCTATACGCCTAAATCTTGGAAAAAAAGGCTGAGACCAATAATAAAACTACAGTTAAGCGATTCTCAAATGGGGTTCCGAAAAAAAACAGAGGATGTACGGACGTACTATTCACATTAAAACAGCTTGCAGAAAAAAACGACATAACGCAATCAAAACTTTTGCATAGCCTTCATTGACCAGGAAAAAGCATTCGACAGAGTAAACAGAGAACAACTGTGGGAGATACTAACATACGGAGTAAACCAACATCCAACCAACCTTATTAAAAGTCTCTACATCAACAGCAGCTGCAGGGTCAGAACAGCAGCAGGCTACACAGACCACTTCGAAGTTAGATCAGGTGTAAGACACGGTAGCGTACTATCCCCCCTACTGTTTATTGCATACATGGACCATATAAGCAAGCTAGCCAACCCATCAGAGACATAGATCAACGAGCTTTTATTTGCAGACGATCAGACACTAATACATGAACCAATAGAAGACCTACAAGAACACTTAAACAAACTCAACAGTTCTGGCACAAAATACAACATGAAAATCAACATCAACAAAACAGAAGTCATGAATGTCGCACAAAAATAAACAGAACATCAACATAACTATAGAAGGCAGACACATAAAAACAAGTAGAGGAATTCAAATACCTAGGAAGTCTAATGACAAACGATAATTCTCAAACAGCAAAGATAGAATCAAGAAGCAACAAAGCTTGTCAAATCATCGGACAGTTATCACCACTATTGCCCAACAAGGAAATAACTCTGGAGACAAAACGAGCACTATACAATACAATCTTCATCCCAACGTTGTGCTACCAATGCCAGACCTGGACCCTAGATGCAAGAACAATAAAACAAATAACCTCTACAGAGATGAAATGTGTTAGACGAATGACAGGAAACAGTCTGTGCGATAGGATCAGAAATAAAGAACTGAGTAAAAAGCTAGGAATGGCCCCCGCCATAGTTAATAAAAGGAAACAACAGATAAAATGGTTTGGCCACGTGACAAGACAGAAAGATCAAAACACAACACAACGAGTCTTCAAAAAACGTTGTGAGAACACCAGACCCAAGGGTCGACCACTAAAAAGATGGATCGATGGAATATTAGAAGCACTAGGAAACGTAACAGCAGCAGAGGCGAACATAAGAGCAAAAGACCGCAAATTATATCTCCCTTCGACGTGGGAGGCAGATGCGGAAGAAAATAATAATAAGAATAATATACATTTTCATTTGATACATGACTACTATTTGACAAAAAGAAAAGTAGATATAAGAGGGTATATCAAATTGTGGAGATACAAGTTACATACATAAAATGGGCAAGATAACAAGTAACAACAAGTGAAGGTAATACAGTAAGTAAAGATGTCAAGTAATAGGAAAAACAAGAACACATGTAGCAGTAAGTAAATATGACAAGTAACAGGGAAAACAAGACCACAAGTAGAGATAATTAAATATGAAAAGTAACGGGAAAAACAAGAAAACAAGTAGCAGTAAGTATAAATGATACATAATGGAGAAAACAGGAACACAAGTAGCAGTAAGTAAGTATATAACTAATGGACACAAATAAGAACACAAGTAGCAGTAAGTAAATATGATACCTAATGGAGAAAACAGGAACACACGTAGCCGTAAATAAATATGAGGAGCTGAAAACTAAAAAAGTGAAAAGTAAATTATCTATCTATAAAAGTATATTTAAAATGACTTATCTGGAGAGACTGTGCTGTCCCGCGTGGTGGGATCCATCCAAATGAACGGTCCACGCATCCGCATGAGGAAACCGTCACGTGGTATGACCAAGAGCAGTCTAGCGAGACACATACCAGAAGTCGTGAAATTACAACTGTAGGTGGTAAATGGATAAGGGGAGAACAGGAGGGGGAGAGATGAGCGACTAAACAGCTACGTAAACAAAAGGCGTTGGACAGAGGATGAGGCAGTGGTACAGTAAACTAGCCCGAGAGAGACATGTCCTTGTACAATTAAAATATCAGAGGAAGAAAGAATGTCTGAGTTAAGTGGCCTAATCTAGGGACTGGAACAATAAAGGAAGATAACCAGGTGGAGATAACTAGCAAAATCTAGAGATGAGGATAAGAGAGTAGCTGTAGGCAAGCAGCTACAGAGCACCAGAGAAATGGTGAACAAAAAGGCAATGTGGTGAACTGGGAGATGATAAAGAGATGTGATGCACTAAAAATGGATTTCTAAAAGTGGATGAATAGGGGTGTAGATACATAGAGGGTTGGGGGGAGGGGGGGGTCGGAGTTTTGACGTATAGTGAAGAAGAAGTGGTATCCCAAAAGTTGAGAGAGTAAATAAATTATGCACCGGAAGAGGAGATATAGAGATGAAGAATAAGAAACAGGCATATTAGAAGTTGATAAGTGGAGAAGTTATAGGCCAGAAGTAGATAGATAGAGAAGGAACATGTATATAGGTAAAACTAGGAAAAATAGAGAAATAGAAAGTGGTCCGCTGGAAGTTTGTACTTAAAGAGGTAGAGAAGTTGGAAAATGGTGAATCTGAAGTGGATACAAAGATAGATGTTGTATAAGTGGCTGATGAATAGACAGGTGGAGTCCTAGAAGTGGATTCCGAGTGAATATTGGGATAAGTGTAGTACTGGATCGGTAGACCTAAAGAAGTGGTGACTGCAAATGAATAGAGGAAAGGGGTAGACTAGAAGCAGATCAAAAGACAAATGATGTGTTAGACATAGAAATATAGAAATGAGCGGAGAAATGGTGCAGCCATCAAGGAATAGGAGTATATATATATATATATATATATATATATATATATATATATATATAGTAATAGGGAAGTGGTGAACTAGAAAGTAGTCCGTTGAGAGGTGGTGTACTAGATGAATAAGACAAGAGAATGGGTTACTGTCAGTGCATAGGCAGAGACGGGTTAGACTAGGATTAGAAAAGACAGAAGATGTGAAATAGGTAGTGCATTATAGAGGTGGGAGGGGGACTGAGAGGATCCTTCAGAGGGAAAGAGATACACTGATGCCACGAGGGGTGAGAAAACACCAACGGTCGATCAGGCGATTCTCTAGAGCAAATTAACGGTGGCTGTCAGATGAACATGATAGCAAGCCAGTGACCAGGACTTAAGCTGAACAACGATGACCCCTAGAGTTAAAGTTGGCTGCTACGCAGGTGTGCATCCCTGGTGATATTATATAGATGTTCACGGCATCTATAACAGATACAAGTTCATTTTTCACCAATGTAGGTCAACTTGCATCGCTTGCAAATGATGGCATAAATGGTGTTGCGCGATGTGCTATTGAATCGGTCTCTGATCTCGAAAGGACCATGGGAAAGAGAACAGTATCCACCCGGAGAACGTAGTTACAAGTATTGTAAACTATGCGGTTGCAGCGGGTAGTACCCCGATGGCTAAGGGGAGAAGCTAACAAGAAAGTCACGACGGTTCCGGTCACGCTTAAAGGCCACGAATGGGGGATCGGGGAAGAGAGGACGGGTAGTGGAGTGAGATCGGTGAATAGGGAGCTAGCGGTGAATGATCATAATCACTGCGTAGGGTGATGGGATAGGTGAGGGCGAGCACTACTCTGTCTAAGGGGGGATGAGTAGAGGTGGTGAGAGTAGTCTGACGTGAGGTGCGGAGAACTCGACGGAGAAGAGGGAGAGGAGCTGCTTCAGTATAGATGCGTAGACGGTAGAAGTCGAGTATGAGGTGGGCATTATGTAGGAAATCTTCATCGTCTTGGCAAATGCGACGAAGTCTGAGAGGCTGAGAATAGCTAAGAGAGTTCTTACAGAATGTAGGGTGAGAAGAGTCATAGCGGAGGAAACAATGATAGTCGGTAGTCTGGTAGAAGACTGATGTGATAAAATGAGAGGTACCTAAGGAGACTGTGATATCTATGAAAGATACGGTGCAGGTAGAAATGTGGTAGGTGATGTGGTGGAGGTAGAATTGTGGTAGGTGATACGGTGGAGGTAGAAATGTGGTAGGTTCTACGGTGGAGGTAGAAATGTGGTAGGTGATACGGTGGAGGTAGAAATGTGGTAGGTGATGTGGATTGAGGGAAGGAAATGTGGTAGGTGATGTGGATTGAGGGAAGGAAATGTCGGACATATTCGATGAATTGCAATGATCGGAGGGGATCGTACGGGAGGAGCTAGCGGGAAGTAGTCCCACCTGAATGAACTGGAGAATCATACGGGAGGAGCTAGCCGGAAGTAGTCCCACCTGAATGAACTGGAGAATCATACGGGAGGAGCTAGCCGGAAGTAGTCCCACCTGAATGAACTGGAGAATCATACGGGAGGAGCTAGCCGGAAGTAGTCCCACCTGAATGAACTGGAGAATCATACGGGAGGAGCTAGCCGGAAGTAGTCCCACCTGAATGAACTGGAGAATCATACGGGAGGAGCTAGCCGGAAGTAGTCCCACCTGAATGAACTGGAGATATGCATTCTACCTTCCCGCCCCTGATGATGTCACTGTCTCCAATAATACCCGAGTGCGATGTACGTACCTCCAGTTCAACTTTTGGGATACCACTTTTCAGTCACTAATCGTTTAACCCACCCTCCCCCCTATGTTTCCCCATGCGGCCTGCCTGGACCGTTCATTTGGGTGGATCTCACCACGCGGGACAGCACTGTCTCTCATGCTAAGTCATTTTTAATATACTTTTATAGATACATAATGTACTTTTCACTCTTGGATTTTCAGCTCCTTATCATTTCACTATACTTACGTTTTTATATATCTCTACACTGCACCTATCCTCCAACATGTAACACATCTCTTCTTCATCTCATCATCATATCTATCATCTCTCCGTCACCTCTTCCTAACTTTATCATCCGACATGTAGCTATAGATACTGAAGGGAGGTCAAAAAGTAATGCACACCAATTTTTTCCTCGGCTAATAATAAAGATAGGAATATGAAATTGTGCACACTTGGAATATGAATGTTCCAATTATGTTCACCAAATTGCACAGCATTCTGATAAATATTACACAATCTATGAACCGTTAAAATGGAGCTTGTCAACAATGTCCGTTACAAACAGCGAATTGTCATAGAATTTCTGGTTGCGGAAAAAGAAACTGTGGCAAACATTCATAAACGACTGTGTGCAGTGTACAAATGTTCTGCAGTCGATAGGAGCACAGTTAGTCGCTGGGTTCGGAGAATTAAAGCTGCAGAAAGTGTACGAGTGGAGCTGCATGATTTACCGCGTTCTGGACGTGTTGCCTCGGCTACCAGCACAGACATGTTAAACCGGGCTGATGCCATTATTCGTAAGGATAGGCGTATCACTAGTCAGCAATTGGCATTGCAGCTTACAGTCAGCAAGAGAAGTGCAATCGCAATTTTTAAAACTCTCGGATATTCAAAGATTTGCGCTCGATGGGTTCCTCGGTGCCTAACAAATGATCACAGAGTTCAAAGGAAAACATTCTGTTCTGAATTGTTGGAGCGTTTCAGTGTTGAAGGAGAAATGTTTTTGTCAAAAATTGTTACCGGTGACGAAACGTGGGCACATTATTATGAGCCTGAAACAAAAATGCAGTCAATGGAATGGCATCATCCGCAGTCACCAAAAAGAAAAAAATTCAAAACATCTCCATCAGCCGGAAAGGTGATGATCACTGTCTTCTGGGACATTGATGGTGTGATTCTTGTTGATGTAATGACAAGAGGTGAGACAATCAACTCGACAGCTTACATCAATACACTGACAAAACTCAAAAATCGGTTCCACAGAGTTCGGCCTAATAAGCCATCTGCAGATTTGTTGCTTCAACATGACAATGCACGCCTTCACACAAGTCTGGTAACACGGGAAGCAATCAACAAATTTGGTTGGACTGTACTGCCCCATCCTCCTTACAGCCCTGATCTGGCTCCCTCAGATTTCCATCTGTTTGGACCACTCAAAAAATTCCTGCGTGGGACACACTTTGACAATGATGAGGATGTAATCCGTGCAGTTAAAAAATTGCTACGCGAGCAGGACAAAACTTGGTACAAACGAGGCATTCATGACCTAGTTTCGCGTTGGCGTAAGGCAATACGCTTGGACGGAGATTATGTTGAAAAAAAGGTAGTGTAAAGGGGATGTTCAGCCACAATCTGTGAAAATTTCACACATTTTGCCCGAATAGTTTCCGAGAAAAAAATTGGTGTGCATTACTTTTTGACCTCCCTACGTATTTGTGCCTCAACATTTGTTGTCGTTGTTCCCGTATTCTGAAGAAGCCCGCATGCCGAAACGTTAGTATTTTGTTGTGTTCCTACTTTGTATAGCTGTAACCATACCTATGGAGTGTATACCACACCCCACTACTGGCTCCTAGCAGTAAGTAAATATGATACATAATGGGAAACGCAAGAACACAAGTGGCAGTATGTAGATAACAAGTACTGGGGAAAACAGGAACACAAGTAGCAGTATGTAAAGATGTCAAGTATTGGAGAAAACAAGATTACAAATAGCAGTAAGTAAACATGTCAAGTATTGGAGAAAACAAGATTACAAATAGCAATAAGTAAACATGTCAAGTATTGGAGAAATCAAGATTACAAATAGCAGTAAGTAAACATGTCAAGTATTGGAGAAAACAAGATTACAAATAGCAGTAAGTAAACATGTCAAGTAAAGGGTAAAGCACTTAAATACCTCATCAGACGTTGAAGTTATATGAATTACAAAATCATGGCTGACGTAAACAAATTGGACGACTGAAAAATAATACCGGCGACGAAACATTCCCAGAGTAAAAAAGTTGTTCACAATATCATAATCATTATCATCATCGTCATCATTATCATCATCATCATCGGGTGCCATGTAAAGTAGGTGATCATGACTTTGCACAGATGTCTATCTCTTTGTTATTTTTTTAAAATTGTGTTTATTTTCTCGCCGCCAACTCCTAAACTGGCTTGTAAAGGTGAATGTCTTGTGACGTTTGTAGGGCATCAATACTTTCATTATCTCTCTCTCTCCTACCAAGCTGGTCTACTTCTTGACTGCCTAACAAATCTCAGCTCATTAATTCCTCATTATTAACTCGGTCTATCGTTCGTTTGCGTTCAATTTGGAAAAATAACTACAATGCAGTTATTGTTCATTACTTCTCAGTCTTGTTAAGTTCATGATATACCCAGTTTCGTCTCTAGACTTCAGACGTTATAACGGATTGTGTCATTGCTGTACAGGACATACACTGTCAATTTGCTAAGACGATGAAGATTTCCTACATAATGTCCAGCTCATGCTCGACTTCTTCCGTCTATGACTCTATCCTGAAGCAGCTCTCCTCCCTACCCTTCGTCGAGTTCTCCGCACCTCACGTCAGACTGCTCTCATCCCCTCTACTCAAATCTACTACACCCAGCGATTAACAAAATGTACATCCGGATAGTTCATATTATTGTTCTATTCAAAGTTTTGGATTCTTTTCTTAAAAAAAAAACACAAAAAAACATTGTTCGCAGTTTATGATGACAACTTCCGGGTCGCTCTAACGGCCGTTACATGTGGCACGACTCCATGCGCAGGCGTCGGATCCTAGTGAACCTTGTGGTCGGTGAATATTCCACAAGAAAAGTTGTCCCAACAAATGATGCCAGGTGTCCACTTCTGTGATACACACAATTCGACCGTCGCCATTCACAATTTAATCTCACGCCTGTTATCTCTGTGTTTATGGCATGTTAATCACAATTGTTTGTGTACAGTTCCTGATTGTTTATTTCGCGTGGGAAAAAATTATGTTGATTTTCCTCATATGAACTAATGACAGCCTGCATTAAATTACACTGTGCACTATTTTAATCAGTTTTCAAATGTTATAATTAATAACATTGATATTGTTTGTCCTTTTCCTTAGCTTAGAAAGTGCACTGGCCGCTGCGTAAGTTGTTAACTAGAATAGATAGGTAGTTCAGCTCCTGACAGATGAACATAACCAGTAAAGCTTCCACTAGAATATAGATTGCTGATATATAGCTCATATGAAAGATTTTATTTGTTATTTTGCTCTTATTTGCAAACTTTCGTGAAAATATTTGAAAACAAATTATCCAAGTGCAGGTTGTTTAAATGTCTTAATATTTCCTCGTTCCTTGTCAGTCATCATTCATATAGACATTAAAGTGGTATACATAAAAGAATTATACATTTGTCATGAATCATTATTTATATCTGTTCTTAGAAACCATTTTGCATCTCTAACACTATCATTCTGTGATGTTCATTATTTCATGAATTTCTGTGAGCCAGCTCTCAAGTCTAAACTATTATATCGTTCCTTTTCGATCAGTAATTTAATTGTGTTTCTTCAATTGTATTTGCAAAAAAAAAAAAACACATGAAGATTTGTTTTATCATCAACGAAGATACTGCATGCACTTTATATATATGGCATTCGGCGTCTCAACAGTTGGTAGCAAGCAATAATTGATAAGTCAGTAGTTTGTTAAAGCATTAGTGTCTCATACTGGGTGCTGCTTTACTGAACATCATTTCTCGTGGCTGAATTTGCCAATCCTGGAAAAACAGATCCATCCACAGAACAAGCAAGGTGTACCGCGGTACCCCACCTTGACTCCTTTTCTTGCGCCTTTTGTCTTCTGAATTTGACATCAGCACTGTCTCGAAAGTTGCTGTGCCATTGTTTATGTTTGCTTTCCATGTGCTACGATCCGCAGCCACATTTTCTCTGCATTTTATCTATAGATAAACTTAACAAAGGCCTTTATTACAAGAAATGAATGAACCTCGCAAGTGATAGAACACTCATTACATTCAAAAGAGGACCCTTCTGTTACAGGACAATCCTGAGGCACAAGTAGAAAACATGGGAAGAAATCGATTTTTAAACCTCTTTATACTGTTTTTGTTTTATTATTTTTACATTTCCAGATTTAACTTCTATAATTAACCAATGATACTGCCTGCTTTTTAAAATGTAAATACTAGTAATTAACCGATGATATTGCCTGCTTTTTTAACTTCCAGATTAGTAATTAACCGATGATATTGCTTGTATTTTATAATTTGCAGATTAGTAATTAACCGATGATATTGCTTGTATTTTATAATTTGCAGATTAGTAATTAACCGATGATATTGCTTGTATTTTATAATTTGCAGATTAGTAATTAACCGATGATATTGCTTGTATTTTTTAACTTCTACAGTGGATTGCCGTAAGTGGATAATTAGATTTGGTTCTCATTTTTAGACCCATCCAAATAACACGAATAATAATTAACCAATGATATTACTTGTTTTTTTAACTTCTAGATTAATAATTAAGCCATGATATTGCTTGCTTTATTAACTTCCAGATTAGTAATTAACTGATGATATTGCTTGCATTTTTTAACTTTCAGAATAATAATTAACCGATGATTATATTTGCTTTGTTAACTTCCAGATTAATAATTAACCGATGATATTGCTTGTATTTTTTAACTTCCAGATTAGTAATTAACCAATGATATTCCTTGTATTTTTTTAATGTCCAGATTAGTAATTAACCGATAATATTGCATGTATTTTTTAACTTCCACAGTGGATTGCCGTAAGTGGATAATTAGATTTGTTTCTCAATTTTAGACTCATCCAAATAAATATAAATGATCTACGAGCTTATATTAAAATGTTGATAATCGAGTTGTTGGTAAGGAATCATGTATTAGCGTGCTCGGGCCTTTCTTTTTGAAACTTGACGTAAAAGAAAGTAAGAAACTACGAGTTTCCGCTTGAAAAAATCAATCATTTCATTGTAATTAGCATTGCGACTTTTTGTGCTTTGTGTTTTTGAATAATAAACTGCAAGATAGCACAGCTTCTCATTCGTCACTATATACATTTTAAAAATATGGACAATACACGCACGATATGATTATATGTGCCAGTAGTGCAAGATATGAACGATGTGCTAACATCATCATATACATTAATATATATATATATAACTATACATTAAAAAAAACTATATACACTATATATATATATATATAAAATTGGACGATCAACATTTTTTAATTGTTTTAAGACTTTATAATTTGTTTTCTTGTTTCCATCCAATTCATCCTATTCTTCTATAAATCCACATTTCAAATGCTTCAATTTTCAGTTCTGTTTTCTTGTCTAATGTTATAGTGAGGATAAATGGAGAGAACGCGTGGTAAAAGAATAATGGTCGTACACAAATAGATAAATGGCGGCGGTAAAACAAGTGAGTAGGTAGCAATAACATCACTCAATATTACACAAATAGATAAATGGCGGCGGTAAAACAGGTGAATAGGTAGCAATAACATCAATCAATATTACACAAATAGATAAATGGCGGCGGTAAAACAAGTGAATAGGTAGCAATAACATCAATCAATATTACACAAATAGATAGATGGCGGCGGTAAAACAAGTGAGTAGGTAGCAATAACATCAATCAATATTACACAAATAGATAAATGGCGGCGGTAAAACAGGTGAATAGGTAGCAATAACATCAATCAATATTACACAAATAGATAAATGGCGGCGGTAAAACAAGTGAATAGGTAGCAATAACATCAATCAATATTACACAAATAGATAAATGGCGGCGGTAAAACAAGTGAATAGGTAGCAATAACATCAATCAATATTACACAAATAGATAAATGGCGGCGGTAAAACAAGTGAGTAGGTAGCAATAACATCAATCAATATTACACAAATAGATAAATGGCGGCGGTAAAACAGGTGAATAGGTAGCAATAACATCAATCAATATTACACAAATAGATAAATGGCGGCGGTAAAACAAGTGAATAGGTAGCAATAACATCAATCAATATTACACAAATAGATAAATGGCGGCGGTAAAACAAGTGAGTAGGTAGCAATAACATCAATCAATATTACACAAATAGATAAATGGCGGCGGTAAAACAAGTGAATAGGTAGCAATAACATCAATCAATATTACACAAATAGATAAATGGCGGCGGTAAAACAAGTGAGTAGTAGCAATAACATCAATCAATATTACACAAATAGATAAAGCACTGTGAAACATGACAGCAAGTAGCGTTCAGCTGCAGTGATATTTTATAAATGGCATGCACTTATACGCGTGCACAATCAGAAGAAGAAAAAACTGTGACGTTGATTATGGTTATGGTTATGGAAGGCCCCGGTATCACCGCAAACGAATTAAAATCCATAATTGCTCAGTCGCCCGTGCCAGTGGAATCATCCGAAATACTAGCTCATCTCCAAAACAAAGAAAGGTAGCTGTAGTCCCCATCATAGCAGTCTCAGCACACGCCAAAAGACATAAGGCGAAACTGCACAGAAAGTGAACACAGCCAACTGTTCCCTGTCATACGATATCAGCATTCATCGTAAACCATTGGAGTATCGAAACATGATCAACACGGATGATACACACAGCTCACGGTGTGCACAGAGCACTTAACCCAGTAGCTCCTGCAGCAAGCCGGATTTGGAATATGCGGAAACTGCAACAAGGAACACTTTTCAGACACAGCAATTAAAAGTTCCTGACGCCTAACCGTCATATTGACCAGTATCCCAACGATGACGTATAATGAATTGCTATCAACACACTATCACGCACACTGTAGAGAATTTCAGATCACATGCATGTACTCCGCTTCACCGGGGAAGTTCCCAGCAGTGGGACTTTCTATCTATACACTGATCTGCATTGGAAAGATAGAATTAACCATCTTGCCGGCTCAAAAAACGTAACAGTGAACGTTGACGCAAACATGACCGCGCCATCTTGAAACCGGAAGTTTTTCTGTGACGTTGATGTTTCCTCCAAATGTCTGCAGGCTGAGCCAGATCTTTACCAGATACAATAGAAATGAAAACGTTCATTCAGTGTCTTTGGAAGTAACTATAAACAAATACATGTGGAAGATATATGTTATTTGGTTATTTAGTTATGGAAGGCCCCGGTATCACTGCAAACGAATTAAAATCCATAATTGCTCAACCGCTCGTGCCAGCGTAATCATCAGAATCTCATCTCCCAAACAAAGAAAGGTAACTGTAGTCCCAATCATAGCAGTCTCAGCACTCGCCAAAAGACATAAGGCGAAACCGCGCAGAAAGTGAACACAGCCAACGTTTCCATGTCATACGATATTATCATTCATCGAAAGCAATTGGAATATCGAAACATGATCAAAACTGATGAGACACACAGCTCACGGTGTGCACAGAACACTTAACTCAGTAGATCTTGCAAGAAGCCGGACTTGGAATATGAGGAAACTGCAACAAGGAACACTTTTCATGCATAGCCTTCAATTGTTCCCGCCGCCTATCCACCATATACCAGGAGTCCACGTCCTCTTGAAAATGGTGATCGTCATATTAAAAAAAAAATTAGAGCGCTTGATGATGTTAGGCCATCGTTGTTGACTCCAATTCCGAACATATAGACACACAGTTAGTCGTCTGATTATCCCCGTCGCACATCAAACAACCGACCGTAAGATCAGCGTACGACCGGTCTAGAGTCTAGGGATATACGACGAACCATTATGATGACGTAGAACACACAAAAAATCGTACAGACAATTTCAATTCCTTTCATTTTCATTTCTGATTACTCTAGTAAAAGCAGCCTAAGACGAACAAAATACTGTGCAAATTCCGTAACGAGATAAAACTGCGGCTGACGAAGTAGTTTACATTGATAAGTAACATGGAAATAACTTGCGTCAAGGAATTCCAACAACGGCCATGAACATCACCAATGTGACATAAAGCGCAGATCAAGTCTAGACGTTGGAAGGTCGCATTCACAACACCTGATTTGTCAAAACTAGACTGTTGCCGGCGTACAACATCGCTTTAGCGGCACAGATGTAATAAGAAGAGATCATCACTTTTACTTTAACGCTGAAAAGTAAGTACAACGGAGAACCGGAATTAATAAGATTACGAATGCACTTACTGCAACGATCAAGAGAATGCGACCTAGATCCCACCATCTTTACAACGGAAGTCCGAGATACATGTACGTAAATATACATTGTAAGGTGAAAATTATAGCATACAGCAGTACAGGAAAACATGTGAGCGAGGGAGATGTAATTCATGCAAACTCTGATCCAATTTTTTTCCACTTGTCTAACATATCAGAAATATAGTATGTAAATGATACAATATATCACTTATAGATTAAGTATTTTCAATTTTAGTATTTTATCAGATTTTAGATGTTGACTGTGTGTGTGTGACTGATTCTATTTCGTCAACGCTTAGGAATGAAATACCTTTATTTCTCGTGGTTCTGTCCATATGTCATCTGAGTAAATGACCTATCTGGCAGGATCTTGTGACTGTTATTGAAGTTTTCGAAGAAAAAATTATAAATTGTATGTTGTTTGTTTCTATAGATTCTGATTGTGCAAAGTAGTCTTGGAAATGTTCCTGTGTTGGTTCTGTGGAAGTCATACCACATTTCTGTTGCTATTGTCACCATCACTCATGTCTATATCGTCATCATCATGTGCCATACCGGTTGGCGTAGGCGATCATGTCCTTCCACAAACTTCTATATACAGTGCATCGAATCAGTTCAGTTGTTGACTGTTTTCCATTTCATGACACCAAGCTATCTAGTAATTTCACGCATTGTCGTCCGCAATCTCTCTTTCCTTTTATGTTGCCAGTTGTAACCAAATATTCCAACTTTTCTCTTCTCATGATGTGCCCGAAAAATGTAGATTATTTCTTTCTGATGTTTTTTTTGGAGATCCCTTTTTTGTGTTGGCCTCTTTTAGCATTTCGTCATTCGTCTTTTTAGCTGTCCAGGGAACTTTCAACATTCTTCTGAGAAATCCCATCATGTGGCCTCTAACGGTCTTTTCATTTGTTTGTCTAATGTCCATTATTTGCTTCTATAGGTTAGAATTGATTCTATATAGCACAGATGAACTCTCTTTCTCACTTCTTTTGACATATATTTGTTGCATAAGATATTTGTCATTTTGTGAAATGCAATTTTGGCCTGAGCTATTCTGCTTTTATATATGTGGTGCATCTTCCATCTGATGTTATTATTGTACCCAAGTATTTGACGCGTTGCCCTTGTCTATATACGAATTATGGAAAAATACATTATTAGCGTACCGTTTTTTTTGTTTTTCAACTGTTTTTGGAACACCTTTTGTGCACTTCTACCACAGCCGTTCTATAATGTTCAATCTTTCATGATTTTTTTTAAATGCGCTGTCCAGTCTAAGCTATTTTTTTTTCTTGCGTCACGGATTGTATTTTGTAACGATTCTTCATTTTGAGCCAATTCTAAAACTAAAAATATGTTTTCTCATGAATGTCAGGTATTGAAAGAGTGTCATTTATAAATATGTATTATCGTTCATGACAAGGCATGAATGAATCTCGCTAGTAGAACGCACAGAACATATAGTACGTTCCACAGAACATACATCACGTTTAAATGAAGTCAAATGCACTTTAACACGAAGCCCCATGAAGCAAAACAAAGGAAGAAGATTATTTGAGTAAATATTCACTTTATTTTTTCTTTAAGAATTCGCTTTTTTCAAATCACAAATGAAAAACCATTTCTTGTTTAATTTTTAGCGTCGATGACCAAGTAAAAGAGTAAGTTGTTTACTAGCTTTCTTTCGAAATGTATTTCCCTTCAAATAAACGTCAACAATAAATGAGCTTACATCTGAACGTATTAGCTTGAGTTCTTACCAAACAGACCTTTACTCTGCGCTCCCTCTATAGAAGATGGTGTGGAAAAAACAACTGCAGTAACCTGATAGCAACAAATTGTGATCTGAATGTATGTAGTTATGTGACATACATGTTCCTGAATAATGAACTGCAGGTTCGTATAACGTCTCAAGCTTTAAAAAAATCTAAAGCGATACGTTCTGCAGCAAAGAATAGTATTTAGATGTAGTTAGAGAAACGCATCATTCGATTCAAAAAGTTAACCATCGTTGGTATGACTATGTCTAGCAGGTTCCATAACAGTTCTAATTAGTAGGTGTATATTTTAGAATTAATTTGAAAGTAGCTGCAAGAAATTAAACTAATTAACAGTTTTACAAGATAACAAATCGTGCCATCACAAGATGGTAAGTTGTTGTATCACATGATAATAATTAGTGGTACGAGATGAAGCACAGTAACACAAGATACAACTCTCACAGTATCACATGATAGTAATTAGTGGTAAGAGATGGAGCACAGTAACACAAGATACAACTCTCACAGTATCATATGCTAGTAATTAGTGGTAAGAGATGAAGCACAGTAACACAAGATACAACTCTCACAGTATATTCTTCTTCTACCTTTTAGCTCCCAGTGGAGCATAGGTCTTCAACAAACACTTTCCAAGTCGTTCTGTTTTTTGCAATTCTTTTAAGATCATTCCATGTCTTCCCCATCATCTTCATCTCTGCTTCGATCTGTCTTCTCCAAGAATTCCTTGGTCTTCCTCTTTGTCTTTTCCCCTGGGGATTCCAAAAAAGGGCCTGTTGTGTAATACTCTCAGTTGGCTTCCGTAGTGTGTGTCCTATCCATCGACATCGTCTTCGCTGTATCTCTTTATCCACTGGTATTTGACCGGTACATGTCCATAATTCTATGTTAGTGACTTTGTCCTGCCATTTCCATCCCTTTATTCTGCGCAAGCATCCATTAATGAAAGTCTGTACCTTCGTGATTGTCAATTTTGTTATTCTCCATGTTTCACAGCCATATAATAGGACCGACTTAACATTTGAGTTGAAAATTTTTATTCTTGTATTTAGCCTAATTTCTTTGGATTTCCATATGTTTCCCAGTGCAAAGAAAGCTCCTCTTGCTTTTGATATCCTTATTTTGGTATCATTTTCTGCCCCTCCCTCTTTGTCTATATTACTGCCCAGATATATATAAGATTGTACGTCTAGTAGAGGTATTCTCACAGTATCATATGTTAGTAATTAGTGGTAAGAGATGAAGCACAGAAACACGAGATACAACTCTCACAGTATCACATGATAGTAATTAGTGGTAAGAGATGAAGCACAGTAACACAAGATACAACTCTCACAGTATCGCATGATAGTAATTAGTGGTAAGATATGACAGGACAGTAACACAAGATAACAACTCTCACAGCATCACATGACAGTAATTAGTGGTAAGAGATGACAGGACAGTAACACAAGATAACAACTCTCACCGTATCAGAAGATATCACGTATTTTGACCAGAATATCACTGTCAGCGGTAAAACCAGAGAACAAATGGCGGGCAAAACACGCATACGAAAAAAGTGGCAGTAAAGCAAGTGAGCAAATAGCAATATCATAAATCAGTATTACACAAATAGATAAATAGCTGTGAATCAAGGTAGCTAGTAGGGTTTCAACAGCATTTATATTTTATAAATGGCATGCACTAAAAAGGGTTCACAATGAAACGAAGAAAAAAATGTGATGTTGATGTTTTGTCCAAATGTCTGCAGGCTGAGGCAGATCTTTACCAGATTCAGGAGGAATGAAGATGTTAATTCGGTGTCTCTGGAAGTAACTATAAACAATAAAGAAGATATATGTACATAAATATGCATTGTAAGATGCAAATTTTAGCGTAAATAAGTATCGGAAAACATGTGAGCAAAGGAGAGGAAATTCATGCAAACTTTGAGGCTTTTTTCACAACTTGTCTACAATATCAGAAATATAGTATATGAATGGTACAATAAATCACTTATAGATTAAGTATTTTCAATTTAGTATTTTATAAGATTTTAGTTGTTGATTGTGTGTGTGACTGACCCTATTTCGTCAACGCTTAGGAATAAAATGTCTTCATCTCTAGTGATTCCTTCAATATTTCTTCAGAGTAAATGACCCGTCTGTCATCATCTTTTGACTGCTATCGAAGTGTTTACAAACATTTTGGTGCTTCAGATTCTATTTGTGGACAATATTCCTAGAAATGTTCATGGGCTGGTGATGTTAAAGTCAAAACAACTCCTTTCGCCATTTTTAAAATCACTCATGTCTATATAAGAATTACTAAAATATACATTATTCGCTACAACTTGCTCTTTGCTCCGGTTTGCAGGTGGGGTGCACTGGGGTTCCACGGAAGTGATCACTATCCATGTGTCCTCCTAATTGAGAAAAGCAGAAATAGAAGCCTGCAAGGAAGCTCTACACATTCCACTACGAGAAAACAGACCAGGACGTCATTAGCAAAATCAGACATAGGAGACAGAGTGCCCCTCGTAGGAGGCAGGAGAGATGGACGCAGCCACCCTGGTGGGATGTAGAAGTAGAGGAAGATTAGTGGAGCAAGAGACAAACGGCCAAGACATGGCAGAAAGCTAAAAAAGAATGGAAGAACACAACCTGAGCTCTTGAAGCGTCTGAAAGTAGAGGTCGACCAAAAAATTATGCACTTTAAGCTATGTGCTAAGCAGGCTAAAGATGCCAAATGGAATGACTTCTGTAAAAAAGTGCGTGCTCAGAAAAATCGCTAGCCACATTCTGGCGCCTTCATTAGAGCATGAATGGCACAGCTCGACACAGAGGCATACCAGACTTTCAGAGCACAGGCCAGATATGGCACAAATCTGATGAGAGTAAAGAGAAACCTGATGTCCCGCTACATTGAGCAGACGGACCAAAGAAATGAGGCTGTAAGAATGAGGATACGGGGATCTTTGTCAGAATTGTGTAAGGATGTAGGGCTGGAAGAAGATCTCACAATCACAACTGATACTATTCGCACAACACTTAAAAGGTCACACAACACTGCTCCTGGTCCAGATGGTGTTCGGTACGATGACATAGGCGATTTAGCTGACGACGACTTGACAAAACTGGCCAATGAGTTTAATGCCAGCATTCGGAGTGTCCATTTTAAGGAGGAGTGGCTGCACAGCTACTTACTACCGCTACCGAAGCCAAACAAGGACCATTCTCAGATCAGTTTCTACAGAATCATCACAATGAAGAACACTGCAGGCAAGCTGGTGGAGAAAATAATTGCCCGTGTCCTCACCTGTCACCTTGAACAGAAACGTGCATTCACACCAACATTCGGAGGTTATAGATATAACAAAGAGATATGGCTCAACGCGGCAGTCTTTGCCTATGACGTCTTCGAAGGCTTCCACAGACGAGAGGAGACATGTGCTGCTGCTATAGATCTGGAGGATGCATACAACAACGTACCATTTGAATATATCATGCATATGCTCCTCAAACTGGCGGTGCACCCAGTCCTCATTAGAAGGATCGCCGCGGCACTGTTTCAGAGGAAGGTGAAACTCAGAAGTGGAAGTTGGTCTTCCGAGCCAACATCCATTTGTCCAGGGCTGCCACAAGGTTCACCATTGTCACCAGTTCTATTTAACGTGTACAAAATAACGATCACGGAACAACAGCTGGATGGGAGGGGAAGAACTATCACTTTTGCTGATGATATTCTAGTATATCGACAGGGAAGAGACAAACGGGGAATCGCCTCCACAATGCAAGACGAACTCGATCGCATTTCTTCCTGGTGTGGGGTTTCAGGTGCCTTGGTTAATCCTAATAAAGCATCAGTTTCATGGTTCTCCCTTAACAATCATATCGTTAATACGACCACACCGGTAGTACGAATGGGAGCTGATGAGGTGACCAGGGACAAGTCGATGACATACCTTGGAGTTAAGTTTGATCGCAGCCTGTGTTTTCGGGACCACGTCGTCCATGTGATAACAAAATCCCGCAAAGGATTAGCCGCCTTGAAGGTCATGGCAGCTGCCAACATCAAGCAGAGGCTACTTACTTTTCTGTTCCAGGGATTAGTCCTCGCACCAATCGAAATGCCCTGGCAATTCGTACAATTGAGTACGACTCAAATTGATAGGCTGAAGAAAATACAAAATGAAGCCATGCGCATTATCCTGGGATGTACGAGGAGCACGCCCTGTGTAGCAACGAGGTATCTCCTTGACTTTCCAACCACGGATGACAGAATCAAGATCTGGAGAGCACGAGCATACCTGAAGATTACTACAGATAAAGAACATCCATTGCACCACGTGCTCAACACAGGGAAAGGTGCCAGGCTAAAAAGAGGCAAAACATGGGGTGGGCCGAGCAGAAGGTGTCATCAAACAGGTCTGAGGGATAACCATTATCAGCATTGATGAGGAGTGGATACCGGTGCTTACGTCTTTCAAGGGGACTTTCTCGTGTATTGTCACACTCGACAGGAAAAGTAGGTAACATGACCCGGTCGTGGTTAATGCTGAGGTCAACGGTCTCATC
Organism: Megaustenia siamemsis; assembly: GCA_032433765.1. Lineage (NCBI taxonomy): Eukaryota > Metazoa > Mollusca > Gastropoda > Stylommatophora > Ariophantidae > Megaustenia > Megaustenia siamemsis. The sequence continues at coordinate 13,830,276 of JAVIAB010000046.1, forward strand.
TGCGATAACACCGATGAGAAAGATACAGTCATCTATACAGACGGATCTGTAAGACGACACCAAAGAAGTGCATGGGCATTTACAGCACTCTCGGCAGGCAGAGTAGTTTGCGAAGACAGTGGTCTATACGTCATGACCACGAGCAGCATGACAATGGAGGTGATGGCGGTGACCAAGGGATTCAAATGGTTAGAGTCACAAGACTACACCCATGCATTTATACTGAGTGATTCGATGAGCATGATAAAAAAGTGGAGGAGGCGTTCTCTGTACGCATGCAATGGGTAAAGTTTTTCAAACGTCCAAAATACGTACGGTCACCTTTGTCTTTGTCCCTGGACATTCGTGAGTACGGGGAAATGAAAAATCGGACAGGTTGGCTAGCTGCGCTGTCGTTGAGGACGGGCAACCAATGGATCGGGCGGACATCATCAATGCCCTCCGAGATGTGGGAAGAGCACAGGACTTTGACAAACACAGATCCACGTCACTTCTTCGGATGATGGATATGGGAGTTAAGGTGGCACAGCCAGAAATGAGAAACTTAGTGGCCGTGTAAGAAGACTTATCAACCAACATAGAACTGGAGTCGTCAGTCGCTGGACACTGAGGGAATTGCTGAGGAGGGGATCTGAGCACCTATGGACATGTTCGGAGTGCAATGATGATGACCCACAAATAACTCAATAACCCAATAACATTATTCATGTTTCATGTGTTTCATTTTTCGGTTGTATTTGGAACTCTGTTTCCACACTTCTGCCTTCGCCATTCTATCATTTTCAATCTTGCATGAAATTTGCTGTTTTGCGCTGTCACATTTAACATCAGTTTCAACTGAAGTCAGTTGTCCTACCTTTTACACGGAGTCCCATAAAGTACACACAGGAGACAAAAGAAGAACATTTGAGTAAATGTTCACGTTGTTTTTGCTTTAAGAGTTTTTTTTTTATTTTCAAAAGACAAATTGAAAAACCTTTGCTTGTTTATTTTTAGTACCCAGGACTATTTAAAGAAGTAAGTTGTTTACTATCTTTTATTCGAAATGTATTTCCTTTAAAGTAAACATAAACAGTAATTAGGCTTACATCTGAATGTATTAGCTTGAGTTTTTACCAAACAGACCTTTACTCTGCTCTTTCTTTATAAGAGAAGGCGTGAAAAAATAACTACATTTACCTGATTGTAACAATTTGTAATCTGAGTGTATGTAATTATGTGGTATACGTGTTCCTGGATAATGAAATGCAGGTTTGAATAACGTCTCAAGCTTTAAAAAAAAGCTAAAGCGACACGCTCTGCAACAAATGATAGTAAGTAGATGTATTTAGAAAAACAAATTATTAGATTAAAAAGTTAACCATCGTTGGTGTGACTATAGTCCGTTCAGATTCGTTTGCCGAGATGTTATGATTTATAATTCAAAAAGTTCTTGATGATTTCACATGATTTTTGGCATACGGTGTTAAAATGTCCATGTCACGAGAACGTATGTGTTACTCGATGTCTAGCTATAACGGTTTTCTTAAAGCGGCGAATTCCTTTGATCTTTGCCCATGTAACTATTATTTTGACCCTAATCAAAATGTTTTACAGTAATCTAGTGCAACGATGACCCATAGGCGTGTCCATAAAATTTTACTTGGTGGCAAGTATACAAATTTTAAATTATATATAGAACTTTTGTTCGTAGAGTCAATTTGATATAGTTCCATGCTCTTGGTGTGAGTTTCCCAAATGTTGTCGCTGCCTTTCAAATACGTACATTTAGTTCCTCATCTAAGGAAAGTGTGGCTGTAATAGTGGATCCAAGATAGCTGAACTTCTGTACTGACTCAAGCAGGCTTCCATTCAAAGTAATGGTTGTTGGTTTGCTTATAACATATTTTTGATTGCTTGGGTGGTCTTGAACAATAAACTGTTTAACAAATCAACTAGGAAATTTTGCAAATCAAACTATTTATCTGTAGACTTAATCAGAGTAATGATCATTCAGAATCAGACGAGTCAAATAGGTCGATTACTGCTTTCGGCTGAACAAACAACAAACCATCCTTTTTCCAATATTCCTCTTCTTGTCGTAACACATGATCCTCACATTTTACCCAGTAGTCTTTATTTATATTTGATAGAGCCTGATTTGTAAGTGTCTCAACATCGCATAATTTGAAAGTTTTATTTGTATATGCTACGTGTCCTTTAACTTTTGCCCAAACTAGTTCTATAGGATTTAAGTGTGCATGATATGGAGGTAGTCTCAAACGTCTATGGCCATGTTCTTGAATTAACTTGTCTATTTTAAATATCTTTGTACGTTGTGCCTGTTTTACAAGGCTAAGCAATTCGGGTTTCAAGTAGCTGTCGTTAACTTGTATGTGTTCTTTTATGAGCCACGTTTTGATTGCATCTTTTGTACTTGATGATGTTGGGATTCTATCTTCTACGTTAACTACGTTATGGTATGAAGCATTGTCCATTATCAGACAAGAAGGTCGATCTAATATTGGAAGGATACTTTTCTCGATCCAGTCTTTAAATACGTGCCCATTCATTTCGGAGTGGTAGTCTCTATTGTCTATGGATTTTGAAATGAAAACGAGATGAGCATTCTGCAACAACCCATTATGTCTGCTACCTGCATGTGCAACTATCAAACGTTGCCCTTTACTGCTTGGTACTGATCTTTTAATACTTCCATCTGCTAACTGCCATTCCTTTTCATTTGTATGATGAGCGTTGATCCAAGTTTCATCTAAATAAACAATATCATAATCATTTTCGCGCATTTCCTTCACTTCACGTAAATACTTGCTTCTAAGAGCTACTAGATGTGGCTTCTCACAAATAATGTTTTTTCCACCAGCATACTTTCTAAATGTGAAGCCTGCACTTCTTAATATTTTTCATAATGAAGTTTTTGATATTTCAATGTCGTTGTTAGTTTTCAGCCAAAGCTTCAACTTTCTAAGTGTCACTTCTTCGTTTATATCAAACATTCGACAGATTTCTCTTTTTACTAGGTCCTTATCAAAACTGTCTTACGTTTCTTTCCTTCCTTGCTTTCTTGCATTTGTTGGCAATAAATATCCGCTTCCTTTAACTATTCGATCAAATGAACGTTTACACAAACCTAAAATATGCATTGTTCTCTTCTCAGGGTTTGATAAAGAACAATAAAGATGTCCCTTTTTACGCTCTCTGCAGAAGTATTGATAAATCTTTATAGCAATGTTATGCTCAGTAAAATATTTTGCCTTTATATTCATTCTCACATAGACTTGCAGAAGATAATATGGATAGTGCCGCCTCCTTTCTGTAAATATTGAGATTTGCCTCTGAATTATGACTCGAACTCGAGTCTACGGCCGTGATTTTGACGTCACATAATTTCCGGTTTCGGCTAAAATGTCATTTTGTGCTAAACGGGAAATTTCATATGTAACATTTCTTTATAAAAATTTATAGTGGAAACATAACTATTTTAGGACGGTGCGCATTCAGCCGTGAAGGTCATGCCTATATGTTAAAGAATCAGCTGTGAGATGTAAGCATCTACATAATCCCGCCGGTGTTTATAATATCGATTAACTTTTTTTTAATATAGGTTAAATAAGGCATCTTTGAAACTGGATCACATTTCTTTGATAAAAAATATTTTTATAGCGACATTAGTATTCTAAACCTAACTTCAAAAGATCAATGCAAATGAACAATAAGTTTTTGAAAAAAATAAATTAATGTCTAGGAAAACGAATCTGAACGGACTATAGCAGCTTCCATACGTCTTAATTAGGAGGTGTGTAGTTTAGAATATAGTTGAAAGTAGCTGCAATAAATTAAAGTAATAACCAGTTTTACAAGATAGCAAATCGTTTTCAACACAAGATGATACGTTTTTGTATCACGTGGTAGTAATTAGTGGTAAGATATGACAAGAATAGACAGTATCACAAGATATCAAGTAGTTTGACCACAATGTATCAATCAGCAGTAAAACTTACAAGGCCGGCAAAAAAAAACACGCATAAAAGGAAGTGACCGTAAAACAAGTGAGCAAGTAGCGATATCATTAATTAGTATTACACAAATAGATCAATAGCTGTGCAACAGGTTAACATGTAGCATTTCAGCTGCGTTGAAATGTTATTATTAGCATGCACTGAAAATAGTGCATAATGAGAAGACATATATATGACGTTAATGTTTTGTCGAAATGTCTGGAGGCTGAGGCAGATCTTTAACAGATACAATAGAAATGAAGACGTTCATTCAGCGTCTTTGGAAGTTACTATAAACACATGCATGTGGAAGATAGATGTACGTAAATATACATTGTGTGAAAAATATGGCGTAAAGCAGTGCAGAAAAACATGTGTCTAAAGGATAGGTAATTCATGCAAACTTTGAGGCTTTTTTTCCAATTGTCTACAATATCAGAAATATAGTATGTAAATGATACAATATCTCACTTATAGATTAATTATTTTCAATTTTAGTATTTTATCAGAGCTGATTTGCTGATTGTGTGTGTGACTGACATGATTTCGTCAACGCTTAGGAATGAAATGTCTTCATCTCTTGTGATTCCTTACATATTTCTTCAGAGCAAATGACCTATCTGGCACCATCTTTTGACTGCTATCCAAATGTTCACAACCATTATGGTGTTCTTCATTGCAGATTCTGTTTGTGCAAAATGTTCCTATACATGTTCAAGTGCTGGTTATGTGAAAGTCTAAACAATTCCTTTTGCCATTTTCAACATCACTCATGTTTACATAAGAATTATTACAGTAAAAAAAAAAGTAAAGTACCCCCGTCACGCCAAGTGGCGTATAGGGAAATATGGTGTTAGTGACATTATATTTTACAGACCTTCAGCACATGATTTTTGGGGTAATGTGGTCAGTATTACGCCCGTGCTGCTTTACTTTCCCAGAAAAAAATCCGGTGCCCATTTAAGGCTGGGTGAACCCGGAAGCCGTCGGTTGGGATCGAACCCTACCCCTTGTCCGTGGTTGTCCAGTTCACTAACCACTGAGCTATCGCGGCTCCCTAAGGGATCTATCTAGGGACTGCCCGCAACTTCTCACAATGGGAGAGCATGGATCGAAGCTTTGAACAGCCGCTCGACGACCCGGCGAAAGAGCTGTGGAGCAGCAAATAACCTAGCACCTGTTGCTGGTATCTCCGGAGAACGGGGGCGCAATCCAAGCTGGCCTCTGACGTGGAGGGGGCCACCCCATACCAGACCACGTGCAGTCAGGAAACTTTCCAAAGTCACCATGGACAGCCACACCTCAAGCGCACAATGTTGTTAGTGACCCTATATTTTACAGACCTTCGGCACATGCATTTTGGGGTAATGTGGTCGGTATTACGCCCGTGCCGCTTCACTTTCCCTGAAAAAAATCAGGTACCCATTAGGGCTGGGTGAACCCGGAAGCTGTCGGTTGGGATCGAACCTTACCTCTTGTCTTTCGTAGTCGAGTTCACTAACCACTGAGCTATCGCGGCTCCCTTCCCTGTAGAGTAACAGCCACAATTCATGCAGCCTCATTCTTTAGCAGTGATCAAGTTAAGCCATCGCTAGCTCACGCTCATGCTATGAGAAACTCGACAGTTCCCCCGACCACCGGGCGAAAGATCAGTAGGATAAACCAGCTTCCAGTCTGCAAACTCCTCGTGTGGGAACCCAGAGGAATCATTCAGCATCATCGTTTGACTGGTGCTACAACCGGTACTTTAGATACCGACCAGGCTAATCGAATCCCTTGCTGTCTTCGGAGTCTAGTCTGAATGCAGAACGGAATCCCAACTGTAGACGACGACTAGTTGTACTGCCAACCGCCTTTTTAGTGATCGAAGAGGCGGGTCTGCGTAGGACCTCTAGAAGAAGATCCTCGTTGACTCTCTCGACGACCTGGGCGTACCAGGTGTTTGATTTGTCTGTTTTTTTAGGAACTCTGTTTGCACACTTATGAATCCACCATTCTATAATTTTCAATCTTGCATGAAATTTGTTTTTTTTTTGCGCTGTCACATTTAACATGAGATTCAACTGAAGTCAGTTGTCATACCTTTAACACGGGGTCCCATGAAGCACATACAGGAGACAACAGAAGAATATTTAGGTAAATGTTCACGCTGTTCTTGCTTTAATTTTTTAAAAATTTTCAAACTGCAAATGAAAGACCTTTGCTGTTTATTTTTAGGTCCCGAGGCAACGTACAGGAGTAAGTTGTTTACTATCTTTCTTTAGAATTTAGAAATGTATTTCCCTTTAAATAAATATGAACGATAATTGAGCTTACATCTGAACGTGTTAGCTCGAGTTCTTACCAAAAAAGACTTTTACTCTGTGCTCCCTCTATAGGAGAAATCGTGAAAAAACAACATTGACTTTATTGCAACAATTTGTGATCTGAATGTATGTAGTTATGTGACATACATGTTCCTGAATAATGAACTGCAGGTTTGTATAACGTCTCAAGCTTTAAAAAAAAAGCTAAAGCGACATGCTCTGCAGAAAATGATAGTAAGTAGATGTAGTTAGGAAAACGTAATCATTCGATTCCAACAAAAAGTTACCCATCGTTGGTATGGCTATGTCTAGCTTCTGCCATTAACATTTGAATTAGCAGCTGTATAGTTCAGAATAAAGTTGAAAGTAGCTGCAAGCAATTAAACCAATAACCAGTTGTACAAGATAGCAAATCTTGTTATGACAAGATGATAAGTAGTTGTATCACATGATAGTAATTAGTGGTAAGAGATAACAGGACAGTAACACAAGATAACAACTCTAACAGCATCATTAGATATCATGTAGTTTGACCACAATATCACAGTAAGCAGTAAAACTGGAGAACAATTGGCGAGCAAAACACATAGAAGAAAGAAGTGGCAGTAAAACAAGTGAGTAAAGTGGCAATAACATAAATTGTATACACAAATATATAAATAGCTGTGAAACAAGATAGCAAGTTGCGTTTCAACAGCATTGATATTTTATAAATGGCATGCACTAAAAAGGGAGCACAATGAGAAGAAGAACAAACTGTGACGTTGTTTTGTCCAAGTGTCTGCAACTGGGCAGATCTTTACAAGATACAATAGAAATGAAGATGTTCATTCAGTGTCTTTGGAAGTAGCTATACACAAATGCATGTGGAAGATATGTGTACATAAATATAAAATGTAAGGTGCAAATTATAGCGTAAAGCGGTACCGGAAAACATGTGAGCAAGAGAGGTAATTCATGCAAAATTTGAGGCTTTTTTGTCGACTTGTCTACAATATCAGAAACATGGTATGTAAATAATACAATATCTCACTTGTAGATTAAGTATTTTCAATTTTAGTATTTATCAGATTTTAGTTGTTGATTTTTTACTGTTACTGACTCTATTTTGTCAATGCTTAGGAATTAAATGTCTTTATCTCTTGTGATTCCTTCCATGTTTCTTTAGATTAAATGACCTATCTGGCACCATATTTTGACTGCTATACAAGTGTTCAAAAACATTATGGTGTTCTTTACAGAACATGTTTGTGCAAAATATTCCTAGAAACGTTCACGTGCTGGTTAAGTGAAAGTTAAAACAACTCCTTTTGCCATTTTCAAAATCTCTCATGTCTATATACGAATGATTAAAATATACTTTATTCATGTACTATGTTTTTGATTTTTAGGTTGTTTTTGGAACTCTTTTTGCACACTTCTGCCTCCGCCATTCTATAATTGTCAATCTTGCATGAAATTCGTTGTCATGTGCTGTTACATTCAACATCAGTTTCAACTGAAGTCAGTTGTTCTACATTTAGCACGGAGCCCCATGAAGCAGACACGTGAGACAAAAGAAGCAGAATTAAGTAAGTGTTCACGTTGTTTCTGTCTTTAGTTTTTTTTTATTTTTATTTTCAAACGACAAATGAAAAACCTTTGCTTGTTTATTTTTAGCTCCCGCGGCAAATTACAGGAGTAAGTTGTTTACATTCTTTCTTTCGAAACGTATTTCCCTTCAAATAAACATAAACAATAATTGAGTTTCCATCTGAACGTGTTAGCTTGAATTCCTACCAAACAGACCTTTACTCTTTGCTCCCTTTATAAGAGAAGACGTGGAAAAACAACTACATTCACCTGATTGTAACAATTTGTCATCCGAACTTATCTAGTCATATGAAGTACATGTTCCTGGATAATGAACTGCATGTTTGCATAATGTCTTAACTTGTAAACAAATAGGTGAAAGTATTACGTTCTGCAGCAGAGGATAGTAAGTAACTGTAGCTATCACTTCAGGTCGCATGTCCTTCGCAGAACTACGCATTCACCACAGATTCTGTCTCTAGCCAGATCTCCCACTCATTCTATTCTCATGTTCAAGCTCTCCTTGATGGCTGGAAACCACCTTCTTCTTGGTCTGCCATGATGTGACGCCCATAAACCATGCCTTACATTATTGTTCTTTCCTGCCCGCAGCATCTTTGAGCGCGACCGTAGTATTTACATTCCTTCTGTAGAATGGTGTTTATAAGTCAATTCCATTTAATGTTTAAATCTATTAGTATGTCTTCATTGCTCTGTTTCATTATACGTGCTTTCTTAAGTATGTTTCTGTTGTATATTGTGTTTCGAAAGAATCAATTTTTTCCCTTGCTGTTTATGAGATAGTCCATGATTCAAACATGAATCTTCTTTTGTTCTCTTTCTGGTTGTCTCTTGACACTACAGATCCAAATGTTAAAATTTCAAGTTTGTTACTTGATGATGATTTGGGTTGACCTTTTATTGTAGTCAGTGGACATGACCTTCGTTTTCTGCTTGTTTGAGGTTTTGCTCCTCATCATCATCACGTGCCATAACGATTGTAGTAGGCTGTCATGTCCCTCTACAATCGTCTGTCTACAGTGCATCATATCTTTTCTGTTGCTGGTTGTTTCCATGCCATAACACCAAGCTATTTAATATATTCTCTCTTTGCTGTCCACTCGCTCAATTTTCCTGCATTTTACTAGTTGTAAACAAGTATTTAAAATTTCGTCTTTTTCTGATGAGCCAGAAAAAGTTCATTGTTACATTCTGATGTTTTTTATGAGCTCGCTTTTCATGTTGTCCTCTTTGAAAATGCTCTCATCTATCTTTTAAGCTGTATAGGACACTTTCAACATCCTTTTGAGAAATCCTATTTATGTGGCCTGTAAACGTCTTCTCATTTGTTTGTCTACTGTCCATGATTCACTTATTTATACCAGTATTGTATTGGCTCAATATAGCACCGATGGACGCTTTTTTCACTTCTATTGACATAGACTTGTTGAATAAATCATTTTTCATTTTCTGAAATGTTATTTTGGCCTGAACAAATCTGCTTTTTATTTCTGTATTGCATCTTCCATCTGATGTTATTATTCTGCCCAAGTATTTGACACGGTACACTTGTTTCAGATTTTCCCTGTTTATTTTTTATGCTGCATGATGGTGATGATTGTTTCTTCGATATGACCATTACTTTTGTTTTAATGCTATGACATATTTCTTGTTACTTTCTGCTATTATTATGTCTATCATTTCATGTATTTCATTATATGCCTCTGATATTAAGACTGTATCATCCACATATCACTAATTGTTTATGTCGGACCGTTTACTTCAATGCCGTTTTTTCTTTGTTTACTATTGATCTAATAATATTTTCGCTGTAAAGTAAAAACAAATCAGGCGAAAGAACACAGCGTTTGTTTGACTCCTTGTTTTATATATTGGAACTGTCTTGTTTGGTTGAAAATTAGTGTAGCTGCGAGTCCTGATCGCAGAGAGAGAAAGAGAGAGAGAGAGAGAGAGAGAGAGAGAGAGAGAGAGTATCAGAATATAGCAAGTGCTGGTAAAAGGTGATAGCATAAATTAGTATCAGAATATATCAAGTGGCTGTAAAAGGTGATAGCATAAATTAGTATCAGAATATATCAAGTGACTGTAATTGATGATAGCATAAATTAGTATCAGAATATATCAAGTGGTTGTAAATGATGATAGCATAAATTAGTATCAGATTATATCAAGTGGCTGTAAATGATGATAGCATACATTAGTATCAGAATATATCAAGTGGCTGTAAATGATGATATCATAAATTAGTATCAGAATATATCAAGTGGCTGTAAATGATGATAGCATAAATTAGTATCAGAATATATCAAGTGGATGTAAATGATGATAGCATAAATTAGTGTCAGAATATATCAAGTGGCTGTAAATGATGACAGCATAAATTAGTATCAGAATATAGCAAGTGGCGGTAAAAGATGATAGCATATATTAGCATCAGAATATAGCAAGTGGCGGTAAAATATGATAGCATAAATTAGTATCAGATTATATCAAGTGGCGGTAAAAAAAAGCTATACAGCAAAAGTCGGTAAACACACACACACCCACAAACTCGCAGCGGTAAAAGAATTTCAGAAATGGCGGAGAAAATAAAAATAACACTCAGTAGTAAATAATCTATCTTTGTCTATCATAGAAGTCATATTGATCGGGTAGGGGATACAAGTGAAGAAATTAGAATCAGAATAGCTAAAGCAGCAATGTCTTTCAGAAGCCTTGAAAAGTTGTGGAAATTAAAACTGTTCAGCACAAACACAAAACTTAGACTATTCAAATCAAACGTACTATCAGCCCTTACATATGCATGGAGAAACCGCCAATCAACCATTAATATCTTCAATAATCAAGAAAAGACGATGGTTATATATTGGACATGTGATGAGGAGAGATAATAACCGAATAAAAAAACAAGCTCTCAAGTGGGAAACAACAGGTAAGAGGAAAAGAGGCCGATTTAGAGAGACACTGAAAAGAACATTCATCAGAGAGGTAAGAGCAGCAGGAATCGGCTTCCTCAATGAGATTGAGTTTCTTGCATATAACAAGGGCAAATGGCGAGATTTGATAAAAGATCTTTACAAGGACTGAAAACTGCTAGAATAACAATTTAGATACGAGAAAGGATATATGGATTCTACAAAACAGAACACAATAAAATATACAATTTTTACGTCCCTGGACATGCGGGAGTACTGGGAAATGAGAGAGCGGACAGGTTGGCTAGCTGCGCTGTCGTTGAGGACGGGCAACCGATGGATAGGGCGGACATCATCAATGCCCTTCGAGATGTGGGAAGAGCACAGGACTTCGACAAACACAGATCAACGTCACTTCTTCGGATGATGGAAATGGGAGTTAAGATGGGCACAGCCAGAAATGAGAAACTTGGTGGCCGTGTAAGAAGACTTATCAACCAACATAGAACTGGAGTCGTCAGTCGCTGGACACTGAGGGAATTGCTGAGGAGGGGATCTGAGCACCTATGGACATATTCGGAGTGCAATGATGATGGCCCGCAAATAACTCAATAACTCAATAAGGATATATGGGTCTACAGTTCGAAAGGTCAATAGATATATTGATAGTATCTATTATTAGTGTTACATAAGACATGTCACATTATAGACAAATGCATAAATAGCGGTAAAAATAAAAATCGTGGTACACAAACAATGACAGAAAAATCACGCCGTTTCAGTTAAATTCATATTGTAATTAATGGCATACAATTATTAAGGAAAAAAAATTAGAGCAATAAAAATTTATGATGATGATGTTTTACAAAATATCTGCCTGGGTGATTTATTTGTTAAGAAGTATATTCAGTATCTATGGAAGGGATTCCAAACATGTAGACGATAGATGTACATGAACATACGACATTGCATTCTAAAGTGCAAATGATAGTACATGTACGCGTGTCCGAATGAGATAGACAACATGCAAATAATAGCCTATTATTCAATTAACTGTCGAGATTATCAGATTCATCAAATATGCATGGTAGTAATACCTTCTTTCACTTATAGAACGCTTGTGGTAATATTATTTCAAATGCATTAATTTAGCAGTATTTGGTAGTCTACTTTGTTTGTAATAGGCTCTATATTGTCAACGTTTGGAAGTCGAATGTCCGCATATATTGTGGTCGTTTCCATGTATCTTTTGATTAAATGACATCTCGGCACAATCTTTAAACTGCTCAGTTTCATATCAAAAATGGTATATTTTATTGTGTTCTGTTTTGTAGAATCTGTCTGTGCAAAATATTATGAGAAATGTCCACGTTCTGGGATTGGTTATGTGAAAGTCATAACAATTATTTCTGTTCTTTCATCATCATTCATATCTATACAAGAGAGCTGAACATATACAGTTTTCATGACCCATATATTTGTTTCCTTCGTCTGTTATTTGAACTCTTTCTGTGCACCTCTTCCATTGTCATTCTATAATCTTCAATACTTCATGACATTTAAATATGCTGTCGAGCCTAAACTATTTTGGTGTTGTTTCATGGACTTCATTTTATTAACAATTCTTCATTTTGATTCCATTGAAAATTCAAGGTTTTATTTCTTACAAATGCAGTAATGCATGGATTTCATCTAATAATAATCATGCCTAACATGTTTTCATGTGACGATTGATCCTAGCAAGCAGATCCGATAGAACGATCATCTTCAACTATCATAAATGTACCACCTGTAACATGGAGCTCCCAAACGCGCAAGCAGTCGACACAGGAAGAATATTTACCAGCTGTTTATATTGCTTTTACTTTAACACTTTTTTTTAAATAGACATATACTACCTCAATGATATTGCTTATATATTTGTAACATCCACAGGGACACTCCGGGGTAAGCTCTTAATTAGAATTGTTTTTAATCTACAAGTTAGTTCCATCCAAATTAACTTCTTAATTATAATTGTAGATAACTAAGCTGTGGCCAAGGGAATATGTATTAGTGTATCGGGGCTCAGCTTTATAAGAGGTCTGGGCTCCTAATTATGAGAGGTGGTTTGGGGAAAAAACACGAAACAAAGTCTAAATCTTTCCTAATGGACGAATTCATGATCTGTCTTGAAGTAGCAATATGGCATACTTGGTCGTGAACTGCAGTTTTGGGTAACGTCTTAACTATAACTCTATACAAATAGAGACAGGGACAAACACATGCAGGAGAAAATAATAACTAATGTTAGAAAAGAAAAAAAAACTCATTTAGAACAGTCAACCTTTAGGGGTAAGGCCATGACTACCACTGTCTATTGATTACATATAGGTGTATACTTTAGTAGCAACATAAAATATAGCTATAAGAAATGACAATTAGGAATTTCACAGGGTAGCATTCGCGCTTTCACATAGTACAAATAATAATACATACATATTATTATATGAGGAACTTCCGAGGCGATAATAGGGAATAATAGAACAAAGAAGTATGTGTTAGCACTCTGAAAAATTGACAGACAAACAACAATAGATAAAAACGAAGAACAATATATGGTCCGAAGCGGGATCGAACCCGTACTCAGTGGCACCGCGCCTTGCCACGAGAAGCCGAACGCTTGGCACACTGCCACGCAGCCAACTAAAAAATTGGCTATTGCAGCAGTGTCTTACACGAAAGGCGTTAACAATGACTATAGCATAGAGTAACGATCACAGACCGGAAATAAATTTAGTCATTGAGAACGCCTTTCGTGTAAGACACTGCTGCAACAATTTATTTCCGGTCTGTGATCATTACCCTATGCTATAGTGATTGAGAACGCCTTTCGTGTAAGACACTGCTGGAATAGCCAATTTTTTAGTTGGCTGCGTGGCAGTGTGCCAAGCGTTCGGCTTCTCGTGGCAAGGCGCGGTGCCACTGAGTACGGGTTCGATCCCGCTTCGGACCATATATTGTTCTTCGTTTTTTTCTATTGTTGTTTGTCTGTCATTTTTTCCAAGTGCTAACACATACTTCTTTGTTCTATTATTCCATATTATCGCCTCGGAAGTTCCTCATATAATAATATTTATGTATTATTATTTGCACCCAGTATATAACCACTGGGAACTACTATTCGTGCTGTTTCGTCCAATAAATGTTTGTCTACAACACAAGTATTCAGCCCTACTGGGAGATACTTGCATTAATAGGAAGGTACAAATATACAATTTATTTCCGGTCTGTGATCGTTACCATATGCTATAGTCATTGAGAACGCCTTTCGTGTAAGACACTGCTGCAATAGCCAATTTTTTAGTTGGCTGCGTGGCAGTGTGCCAAGCGTTCGGCTTCTCGTGGCAAGGCGCGGTGCCACTGAGTACGGGTTCGATCCCGCTTCGGACCATATATTGTTCTTCGTTTTTTTTTATTGTTGTTTGTCTGTCAATTTTTCCGAGTGCTAACACATACTTCTTTGTTCTATTATTCCCTTTCACATGGTATCAAGTCGCGTTTTCACAAGGTAACAAGTCGCAAATTCACAAGGTAGCAAGTCGCGTTTTCACAAGGTAGCAAGTCACGCTTTCACAAGGTAGCAAGTCGCGTTTTCACAAGGTAACAAGTCGCGAATTCACAAGGTAGCAAGTCGCGTTTTCACAAGGTAGCAAGTCACGCTTTCACAAAGCAGCAAGTCGCGTTTTCACAAGGTAACAAGTCGCGAATTCACAAGGTAGCAAGTTGCGTTTTCACAAGGTAGCAAGTCGCGTTTTCACAAGGTAACAAACAAGTCGCGTTTTCACAAGGTAGCAAGTCGCGAATTCACAAGGTAGCAAGTGTCGTTATCATATTATAGTAATTAGCAATAAAACATGACATCAGAATGCAGTAGTACAAGATAACATATTGTATAATAAGAGTAAAGGCAGAAAATAAACAAAGATAACAAGAAGCGGTGAATAGAAAGAGAGTGACAGTGATTGTAACAACAAAAAAGACAAGTAGAGTTAAAATAAGTGATGTATTTTATATTAAATTCGCCTTTAACAGTAAATCAAGAGCAAAAACCGTGGTTAAAAAAATAGGAACAACCAGTGGTAAAACACAACACAAACATCGTGTAGAATAAATGACAGGATAAAGGGTTTAATTTGTATTGACATTTTAGTAATGATCTGATAAGAGTTCAGAGAAATCTGAAGAACGAATAAACTTAGACGATACTGTTTAGTTGAAATATCGTGTCGATGTAGAGACTTTTAATTAGGTTGGTTAGATATTGGCTAACTCAGTTTGTTGTTAGTATCTCCCACAGTTGTTCTTCATTTACTCTGTCGAATACTTTTTCCTGGTCAATGAATAGCTATGTCCACATGCTGATTGTGTTCTGTCTTTTTTTCTGCAAGCTTTAAAATAAAAAAAAAAACGACAGAACACAGTCGAATTTATTGGTTATTGGTTATGGAAGGCCTCGGTATCACAGCAAACGAATTAAAATCCATAATTGCTCAACCGCCCGTGCTAGTGGAATCATCCGAATTACTAACTCATCTCCTAAACAAAGAAAGGTAGCTGTAGTCCCCATCGTAGCAGTCTCAGCACACGCCAAAAGACATAAGGCGAAACCGCGCAGAAAGTGAACACAGCCAACTGTTCCCTGTCATACGATATCATCATTGATCGTAAACAAGCGGGATATCGAAGCAGGATCAAAACGGATGAGACACACAGCTCACGGTGTGCACAGAGCACTTAACTCAGTAGCTCCTGCAACAAGCCGGACTTGGAATATGAGGAAACTGCAAGAATGAACACTTTTCAGCACATAGCCTTCAATGGTGCCCTTCGCCTATCCACCATATACCATGGGAGTTCACGTCCTCCCGAAAATGATGATTGTCATAGCACTTGATGATGTTAGGCCATCATTGATGACTCCAATTCCAAACATATAGACACACAGTGGTGGTAAGTTATCATTTCCAATCCAACAGAAGCCACATGACCTGTAGTTAGTAAAACCACAGAGAGAATATGATTTTGTGACCTTCACTGATTCACTCTTAGATGTGAATGTGTAGTTTACACAAGAGGGGAATTTTTCAACTACAGTGATCCCATTTAAGGCAATTCTGGGATAGCAAGGGAAGTGTCCTTTATAGCAGCAGAACTGGATGTTCTCAGCTCCCTTCTTGTAGCTGCCGCCACACGATTCTGATGTCTCATTAACTTGGACATCATTCAAGAACAATGTCAGATTAACATTCCATAGATATGGCTCTGCTGCTTGGTGCAACAGTTGTATCAATCATACTGGAGGCTCCTGGTCTGTGATCATTAATATCACAGACGGCACATGATGTTGTTATATTCAGTATTTCTTTCTGGGGTGTAAATATGTGGCACACACATGGAGAGTGGTTTGTGGTCACAGTAATCCCATTAAAGGCAATTCTAAGGTAGCATGGCATAGCTGTTTCAGAACAGCACAATCCTGTGATGTTTTCTGTGTTCGCTATAAAGCTACTGCTGCTACACAATACTGACCAATTATAGGTGTGGACATTATTCACTTGCAATGACAAAACTGCTTTGTTTACAGCATAAACCTTAGGAAGCGAATCATTTATGAGACTAATAGTACAATTTATTCTTCCATCGGGGATATCTTCCTTGAGTCCCCCCCCCCAAAAAAAAAAAAAGTCTTTGGTTAAAAAGCACATATGCTTTTGAGTTAAACACAAAACGAGCCCACTTCATAGATTCAAAATGATCCTTGCCAATGCCATCCGTTTGCACAAGTTTAGGTCCTTAGCTACCAATGTCACAAATGTCCGAAACGAAGCCATCGAAGTCGAATTTATACATAGCTATCATTGACAACAAAAAGGGAGCTCCAAAAAAACATAAGAAAGAAAAAAATGAACATTTTTTGGGTACATCTTGAGAAAAGGAAAGTTGGAATAATTGGTCACAACTAGCAAAATAAAAGGAAAGAGAGATCTTTAGATAAAAGATTGTGGAAGGACATGACTGCCTGTGCCACCGGTATGGCACATCAGGATGATGATGATCATTGACAAGAAAAAAGCATTCCGCAGAGTAAATAGAGAACAACATATTACCGTACACATATATTTTGAATAGTGAAACCATATTTTTCCAATTCATATACTTTGAAATCTAGTAATACATCACCACAGCCGTCCATGCTGGTTTGATTCTAAGACATCACTACATTCACAGCCATTCCATAATGACAAGTCATTACCACACTCATAGACCTGGATACATTGGATATAAGCTTACTTTCAGACTTTGTATAGTTATATTATATTACCGCATATTTACGCTACTGAAGCTAATAAAAACAAAGATTACCATTAGTCACATTCGTCATCATCATCAAGTACCGGGCCAGCTGGCGTAGGTGATCATATATCTCCACAACTTTCGATCTCAACAGTTATTTATCATTTCTGTTGTTGACCTTCTACCACGCCATTCTCTTAAGCTAACCTATATTTTTATTTCTTTTTGCTTCTCTCTATCTCTTCGTCCCTCAATTTTCCCAGTTGTTACAATATATTCCAGTTGTTCTCTTCTCATTACATGGCCACAAAATGATGATTGTTTCATTAGTCACATTAACTGTGAATATTTTAATAATAAAAACAATTTAATCTTGCCATGAAAACCATTAGACATTTACGATCTAGTTTTGGTTCATGTATAAAATAAGCACACATCATCTCTTAGTCTTAATAAAACCTGAGCAAGTTATTACTTAGATCCCCATAACGCGTTTAACCCTCTTGTTTGTTAATTGTCTTCATTCTTTGTGGCCGCAGTCTATGTTCAATATGCCTTGTCGCGATTGCAGAGCGAAAACAAAGTTGCCCTCTAGCTTGGTTGGAATGTATCATTCTGGACCCTTGTGTCTTTTATTATCCTTAGTCTTCTTCTTTTTTGCTTTAAAATGGGGGATCCTTCAGTACTACATATCACGTGGCTGTCTACATTTTTTTACAAGGGTTCATGAACAATTCACTTTAAATGTTTCCTTGTCATCACTGAAATGAATGCTATAATTGTTTTATTTGAGTAGTTTTTAGTTGACTTTGTATAGCAACAAAGCATTACCCCCATCATTGACTTTGTATAGCAACAAAGCATTAACCACATCATTGACTTTGTATAGCAACAAAGCATTACCCACATCATTGACTTTATATAGAACAAAGCATTACTGACATCATTGACTATTTATAGCAACAAACATCACCACAGCTAAATGCCACTGAAGCTCAAATTAGCACGGACTCAAAATGCTGCTATTATAAGAATAATTTGTGTCACGCTATTATAACCATTTGTCTTTTTGCGGAAATAAATCCGTACATTTATTGCTTTTATTTCCATATATGTCTTCTGAGTACATGACCTATCCGACACTAACGTTTCGTAGTGGTAATTATATCATATGACCCTTTTCATCTTGTCATACGGCCTAGTCGAGGCTGTTGTGTATTTTTTTGGAGGTTTTATTTTTTTTTGTCGAACAACTTCTCTCGTGGCTAATTCTACCAATGTTTGATAAACACACGCGGTCACAGAATGAACAAGGCAGGTCCATTGGTCCACAGGGTTTTCCATCCTTTTCCATGAGTCTTTTCTCTTTTAAGTTTTGCTTTAGCACAGTCTTAAATGATGTCATACCGTTCCTTATACGTTTTCTCCATGATGTGCGTTCACTTGCCAGATGTTCCGAGTCAGATTCACAGATGGAGAAGTCATTCAGAGACGATTTACAGATATCTCTATATCGTAGTTTAGGTCCGCCAATTTGTCTTTTTCCGTGTGTTAGTTCGCCATATAGTATTTGCCTGGAGATGCGCTTTTCTTCCATTCGCTGGACATGCCCCAGCCATCTTAGTCTTCGACATCTGAGCATCGACATGATGTCATTATATACACCTGCATTAATACATTTACTTGTATTTGCAATTAATTTTATTTGGGTAAATTTTACGAAAGAATGTCATGTTGTAGTTTTTGTCGTAACATTAAGTCTTGACAGTTGCTCTTTCATTGTTCAACATCATTCACATACACATCAAAGAACTGAATATAAACCGTTTTCTTGCTTCGCGTCTTTAGTTTCTTGGCTGTTGTTTTTAATAATTGCGTAACGTTGCCACTGTCATTCTGCAATTTTCATTCTTTCGTAATTTTCATTTAGTTTCATTTCGCTTTTGGATCTAAACCTCGAAGTATGGTGTTGTACCTACGTATTCATTATCCACTTGTTCTTTCTTTTACATTATCCAATTGTTTCTTCTTATACATTATACACTTGTTCTTTCTTTTACATTATCCAATTGTTTCTTCTTATACATTATCCACTTGTTCTTTCTTTTACATTATCCAATTGTTTCTTCTTATACATTATCCACTTGTTCTTTCTTTTACATTATCCAATTGTTTCTTCTTATACATTATCCACTTGTTCTTTCTTTTACATTATCCAATTGTTTCTTCTTATACATTATCCAATTGTTCTTTCTTTTACATTATCCAATTGTTTCTTCTTATACATTATCCACTTGTTCTTTCTTTTACATTATCCAATTGTTTCTTCTTTTACATTATCCACTTGTTCCTTCTTATACATTATCCAATTGTTCCTTCTTTTACATTATCCACTTGTTCCTTCTTTTAAATTATTACAATTGTTCATTATTTTACATTATCCACTTGTACCTCCTTATACATTATCCAATCGCTCCTACTTATACATTATATAATTGTTATTTCTTCAATTTATTTTGCTACAAATCTTCAATTTGTTTTTATTTTCATACCAACGCACACAACGAAACAACTTACTACCAAAAATAGATGTCCTGATCATGTCTAACAAGACATGGGTGGACCTTGATACCATTATCGATACAACAAACATTAACTCAAAATGATCATACTTGTTATACCTGTAACATACAACAAACATTAACTCAAACTGATCATACTTGTTATACCTGTAACATACAACAAACATTAACTCAAAATGATTATACTTGTTATACCTGTAACATACAACAAACATTAACTCAAAATGATCATACTTGTTATACCTGTAACATACAACAAACATTAAATAAAAATGATTATACTTGTTATACCTGTAACATACAACAAACATTAACTCAAAATGATTATACTTGTTATACCTGTAACATACAACAAACATTAACTCAAAATGATTATACTTGTTATACCTGTAACATACAACAAACATTAGCGCAAAATGATTATACTTGTTATACCTGTAACATACAACAAACATTAACTCAAAATGATCATACTTGTTATACCTGTAACATACAACAAACATTAACTAAAAATGATTATACTTGTTATACCTGTAACATACAACAAACATTAACTCAAAATGATCATACTTGTTATACCTGTAACATACAACACCCGTTGGCACAAGCATTAATCAGAAGATGTTAGTTACTTGTTTGTAACATGTTTTTTTTTTCCCGTTTTTTAATGTACAAATAATACTCGATTAACATTGATTGCATTTTTTTTCTAAACTGCACAGTGCACAAGTGTTGTAAGTTGTTAATTATATTTGTTTTCTGTCACATAATTTCGTATAAACAGAAACAAACGAAAAGCTAACGTGTGAATATGAACAATTGAGTTGCTGGCTAGGAAATGTAACGCAACAGGCTCCTCTATATTTGAGGCAAAAAAAAATAATAAGCTCCCGTCACGCCAAGTTGCGTATAGGAAATATGGTGTTAGTGACCATAAATTTTACAGACCTTCAGCACATGATTTTTGGGTAATGTGGTATATTTGAGGTGGTCCGTTTTAAAGAAAAAAATATCATTACCATTGCCAGCTTAGACTGATTAGACTTCACGCCTCAGTGCCACTTGTTTAATGTTGTTTCATATGCCACGTCTACATGGGTAAATGAACAGAAAAGTATAAATACGATATGATGCCAATTAATGGGATTTGAAAATAATCTAAAGTGTTTTCACAAGATATCTAGTGTGTTATCACATCATAGTAATTAGTTAAATGTCATCTTCATTTGTTTTAAGGTCTCTTACGGGGCAAACGGGTTTATGCTGACTCTGTTTTGTCGTCATTAAAGGACACAAGCAACATTGTCCGCTCTCATGATGAGATATTTCATTATGACACCAATATTTATACACATATCCGCCCCATGACTTATGTAAAGGTAAAGTACGAGACTTGAATCCGAGTTTTACCACGCGAGTTTTCACCCATATGTGCTTGACAGTCTATCCAGAAGTGTTTTGAGACTTCTGGATTGTGTCTTTTCAAGCATCGAAGCTCACGATGCGAGACGGCATTTCTCACCTACCCAGAGTACTACCCTGGTACCCAGTTCTACCAGCGGCTGCGTCGACCTCGGGGGGTATTTTATTTTATTTTTCCAACCACGAGTACAATTCACACTGCTTCCAGCGGGAATCGAGCACATACTTTCGGAAAGCCGATAGCCCTGTTGGGTGGGTTTTTCCAATTAGGATATGGAGGTCCCCAAATGACTTACTGAGCAGTAAAGTGCGACACAAATCTGGTTCGGGCTATTTAAATATGGCAAGGTTCATACGTCATCAAAACGCATTCAGAACTGGACGCGACCAAGAGCAGACACTTGGGGCGGGCGTGGAAATTGCTGGATGGCAAAGATCGAAGATTCCATAAGGTAAATATGTGATATGAATGACATTAGGGCTAGCAAGAAGTGGATAGAAGTAATAGCGGAGAAAAAGAGTCTAACCGAAGTAATCATTAAGCTCGACAGGGAGTGTTGCAACTGAGCATACGGAGCTACCGAAGCTGAAATAAGGGAGTGCATCGAAAAGGTGTCATCATGTCAAGACTACATCATATACACGGATTGTTCTGTATCCCACGAACACAGCAGTGGCTATGGTTTTATGAACTACTAACGTGATACGGAAGCGGCTAGATAATCTGGAGGAAAACTAGTGGGACAATGATGTATACGTGTATACGTTGAGTGACTGATGAGTCTAAATGTGGAAAATGGATATAACTACTTACAAGAACAAGAGGTCTGTATACGCATCAAGAAATGTTGGGACGGTCGGTATAGCGGGTTTGGAGATCACTGCTATGAAACTACTTCCATAATAAGAATAGAATAGAATAGAATAGAATAGAATAGAATAGAATAGAATAGAATAGAATATAATAGAATAGATCAGGAAATCTAGCAATTGTAGCATTGTAGTATCCAGCAGGAGGATGGAGATAGACGCAGCAACATGGCTGGTTGTATAGAACGTGGTTCACGAAATTTCGTTGACAGACCCGCAAAGTATGCAACAGACGATTGACAGACAAAACTATGAGGCAGGAGTGGATGCAGTTATTGGATGGCTCTACAGTGAGCGCATTAACGTGGGTGTACTGCCCTGTGCACACTGATGTCCACGGAAACGAAATAGCCGATAAGTTCGCTGGCAGGTCTGACACTGAATATGGCTTTACTCAGGGACAAGAGGACATCCCAAAGCTTGCTATTCAGAACTTAGGAGAAGAGAAGGAAATTGGTAGAACGATGATTTATACATTTGAAAAACTGATGAGTCTGAAGGTGGTAAAGGGGTCTGGTCGATACCGAGTGCATAGTGGGAAAACAGATGTATCTACAATCAACACCTGACAGGAACAATGAGCCTACATATATTTCGAAAAATGTGTGCAAGGCCGTTGAACATGGGGATGAATGAAGCTGATTCAATGAATGGAATAGAATAGAATAGAATAGAATAGAATAGAATAGAATAGAATAGAATAGAATAGAATAGAACATAATAGAATAAAATAGAATGTATGAACAACGCTAAATCTCTAGCTGTCATTGTCCACCATTATTCTTTGTCTTCCTCTCTTTTGCATTCCCTTTGAGATTTACTGTATGCCAATTCATGTTATTATCTCTAAATTGTATAAGCGTTGATGTTTGAATTTTTCGCGTCCAATGTTTACTTGTTTTTTTTTTTACATAATTCACGTCTCTATGGTTGCATTTTTGAGCAGCTATTGTTTTTTTTTTTTTTTTTCTGATTGACTTATATTGTCCAACAATTAGGAATTAACTGCTCCCTGTTCTGGAGATTCTCTATATATTTGTTCTGAGTAAATAACTTATTTTTTTCCCCCTTAGTCTCCCGAAGGACCAGTAAGTTATTAACTTTAACTTTGAAGTAAATTTCATACAAAAATAAACATTAAAGGTAATTAGTATCATTTCAATGTTGATAATTGTGGTATGGCTATACAATATACATTAAATTGCCTCTGTTCGCGTTTATTAAAACGAAGAGAAGAACATTCACAACAAAAGAGGGTATCACATAATTGATGTAGCAGAACAGGGTGGCAAAAGCTAGTATGATATCGTACTTGTCCTGTAATATTGAACTGCCGCTTCATAACGTTTGACGTAATACCTGTATAGAGTTAGAGGAAATGACAAGCAGTAATGAGAGACGGTATGAAGTAGCGGTAAAATAGTAAGAAATGTAATGATACGACAATATGATAAGTAGCGCTAATACATGATGACAAGCAGCGTTAATACATGATGACAGGCAGCGTTAATACATGATGACAAGCAGCGTTACAACATAAATTGTATGTTATTCCATGCATGCCCCTTATGGATCTTAAAATAATCTCACTATAAATATTAATCAAATCTGGTGACAGCACAAAACCTTGTCTAACACCCTATGGCATACTATTAACATGACAAGCATCGTTAAAACATGATGACACGCATCGTTAATACATGATGACAGGCATCATTAATACATGATGACAAGCAGCGTTAATACATGATGACAAGCGTCGTTAATACATGATGACAAGCATCGTTAATGCACGATGACAAGCATCGTTAATACATGCTGACAAACAGCGTTAATACATGACATTATCAACAAGTACCTGGCCTGCTGGCGTAGGTGATCATGTCTCTCCACAACTTTCCATCTCGACAGTTATTTATCATTTCTGTTTTTGACCTACTGCCAAGACATTCTCTTAAGCTATCTCGTATTTTTTGTTTCTCTTTGCTTCCCTCTATCTCTTCAGCCCTCATGTCTTTCAGTTGTTACAATATATTCCAGTTGTTCTCTTCTCATTACATTGCCAAAAAATGATGAATGTTTCTTCCTAATATTGGAAATTAGTTCTCTTTTTCCTTTGATCTCTTTCAGAACATTTTTATTACTATTCTTAGCTGTCCGTGGTATTCTCAACATTCTTCTGTACAACCATATTTCTACAAACTCCATTGATTTTCTTGTCTGTTGTCCTATTGTCCATGATTCACATACATATGTTAAGACTGGTTTTACATACAATTTAAGAACTCCTTTTCTAGTTCCTATTGTCAAAAATGGATAGCATAGTATCTTCCTTATTTTTTAGAAAGCTGCTTTTGCCTCTGCCATTCTGCATCTCACCTCTTTTGTACATCTTCCATCTGAGGTTAAGTTCCCAAATATTTAAATTCATTTACCTGTTTTAATAGTGTTCCGCTTGTCTTTATTTTGCACTGAGGTTATGTCTTTTTCTTTGTTGTTAACATTACTTCTGTCTTTTTGCTATTTAGACTGAGTCATTTATTTGTGCTTTCTTTCACCATAATGCCCAACATTTCTTGTAACTCATTTTCACTCTTAGCGATTAAGACTATCATCAACATACCTTAGATATTTATATTATGACCTCCAATTGTTATTCCAGGCATGCCCCTTATGGGTCTTAAAATAATCTCGCTATAAATATTAAACAAATCTGGTGACAGCACACAAACTTGTCTAACACCCTATGGCATACTATTACCATGGCAGGCGTTGTTAATACATGATGACAAGCATCATTAATACATGATGACAAGCATCGTTAACACATGATGACAAGAACAGTTAGTACATGAAAAGCATCGTTAACACGTGATGACACGCATCGTTAATACATGATGACAAACAGTTGCAAAATAGAAAATATTTGGGTCATTAAATGTTTAAATTGCTTAGAATTTTAAAATGCAGACTTGAAGTAAAAGAAACTAGGCGAGGACTGCGTTTATAATAAACTATACAGGCAGAGAAAAAATTCTACACAGAAAAATAAAATACATGAAAGAAAATGGGATGGATTTTCAAACAAAAACGTGCAATCCGAACATGTCCATACGTGCTCAGATCCCCTCCTGAGCAAGTCTCTCATTGCCCAGCGACTGGCGACTCCAGTTCTGTGTTGGTTGATAAAATTCTATTTTATGCCCAATAAGTTTCTCGTTTCTGATTGTGGGTATCTTAACTTCCATCTCTTTCATCGTGAGGAGTGAGGAGGCCTCATAATTGTCGAAGTCTTGTACCCTTCCCTCATCTCGGAGGACATTGATGATGTCCGACCGATTCTTTGTTTGACCGTCTTCAACGACGGCATAGCTAGCCAACCTGTCCGCTTTTTCATTCCCACATACCCCAACATTTCCAGGGACGTACACAAAGGTGACCTTACGTATTATTGACTTCTACAACGATTCTACCTATTGCTTGCATACAGGGCCCATCTCGTCTTTTTTACAATGTTCATCTAATCAACCAGTAAGCAGGCGTGGGTGTAGTTGTATGACTAATACGATGAATGTTTTGGCCTCTGCCATCACCTTCATCGTCATGCTACTTGTTGTCATAACCACTTACTTCCTTGACTATTCTACCTGCCGCGCGTGCTATAAATGTCCGCGCACTTCTTTGGTGTCGTATTACACATTCGTCTGTATATATATAACTACATCTTTCTCATCGTTATTGTCCCAGTTGAGACTGTTGACCTCCGCATTGACCACGACTGTGTTCCATTACCTACATTTTCTGTTGAGTGTAACAATACACGAGAATGTTCCATTACCAACATTTTCTGTTGAGTGTAACAATACACGAGAATGTTCCATTACCTACATTTTCTGTTGAGTGTAACAATACACGAGAATGTTCCATTACCTACATTTTCTGTTGAGTGTAACAATACACGAGAATGTTCCATTACCTACATTTTCTGTTGAGTGTAACAATACACGAGAATGTTCCATTAACTACATTTTCTGTTGAGTGTAACAATACACGAGAATGTTCCATTACCAACATTTTCTGTTGAGCGTAACAATACACGAGAATGTCTCCCTGAATGACGCTAGGCATCGGTATACACTCCTCGCCAGCGATAACATTGGTAAGCTCACAGAACTTGAGTTTCCGGTACTTTCCAAGATGGTGGTGTGTTTTCGCCAGTTCGTTGTCAATGAAGTGCGATGTCATGTATATGTGCTTCTAAATGAAGACAATTAAAAGCTCAGGGTGTATCCACGTGAAGAAGAAATGATAAACTTGGGTTGACCAGTCTATAACGTGGAAACGGATTCTGGACCGTGCGACTAAGTGAGTGCACGTGGGTCAAGACCATCCACGGCAAAACATAGTGTCGCGCAGAAAACGTGAATGAAGAAAATGAAAATAGACTTTAAAAAAGGGAAAACCGTTGTCGGTATGATCTGTTAATCTCCCGTGCCACTGTCTCCTATTGTCTGTCTATTTCCTACCTCCGGAATGTACTAAACGCACTTCTTGTAATTGTTTCTGATTCTCTTCCGAGTTCACCAGTTGATTCAGCTCAACCTTTTGCATGCTATCACAGAGCTCAGATGATGCTGACTTTATCTTGTATGCAGTTCATAATTGCTCTTTATCTTTTTGCAACTGAACTCAAGCATTTTTATCGGGTAGATTTTGTGAAATGATGCCATTTCTTAAACTATAATTTCTTTAACCAACTTTCAGATTTATATAGATTCCTGAAAATATACCTATTTCATATATACTTATTTTATTATTGTTCATGTTATACTGGGTACTCATTGACTTCCTCTAACTTTTGTATAGTCTATTTACCTTTATTATTGAAATATACACACATTTGTATACGTGCGCGTCTATGAATGTACATGAGTGTTTTTGTATATCAGTGTGTGTTCAGTATGTTTCTTTTCTTCTTTATTGTTAGTACTTTCGTGTCTACAATACCCGGATCACCTCACTCGAGCTGTGGTTTAAAGGTGTTCACTCTGAGTTACCTCAAATGTCGAGATTTGTTTCCTTCACAATGTAACTGAAAACAGAAGTCATGATTGTCGCCAAAAATAAATAGAACATCAACATAGCTATAGAAAGCAGTCAACTAAAACAAGTAGAGGAATGTAAATACCTAGAAAAGTTTAGTGACAAACAACACTTCTCAAACAGCAAAGATATACTCAAGATGCATCAAAGTTTGTCAATTCATTGGACATCTATCACCACTGTTGTCCAACTTGAAAATAACTCTAGAGCCAAAACGAGAACTCTACAATATAATCTTCATCCTAACGTTGTGTCAATCATACCAGTCTTGGACCCTAGATACAAGAACAATAAGAAAAATAACCTCTACTGAGATGAAATGTGTTAGACGAATGACAGGAAACAGTCTGAGAGACAAGATCAGAAATGAAGAACTGAGAAAAAAACTAGGAATAACCCCCGCCATATAATATATATGGAAACAACATATAAAATGGTTTGGCCACGTGGTAAAACAGAAAGAAAGATCAAAACACAACATAACGAACCCTCAATAAAAGTTACGCGAATTCCTGACCCAATGAGCGACAACGAAAAAGATGGATCGATGGAATATTAGAAGCACTAGGAAACATAACAGCATCATAAGCGAACAGAAGAGCAAAAGACTGCAAATTGTATCTCCCCTCGACGCTGAAAGGCACATTAGGATGGAAACAAGGAGAAGAAAAACAATGTAATTCATATCATTTTTTCTTCTATAAATCGACATATATAAGATGTTTCCTCCGAGACATGAATGACCCACAGTCAAAACCAAGTACATAAAGTTGACACTACGTTCGACCACGACCCCCCCCCCCCCCCCCCCCTTTCCCATTATAACAATCACACAAAGGACATAGATGGCCTCTTGGCTCTAAAAGTTTATGAAAAAGAACATACTTCGCTACTAGTTAAAAATGCATTGAACATATAACTCTATTTATCAAAATGTACGATTACAACTATTGACATTGCATGTATTGGTTTTATTTTTTTAGATGTGATAAGATCAAAAAAGCGTAAGTGAACAAGACTTTCTCAATTAATTATTCCGGCAACTATTTATTCGAGACTCATGGGTCTACATGTTAATTATTTCATGAGACCTTCAACAACACTCCGATAAATTGTGATATTTGGCTGATAAAACTGGACAAAAATATGGATGTATGATTTTGCCTCTGTAGGTGTGCCCACAGTGTGGATGTACGAAGATTAAACGAAATGTTATCTTGTTAATTAATTTTAATGTCATGAAAAATATACTAACATCACAACAAATATTACCAGGGCTAAAACTGAGCAAAATGTTATATCTTCTCAATATTCCTATAATGTGCAGAAACATGGACATTAGACAAGAAAGCAGAACAGAAAATTGAAGTCTTTGAAATGAGGATATAGAGAAGAATAGATATAATTGGATGAAAATATCAGAAAATAAATGATGAAGTTATAAAACAACTAAAAATAAAAATAGAACAACAAAATACAATTCGAACAAGACAAATACGATTTTTTGAGTCATGTTAAAAAGCATAACGACCTACTAAAAGTAATCTTGGAGGGGAAAATACAAAGAAAAAGAGGCAGACGCAGACCAAGTCTAACATAGGCGAGTAAAATCAAAAGATTGAGAAGTCAGCCTATGACAACCTGCACCCTCAAAGCAAGATTCACAGCAGAATGGCGCTCCAAGGTAGCCAACCTTCGTTGCGGAGATGGCACTCGATGACGATCCTGTTAAGTGGGGAAAGTACGATGTTGATAACACGTTCTTTATTATCATCTTAATACTTTGATAATTCAACTACTGGGTGCTTTCGAGTGTTATTTCTACTGGCAGCATTAAATTGGTTATCCATTATAGATGACATTATATGTCAAGTGTTTTTAAAGACATATTCCATGTGCTGTAGCCATACAGCAGGAGCTATCGCGGGTGATGCCAGTTTTTAAATTGTAATCGTGGGGCAAGATAATATCTCAGACACGAACACCCGTGGCGACTGCACTGACATTAAGTCACTAATACGTAGGGAGGTCAAAAAGTAATGCACACCAATTTTTTTCTCGGAAACTATTCGGACAAAATGTGTGAAATTTTCACAGATTGTAGCTGAACATCCCCTTTACATTACCTATTTTTCAACATAATCTCCGTCCAAGCGTATTGCCTTAAGCCAACGCGAAACTAGGTCATGAATGCCTCGTTTGTACCAAGTTTTGTCCTGCTCGCGTAGCCATTTTTTAACTTCACGGATCACATCCTCATCATTGTCAAAGTGTGTCCCACGCAGAAATTTTTTGAGTGGTCCAAACAGATGGAAATCTGAGGGAGCCAGATCAGGGCTGTAAGGAGGATGGGGCAGTACAGTCCAACCAAATTTGTTGATTGCTTCCCGTGTTACCAGACTTGTGTGAGGGCGTGCATTGTCATGTTGAAGCAACAAATCTGCAGATGGCTTATTAGGCCGAACTCTGTGGAACCGAATTTTGAGTTTTGTCAGTGTATTGATGTAAGCTGTCGAGTTGATTGTCTCACCTCTTGTCATTACATCAACAAGAATCACACCATCAATGTCCCAGAAGACAGTGATCATCACCTTTCCGGCTGATGGAGATGTTTTGAATTTTTTTCTTTTTGGTGACTGCGGATGATGCCATTCCATTGACTGCATTTTTGTTTCAGGCTCATAATAATGTGCCCACGTTTCGTCACCGGTAACAATTTTTGACAAAAACATTTCTCCTTCAACACCGAAACGCTCCAACAATACAGAACAGAATGTTTTCCTTTGAACTCTGTGATCATTTGTTAGGCACCGAGGAACACATCGAGCGCAAATGTTTGAATATCCGAGAGTTTTAAAAATTGCGATTGCACTTCCCTTGCTGACTGTAAGCTGCAATGCCAATTGCTGACTAGTGATATGCCTATCCTTACGAATAATGGCATCAGCCCGGTTTAACATGTCTGTGCTGGTAGCTGAGGCAACACGTCCAGAACGCGGTAAATCATGCAGCTCCACTCGTACACTTTCTGCAGCTTTAATTCTCTGAACCCAGCGACTAACTGTGCTCCTATCGACTGCAGAACATTTGTACACTGCACACAGTCGTTTATGAATGTTTGCCACAGTTTCTTTTTCCGCAACCAGAAATTCTATGACAATTCGCTGTTTGTAAAGGACATTGTTGACAAGCTCCATTTTAACGGTTCATAGATTGCGTAATATTTATCAGAATGCTGTGAAATTTGGTGCACATAATTGGAACATGTCATATTCCAAGTGTGCAAAATTTCATATTCCTATCTTTATTATTAGCCGAGAAAAAATTGGTGTGCATTACTTTTTGACCTCCCTTCAGTACAACGTTCCCATCAAACACTTGAGATGGAAATATGTCGTAAAGATAGTTTTTTTTTAAAATTACACATTTTACAATAAATAAATTAGTTTCCTAAATATTTGAGCAAACTATTAATTATTCATAAAGTTGTTTTTCCCATTAATATTTGAGCAAACTATTAATTATTCATAAAGTTGTTGTTCCCATTAATATTTGATTTTTAAAATAAGTGAAGATCATCATTAATGAATTATTCAGTTTGTGATTACAATTGTTCCCGTTAGTAAGTGGATCGTTATTTAGTTATGTAATTAGCAAATTAATTACTTGTTAGTTAAGTCAATAGTTATTTATTTAATCCAGTAATGGCATTACACAATTTTTATTGAAGTGAATGTTACTAAACACAAATTATTCAATTTGATTAAAAATTCTTAGTGTTAGTAATTTAGATGAGTAATTGGTATATTAGTTACTTAATAGTTACGTAATTGATGCTACTTAAGTAATTTTGAAATTAAGTTTACCTGGCGTAAATATCGTGTTCCTCCACGTACTTTCCTCCATGGTTTTCTTTCATTAACTTCAATTGTGGATTTAAGATAAGTCTACTTCTTTGTTGTCACCATTACTTCTGTACTTTTGCTGTACAGGTTGGGACTTTTAATTTTGCGTTCTCCGATATTAACAATTTTGTGCATTTCACTTTCCCACTTAGCGGTTCATAGTGCGTCATCAGCATAAACCACATTATTTATATTAACTCTTTAGAACCAGCGTAATGATGTCAGAGTAACTCACGAAGTTCTAATTGTACCCATCGAACGCTCACCATGGTAGTGTTTCTCTGTCTACCATATTTAAAATATGCTACAAGTTAAACTTGAGTATTTTCAAGGGATTCAACTCTGATATAAATTAGCTGCAATGTGGAAAACCGTGAATGATCTCCCTTCTGTTATAGTGTTCACAGTGTAATAACAATCTTTTTTTTTTTTTTTTTTTGAAAATAGCTGAAAGAAGTGAAGTTTCAAGAATAAATAATGCTAATTGTATATGAAAAAGGAACACCAGAGAAGGCTAGAAAATGTATGTTCTAAGAACGTTGAATGTGTAGGTCTATTAGTTTTACTAATTGAAGGTAACAATTGTAGGATTCCACGACATGCTTAGTGGCATCAAATTAATTACATTTTTTTTAAAAATATTGGTTATTATGTGCATACTTTATCCTTCACTTGTTTTCAAAATATGTTTAGTGATTATACAACTGTATCCTTTCCTCTTTCATGTGGTGCCTAATACACGACCTGTAATAACTAAAATAAGACAGATTTAGAACAAGAAATATTTTTCTTCAGAAACAAGGGAAAAAAGTGGAAAACAGGGAAAAGAAATTGCGGTTTTTAATAGTTTAATATCAGAGACTGGATGAAAAGAAAAGAAAATAAATGAAGTTTTAAAACAGCTAAAAATTAAAAGAGAACTATTAAACATAATTCAAACAAGACACATACGATTTTTCGGGCATGTTAAAAGACACAAAAGCCTACTAAAAGTAATATTGCAAGGGAAAATACAAGTTAATAGAAGGAGAGGCAGACCAAGACTAACATGGACGAGTAACATAAAAAAAAATGGACAAATCAGTCTATGACAATCTGCACCATCAAAGCAAGAGGCAGAAAGGAATGGCGCACTAGGTAGTCAACCTCCGATGCGGAGACGGCACTCAATGATGATGATAATCATCATCATCATCGACCAATATGCCGGGGTTGTCGTGTATGGATCTTATTATAATTTTACTGTACGTAAATCTAGCAATAGTAAACCTATTCGACTAACACTTTTGATAGCTAAGTCTTCACGAATGGTTTTCTTTTAACTGCATTTTGTGGTCGTACATATGGTTAACTCTGTGTAGATCAGCATTTATACCCTCTATTGGTCTGTATTATTTCCTGACGTTATACGTTGCCAAATGCTTTGGAGTAACCCTTACAACGTCAATGGTGTTTAGTTTTCACGCCAATATCTTTTTCTACTAATGATGTAGAGGAACCTGTTGGAACCGTTGCAATTAACTCTTTCAGTACTGAGGATTTTTATCATTCTAACGGTAGAGATATCAGAGACGTAATTTTTCATGGTCTTAGATATTAATCTACATCTATTTATTTATCTAGCACATCATATATTATATATGAATTTTTAAATAATGAAAAAGGGAATTAAATTTCACGAATACCAAGATGATATAAGACCTATACAAATAATATAGTTTAACAGTTTAAACTAATACAATTAAGAGGTACGCACTGTTCGGTTAAACGTACGTGGCCGAAATCGACATAGCGCATGGTGCGTTGATACGTACGGAAAGACTTAAAAGATTCCCACATTGTTTCACTAATTTATTGTATAACTTGTTTGTCACGCTGCGCAAGGTAAAACGTATACACATTTTAGTCAGTAAACAACCCAGTAGTGGTATAAACAACCGGTAAGTAGTGATATGACAAAGTAATGCTTAATACGTTCAGAAAAGTAGGTAAAGGTAAAGTACGAGACTTGAACCGGCGCCTTAGCACGCGAGTTTCCACCCATATGTGCTCGGCCGCATATCCAGAAATGTTCGGAGATTTCTGTATTGTGTCGCCTCAAGCATCGAACCTCAGATGCAAGGCGACATTCCTCACCTTCCAAGGGTAATACCCTGGTACCCATTCCTGTCAACGGCTGGGACGACCGTGGGTTTTTTTTTTTTTTCCAACCATGAGTACAATTCACACTGCTCCCAGCGGGAATCGAACACGGGTTGTCCGAACGTCGGTTGTCCAGTCGGGTGGTTTTCCCAACTAGGCTACCGAGGACCCCATCAGAAAAAAAGAGACATCAGAAAAGTAATGCTGGCTAACGTGCAAAAATTGCAAAACGTGATGAAATCCAAGCGAGACAGATGTCCGGTAGAAATGTTTGTAGAGAGAAACATCTTCGAAATAGGCTCAAAGGAAAATTAAATCATCCAAGAACCATGAAAGCTGCTCTAAACAATTGCTTGCTGTAGACGGCCCTAATTTACCTTTATGTGAAAAGTATAGCTCAAAGTATCCCTGTATCAAAAATTTACCTTTATATAAATAAGTATTGCCTTATATCACAATGCTCATATCATGTTATATCATTTGCCTTGTATCACAATGCTCATATCATGTTATATCATTTGCCTTATATCACAATGCTCATATCATGTTATATCATTTGCCTTGTATCACAATGCTCATATCATGTTATATCATTTGCCTTATATCACAATGCTCATATCATGTTATATCATTTGCCTTGTATCACAATGCTCATATCATGTTATATCATTCGCCTTGTATCACAATGCTCATATCATGTTATATCATTCGCCTTGTATGACAATGCTCATGTCATGTTATATCATTTGCCTTGTATCACAATGCTTATATCATGTTATATCATTCGCCTTGTATCACAATGCTTATATCATGTTATATCATTCGCCTTGTATCACATTGCTTATATCATTTGCCTTGTATCACAATGATTATATCATGTTATATCATTTGCCTTGTATCACAATGCTTATATCATGTTATATCATTTGCCCTGTATCACAATGCTCATATCAATTTGATTACATCTGTTGTGCAGTTCTTAACTGCTGATGTCGCCCGTGCAAAACATTCACCTGACAGGCTTTATGAAATGAAGACACACAGACAAACCTACCGTTCCTTTATTTAACAATATTCATATCTATTTAACATACTCAGATGCACTGCTTTTATTTATCAATGCTTTGCTTTTCGTTTGTACTGGTTATCATCACCCACATTTCATCTCTTTTTCTCTTATTTTCACTCTATTTTTTTTCATTGCGTTCGCCAGTTTTCTACTCTGGCAAAATCCCTAGTGACTATGAACTGAAATGTTTCGTGTAAATCTGTTTTACTTGGCAGCCGTGTTTTCATGGATCCCTCGCCGCAGAGGCAGATAACTCCGTCTTCCGATGTACTAAAGCGTTTTTTTTTTGGTTTCGTCGATGAGTAATTGACGTTCCAAGCCGGGCCTGGTTGGTGAGACCAGGAGTGGTTACTGCAGAGAAAAATCACAAATAAAAATCACAACTGATGCAGCTTTTGAACTCCCACCCACTCTGTGTCGAGACCGGTGTCTTGCCGCGTAACCAACCAGCCCCTCGCTCTATTATAACTTTCTCAATGAAAGTAAAAGTATGAATCGTGTCTAAAGTCGTTTTTTTTTAAATAATACTTTCTTAATTTCCAATTGATTGAAGAACACTTATCTGTTTATTTCTCCTCGGGACTTCCTTCCCTTTTATTTATGACAAATATACGCTGTCTACGGCGATTATATCAAGACCTGAATGAACATATATATGAGCAAATATCAAACAATAACCGTATTTTGATTATCTCTGTTTATATTTGTCGACATTTGAAGAAGAGCATTTCGTTGTTTAAGAAGTAAACTAACCGATAATTACATGCTGACAATATAATTTTAAAATAACATTTTACCTCTCCTTTTACAACTTTCAAATATTTACTACTTTTTCACAAATACCATCATTGAAATTGGGTACCTATTTTTTCTGTATTTTCTAGATTGAATGACGCCGATAAGAAGTAAGTTTATAATTTTGCTTCTTAAGTAGTTTAGCTCCAGATCATCAGCATCATCAAGTACCGGGTCTGTTGGCGTAGGTGATCATGTCTCTCCACAAATTTCGATCACGACAGTTATTTATCATTTCTGTTGTTGACCTTCTGCCAAGACATTCTCTTAAGCTGTCTGGTATCTTTTCTCTGTTCTTCCTTCTATCTCTTCGTCCCTCAATTTTGCCAGTTGTTACAATATATTCCAGCTATTCTCTTCTCACTGCATGGCCAAAAATTATGATTATTCCTTCCTAATATTGAACATTATCTCTCTTTTTGCTGTGGCCTCTTTTAGAACGTTTTCATTACTTTTCTTAGCTATCCATGTTATTCCCAACATTCTTGTGTAAAACCACATTTCTTCAGACTCCAATGATTTTCTTGTCTGTTGTCCTATTGTCCATTTTTCACATGTGTAGCTCCGGATAATTAAACATAAACAGAACATGAACTTACGTCTGACTGTAGATAACTTAGTTGTGGACACGGACATTTGTGTTAACTTGCCCCGGCCCCCTTTGATTAGAAAAGCAACAAGTGTCAGTGAATCCGACAACCGAAGATCTTGCTTGAAGACAGAGAAATAATACGAGTGAAAGAGTGTGTCACATAAATGGTACAGAGTTACGCCGCAACGTCTACCAGCGTGAATTAAATACTCTTAAATATAACCCTGCATATTCCCACACTATTTAGTTATACAATAATAACATGAAAGGACAATAAGCGTTTACTCAAGGTGACAAGTTGAGAACTCGTGAGATCGTTCAATAATGAACGACATGTAGAATTTTCACGAACGGTCAATATTAGGCGAGGTTGATATTCGGTTGAAATGTCTGCAAAAATGTAACGTTCACACAAATCGCCTACAAAAAAATAAGGAAGATGTAAAGTTCTGGGGAGAGACAGCTACATGGTTGTTGGCGTCCTTAATATTCTATTTTCCATTTTCACTTATTCTATTTTTGTTTGACGATTCTTGATGGCGCCGATGTCAAGCACATGACACGCCCTGGGCAATTGCTGGAGTTGCGGGTACCTTGAGCCGGCCATGTATCCGGGTTGCATGGTTTGGATTAACTCATTGCTGAAAGCGGATGTTTGGAACATCAAATTAAAGAATGCTATGTTGCAAGTATTTGTAAGCATCAACAAATATGAACAAGTTAGAAATATATCTTAGTTCATCTACTTCACTTGTCTACACGACCAGATTAGCAGACACTGGCCCGTAAACATATATTATTATATTCATATCATAAATTTGCCTACACGACCAGATTAGAAGACACTGGCCCGTAGTCATATATTATTACATTCATATCATAAACTTGCCTACACGACCAGATTAGCAGAAACTGGCCCGTAGTCATATATTATTATATTCATAACAAAAAATATTGGTGACAACACACTACGCATTTAATGGGCTGTGGGTGCAAAAAAAACACATTTACACAATAAAAGAAATTAGTTGGTAATGATAGATTACAACATCGATATCACATGAAGGTAAAAACAGCGAGGGTTGCCATTGATTCATCCACACAAAAATATGTAACATTAGTATTTGCATTCCGCACATCGCATTTTGATGGAAGAGTAACTAAATAAAACAAATACTCGTTTTTCGGCCCCACTGTAACGAAATTGATGCGTGTTATTATTCTCAAAACCAACATCTCTAATACCTTTACAACAAGGTCACCACAAACTATGGAACAATCATCGATAATATGACCAACTCTGATCATCATTGCTCCAGGTGTGACATGAAACATTTATGCGGCAAGAGGCAGAGAAAAAGACATGAATTTATAATACTTTTTTTTCAAAAAATGACATTGTGCCTTTTCTCTCAATTAATATTGCATGTGTTGCTCTTTCTTCTATAGTTTGGAGGCAGCTAAACTAGGGTAAGTTATTAACTAAATTGGAAATGTATCTTAGTTCCAAACAAATAAACATTCACAGTTAGCTTGTTTCAAAATACATATATATATATATATAGGCCAGGAAATTTGAACTAATTTGCATTGGCTCCTAATTTTGAGCGTTATTGTGACCAAATCAAGAGTTATAAAAACAGCGGTTAAATGTCTGGCGAGGCCAAGATTCAAAGAGAGAGCATTGTGTACATAATATATATATACTTTAGAGTAATGAAGTAACAGTTGCCAGAGTGGCATTCCCTTTTTCCAAAGTATTAAACTGTAGCTTCATAAATTTTTTATACTTGAAACGTGAATATGGTAAGACAAAAGGATACGTAGCGGTAAAAGAAGATAACGAGTGACGGTAAATGAAAAAGATAACTATCAAACGTAAGATAAGATACGATAAGATATAATACGATGGATTGTAAAAGTTTAGGGACCCATGATAAAGACGTGAACACCTTTTGTAGCGTGACACATTCAAATGAAATATAGAGTTCAAAGTGCTCGTTAACTACAAGATTCGATGAAAAGAGCGTGCAGCAGAAACTCACGGTTCGACTTATGTGCAGAGTTATATGTAAAAAAAAAAAAAATAAAGAGCCCCGTCACTCCAAGTGGCGTCTAGGGAATACGGTGTTAGTGACAATATGTTTTTGGGTTAATGTGGTCGGTATTACGCCCGTGTCGCTTTACTTTCCCAGAAAAATATCTATATATGGAGGAACAATAGCCCAACATAAAAGAATACACAAAGCTACATGGGTGTCACCAGATCATAGAACGGAACATCAAATTGATCACATATGTATTAATAATAAGTTTAAGTCAGCCTTACAGGATGTAAAAGTATATAGAGGGGCAGATGTAGCTTCTGATCATCATCTTCTGATAGCCAAACTTAAAATTAAATTAAAAAGATATACTTCAACGAATAAGGGTAGAAAGTATTTCACTGTAGGGTTTCTTAAAGAACAAGGACTTAAAGATAATTTCGCAGTCACAATATCAAACGTATACCAAGTCCTCCAACAACTAGAAAATACAATAAATATAGAAAATCATTGGAAACAGGTAAATAATATATGGAAAGAGACATGCGAAGAAACACTGGGGAATAGAGAACGCCAGAATAAGGCATGGATGACAGCAGAGACCCTGGATAAAATTAATGATAGAAAGAACTAGAAAGCAGACATAAATAAAAGCAAAACAAGAAGTAATAAAGCCAAGACACAGGAAGCTTACATAGAGGTGAACAAAGAAGTGAGAAGATGCATTAAAAGGGATAAGAGGAAATATATAGACTAACTAGCTAAAGAGGCAGAAGAAGCAGCAAATAAAGGGAATATGAAAGAACTGTACAACAGCACAAAGAAATTAGGTGGAAAATACAAACAGATCAACGCTTTTATCAAAGATAAGAAAGGAAATCTGTTTAGTAATATAAGGGAACAAATGGAGAGATGGAAAGAGCACTTTGAAGATTTTTTGAACAGACCCGGCTCAAATAATCATCCATCTATACTACCAGCAGAAGAGGAGTTACACGTTAACTGCGGAAAACCAAGCAAAGAAGAAATAATGAAAGCCATCAAACTATAAACAAATGGTAAAGCCACAGGACCAGATGAAATTCCTTCGGAAGCCATCAAATCAGATATTAACACCTCTACCAAGATGTTACATGATCTATTGGATAAAATTTGGGAGAGGGAAGAAATACCTAAAGACTGGAGAGAATGTTATATGATCAAACTACCAAAGAAAGGAAGTTTACAGGAGTGCACACATTAGAGGGGAATTATGCTACTATCAGTGCCAGGAAATATATTAAGCAGAATCATTCTGGAGAGACTAAAGGAGGCTATAGAGAAACACTTGAGAGATGAACAAGCAGGTTTTAGGAAGAACAGATCATGTGCTGATCAAATAACTACTCTACGTATAATAGTTGAACAACGTTTAGAACTAAAATCCCCACTTTATATTGGATTCATAGATTACGAAAAGGCATTTGATAGTTTAGACAGAAGAATGCTTTGGAAGTTGCTGAGTCATTACAGAATCCCCATAAAGTTTATTAACCTGATAAAAACAATGTATGAAGGAACAAAATGTAGTGTGGTGCATGAAGGACAGCTTACAGAAGCATTTGAAATAAGAACAGAAGTAAGCAAGGATGTCTTCTGTCCTCATTTCTCTTTCTACTGGCCATAGATTGGATTATGAAGATAACTCAAAACAACAGAAATGGGATCCAGTGGTCACTGACCAAACAACTTGATGATTTAGACTGTGCTGGTGACATAGCTCTCCTATCACACATCCATCAATAAATGCAGGATAAAATGAGTATATTAGATGAGAGATCACAACAGCTAGGACTAAAGATTAATAGAGATAAGACCAACATTATGAGAATTAATGCAGTTGGCAATAACCAAATAAAACTAGCAGAAATACCTCTACTAGACATATAATCTTACATATATCTGGGCAGTAATATAGATAATGAGGGAGGAACAGAAAATGATACCAAAATATGGATATCAAAAGCAAGAGGAGCTTTCATTGCACTGGGAAACATATGGAAATCCAAAGAAATTAGGTTAAATACAAAAATAAAAATGTTCAACTCAAATGTTAAGTCGGTCCTATTATATGGCTGTGAAACATGGAGAATAACAAAATTGACAATCACGAAGGTACAGACTTTCATTAATGGATGCTTACGCAGCATAAAGGGATGGAAATGGCAGGACAAAGTCACTAACGTGGAATTATGGAAATGTACCGGTCAAATACCAGTAGATAAAGAGATATAGCGAAAACAATGGCGATGGATAGGACACACACTACGGAAGCCAACTGGGAGTATTACACAACAGGCCCTTTTTGGAATCCCCAGGGGAAAAGACAAAGAGGAAGACCAAGGAATTCTTGGAGAAGACAGATCGAAGCAGAGATGAAGATGATGGGGAAGACATGGAATGATCTTAAAAGAATGGCAAAAAACAGAACGATTTGGAAAGTGTTTGTTGAAGACATATGCTCCACTGGGAGCTAAAAGGCAGAATACAATGCAGATAAGTTTATAGATAGGAAGTTCCACTGTTGGGATCTTAGCTGGTGAATCGGATTAAGTGCCTGTGATTTGAAATCCTCTGTAGTGTGTGCAACAGTTTGTTCTGTGTTTATTGCAATATACGTCATCATTGGAATAATTGTCAATATGGCAGATAGTCTGACAATTATTCCTTGCTTCACTTTCCTTATATTCCAAGTCCAGCTTGCTGGGGGAGCTACTGATTTTAGTGTATAAGCATAAGCTGTGTGTTTCATCCGGATTGGGTTTCGATATTCCGAAAATACAAAGTAAAAGAGACAGAGGCAGACCACGACTAACATGGACGATTAAAATCAAAAGATGGACAAGTCAACCTATGACAACCTACACCATCAAAACAAGAGACAGAGCAGAATCGCGCTCCATGGTAGCCAACATTCGATGCGGAGGCAGCACTCAATGATGATGATGATAACTGTTTCTGGCCTGTTGAGAGTTTCTTTAAAGTATTCTTCTCTTATATTTAATTTTTCATTTTCTTTTTGGCTAATGGTTCTCCATTTGTACTTCGTTGAATGACGGTACCATTTGTGTAGCCACCAGAAAGGGTAATAATACACAGACGTGGGGACGTCTCCAAGATGGCGGATCTAGTCCATGTCATCTCGATCGCTGCAGAAAGTGCATCCGGGGTCTGATTAATTTCGGTTCTCTGTTGCACTTTTCTGCGTTAAAGTCAAAATTATTATATACTTATTACATCTGCGCCGCTAAAGCGGGGTCATTGGCCGACAACAGTCACTTTTTTTACAAATCAAGTGTTGTGAATGCGACCTTCCACCGTCTAGACTTGATCTGCGCTTTACGTCACATTGATGCTGTTCATGACCGTTGTTGGAATTCCTTGACGCAAGTTATTTACATGTTACTTATTAATGTAAGATGCTTCGTTAGCCGCAGTTTTATCCTTTTAGGGAATTTGCACTGTGTTTTGTTCGTTGTAGGCTACATTCACTAGAGTAATCAAGAATCTAAAGGGCGCGTCATTGCTGTGCTTGCGACATTGCTATGTGTGCTACGTCATCGTAATGGCCCATCATAATTCCCTAGACCGGCCTTACGCTAATCTTACGGTCTGTTTGATGTTCGAACGGGGATGATCTGACGACTAACTGTGTGTTTGTATGTTCGGAATTGGAGTCAACACCGATAGCCTAACATCATCGAGCGCTACAGATTTTTAAGGAAATATGACGATCATCATTTTCGAGAGGATGTGGGCTTCGAGGTATAGAGTGGATAGGCGGCGGGAACCATTGACGGCTAAGTATGAAAAGTGTTCCTTGTTGCATTTTCCATATACTCTCAGTCCATGGAGGACTTGTTGGTCTCGAGGCAAGATGCCAGCCTCGGGACACAGAGTTTGTAGGTTCAAAACTCGGCTACACCAGTTGGGATTTGTATTTATGATTTCTCTCTGCGGTAACCACCCCTAGTCTCAGCAGCGAGACCCGGCTTGAAACGTCAGTTATTCATCGACAAAAAAAAAACATGAGTACCTCCGAAGTCGGAGTTACCTGCAAGGGCGAGCGACACCTATACACACGGCTGCCAGGGAAAAATGGATTAACGCGCACAATTCAGTTCCTAGTCTCTAGGGCAGATTTATAACTAGGTTTCATAGATTATACCAGCATTTGACAAAGTAAAGCACCAAGAAATAATCAACATTTTAGAAAGCATAAACGTAGACAGCAAAGATCTAAGAATAATAAAGAAGATGTACTGGCAACAAACAGCGGCCATAAGAACTGGAAACCAATTGGGAATGTTTCAAGAAATAAAACAGGGTGTTAGACAAGGTTGTGTGCTGTCACCAGATTTGTTTAATATTTATAGTGATATTTTTTTAAGATCCATAAGAGGCATGCCTGGAATAACAATTGAAGGTCATAATATAAGTAATCTAAGGTATGTTGATGATACAGTATCAATCGCTAAGAGTGAAAATGAGTTACAAGAAATGTTGAACATTATAGTGAAAGGAAGCAAAAATAAAGGACTCAGCCTCAATAGCAAAAAGACAGAAGTAATGGTAACAATACAGAAAAAGGCATCACCTCAGTGCAGAATAAAGATAAGTGAAACAATATTTAAACAGGTAAATGAATTTAAATATTTGGGAACTTTCTTAACCTCTGACGGAATATGTACACAAGGGGATGAGATGCAGAATGGCTCAGGCAAAAGTAGCTTTCTAGAAAATGAGGCAGATACTATGCAATCCAATTTTGACAATAGAAACAAGAAAAAGAGTTCTTAAATGTTATGTAGAGCCAGTCTTAACATATGGATGTGAAACATGGACAATAGGACAACAGACAAGAAAATCACTGGTGTCTGTAGAAATGTGGTTTTACAGAAGAATGTTGAGAATACCATGGACAGCTAAGAAGAGTAATGAAGATATTCTGAAAGAGGTCAAAGCAAAAAGAGAACTATTTTCCAATATTAGGAAGAAACAATCATCATTTTTTAGCCGTGTAATGAGAAGAGAACAACTGGAATATATTGTAACAACTGGACAAATTGAGGGACGAAGAGATAGAGGGAAGCAACGAGAGAAAATACCAGACAGCTTAAGAGAATAGCTTGACAG
This sequence comes from Megaustenia siamemsis, assembly GCA_032433765.1. Classification (NCBI taxonomy): domain Eukaryota; kingdom Metazoa; phylum Mollusca; class Gastropoda; order Stylommatophora; family Ariophantidae; genus Megaustenia; species Megaustenia siamemsis. Next base: position 13,873,124 of record JAVIAB010000046.1, read on the forward strand.
AAGGTCAACAATAGAAATGAGAAAGAACTGTCGAGATTGAAAGTTGTGGAGAGACATGATCACCTACGCCAGTAGGCCGGTACTTTGTGATGATGGTGATGAGTCTCTTTTGACTTTGTCAGAGTTGAAAGCTGGCGAACGAACAACAACAACAACAGACGTGGAATAAAACAGAAGGAAACCAACAAAATGAGATATAGTTTGTGCTAGATATGATATATGTTATTCGCTATGAAGTAGAGGAGAGCGATAACATAGATAGGACAGTAGCAATTTAAGGATTTGACAGTTTTAGCTGTTAGAGAAGGTGGAGAAGGTTTAAACTGAATTTGACTTTTCCCAGAACGGTGATTTCACAAATCCAGAAATTGGGACTTAATAAACAACTGAGGGAAACTGGCCATGGGACAGGTTATATCTTTTGAGCGAGATATATAACTTTTAAAATGGATGCTGTATCTTTATTTTTATGTTCTGGTTAGCCAAAGTGTCAAGATGGAGTCTTATTTTGCAACATTTCGCATACAAGTCATGCAGTTTTTGGTATTGTCCTTTTTGATTGGCTAAGAGAACAGCAGTCAGTGATTCTGCCAATAAATGAGACGACGAACTTAAACCAATGTATTTGAACGTTAGAAAAACACCCAGAGAAAGAAAATACAAATAGAGATGCATAAAAAATACATATATTCTAGAATCAGACCGAGATGGAGAAAAGATAAAGAGATATTCTAGAAGTATCTAACATGATTCAATCATACCAGACAAGTTATATATTAATATCAGTCATAAAGACATAGTTTAGTTCGGAAGCATTACAAAGTTAGAAGTTTGTGTGTTTCGAACAAGTATATAGTTATTTGATCCCAATTATTGTGTTGTTGTTATCATAGAGTGCCTCTCCGCATCGATGGAGCGCCATTCTGCTGTCTCTTGCTTTATAGTGCAGGTTGCCATAGGCTGACTTGTCCATCTTTTGATGTTACTCGTCTACGTTAGTCTTGGTCTGCACCTGCATCCGTTATCTTGTAATTTCCCTTGCAACATTAATTTTAGTAGGCTGCTGAGTCTTTTAACATGCTCCAAATATCTGTTTTGTTTTGTTTTGAATCGTATTTAGTATTTCTTTTTTCATTTGTAGTTGTTGTAAGACTGTTTAATTTGTATTCTTTTCTTTCCTCTCAATTCTTCCTTTTCTTCTATAAATACACATTTCAAAGGCTGCAATTTTCAGTTCTGTACTTTTGTTGTCACTTCCAGTTTACTTCTTTTCTTTTCTCATCATGTTTGCTGTATCTTTATGTTTACAGTATAAGTGCCGCCCATTGCAAGTGCAATATGTGTAAGGCGTTTATAGTAAAGCGTCAATGAAATACGCTACCGTAAACGATACATAAATTAATACCTTTATGAGGATCTTCGATTATAGCCGCCCGATCTGTGACATCAGTTTGACAAACAGTTGCAGAAAAGAAGAAACAAAGGTTTGAATACTTATAGTAAATATAAACTGTGCCTCTCTTTATAAATGATCATATGCCCATCATTAACATCTTATGTTTTGTTTTCTTTTCTAGCTGCCCTCAAGTAAATCCAGTGTAAGTCATGAAGGTTTCTTTAAATATATGAGTTTATAACATTCATAATTTCTTAATTATCTGCCATCTGAATTCATGGAGATCAATTCAATTTTGTTTGTTTGTTTCTTTTTAAAAAAATAATAAATGGAGCGAATTAGGTGGAAGAAAGAGAAGTTAAAAAAAAGACAAAAACAGACTTTACGGCACATAATACCATTGATGGTGTATGTCAGTGGGGCTTACAACAGCAGGAGAGGGATAAAGGCCGCTTGGTCAAAGAAGTCGCCACGACGTGTGAGACTCAGGATTTGTATTCACCTCCGGTAGAACAAATCCTTTCTGTCTACAGTGGACCTTGTACCGTACGTCGACTTTTCTGCAAGTGATACAGTGGATTTCCCCGCAAACGCACGTGCTCCACAAGACAAACAAGGAAGTTCTAAATCAACTGAAAACGAAAAAATAAAATCTACTTTACACAATTCGAAAAATGTAACTAAAACGTTTAAGGCAAGTGAAGAGTACCAATACTCTACAAAATTTAATTTTTGAAGGAAGGTACAAGATAGACGGGGCAGACCAAGACTAAAGTGGACTGGTAACATTAAAAGATAGTCTCTTGAAACTATGATAACGTGCAACATCACAGGCAACAGCAAGAGCAAAATAGAGCTAATTCGTAGAAACCATCGATTTTGAGACGGCACCCTATGATAATGATGAATGCAGATAACTGAGTTGTTGGCAGGAAACGTATACAGAAGAAGGTTGGTTCTCTATTGCTTGTGAGAGATTAGCCAAAGAAACAAGAAATATTGTAGCTGTAAACTGGCTTCAAGTTTCAAGCACAACTAAGATCCACAGAGATGATCCCCCATGTCAATGTTACACAAGTAAAAACTAATAGAATCATATGTCATTTCTGAAATTAAGCAATAACTACTCACATAATGATATGACATGTAAACACTTCAGACAATATACAGATTAACAGTTAGAAAAGATGTGTACTAGTTGTGAAACAATATGATGAGTGGAGGTGACAGAAGATGATGTGTAGCGGTGTGGGAAGATGATGTGTAGTGGTGAGATAAGATGATGAATAGCGGTGAGAGAAGATAATGTGTAGTGGTGAGAGAAGATAATGAGTAGCGGTGAGAAAAGATGATAAGTAGCGATGATAAAAGACGATAAGTATAGGTGAGAAAAGATAAGTAGCGGTGAGAGAAGAGGATGTGTAGCGATGGAGAAGATTGTGAGTAGTGGTAAGAGAAGATGATTTGTAGGGATAAGAGAAGATGATGAGCAGCGGTGAGAAATGATGATGTGTAGCAGTGAGAGAAAATGATGTGTAGCGGTGAGAGACGATTGTGATTAGCGGTGAGAAAAGATGATGAGTAGCGATGAGATAAGATGATGAGTAGCGATGAGATAAGATGATGAGTAGTGGTGCGAGAAGATGATGTGTAGCGGTGCGAAAAGATGATGAGTAGCGATGATATAAGATGATGTGTAGCGATGAGATAAGATGATGCGTAGCGATGAGATACGATGATGAGTAGCGGTGAGAGAATATGATGTGTAGCAGTGAGAGAAGAAGATATATTGCGATGAGATAAGATGATGAGTAGCGATGAGATAAGATGATGAGTAGCGATGAGATAAGATGATGAGTAGCGATGAGATAAGATGATGAGTAGCGATGAGATAAGATGATGAGTAGCGGTCTGAGAAGATGATGTGTAACGGTGAGAGAATATGATGTGTAGCAGTGAGAGAAGATGATGAATAGCGGTGAGAGATGATGATGTGTAGCAGTGAGAGAAGATGATGTGTAGCGATGAGAGACGATTGTGATTAGCGGTGAGAAAAGATGATGAGTAGCGATGAGATAAGATGATGAGTAGCGATGAGATAAGATGATGAGTAGCGATGAGATAAGATGATATGTAGCGATGAGATAAGATGATGAGTAGCGGTGAGAGAAAATGATGAGTAGCGATGAGATAAGAGAGTGAGTAGCGGTGAGAGAAGATGATGAGTAGCGGTGAGAGAAGATGATGTGCAGCAGTGAGAGAAGATGATGTTTATCGGTGAGAAATGATGATAAGTAGCGGTGAGAGAAGATGATGTTTATCGGTGAGAAATGATGATGTATAGTGGTTTGAAATGATGATGAGTAGTGATGTGATTAAATGTCTTTATGATACATTGAAACCAAATTCATTTTGATGTGCCCTATTTTGTTTTGTCGGACGGTTATTTTCCATCATTTTACAATCCAGAGCGTTGCGTCGTTTGGCCTGGTCATGGTATTTTAATTTCCACTGTAAGATGCTAATTATAAACATTTTCTTTAAAACTTACTTTGGTTTCATTTGCATATTTGGTACCCGCTGTCTTATGTCTATCTCTCATTCTCCTTTCTTTCATTCTGATATGAATGATCAATGTACCGATATGTGTAAAAATACAGTTTATTTGTATATGTATATCTATGTGTGTATGTTAATATATATCGAAATACGTAAACTATTATTTTCTTAAATTAAGAGTTGCTTGAAAACCGCGATTACTTGAATTCATCTCACAGTAGCCCCATCATCACACTGTTCACTAAATAAACTAATTTATCTAAGAGCTCAAGACACGACATGGATGAACTCCGCTACCAGAAACCAATCAGCACCTTATAACCAAACTCTGGTCTTTATTGTCTATCCTGGGGCATGACATGCATTGTAGAGATAAACGAAGAAAAATCATAGAACACTTGTTTTAAATGACATTGTGCTGCTCTTTTCTGATTTTTCAAATACACAACATACCACTATTAATATCGAGCTCCATTTTTTTTTTCTTTCATTTAGATTGAAAGAGATCGGAAACGGCGTAAGTTGATAACTAGACTTCCAAACTAACGCTGCTGCAAACGAAACAAACAATTAACAATGAAAATAGCCTTCATCTGAAAATAAAACTAAATCAGCTTTCCATGGCGTATGTTAACGTGTATCTGCTACCTGCTGTTTTTTTTAACTCCAGAGTGCTCGATGTCTGGCCCACACTGTTAGTCTCTATGTTCACTGTTCACTGTCAACCATGAGGTTGTCCTGGTTTACCAGCCTCTCACTTTCCCTCCAGTGTCCACTGCCTGAGAGTTCTTGTGGTTTTGTATGGATCTCTTCTGATCACATCACCTGTCCACTTCCATCAAACAACCTGTTATCACTGTGTGCATCTCTTGTTTTAAATCTTCTGTTCACTTCTTGACTACTGACTTCGTTTAAACAAAATATAATTTGAGTTCTGCAAATTCAGGTTCAATGAAATGATGGTAGTTTTGACATTTCATTTTCGTGTAGTTCTCCAGTATTCATATTTACATACACACACACACACTCATACATACACACACACACACATACATAAGTAAGTAAAGTAAAGAGCCCCGTCACGCCAAGTGGCGTATATGGAATATTATATTATTAACCATAGATTTTACAGATCTTCGGCACATGTTTTTTTTTTTTTTTTTGGGGGGGGGGGGGTGTTGTCGGAATTACGCCAGTTTCGTTTTACGTTCCCAGGAAAAAAAAAATATGGTACCCAACTAAGGCTGGGTGAACCTGGGAGGCGTTGCCCAGGATTGAATCCGACCTCTTGTCCTTTGTAGTCCAGTTCACTAACCACTGAGCTATAACGTGCTCACTAGAAGATCTAGACTTTGGTGTTAATGTGTGTCTACTCTCCCATAAACAACAGCATGCTCAAATAGAAGGAGTCAAAACGAACCGGTATGAAGATCAATTTACGAACGACATAGTTCATGCAAATCAACAGCAAATAAAATAGATATATCATACTTCAAGGAATGAATGTCAAAGAGGCAGACCAAGAAGATAATAATCAAGATATCAAAGTGACCTTGAATATGACATCAGAAAAAAGTTGGAGATCTAGCTAGAGACAGCTATTTTTTTTTCGAACGGACTATAGTGAATGCAACATTCAATGAAGGACACGTGCTCTGATGATGCTGACGAGCCGGTATAGACGACGAAAATGACGATGTCATTAAAACGAAAATTAATAAAGCCAGACGTGCCTACACAACACTATTTCCTGTGTGAAAGTCCAGTGCACTTTTGCCTGTGTGAAAGTCCAGTGCACTTTTGCCTGTGTGAAAGTCCAGTGCACTTTTGCCTGTGTGAAAGTCCAGTGCACTTTTCTCTGAGAAACAACTGCACGATCTTTAACACTTATCAAGGCAGTCCGACTTTATAGTTGGCAAACATGGAGAGAGACAAGAAAAATATCAAAATAATACAATCTTTCATAAACAGGTGGCTTTGACTGTGTCCTGATATCTCAAATGAATAGATAAGATCCAAAAGGAAAGCCTTTTGGAAGGGACTGCTCAGATACCACCAGGAACTGAGATCAAGAAAAAGTGAATGGAATGGCTACACATTGCAAACACGACAATGGAAGATTGCACCATAATCAATGGATTGGAATCTGCACATGAGAATATTATATAGGTGCTCCAATACTCCAGTCGAAAAGTCGAGAAACACTGAAGCGAACTTTGACCTGCATGCACGAACTTAATGACGCGGTCTGGGACATATAAGATATATATATATATATATATATATATATATATATATATATATATATATATATTGATATATATATATATATATATATATATATATATATATATATATACGTATATATAAAATGTTACATCTTCTCAATATTCCTGTATATTGCAGAAACATAGACATTAGACCAGTAAACAGAACAGAAAATTGAAGCCTTTGAAATGTGGATTTATAGAAGAATAGGTAGTATTGGATGGAAATAAAAGAAAACAAACGAAGACGTTTTAAAACAACTAAACATGAGAAAAGAACTACTAAACACAATTAGAGCAAAACAAATGAAATTGTTGGGTCATGTTAAAAGACACAACAGCCTAATAAAAGTAAAATTGGAAGGGAAAATACAAGGTAAAAGAGGCAGAGGCAGACCAAGACTAACATGGACGAGCAACATCTAAATGGAGGTCATCTAAAGATGGACAAGTCAGCCTATGACAATCTGCATCATCAATGCAAGAGGGAGAGTGGAATGGCGTTCCTTGGTAGCCAACCTTCGATGTGGAGACTGCACTCAATAATGATGATATATATATATATATATATATATATATATATATATATGTAGGGAACCGCGAAAGCTCAGTGGTTAGTGAACTGGACTACAAAGGACATGAGGTAGGATTCGATCCCAACCGACGGCTTCCGGGTTCACCCAGCCTTAAATGGATACCGGATTTTTTTCTGAGAAAGTAAAGCGGCACGGGTGTAATATATATATATACCGACCACATTACCCCAAAAATCATGTGCCGAAAGTCTGAAAAACGTATGGTCACTAACACCATATTCCCTATACGCCAATTGGCGTGACGGGGGCTCTTTACTTTTATATATATATATATATCTCATATGGGAAACAATGGTGGGTGTGACTTTGTAATCATCTTAGAATTCAAACAGAATGCGTTCTACCAGAATTGTGTTTTGTTCATTACGATTTCTTTCATTTTACTTTAAATTATTTGACTAAAGATCACTTACCTGCCCATAACAAAAGTTTGACAACACATTTACATGTGAGATTATGCATATTGATTGTCTCAAATGAACTAAATATATCAACTGAACTTCACATCGATATAATTTGTTCAAAGTATTTCTTCATAGAGAAACGAGTAGTTACTTTTATTAAATATGGATTTTTCTTTGAAGTATTTAGTTAACCATTTTGTGTATGTTCTTATATACTACACTTAGTAAATGGAATATTGTGTTCAGTATTTTGTTCTCAAAACCTGGTGAAAATGTATTGTTGCTTTCTCATTACAGTTATCCCCGTGAACAAATACGCAAATGACAGACACGTAGACGAGCAGCGAACGTTGATGCTTCTTCCTTTCCAACATTTCTGCCATTCATTGATGCATAAATAAAAAAAGCATATTGAAATATTTGTTGTGTGTTCTGTATTGATAGTGAATGTTTGTAAACTTGTTATTAGTTGAAACACACTTCTGTTCACACAGACAAACCTAGGTAAACCATTATATTTATCACTAGTCATGGTATAACGGTTTACAAACCAACACAATTAATACATCACAATGCTTGTTATTGACTATTAGCATTCACTTCATTGAATTCACTTCACTTCAGTGCCAACAGGATTAGAACAACATAGTGAAATTTGATATGGCTCCCTGGTTATATATATGCCTGTATACCGTCTTCACAAACACTTACTACTCCTCAAACCTATCTATTACCCACCGTGTCACTCTCTAACGAACGATAATTATAGACACTTGATTGACTAGAGCAACAGTTTCACACAATTTCTGGAAAGTCTCTTATCTTTGCGTGTTAAATCCGTTTATGACAAAACAATCCATTGTAGAGACTGTGAAGTGAGAAATGAGATTCGGACACATTAACTGTCTTGTAGAACGTGATCTCAGAAATCAACTCCACAGTTCCAGTCACTGCCTCCACACAAAGCTACCAAAGTCAGTTAATATAATTATAATGATGGTATGGATCGAATTGGTCTTGCAAGTTTTCCTTGACCTGTATCAGATATTGATGACGAAAGTCGTACCTGATCTGTATCAGACATTGATTGTCTGTTTTCATATAACGTGTATCAGCTGAACATGGTAACAGCTTTTTCAACTTGAATATATCAGCCACCGGATATTTTGCTAACTGCAACAACTAAATATTTAATTACTGGTGTTAATTCACTTCGGTAATGACCGCTGTATGTTATCGCTCCTTCCACGAACTATCCGACTAGAAACTTTAGGGTTCAAATATCAGCTGAGGAATTGAATTATGACATGAAATCTTTCGGTGCCCACTTAATCTCTATGAGCGTTAACAATATATATATATATATATATTCTCTAGGAATAGTAAGAAAACAGAAGTAATGGTTATATCGAAGAAACAATCATCACCATCATGCAGCATAAAAATAAACGAGACAAATCTAAAACAAGTGCAAACGTTTCAAATACTTGGGCACAATAATTACATCAGATGGGAGATGCACCAGAGAAATAAAAAGTAGAATAGCTCAGGCCAAAATAGCATTTAAGAAAATGAAAAATACCTTACGCAACAAATCTATGTCAATAAAAATGAGAAAGAGAGTTCATCAGTGCTATATAGAACCAATTCTGACCTATGGAAGCGAATCATGGACAGTAGACAAACAAATGAAAAGAAGGTTAGAGGCCACAGAGATGGGATTTCTCAGAAGAATGTTGAAAGTTCCCTGGACAGATAAAAAGACCAATGAGGAAGTTCTCAAAGAGGCCAACACAAAAAGGGAGCTCTTAAAAAACATCAGAAAGAAGCAATCAACATTTTTTGGGCACATCATGAGATGAGGAAAGTTGGAATACTTGGTTACAACTGGCAAAATAAAATGGAAGAGCGATCGCGGACGACAAAGAGAGAAACTACTGGATAGCTTGGTTTCATGGCATGGAAAACAGTCAACAACAGAACTGATACGATGCACTGTAGATAGAAGATTGTGGAGGGACATGATCGCCTACGCCAACCGGCAGGGTACATGATGATGATGATTCTCTAGGAAGAAAGATCATATAAGAAAAGAATTCGCCACAATTCATATAGAACTGTATATACCATTACCATCCAGGACTACTTACAGCGATGCTGCAATTTAAACTTTTGATGAATTCTAAAGATTCCAATTGCTCAATGTTTAGATATTTGCATATTTCCACCAAAATTCGTATTCTTTAATGCCTGTGATGATGAATTCTGACAGCCGGCTATTTGTGATTTTATATAACAAGCAAAGTCTACCCACTCTGTTAAGTCTTAGTTGATGGAGTCCTATTCCCCTGAAAAAAGGTATGTAGTTATTTTTATGAGCAGAAAGCGGTCAGAAGTAAGTCCCTGTCTCCAGGGTTTATGATCAATGAGGAGGTACTGATCAGGATGATGGTTAAACTTCTCGGTTCAGTTCAGATGTAAAAAAAGTAAAGTACCCCCGGCACGCCAAGTGGCGTATAGGGCATATGGTGTTAGTGATATACATTTTACAGACCTTCGGTACATGATTTTTGGGATAATGTGGTCGATATTACGCCCGTGCCGCTTTACTTTCCCAGAAAAAAATCAGGTATCCATTAAAGACTGGGTGAACCCGGAAGCCGTCGGTTGGGATCAAACACTACCTCTTGTCCTTTGTAGTACAGTTCACTAACCACTGAGCTATCGCGGCTCCCTCGGTTGAGGTGAACTTTTAATAAATGTTTTAACGGAAACTATTGCCTACTTGTCTTTAGGGCGTTGCTTTCTTTTGCTTTTAAACACACCTCTCGTAGTTTTGAGTTGTAACACTTTCCTTATAACAAAACAAAGACACGAAAGTAACATTTCACTAATATCAACACAAAGACACGAAAGTAACATTTCCTTTGTATCAAATCAAAGACACGAAGATGACTTTTTTTGTTTGTTTCGTCGTTAATATAGAGATATAGGGTGTCTCTTTAATGACTGTGCATTTTTTGTTGTTGAAATAATTACGCACCTAAATTTTATCTATGTATGACGTAATAGTTCAAGCACCATTTACGTGTTCATTTAAACATCACTGCTACATGATAGATCTGGCTTACAATGGTGTTAACGATTGAAGAAAGAGTATTTATAGTGGAGCATGTGTTCCGTAACGGCGGCAAGTATTCGAATGGGGTTGTTGAACAATTTATGAATAGATTTCCTGATACACCAGTGCCTCATCGGAATACTGTGAGTAATTTAATAATCAAATTTCAAAACACCCGGTAGTGTACATGATGTTAGCCATCCTGGTAGACCATCTGTTCTTGAAGTAACATCTCTCAACATCCAGGACATCATTCTAATGAGTCCTGGCAAATCAATAAGAAAGCTGGCTCAACAAGTACACAAATCAAGCAGTACTGTTCATAGAGTTCTGAAAAAAAAATTAAAGTTACATCTGTACAAATTTTCCGTCGTTCCTCAATTAAAAGAATTATATCACCAATACAGAATTCATTATTGTATGTGGTTTGAGAATTTTCTAGCCCAAGAAGGTGAGGAAATCCTTGATTTCACTTTCTTCACAGATGAAGCATGGTTCCATTTGTCTGGGTACGTGAATAGGCAGAATGATCGTCTTTGGAGTGATGAAAATCCACATGCATTGCACCCAGTGCCTCTCCACGATCAGAAAGTAGGAGTGTGGTGTGCGGATGAGTCGTCAGCGGATAATCGGCCCAATTTTCTTCTATGACACAATAAACTCAGAAAGATACAGGATTAACATACTGGAGCGATTCGTAATCCAACTTTATGAGCCAGAAATTGAAAAAGCTTGGTTTCAACAAGATGGCGCAACTGCTCACACTGCTGTAAAATCACTGGAATTTTTATATGAAATTTTTGCTAATCGTATAATCTCTCGCGGAATTTGGCCTGCACGGTCTCCTGATCTTACTCCCATGGACTACTATCTCTGGGGTGAACTGAAAGGAAAAGTGTACGAAAACAATCCCCACACACTCGATGAGCTGCAGGTTTCGATCGCCAACAACATTAATAATGTTACACAGCCCATACTGCGTAAGGTTTTTGACAATATGAAAAAAAATATCAATATTTGCCAACTAAAACGTGGTGGATATTTCGAATACCTTTTGTGAATAGTGATGTTATATGTTTAACTTTACGGAAAAAGGAACAAGCTACAGCAGTACATGATGCGTGATTTACATAAATAAATTGGAACAACTAGATTTTCAAATAATGCACAGTCATTAAAGAAAAACCCACCGATCTGGAAGACCTTCAATTTCACAAGACCAAATTATGGAACTCCAAGACAGAATTACAATGAGTCCAAATGCATCTTTAAACCACTTGTCTCAACAGGTGCAAATATCTAAGAGTTCCGTTCACAAGGTTTTAAGAAGTGAACTACACTATCGTCCATACAAATTAACTGAAGTATCTCAGCTCCAAGAAAGAGATTATGAATCCCGTTTAAACTACTGCATGTGGTTTCAGAATTTTATTTATGAACATGGCGCTGCCATCCTTGACGTCACTTTTTCACTGATGAGGCCTGGTTTCATTTATCCGGTTATGTGAACAGTCAGAACAATCGGCTGTGGAGCAGTGAGAACCCCCATGAATTTCATCAAGTGCCGCTTTACGATCAAAAAGTCGGAGTGTGGTGCGCCATAAGTCGTATGCGGATAATAGGACCTATATTTTTTAATGAAACATTAAATGCAGAACGTTACCGTACTTTAATTCTGGAACCGTTCATAGCACACCTTACAGAACGGGGAATTATGGAATCCTGGTTTAAGCAGGATGGGGCAACAGCACACACAGCCACAACAACACTCAATTATTTAGAAAGCATATTTGCAAATCGCATTATTTCACGTGGAATCTGGCCTGCTCGTTCACTAGATATAACACCCCCAGATTATTATCTGTGGGGGGCATTGAAGGGGAAAGTTTATGAAAATAATCCGCTGACAATTAATGACCTAAAGACTGAAGTAGTAGACAAGATTAAACAAATATCACCAGACATTATTCTGAAGGTTTTCGCAAATATGGAAGACGAATCACGACATGTCTTGAGGCCCGTGGTGGACATTTTCAACATATGCTTTAGTCACTTTATTGTGTTAATACCAACATTACCCATTATAAGCTCGCCAATAGCAGTCAAGTATATTTGAATATTTTACAATTTGTGTGACGCATTAGTTAACCGCATTTCTGGTGACGTTTTTCTTCCGAGAGTAGAAATTCACTGCACTGTAATTTTAAAAACACTCTGTACAATGTATGGCCCGATTGATAGAAGAAAGGTATTGCTAAAATATTGTTAATTGATCAGATCATAGATGGCTATTTTGGACTTAGTATTTCATAATTTTTGATACACACAGCATAGTCTAATTGCAGTTAAATCAAGTTTCTAGTTTTCAATCAGTTAATTATCTATTAGTATCAAAACCAAACAATTTATTATTAGATTTTGTATAAAAAGAGAAGTAAGGCAGGGATGCAGGGATTGAAAAAGCTTGTTCAATCTATACACTGAGGAAATCTGTAAAAAAAAACATACACATACCAGGTCTAAACATTAATAGAAAGAAAATCATATAACCTAAGACACGCTGATGAGACTGTACTACTAGCAGAACATCGTACATATCTACAACATTTACTTAATGAAATATACATGACAAGCAAGCATCATCATCATCAAGTGTCGTCTCCGCATCCAAGATTGGCTACCGTGGAGCGCAATTCCACTCTGTCGTTTGCTTTGATGGTGCAGATTGTCATAGGTTGGCTTGTCCATTTTTTTATGTTACTCGTCCATGTTAGTCTTGGTCTGATTCTGCCTCTTTTGCCTTGTATTTTCCCTTCCAATATTACGTTTAGTAAGCTGCTGTGTCTTTTAACATGACAAGCAAAAGAATATGTATTAGGTATGAATATTAAACCAAACTTAAACTATGATTATAAAAAAATAGATAGTACTCAAAACCTACAGGCAGATATTAAAGTTGACGGTTTAGACAGGTTAGACAATTCAGAGCTACAACATCCTTGGACATACTATAACCAGTGATGGAAAATGTAAAACTGAAAAGGAAAATATGAATGGCAAAAAGTAATTTTAATACCATGAAAAATATACATACATCAAAATAAATAACACCAGGGCTAAAACTAAGAATAGCAAAATGTTATGTCTTTTCAACATTCCAGTATGGAACTGAAAAATGGAAACTAGACTAGAAAATAGAACATAAATTTCAAGCCTTTGAAATGTGGATTTATAGATACATTTGAAGAATTGGATAGAAAGAGACGAAAACAAACGATGAAGTCTTAAAACACCAAAATGAAAAGAGAACTACTAAACACAATTCAAACAAAACAAATTGGATTTTGGGGCATGTTTAAAGACACAACAGCCTAATAAAAGTAATCTTGGAAGAGAAAATACAAGGTACCAGAGGCAGACCAAGACTGACATGGTCGAGTAACATCAACAGATGGACAAGTCAGCCTATGACAACCTGCACCATCAAAGCCATAGACAGAGTGGAATTGCGCTCCATGGTAGCAACCTTTGATGAGGAGACGGCACTCAATGATGATGGTGGTGATGATGATGATGACATAAATAAATATAACACAATACTGAAAACTCTAGAAATATTAAAGAAACCATTTACGCCATGTATAAGTATGATATTACCGTTTTAGTCACCACATTTTTGCATGAACATCGGAACATTTGTGGATAATTTGGTCAGATCGCAGTTTTTATTTTAAAAGCAAATAGCTGATAGGGAAAAGGAAAAGGGAAATACGTAAAGATAAACAAAGACAAAAATCGATAAGACAATGTTGACCAGAAGTCTCCATCATACACATACACAAACAATAAAAAAATATCAACAAGAGATTGTCTAGCAACAAACTGTATAAATATTTTATGATGAGGACACAACTATAGACGGTAGGTAAAAGCAACAGATAAAATAATATTAGTAGTTAATTACAGTAAGCAATTATGGACATGAAAGGCAGGACAAGAGGATAATAGCTTCACAGGTGAGCTAATAACTTTCAATTAACACTATATGTGTATGTTTACCAGCGTAAATATAAGAGATATCGTTACAGATGGGAAAGTAACATCAAACGATGAACAAAAAAAACAGCTTGCCATTTGACCAGCATGAATAGAAGATAATAGAGATATAGACGCAATAATTATGTCAACAGATGGGCTAATGACAAACATGTCAGTGTCTGAGTTTAGTAGCGTGGAGAATAAGGGATGTCGTTACGGTTGAGAGGCTAACATCAGAGGATGAAGGAATAGCAGTAATTATAATATATAAACACCATATAAATGGCAAACACTGATGTGGAAACGCCATCTGACAGTCACACCAACACGACCCTCAAAGTACTTAACACCGACAGCTGTAACACGTTATACCACTTGTTTATATTTATAGTTAATGATATTCAGCACAATTTATGTTTTAGACCTCCAACCCCCATGTTACGTTTCAGTACTTTCCGACAAGGCTCACATATTTAATGAACCTTTATACATTTATGACAAAATAGGTACTTTGTCCATAGATTAAGATGTAGTCCGGCTACAAAAATATTAAAGTGAATCATATAAGCTAGGACAAATAACAATAAGTCTACATGATTTACCAGATTCAAAACAAAGAATATTCAGGGGTTTTCATCTTTTTTAATCAGACCCTACCATATCTATTGATGGAACCACTGAGAATTTATAAAAAATTAGATCTAAAACACTCTAGATTGGAAGTAAGTAGTATTAATCATTTTAAAAGTTAGATCTAAAACACCCCAGATTGGATGTAAGTATTAACTTATGAAACATTACTAAAATGTATCTCGGTTTCCCAACTATTGATAAAATCACCAGGAATATAATAAAAGAAAAAAAAACGCACGTAAAATGAGTGAATGAAAATAAAAGAAAAAATGACTGGTGAATTTATTTAACAGGAATGAATCTATTTTTAGCCAGAATGTCCTTGAATGTATAACATTGTGGGATTGATTTCTTGGGAAGCTGAAAATGAAAGAGACATAGAAGGCCAGGAAAACGAAGGCATGTCTACAAACTGCTCTCATTGATCTAGTTAAGACATCTAGACAGCGAGAAACTTCAGAATATAAACTTTGAATCATTGCTATCAGTCTATGGGCAGGTTTCTTGGTGATATCCCAAAATACTGATAAATAAGTACATGTTTACAACATGGATAACTACTTCTGGAATAATCAACTAGATATATATCAACACATTGAGATGCTTTAGGTAAACGAATACGATTGAGAGACAAAATAAAATGTGCATAAATATTTAAACACATTATATCTACAAATCATGGACAGTAGACAAACAAATGAAAAGACGATTAGAGGCCACAGAGATTGGATTTCTCAGAAGAATGTTGAAAGTTCCCTGGACAGATAGAAAGACCAATAGTTCTCAAAGAGGCCAACACAAAAAGGGAGCTCTTAAAAAACATCAGAAAGAAACAATCAACATTTTTCGGGCACATCATGAGAAGAGGAAAGTTAAAATACTTGGTTACAACTGGGAAAATAAAAGGAAAGAGAGATCGCGGACGACAAAGAGAGAAGATACTGGATAGCTTGGTGTCATGGCATGGAAAACAGTCAACAGAACTGATGCGATGCAATGTAGATAGAAGATTGTGGAGGGACATGATCGCATACGCCAACCGGCAGGGTACATGATGATGATGACATCTACAAAGCAGATTTTTAAAAATTCAAAAGCGGTGTTATAACAATCTTATTATATGACTGTGAAACATGGAAAACAAAAAAAACTAACCGTCTCAAACATACAGTCCTTAATAAATCGATGTTTACCTGACATGTCAATCCTGACAGGAATTTATTGTTACACTTGACTGAATTTATATCACTGATGGCCCAAAAATTCAACCATGCGTCAAGAGTGCTCACATTAAACGCCTCAATGATCCTGTTATTTTGGGTCCATCACTATAAGATATGAGCAACAACAGGTTCATTGTGTTATATCATTCACAGTTCTCACCAGCAAACTGCCTACTGTGAGCTGAGGTAAGTGAATTATCTAATTTTTTTGATTCGTACGAAATTATGTAAAGTAAAGAAAACATCACAACAAAAATGTGATGCCTAAGACAGATAGTAACTATGATTGAAAACATATATTCAGAATTGGGGCGTTTAATAATGTAAAAAGTCAAACAATGTTAACGAGAGGCAAACACTGTCTGGCATAAATATGTTTTAAGAGAAAGAATCGTAAATGAGGTGGATACTAACTCTGATTGAAGAGAAAGGTTTTCACGCCAATACACAGCACAGAACTAATAAAAAATCTACATCTTGTGTTTGAATTTAGCTACTTTACAAGTCATTCTCAGAGCAAATCGAACAGCCACATAGGTGTCCGGCAACCGTCTTCAATATATCTCTCAAACTGTAGCGACTAACATCACACATTTTATTTTTATTTTCACTTCCTCTTTGGTTCCATACGTAGCACTCATGTCTTGCTGAACACCTTATGACGTGATGATCTTGTATTCATCTCAAGCTTGTAGATTCACATCCATGGACGAATCACTTACCGTGCCTCCCGGAGAGTATTTAGATTGTCAGCCCAGTCCATTGCTCGTCCATTATCCACAACAGCCAACCCAACGAGTTTTTCTGCTCGTCCATTATCCACAACAGCCAACCCAACGAGTTTTTCTGCTCGTCCATTATCCACAACAGCCAACCCAACGAGTTTTTCTGCTCGTCCATTATCCACAACAGCCAACACAGCGAGTTTGTCTGCTCGTCCATTCTCCACAACAGCCAACACAGCGAGTTTGTCTGCTCGTCCATTCTCCACAACAGCCAACCCAGCGAGTTTGTCTGCTCGTCCATTCTCAACAACAGCCAACCCAGCGAGTTTGTCTGCTCGTCCATTCTCAACAACAGCCAACCCAGCGAGTTTGTCTGCTCGTCCATTCTCCACAACAGCGAAATCAGTCAGTTTGTCTGCTCGTCCATTCTCAACAACAGCCAACCCAGCGAGTTTATCCGCTCGTCCAATCTCCACAACAGCCTACCCAGCGAGTTTGTCCGCTCGTCCATTCTCAACAACAGCCACCCAGCGAGTGTATCCGCTCGTCCAATCTCCATAACAGCCTAACCAGCGAGTTTGTCCGCTCGTCCATTCTCCAGAACAACCAACTCAGCGAGTTTGTCTGCTCGTTCATCCCTCATACATCCAAATCTCCTTACACAAATTTGATGCAGGGCAGTAGGTTTTAATTAACCCTAACCTCTTCGGAGAGGCCAACTACTAACTTCTAGCACAGCTCATTCGAACTTCCTTTACCGACTCTTTGAATAACTGAGAAAGTGTTTACGGGGAAAGGTGGAATAAGCTCAGAACTGAGAACAGGGGGGAACAATTAGAGCAACATCCCAGGTGGAATGATGAGATCGTGATGTTATGTCGAGCGTGCCGGTCACACATCCACCGCAGCCTACATATGCTCGTGTATTAAGTGTGTGTGTAAAGGGGGAAGGGGGGAGGAGCCATACTTCAATTATGTCTTTACAATGACTTTGTTTTATCGTTCTCAGATCCTATTTGTTTGTGTTGGAGTGAACATTAAATATGACGGACCTACTGCATTGCTTCTTGTTGTCACTATTTGTCGGTCTAACAAGTGGAGGTGAGTGAAGCAAAATTCTTCTTTTTTAAATTACTCGTCATCAAAGTTTCTGGTTTATCACGTGATTCAGTACATTTGCTAACCTTACTGGTTGTGTTACGAGCATGACTGCAACACTCGAACAATGTTCTGTAACATACGAATCTTATAACACAAGAAGGCGTTAACGCAGAGCTAGGAAGTCTATACGACTAACGTGGGCCTGCACATTAATTGTAGAAAGTTGATTAATTATTCCTATTACAATACGATTTTTGCTTTCTTTTCTTGGCTAATTTTCCCGACATACACATTTTATTTATTAAATGTTAAGTTTCATTTAATTAAGTACTCAATATGAATAATGACATTTTTATACCGACTCTGACTTCCATCTGACTAGTTACACGATTTCATCCAGCTTGAGATCAACGGTCACAGGAAAAAAAGAGACACTTTCTCCCAGGTGTGTTCTCTCAGACACTAGACGAGTCTGCTCAGGAAGATCAATATGGACTGGATTCATAGGCAGTGGCTGGGGTCCTTGAATAGGATTAAGCTGAACAATGATATTTTGTTTGTTGCGTGTGTTTGCTTGTGTGTGTTTGCTTGTGTGTGTTAGGGCGTGTGGGTGTAGACGGTAATGAACGTGCGGATAGACTCCCTGTTGTTGCGGCCGTGGGATGCAACCAAGCAATGGGTTGAAGTTAACATTTTTAAATCATGTGAGAAACTGGACCACCAGACGACGTGGGGTGCAACCAAGCAATGGGCTGAAGTTAACATTCTTAAATCATGTGAGAAACTGGACCACCAGACGACGTGGGATGCAACCAAGCAGTGGGCTGAAGTTAACATTCTTAAATCATGTGAGAAACTGGACCACCAGAGGACTCCGCGGTGATTGTTGGATCAGTAACCTTAACCTGACTACAAGAAGAGCTGCATGTCAAGAGAGGCGTTTCCGGCTTGTTGCAGGAGCTACTGAGTAAGGTGCTCTGTGCACACCGTGAGCTGTGTGTTTCATGCGTTTTGACCATGTTTCGATATTCCCTTTGTTTACAATGAATGATGGTATGGTATGGCAGGGAACATTTGGCTATGTTCACATTATGTGCTGTTTCGCCTTATGTCCTTTGGCGTGTGCTGAGACTGATATGATGGGGACTACAACTACCTTTCTTTGTTTGGGAGATGAGTTAGTAATTCGGATGATTCCACTGCCACGGGCGATTGAGCAATTATGGATTTTAATTCGTTTGCAGTGATACCGGGGCCTTCCATAAGCAAAGAACCAAAGAGGCGTTGCCAGAAACGGCGTCTACGTAGTTGGCATGAGAGGATTTGACAATCGACACAAACATGGTGTTGTCAGTCGGGTCACGCTGCGGGAATTTGCTGAAGCGGAGAATTGATCACTTATGGACACACTTTTAGATTTGCCGAGGGGATGGATTATTAATTAAAGTATATGACAAAAATAAATAAAAAGCTTCCCACTTCTTGTTATGTTTGAACTGGGATATTTCTGGTTGTATGGCGAGTATCGTATCTCAAATCCACATTACATCTAGTTTTATGAGATTTCAAAATATATAAATACAAAAATAGAGATTGTCCATTATGTTGATAAATGCAATTTGATGATATTTATATGATTTTTAATGGACATAATTTGAGTTTTTCACCTGTAATTAGTACTTCGGTGTGAAGCAGACTTCATAGTGAACCCAACATATTTTTCTTTCTTATCTATTGGATACGCCCTGTGTATGAATTAATTAAGGTGCTATCTACGCCTTAAGTTATATGAGAAATATGATGTTATTACTCATATTGTTCACGGTATATTATATGACATATGTCAACAGTGTCAGACGTGACAGGCTTACTTCCCCGGAACCAAATCTCTGGTCCGATTTTTCAAGCTAAGAAAATCCCGAATAATTTTTAGTCTGAAGAAAATTTGTATCATCAGAGAAATGAACCTCATCCCATTTGTTCAGTAGCGAGCGCTTTAACTACCTAGCCAACCTAACATCTGACCCTGATTATAATGGAATTTAAAAACTTTTGTGTTTGCATGCTTCGTTTCAGGTTCCCACGTAGTCTTGACTGCAAATCCTCCTGCTATCACCGAGAGCATCACTAAAGACTTGACTATTCGATGTTCTGTTGAGGTAAGACATTTACTTGAATTATTATTGTTATTATTATTATTATTATATTTATGATTATTACTATTATTATTATTATGGTTGCGGCACGAGTAATATCAACCACATTGCCCCAAAATTCAGGAAGAGAAGGTCTATGAAAAATATGGTCACTAACGCCATATTACCTATACACTACTTGGTGTGACGGGGCTCTTTACTTAACTTTATTTCCTATTATTATTATTATTATTATTTTTATTATTTATAAATATTGTCAGTCAAAGATCAATTCCGACCCAAGCTTCACTTTTCCTATCGACACGATTGGAAGCGTACCTGGCTCACTGAATAGGTGAAGGTAATTACATGAAAGAAGAACACTGGCCCCATCACCTACATGTGACCTAGCACATCAATATTTAACACTTCACTACACTGTGTGGCTTAGAACAGTAGAATTTAACACTTCTTCCTACAATGTGGCCTAGTACAGTAGAATTTAACACTTCTCCCTACAATGTGGCCTAGTACAGTAGAATTTAACAATTCTCCCTACAATGTGGCCTAGTACAGTAGAATTTAACAATTATCCCTACAATGTGGCCTAGTATAGTAGAATTTAACACTTCTCCCTACAATGTGGCCTAGTACAGTAGAATTTAACACTTCTCCCTACAATGTGGCCTAGTACAGTAGAATTTAACAATTCTCCCTACAATGTGGCCTAGTACTGTAACATTTAAAACGTCCCCCTACAATGTGGCCTGGTGCAGTAGAATTTAACACTTCTTACAATATGGCCTGGTAGAGTAGAATTTAACACTTCTCCTTAAAATGTGACCTGGTACAGTATAATTTAACACTTCACTCCACAGCGACATTGTATGTGTCCGAACATCTTTACCACTACCTCTATAAGAGAGTTGTGGTCAGGATTACCTGCTACTGTAAGTTAGCTGACTGGTGATTGTCTACAAACAGAAAGTACCCAGTTCTAACTACTCTGCAACTATCGAGTTTTACTAACTTCTGATCTCAAGGCGGGTATGATTGTGAACCTAGTCATGTCGGAGATAGATCATAAAGAACATGCATTTATATTATTATTAATATTATTACAGGGGAGGTCAAAAAGTAATGCACACCAATTTTTTTCTCGGCTAATAATAAAGATAGGAATATGAAATTTTGCACACTTGGAATATGACATGTTCCAATTATGTGCACCAAATTGCACAGCATTCTGAAAAATATAACGCAATCTATGAACCGTTAAAATGGAGCTTGTCAACAATGTCCGTTACAAACAGCGAATTGTCATGGAATTTCTGGTTGCGGAAAAAGAAGCTGTGGCAAACATTCATAAACGACTGTGTGCAGTGTACAAATGTTCTGCAGTCGATAGGAGCACAGTTAGTCGCTGGGTTCAGATAATTAAAGCTGCAGAAAGTGTACGAGTGGAGCTGCATGATTTACCGCGTTCTGGACGTGTTGCCTCGGCTACCAGCACAGACATGTTAAACTGGGCTGATGCCATTATTCGTAAGGATAGGCGTATCACTAGTCAGCAATTGGCATTGCAGCTTACAGTCAGCAAGGGAAGTGCAATCGCAATTTTTAAAACTCTCGGATATTCAAACATTTGCGCTCGATGGGTTCCTCGGTGCCTAACAAATGATCACAGAGTTCAAAGGAAAACATTCTGTTCTGAATTGTTGGAGCGTTTTGGTGTTGAAGGAGAAATGTTTTTGTCAAAAATTGTTACCGGTGACGAAACGTGGGCACATTATTATGAGCCTGAAACAAAAATGCAGTCAATGGAATGGCATCATCCGCAGTCACCAAAAAGAAAAAAATTCAAAACATCTCCATCAGCCGGAAAGGTGATGATCACTGTCTTCTGTGACATTGATGGTGTGATTCTTGTTGATGTAATGACAAGAGGTGAGACAATCAACTCGACAGCTTACATCAATACACTGACAAAACTCAAAATCGGTTCCACAGAGTTCGGCCTAATAAGCCATCTGCAGATTTGTTGCTTCAACATGACAATGCACGCCCTCACACAAGTCTGGTAACACGAGAAGCAATCAACAAATTTGGTTGGACTGTACTGCCCCATCCTCCTTACAGCCCTGATCTGGCTCCCTCAGATTTCCATCTGTTTGGACCACTCAAAAAATTCCTGCGTGGGACACACTTTGACAATGATGAGGATGTGATCCGTGCAGTTAAAAAATGGCTACGCGAGCAGGACAAAACTTGGTACAAACGAGGCATTAATGACCTAGATTCGCGTTGGCGTAAGGCAACACGCTTGGACGGATTTTATGTTGAAAAATAGGTAGTGTAAAGGGGATGTTCAGCTACAATCTGTGAAAATTTCACACATTTTGCCCCAATAGTTTCCGAGAAAAAAATTGGTGTGCATTACTTTTTGACCTCCCTACGTATTTATCTTATTTCATCTTTCATCTGCATTCAAATCGAGGTTAGATATAGCTTGTGTTTTGCTTTTTCTCTTGATTCTCAGGTTTTCACGTTTTTCTATATTCCATCAATCCATCTTTTTCCCGATCTGTCTTTGGATCTCATCCTAGCGTTTGGTGATGGCTCTTGTTGGTTTAATATGAAACTAGAGTGTGTGGTTTAATATGGAACTAGAGAGTGTGGTCTAATATGAAACTAGAGATTGGTTTAATATGAAACTAGACACTGTGGATTAATATGAAACAAGCGAGTGTGGTCTAATATGAAACTAGAGAGTGTCGTTTAATATGAAACTAGAGAGTGTGGTCTAATATGAAACAAGCGAGTGTGGTATAATATGGAACTAGAGAATGTGGTTTAATATCAAACAAGAAAGTGGGATTTAATATTAGAATACAGAAACAATATTCATCGTAGTTGACCATTTAATCTGATTTTCTCTCTGGTTTTACAAAGTCTCGTTGCGTTATGCTTTTATATTTCTGTCTTATCATGTGGCCAAGCCATTTAATCTGTTATATCTTTATATATCCTATAACGAGAATTTGTCCTACCTTTTTTACACTATTCTTTATTTCTGATCTAATTTTCAGGATGTTTACTATCAATCGTCTAACATATTTATTCTCGGTAGTGAATATTTTTGTTATTATTCTTGGGTGTAACGTCCAGGTGTGACATTGTTAGCACGACGTTGGAATGAAGAGGCCCCTGTATTTACTTTGTTTAATATACTTCTCACCAGAAAACTACGACCAGCGATGACATCAACACCGAATCAACATCAAGTCACGACATCAGTCAGGTTGATTCAATCACCATCGCTAAAGGTATGATTGGTGTACCATAAACAGTTAATCGGACAATTGTCATTTATTGAATAGATTTAGAATAAAGATGCTGTATGTGTTCGTTCCACTTGCAAATAATAACGGATGGCCAGAATGGCGTCACTATTCTGCTCTAATTTACTCGAGATCCTGGAGAGCGGTATTGGACAGAACAGATATGGGTTCTCCGGTGTGCTGCGACGATGATTCAAACAACAACAACGACAGCAACGACAACAACAACAACAACGACAATAACAATGACAACGACAACAACAACGACACAACAACAACGACAACAACAACGACAACAACAACGACAACAACAACGACACAACAACAACGACAACAACAACGACAACAACAACGACAACAACAACGACACAACAACAACGACAACAACAACGACAACAACAACGACAACAACAACGACAACAACAACGACACAACAACAACGACACAACAACAACGACAACAACAACGACAACAACAACAACGACAACAACAACAACAACGACAACAACAACAACAACGACAACAACAACGACAACAACAACAACAACGACAACAACAACAACAACAACGACAACAACAACGACGACGACAACAACAACAACGACGACAACAATGACAACAACGACAATAACAACAACAACGACAACAACAACAACGACGACAACAACAACAACAACGACAATAACAATGACAACGACAACAACAACGACACAACAACAACGACAACAACAACGACAACAACAACGACAACAACAACGACACAACAACAACGACAACAACAACGACAACAACAACGACAACAACAACGACACAACAACAACGACAACAACAACGACAACAACAACGACAACAACAACGACAACAACAACGACAACAACAACGACACAACAACAACGACACAACAACAACGACAACAACAACGACAACAACAACAACGACAACAACAACAACAACGACAACAACAACAACAACGACGACAACAACAACGACAACAACAACAACAACGACAACAACAACAACAACAACGACAACAACAACGACGACGACAACAACAACAACGACGACAACAACAACAACAACAACGACAACAACAATAACAACAACGACAACAACAATAACAACAACGACAACAACAACGACAACAACAACGACAACAACAACGACACAACAACAACGACAACAACAACGACAACAACAACGACAACAACAACGACACAACAACAACGACAACAACAACGACAACAACAACGACAACAACAACGACAACAACAACGACAACAACAACGACACAACAACAACGACACAACAACAACGACAACAACAACGACAACAACAACAACGACAACAACAACAACAACGACAACAACAACAACAACGACGACAACAACAACGACAACAACAACAACAACGACAACAACAACAACAACAACGACAACAACAACGACGACGACAACAACAACAACGACGACAACAACAACAACAACAACGACAACAACAATAACAACAACGACAACAACAATAACAACAACGACAACAACAACGACAACAACAACAACAACAACAACGACAACGACAACAACAACAACAACAACAACAACAACACCAACAACAACAACAACAACAACAACAACAACAACGACAACAACAACGACAACAACGACAACTACAACAACAACAACAACAACGACAACAACAAAAACAACAACAACGACAACAACAACGACGACAACAACAACAACAACAAAAACGACGACGACAACAACAACAACAACAACAACGACAACGACAACAACAACAACAACGACAACAACAACAACAACAACAACAACAACAACAACAACGACAACAACAACAACAACAACGACAACAACAACGACAACAACAACGATTACACCTGCCAGAATCCACTGACATTCGATTGTTACAGAGCATCTGCCATAACGTCAAAGATCATATCAACTTTTATAGACAGACAGTCTCATATATAGATATGTGATTCAATACAAGAATATATAAAGCATTTATAAACAGTTAAAGGGCTGACATATTATTTTAAATATCAAGCATAATGATAGAATAAGCTTAAAGATAAGACATTATTTACATGAATAAAGACAAAAGCTGTAAATATATAAAAGGCAGACATGTCAGATGTAAACATATATAAGATAGAGAGATTACAGACAAACATATCATCATCATCATCATTATTATCATGTGCATCATCGGTTGGCTTAGGCGATCATGTCCTTCCACAATCGTATATCCAGCGTGCATCGAATAAATCATGTTGTTCACTGTTTCCAGGCCATGACATCAAGGTATCTAGAATGTTATGTCCTTGACGATCTCTATTTCTCTGCATTTTGCCAGTTTTAATCAAATATTCAAATTTTTCTTTTCTCATGACGTGCCCGAAAAATTATGACTGTTTTTTTTTTAATGATAATTTTTAGGAGCTCCCTTTATATGTTGGCCTCTTTGAGAATATTCTCATTGGTCTTGTTAGCTGTCCATGGAACTTTCAACATTTGTCTGATAAATCCCATCGCTGTGGCCTATAATGTTGTATTTGTTTACTGTCATGATTCGCTACCATAGGTCAGAATTAGCTCTATATAGCACCGATGAACTCTCTTTCCCATTTCTATTGAAATAGATTTGTTGTTTAAACGAGTTTTCATTGACATATATCGAAGATAATTTATATACAATGATATATGTGAGATACCGAGAGACATATATACGTCAGAAATAGATAATGGACAGATATAAATCAGACGGAAAGATCATATACATATATGTATATACATAAAATATTGAATGATATCTACAACAGCGGATATATACCAGACGACATGCTCAAATCAATATTTATAGCCCCAATAAAGAAATCGGATGCGATTGAATGCGATGATTATCACACAATAAGCCTTATGAGTCATATGACAAAGATATTACTAAGAATCATAATGAGTTACAAGAATATGTGGACATTATAGTGAAAGAAAGCAAAAATAAAGGACTCAGCCTCTATAGCATAACGACAGAAATAATGGTAACAACAAAGAAAAAAGACATCACCTATGTGCAAAATAAAAACAAGTGGAACAATATTAAAACAGGTAAATGAAATTAAACATTTGGGAACTTTGTTAACATCAGACGGAAGATGTACAAAAGAGGTGAGATGCAGAGTGGCTCAGGCAAAAGCAGCTTTCCAAAAAATGAGGAAGATATTAGGCAAACCATTTTTGACAATAGAAACAAGAAAACGAGTTCTTAAATGTTATGTAGAGCCAGTCTTAACATACGGATACGAATCATGGCCAACAGACAAGAGAATCACTGGAGTCTGTAGAAATGTGGTTTTACATAAGAATGTTGAGAGTACCATGGACAGCTAAGAAGAGTAATGAAGATGTTCCGAGAGAGGTCAAAACAAAAAGAGAGCTAATTTCCATATTAGGAAGAAACAATCATCATTTTTTGGTCATGTAATGAGAAGAGAACAACTGGAATATATTGTAACAACTGGAAAAATTGAGGGACGAAGAGATAGAGGGAAACAAAGAGAAAAAATAACAGACAGCTGAAGAGAATGGCTTGGCAGAAGGTCAACAACAGAAATGATAAATAGCTGCCGAGATCGCAAAATGTAGATAGACATGATCACCTACGCCAGTAGGCCCGGTACTTGATGATGATAATATACATATAAATTTATATAAATATATATATATATACATATATATATATCAGAGAAAGAGAACATAAACAAACATATATCAGAGAGAGGTAATTGACAAAGTGACATAAGTGAGCAATCATAAACAGGCATATATATATAGACATATCCATTAAAATTATAAAAGAGTCAGATTGTTTACGAATTTAAAAAATAATAATGATAAAATCTTCATGTCACTATATTCCCAGATTCTACTCAAACAATTGCCAGAATTATCCATGGTCAAGAGGCAGAGACTTTCCCTGCTGCAGGCAATGCCACAAGCACTGGATCTGTACCTAGTAGTCTAGAAACACAATTCTTGGAAGTGTTTTGGCCATCAGTCGGGCTGAGTCAACTCGGGTCTTATAAGTGCAAAATTAACGCCAGTGACCGTGATGGGGAAAGCATTAAACTAGAGACAAAAGTAGATATCACATTTACCCAACCGTCTATTAGAGATTTAATTTCGCGAATTAACCACTTAGAAGAAGACTTGAACGAAAGCGAAAAGGCTCAGATAAAACAAGCTTCTGAAATCAAATCAACAATTGACGATTTAAAAACCGTTATCGGGATGTCTAAGCCTCTCCATGTTGAGCAGGGCTGGTTTAACTTGGGTGAGTCTTACAGGTGGACTAAAAATGCGGCAAGAAAAGTGACTCGTCAACGAAACAATTTCAAAGTCCCTTATGAACGACCTCCAATGATAATTATATCCGTTGAATGGTTGGATCTCGATCACAAATATAATGGAAGGTACCGGGTAACCAGTGAAAACATCACAACTACGGGGTTTGACATAGCCGGTGAACTTTTTTGGGACTCTGTTATCTGGGAGCTAATTGGGCACTGGACAAGCATCGGTGTGTAGCAGTTGTATAGAATACAACCCATGAGATATCGATACCTTCACTAAACAAAATTCGAATATTGTATAATAACGTAATTCAGTCTCTCATCTAAATAAACATAGTAATCGTACTAATCTATTTAATCGTAAAACTCGAATCCAAGTAACTAAGAAACTAAACCAAGAGACCTCAGTTACATTGTATTACGACACCAAAGAAGTGCATGGGCATTTACAGCTCGCTTGGCAGGCAGAATAGTCAAGGAAGACAGTGGTGCATACGTTATGACCACGAGTAGCATGACGATGGAAGTGATGGCATTGACCAAGGCAATCACCTCCATCATCCCATCATCTGGCTAGAGTCACAAGGCTAAACCCACGCCTGTATACTAAGTGATTCGATGAGCATGATACGAAAAGTGGAGGCGGGATCTGTACGCAGGCAATGGGTAGAATCATTGCAGAAGTAACACATTCGTAACATCACCTTTTTTTACGTCCCAGGACATGCTGGAGTACGGGGAAATGAAAGGGCGGACAGGTTGGCTAGCTGCGCTATTGTGGAGGCCGGTCAACCAATGGATTGGGCGGTCGTCATCAATGCCCTCCGGGATGTTGAAAGGACACATGATGTCGATAACTATGAGTCCACGTCACTTCTTCGGATGAAATAGATGGGAGTTAAGATGGGTATAGCCAGAAACGAGAAACTTAGTGGACGTGTAAGAAGACTAATCAACAAACATAGAACATGAGTCGTCAGTCGCTGGACACTTCGAGACTTCCTGAGGAGGGGATCTGATCACCAAAGGACATTTTCGGAAGGCAATGATGATGACCCGCTAATAACTCAATAACTCAGTAACCTCACTCACATACAAATCTATGCACTATCAACCCCTACGTATGCGTGTGAAAGCTGGAAAACAACAAGAGATATAGAAACAAAGTTTAACGCATTCGAAAATAAATGTCGAAGGAAAATACTTGGTATAGCGTGGAACGAATTCAAAACAAACGAGGGAATTAGAGAAATCGCCAATCAACCACTAATATCTTCAGTAATAAAGAAAAGACGATGGTCGTGTGTTGGACATGTGATGAGAAGAGATAATAATCGAATAGCAAAGCAACCTCTCATATGGGAAACAATAGGTAAGAGAAAAAAAGGAAGACCCAGTGAGACACTGAGAAGAACATTGATGAGAGAGGCAAGAGCAGCAGTATTCGACTATCTCAATGAGGTAGAGCTGCTTGCACATAACATAGACCAATGCGAGATTTGATAAAATATCTTTAAAAGAATTAAAATCTGCTGGAACAAAAACTCAGATAAGAGAAGGAGTATCGTGGTCTACACCCTTTGGGCCGGCTACGGCTCGAAAGGTCAATAGATAGATACAAATCTGAAAAAAATGTTTTTCTTGAAGGAAGCGGATGGAGTCTCTGAAGAGGTTACAGCTGATTAAAGTATGTTTCTTTTTCTATGTGTGTATGTGCCATGGGATTCGTATGTAAGAGGAAATAAATGATGTGGCACACTCGCTGGGTTCAACTGATGTTGATGGTAAACAAACAATGGAAAGTACTGGCAGACTTCTTTGTTCTTACAAATAGAAACACAAGTCGCTGCTCTTACGTTCGAGACAACACATTTGTAAATTCAAAATGTAGGCCAAGATCAGTCAGTTTTCACATTTACTGAAAGAATAAAAAAAAAACCATAACGAAGACATGCATACCAATAGTCAGATCACCATTCTGACTTCAGTCTAACATTTGAAAATATTCTTAAAATAAACATGCTTGTTTTAGTTTTTGGTATATTTTTATTACAATTACAAATTACAAAAAAGAAAATGATACAAGTATCAAAATGTAAGGATATTAAATACATTTCAATTGAAAGACATGTACCAAAAGACTGATTGCATAAACAGATACATATAAGTTATCATGGATTATGGACAATATTACAAACAGTGTGTACTATAATATATAATATATGAACCACTATATAACTCAATAACTCTATATGTACCACTACATGGTCTCCCTTTATCGCCTGGGTTTGGTGGAACTCGTGTATGTTGATTGTAAAAACAAATCAACTTAGAGAAGGTAATTGTGATGACATATTTAAACAATGGTTGAATTTAATAAGTAATTTTATCATTTCAAGCTTCAATGTCCTACCTGCACCAACTTTCTTTTCTGTATTGTAGAAAGTATATAAACAAGAAAAACTACAACAAACCCAAGATCCGTAAAACAACTATTGGAAGATCATTTCCATGTGTCTAATTATGTCCCCTGTCCCTTCAAGTAATGAAAAGAACAAAATACTATAATATAAAAACATGAATATGCGATTCTAAATCTTCTCATTTATGCCCTGTGAAGGCAGATATTTATTTTCGATACATGTTTATGGGAATTAATTGTATTATCTTACAGCAGGCGTGCAGCATTTTCAAGCTGGCCAGCATTTGCTCCCTTTGCATCTCCCGACGGTTCTTGATCTAGTACGTGATTTCAAAACTTTCATGTCGCCTTTTCGGACGCTTCCAGAAGGTTCGGTTAACTTGCGATCTCTTCTCGTAATGATTCAGTAACTTCCGATCTCTTCTCGTAATGATTCAGTAACGTGCGATCTCTTCTCGTAATGATTCAGTAACTTCCGATCTCTTCTCGTAATGATTCAGTAACGTGCGATCTCTTCTCGTAATGATTCAGTAACTTGCGATCTCTTCTCGTAATGATTCAGTAACTTGCGATCTCTTCTCGTAATGATTAAGTAACTTGCGATCTCTTTACGTAATGATTCAGTAACTTGCGATCTCTGCTCGTAATGATTCAGTAACTTGCGATCTCTTTACGTAATGATTCAGTAACTTGCGATCTCTTCCCGTAATGATTCAGTAACTTGCGATCTCTTTACGTAATGATTCTGTAACTTGCGATCTCTTTACGTAATGATTCAGTAACTTCTGATCTCTTCTCGTAATGATTCAGTAACTTGCGATCTCTTCTCGTAATGATTCAGTAACGTGCGATCTCTTCTCGTAATGATTCAGTAACGTGCGATCTCTTCCCGTAATGATTCAGTAACTTCCGATCTCTTCTCGTAATGATTCAGTAACGTGCGATCTCTTCTCGTAATGATTCAGTAACGTGCGATCTCTTCCCGTAATGATTCAGTAACTTCCGATCTCTTCTCGTAATGATTCAGTAACTTGCGATCTCTTCTCGTACTGATCCAGTAACTTGCGTGCATCTTTGATAAAGATCGAGTAACTGGCGATTTAATTTAATCATTAATGGACACGTATTACGTGACGTGAACATACATTGAATTTACATTTATAAACATCTGTTAGGAACTAATTGTATAATGCTATTTATTTTAAACTGGTTAATATAACTCCAATTGTGTCCCTTTACGTCATTTAAATTGTCATGTCGCTATATCGTTAGATATTTAATGTAACAAAGCAAACCAACCATTGGAACAGCCAGAACATGTACAGCAGAATTTAGCGATCAACACAAAGCAACATCTTATAATGGGTATATTCGCATATTGTTCTATCACTGCCAAACATGGTCACTTATGACTAAGTATAAAAGAGTCTGACATCCTAGAGATGAGATTTCTGAGATAACGCTAGGCGTAACAAGAAAAGACCGACTCAAAATGTTATTAGAAGAGAAACAGCGGGCAATGAATCAATCCTTAGTTACAAACAGAAAAAAAATAATAAAATGGTTTGACCATTTAGAAAGAATAACGCGAGATTACCTACCATACAGAAAGAGAAAAACAGAGAAGTGCAAGAGGCATCCAGTAAGATAGACGACATCAAGGAAACATCACAATATCATCATTTCACAATGCCTGAAGCCGCTAAAAATGTGAGAACCAGCGTGAACTTGTGATACTCTTTGTTGCGAGTTGATGGTCTATGATAAGATCAAACTGTGTAGGCAGGATGCTAGGCGACTCTGCATGTATGTGATGGTGATGGTCATATATTGAGGAATAGAAAACAAGAATTGGTTTTATTTCATAGATAAAGTTATATTACATGTGTTTCTGTCTTATCAGTTCTTACAAATAAAGATGTATTGGCTGAACAGAAAATATATTTGTTTTTTCTTTGCATCTTTGCTAAATTTATGAACATTGATGAACTTTTAAATCACAGTACACTCGTCACAGTCAAAATATTAACATATGAACTATAAGACACACATAGATGAAAGACATCTTAGAGGGAATGAACATTAACAGAGAAATACATGCAAGATAACATTCAAATGGATAGACTATATGCGATTTAGGGCTACGGTGTTTCATAGATGCCGGAACTTAGTTACGGAGATGGTCAGTGATCATCATGCCACAATTAATAATTTTTTGAGGCTTTTGAAGCAAAGACGATTGCTATATCTCGTGTGTAAAGAGAAAGGGTGTATTGCAGAGGAAGGTACGTATACAAACAGAAGGGTTGGGAAATATGCTTACATGTCGTAATATGTCTACATGTTTGTGTGTATGTATATACATCTAGCATTTACTTATAAATATATGCCAGAAGTCACACTTTCTTTGGACAATTTGATACAGTGCATCGATTCACGGGAAAGAAATATTCGCACACAAAGAGAATATCTAATAAGTTAAAAAATAATATTATTATTGCTCATCTCAACTAAATACGAATCTCATGATCTTATATTATTATTGCTCATCTCAACTAAATACGAATCTCATGATCTTATATTATTATTGCTCATCTCAACTAAATACGAATCTCATGATCTTATATTATTATTGCTCATCTCAACTAAATACGAATCTCATGATCTTATATTATTATTGCTATCAAGAGGTGCGATACGGGGTGTATTTTGTTGGTTTATTTTAGCACGAGGTGCTCTTGGCCGTGCGAAACCACTGTTTCGCTGGCTGAAGAGCCGGCGTACCGTGTTCGAAACCCGCGGTAGATAGGAATAATTTTTTTCTATTGGCCTTCAAAACAAAATACTGAGTCGTAGGGACTGCTTCGACTAACTGGCATTTATTCATATGGTTCTATCGTGAGCACCCAAACCCCCCCCCCCCCCCCCAAAAAAAAAAAACCCGTCGGACATACACCAGCAATGGTACTATGTGTCGTAAAGAATATAGTAATTTAGCGGCAAATTATTATCAACTTTCTAGTCAAACTGTAACGGATACTGCCACTTATTCCTAAAACTAATTCTACCATCACTCTTAATAAGAAAAAAAACTTAATCCTCAACTCTAACACACACTCTAACGTCTAACCCTAAACACTTAACCACAACTTTAAAATATAAACCCAAACTCTAACGTCTAAACTCTAAACACTTAACCACAACTTTAAAACATATACCCAAACTTGGCCCTAAACCCAAACTTAAAAAAAAAAACAGTATTTAAAATCCCGAAAATATGTCTAGAAATATCTAGTCGTAATCCTAACCTAATTGCTAAGCCTTAACCCTAACCCTGTTACTTTCTTACCTTCTTACCCAGAATTAACACTGAACCCAAGTCTAAACGTCACTGATAAAAATATCCACATGCGAAGACAGTCAAATACAAATAACATGATTTCACATCTCAATCGAACTCGTTCACATCGAGTGCCATTTCACGAACCACGTGGAGGTTTTAGGGTTATTTATTAGTTGTTATTTAGGTGCCTATTTTGTGTTTAGATTTGCAACAACAATTTAATGCTGTCTCCTACTCAAGAAGTTACAAGAAACAGCGTGTACCTGTAGATAAAATTACACTTGAATCCTTGAGGATAGTAGTGTGTGTAACTAAATCTTTCAGTAGCACGGAATCGAATAGTATCTTCCTTTATTTTAATGTGACTCAGTCTTGTGTAACATTGAATCCATACGTTGTGTGTAGGTTTCACTGATATATTTATATCGCACAGATCAAAACTATAAATAAACAATTTAAATAAACAATGCTGCGATTTATTTTAATGGTAAATGCATGTTACAATTCCACAATTATGTTTACTAACTGCCTACACACACAAATATTACATGTTTTCTGATAATAAATACCATTTGGTTTTGCTAATTATAAAAACAAATAATTTTTTTTCATAAGGCTCATGTTTGATTTTTCCTCTTACATGAGTATATTAAATGTGCGTATTTGTCCCGTGCGTCCAAGATGTCGATGTGTTTGATTTTTCCTCTTACATGAGTATATTAAATGTGCGTATTTTTCCCGTGCCTCCCAAGATGGCGATGTGTTTGATTTTTCCTCTTACATGAGTATATTAAATGTGCGTATTTTTCCCGTGCGTCCCAAGATGGCGATGTGTTTGATTTTTCCTCTTACATGAGTATATTAAATGTGCGTATTTTTCCCGTGCGTCCCAAGATGGCGATGTGTTTGATTTTTCCTCTTACATGAGTATATTAAATGTGCGTATTTTTCCCGTGCGTCCCAAGATGGCGATGTGTTTGATTTTTCCTCTTACATGAGTATATTAAATGTGCGTATTTTTCCCGTGCGTCCCAAGATGGCGATGTGTTTGATTTTTCCTCTTACATGAGTATATTAAATGTGCGTATTTTTCCCGTGCGTCCCAAGATGGCGATGTGTTTGATTTTTCCTCTTACATGAGTATATTAAATGTGCGTATTTTTCCCGTGCCTCCCAAGATGGCGATGTGTTTGATTTTTCCTCTTACATGAGTATATTAAATGTGCGTATTTGTCCCGTGCCTCCCAAGATGGCGATGTGTTTGATTTTTCCTCTTACATGAGTATATTAAATGTGCGTATTTGTCCCGTGCCTCCCAAGATGGCGATGTGTTTGATTTTTCCTCTTACATGAGTATATTAAATGTGCGTATTTTTCCCGTGCCTCCCAAGATGGCGATGTGTTTGATTTTTCCTCTTACATGAGTATATTAAATGTGCGTATTTTTCCCGTGCGTCCCAAGATGGCGATGTGTTTGATTTTTCCTCTTACATGAGTATATTAAATGTGCGTATTTTTCCCGTGCGTCCCAAGATGGCGATGTGTTTGATTTTTCCTCTTACATGAGTATATTAAATGTGCGTATTTTTCCCGTGCGTCCCAAGATGGCGTGTGTTTGATTTTTCCTCTTACATGAGTATATTAAATGTGCGTATTTTTCCCGTGCGTCCCAAGATGGCGATGTGTTTGATTTTTCCTCTTACATGAGTATATTAAATGTGCGTATTTTTCCCGTGCGTCCCAAGATGGCGATGTGTTTGATTTTTCCTCTTACATGAGTATATTAAATGTGCGTATTTTTCCCGTGCGTCCCAAGATGGCGATGTGTTTGATTTTTCCTCTTACATGAGTATATTAAATGTGCGTATTTTTCCCGTGCGTCCCAAGATGGCGATGTGTTTGATTTTTCCTCTTACATGAGTATATTAAATGTGCGTATTTTTCCCGTGCGTCCCAAGATGGCGATGTGTTTGATTTTTCCTCTTACATGAGTATATTAAATGTGCGTATTTTTCCCGTGCGTCCCAAGATGGCGATGTGTTTGATTTTTCCTCTTACATGAGTATATTAAATGTGCGTATTTTTCCCGTGCGTCCCAAGATGGCGATGTGTTTGATTTTTCCTCTTACATGAGTATATTAAATGTGCGTATTTTTCCAGTGCGTCCCAAGATGGCGATGTGTTTGATTTTTCCTCTTACATGAGTATATTATAAATGTGCGTATTTTTCCCGTGCGTCCCAAGATGGCGATGTGTTTGATTTTTCCTCTTACATGAGTATATTAAATGTGCGTATTTTTCTCGTGCCTCCCAAGATGGCGATGTGTTTGATTTTTCCTCTTACATGAGTATATTAAATGTGCGTATTTGTCCCGTGCATCCCAAGATGGCGATGTGTTTGATTTTTCCTCTTACATGAGTATATTAAATGTGCGTATTTGTCCCGTGCCTCCCAAGATGGCGATGTGTTTGATTTTTCCTCTTACATGAGTATATTAAATGTGCGTATTTGTCCCGTGCCTCCCAAGATGGCGATGTGTTTGATTTTTCCTCTTACATGAGTATATTAAATGTGCGTATTTGTCCCGTGCCTCCCAAGATGGCGATGTGTTTGATTTTTCCTCTTACATGAGTATATTAAATGTGCGTATTTGTCCCGTGCCTCCCAAGATGGCGATGTGTTTGATTTTTCCTCTTACATGAGTATATTAAATGTGCGTATTTGTCCCGTGCCTCCCAAGATGGCGATGTGTTTGATTTTTCCTCTTACATGAGTATATTAAATGTGTGTATTTGTCCCGTGCCTCCCAAGATGGCGATGTGTTTGATTTTTCCTCTTACATGAGTATATTAAATGTGCGTATTTGTCCCGTGCCTCCCAAGATGGCGATGTGTTTGATTTTTCCTCTTACATGAGTATATTAAATGTGCGTATTTGTCCCGTGCCTCCCAAGATGGCGATGTGTTTG
Organism: Megaustenia siamemsis; assembly: GCA_032433765.1. Taxonomy (NCBI): domain Eukaryota; kingdom Metazoa; phylum Mollusca; class Gastropoda; order Stylommatophora; family Ariophantidae; genus Megaustenia; species Megaustenia siamemsis. Next base: position 13,909,766 of record JAVIAB010000046.1, read on the forward strand.
ATTTTTCCTCTTACATGAGTATATTAAATGTGCGTATTTGTCCCTCTTACATGAGTATATTAAATGTGCGTATTTGTCCCTCTTACATGAGTATATTAAATGTGCGTATTTTTCCCGTGCCTCCCAAGATGGCGATGTGTTTTCGAAGGTTCATTGTCAAGGAAGCGTAACTTCTATTATGTCTATTTCTAAATGAAGGAAACAAAAAAGCTTACGGTGTACCCACGTGCCGAATTGATGATTGACTGGGATTGGCCAATCTATAACTTGGAATGGGTTCTGGACCGTGTGACTGAGTGAGTGCACATGAGCATAGACCATCCACAGCATCGATTTTCAGCGACAAAATCCACGACAGTAAGTAATCAGATGAAACTTAAACGACGACATCGAAGAAGGAAAACAAGAAAAGGTAACCTTGCTGGTATGTGCTAAATGTCGAAGTGCGAGACGCTAGGCTTAAAGTATGTGCGCGTTACGTAATGGAACTGTGCTTCCATAAATCAACAAGAGCCCGTTCGTGATACTGTGTGGCGCCGATATAATAATATTGCAAGAAACAATCTTCGTGATAGGACAATTAGTGCTCCTGGATTTCACTGTTTTCACAATGGACGACATCTTGGGCAGGCCATCCATGCGAAGCAACATGGTAGCAGATGAGGTTGATATGTCTGCATGGACATTGAAGAAGTACAGGTGCATGCGGCTAGAGTGCAGACCCCAGTTCCTTTCCTGCTTGTAAATGTGCATGCTTGTAATGGAAAGGTGTACACACAACAATAGCAGACTTGCTTCACGTTCGAGGAGGAGAACGCCATTTACTGCGGAGTCCTTAATGCTAGAGGAAACCTAGGGTACGCACTGGTGTCGGTTCATTTAGTGTGCTTGAATGATGGAAGGGCAACCAGAATGGCCACACGAACCGGGGACTCTAATAGTGCCATAGGCCCGGCACTGGTGTCTTCCACCTTCACACCGGTTTGCAGCTGTAGTTTACTGGTATTCCACGGAAGTGATCACTATCCATGTGTCATCCTCATTGAAAAAGGCAAAAGTAGAAGCCAGAAACGCAAGCTCAACACATTTCACTATATGAACACAGATCCAGACGTCATTAGAAGAATCAGACCTAGGAAACAAGGCGACCCTCGTAGGAGGCAGGAGAGATGGACGCAGCCGCCCTGGTGGAACGTAGAAGTCGAGAATGCTTGGCGAAATAAGAGACACAAGGCCAAGACATGGCAGAAAACCAAAAAGAATGGAAGAACACAACATGTGCTCTTGAACAGTCTGAAAGAAGAGATGGACCAAAAAATGATGCCCTTTAAACTATGCGCTAAGCAGGCTAAGGATACCATGTGGGATGATTTCTGTTAAAAAAGTGTGCTCAGAATAGACGCTGGCCAAATTTTGACGCCTTCATCAGGGCATGAATGGCACAACACGACACAGAGGCATACCAGACTCCCATAGCACAGGCCGGATATGGCACACATCTGATGAGAGCAAAGTGAAGGTCTTGCTTGCCAGCTACAATGAGCAGACTGACCAAAGAAATGAGGCTCTGAGAAATAGGACACGGCGGTCTCTTTCAGGATTGTGTGAGGATGTAGCGCTGGTTGAAGATATCACAATCACAAATGATGCCAATCTCATAACATTAACAAGTTCACACAACACTGCTCTGGCCCAGATGGTGTTCGGTACGACGACAAAGATGATTTAGCTGACGAAGACTTGAAAATAATCTAGTCAAAGAATGTAATGCCAGTATTCAGGGTGGTCAGATTAAGGAGGAGTGGTATACAGCTACTTACTACCGCTACCGAAGCCAAACAAGGACCATTCTCAGATCAGTGCCTACAGAATCATCGCGATGCGGAACACTGCGGGCAAGTTACTGGAGAAAATAGTTGCCCGTGTACTCACCTGTCACCTTGAACAGAAACGCACATTCCCTTCCACGCTCGCAGGTTACATATATAACAAAGAGACATGGCTCAATGCTGCAGTCTTCGCCAATGAAGTCTTCGAAGGCTTCCACAGACGAGAGGAGACATGTATTGCTATTATAGATCTGGAGGATGCACACAACAGAGTACCATTTGAATACTTCGTGCACATGCTCCTCAAACTGGCTGTGCACCCCTTCCTCATTAGGTGGATCGCTCTGCACTGTTTCAGAGGAAGGTGATACTCAGAAGTGGAAGTTGGTCATCCGAGCCAACATCCATTTGTCCAGTGCTGCCACAAGGCTCACCATTGTCACCAGTTCTATTTAACGTGTACACAATAACGATCACGGAACAACAGCTGGATGGGAGGGGAAGAACTTTGCTCTTTACTTATGATATTCTGGTATATCGACATGGGTCGCATCTTTTCCTGGTGTGGTGTATGAGATGCATTGGATAATCCTAATAAAGCATCAGTTGCATGGTTCTCACTTAACAATCATATCGTTAACACGGAAACACTGGTGGTACGAATATGAGCTGATGATTAGATGAACAAGTACAGGGTGATGACATACCTTGGAGCTAAATTTGATCGCAGGCTGTGTTTTCGGGACAACGTCGACCACGTGATAACAAAATCCCGCAAAGGATTAGCCGCCTTGAAGGTCATGGAAGCTGTCAACATCGAGCATAGGCTACTTACCCTTTTGTTCCAGGGACTAGGCCTCGCACCATTCGAGTATGCTAAATCAATTCTTCCTGTCAGTACAGCTAAAATTGACGGCCTGGGAAAATACAGGATGAGGATGTATAGGGTGTCTCTTTGATGACTGTGCATTTTTTGTTGCTGAAATAATTACGCACCTAAATTTTATCTATGTATGACGTAATAGTTCAAGCACCATTTACGTGTTCATTTAAACATCACTGCTACATGATAGATCTGGCTTACAATGGTGTTAACGATTGAAGAAAGAGTATTTATAGTGGAGCATGTGTTCCGTAACGGCGGCAAGTATTCGAATGGGGTTGTTGAACAATTTGTGAATAGATTTCCTGATACACCAGTGCCTCATCGAAATACTGTGAGTAATTTAATAATCAAATTTCAAAACACCGGTAGTGTACATGATGTTAGCCGTCCTGGTAGACCATCTGTTCTTGAAGTAACATCTCTCAACATCCAGGACATCATTCTAATGAGTCCTGGCAAATCAATAAGAAAGCTGGCTCAACAAGTACACAAATCAAGCAGTACTGTTCATAGAGTTCTCATATTTTCCGTCGTTCCTCAATTAAAAGAATTATATCACCAATCCAGAATTAATTATTGTATGTGGTTTGAGAATTTTCTAGCCCAAGAAGGTGAGGAAATCCTTGATTTCACTTTCTTCACAGATGAAGCATGGTTCCATTTGTCTGGGTACGTGAATAGGCAGAATGATCGTCTTTGGAGTGATGAAAATCCACATGCATTGCACTCAGTGCCTCTCCACGATCAGAAAGTAGGAGTGTGGTGTTCAATGAGTCGTCAGCGGATAATCGGCCCAATTTTCTTCTATGACACAATAAATTCAGAAAGATACAGGATTAACATACTGGAGCGATTCGTAACCCAACTTTCTGAGCCAGAAATTGAAAAAGCTTGGTTTCAACAAGATGGCGCAACTGCTCACACTGCTGTAAAATCACTGGAATTTTTATATGAAATTTTTGATAATCGTATAATCTCTCGCGGAATTTGGCCTGCACGGTCTCCTGATCTTACTCCCATGGACTACTATCTCTGGGGTGAACTGAAAGGAAAAGTGTACGAAAACAATCCCCACACACTCGATGAGCTGCAGGTTTCAATCGCCAACAACATTAATAATGTTACACAGCCCATACTGCATAAGGTTTTTGACAATATGAAAAACGTATCAACATTTGCCAACTAAAACGTGGTGGATATTTCAAATACCTTTTGTGAATAGTGATGTTATATGTTTAACTTTACCGAAAAAGGAACAAGCTACAGCAGTACATGATGCGTGATTTACATAAATAAATTGGAACAACTAGATTTTAAAATAATGCACAGTCATTAAAGAAACACCCACCGATCTGGAAGACCTTCAATTTCACAAGACCAAATTATGGAACTCCAAGACAGAATTACAATGAGTCCAAATGCATCTTTAAACCACTTGTCTCAACAGGTGCAAATATCTAAGAGTTCTGTTCACAAGGTTTTAAGAAGTGAACTACACTATCGTCCATACCAATTATTTGAAGTGTCTCAACTCCAAGAAAGAGATTATGAATCCCGTTTAAACTACTGCATGTGGCTTCAGAATTTTATTTATGAACATGGCGCTGCCATCCTTGACGTCACTTTTTTCACTGATGAGGCCTGGTTTCATTTATCCGGTTATGTGAACAGTCAGAACAATCGGCTGTGGAGCAGTGAAAACCCCCATGAATTTCATCAAGTGCCGCTTTACGATCAAAAAGTCGGAGTGTGGTGCGCTATAAGTCGTATGCGGATAATAGGACCTATATTTTTAAATGAAACAATAAATGCAGAACGTTACCGTACTTTAATTCTGGAACCGTTCATAGCACACCTTACAGAACGGGAAATTATGGAATCCTGGTTTCAGCAGGATGGGGCAACAGCACACACAGCCACAACAACACTCAATTATTTAGAAAGCATATTTGCAAATCGCATTATTTCACGTGGAATCTGGCCTGCTCGTTCACCAGATCTAACACCCCCAGATTATTATCTGTGGGGGGCATTGAAGGGGAAAGTTTATGAAAATAATCCGCAGACATTTAATGACCTAAAGACTGAAATAGTAGACAAGATTAAACAAATATCACCAGACATTATTCTGAAGGTTTTCGCAAATATGGAAAGACGAATCACGACATGTCTTGAGGCCCGTGGTGGACATTTTCAACATATGCTTTAGGCACAACTTTATTGTGTTAATACCAACATTACCCATTATAAGCTCGCCGATATCAGTCAAGTATATTTGAATAATACCATTTATTTTACAATTTGTGTGACGCATTAGTTGACCGCATTTCTGGTGACGTTTTTTCTTCCGAGAGTAGAAATTCACTGCACTGCGACTTTAGAAACACCCTGTATATTATCTTGAGGTGCACGAGTGACAATCCCTGTGTAGCAATGAGGCATCTTCTTGGCTTTCCAACCATGGATGATAGGATCAAAATCTGGAGAATACGAGCATAGCTGAAGATAAGTGCAGATAAAGAGCACCCATTGTACCACGAGCTCAACACAGGGAAAGGTGTCAGGCTAAAAAGAGGCAAATCATGGGTGGGCCGAGCAAAAGATGTCATCAAACAGGTCTGTTGGCATACCAATATCAACGTTGGCGAGGAGTGGATACAGGTGCCTACGTCATTCAAGGGGACACTTCCGAAAGTTCACACTCGACAAGAAATGCAGGGGAACGTATATCAACCGTGGTTAATGCAGATATCAATGATCTCACTAGGATAACATCGATGAGAAAGATACCGTCATCTATACAGTCTGATCCGTATTACGACAAAAAAGGAGTGCATGAGCATTTACAGGACGCTTGGCGGGCAGAATAGTCAAACAAGATAGTGGTGCTTACGTTATGACTACGAGTAGCATGATGATGGAGATGATGGCATTGACCAAGGCATTGACCTGGTTAGAGTAACAAGACTACTTCCATGCCTGCTTACTGAGTGATTCGATGAGCATGATAAGAATGCCGAGGCGGGCTTTGTAAGCAGGTAATGGGTAGAGTCATTGCAGAAGTAAAAAATACGTAAGGTCCCTTTGTTTACATCCCATGACATGCGGGAATACATAGAAATGAAAGAAAAAACCGGACAGATTGGCTAGTTGCGCTATCGCTGAAGACTTCCAATGAAGACTGACCAATTTATCGGGCGGACATCATTAATGCCCTCCAAGATGTGGGAAGGGCACTTCGACAACCGTGAGTTCACGTTACTCCTTCGGATGAATGTGACGGGAGTTTGGGTTGGGCACAGCCAGAAAAGAGAATCTTAGTGAGCCTATAAGAAGTCTTATCAACTAACACATAGCTGGAATCGCCATTCGCTGGACACTGCGGGACTTGCTGAGGATGGGATCTGAGCACTTATGGATACGTTCGGAGTGCAATGATGATGACTCGCAAATAACTGAAAAACTGAATCGTGTTTATTTTCCATTAGTTCGATTTCTAAACATCTTTGTCTGTGCCAGGCTTCTTTTGCCTTAGTGCACAGTTTGCGTATTTGATTATATATTTTTTTTTGTATTGGACAGTGTTCTTCGCTTGATTTCATGCTTCAATTTTTGTTTCAAGATGGCGTAAGTTAATCATTATTTGGTTCTTTTCCTTATTGGGTAACATGTCGCAAGTTTATTGTATGTTTTTCTTTATGCATTGCCATATGGTTGTAACTGTTTCATGATTTTCTCTTCTGTACTGCTCAATCATTACTTCTAGCAATTTCTGATACGCACTCTTAACTTGTATTGTATATGTATCTTTAACATCTCTTTGATTCAAAGCTGTTATATACAGTGGTATTGTTGATGAACTATTTTTTTTTGTTTCTCTTTCGTTTGATTTTCATTGTAATCATTGCAGGATTGTGATCTAAGTTATTATCTGCTCTTGGATAGGTTTTGTTTTTCTTGACGCTGTTACAGAAGCTATATTTACCATTATGCAATCTATTTGATTCCCCTTATTATCTCCAGGACTTTTCCATGTGTATTGTTTCATTTTCTTTTGCTCAACGTGAGTGTTACTTATAAAGACGCAGTTTGCTTCACAAGATTACGTTAATCTGTATCCTCTTTCATTTCATTCTTAAACATGATTTGCTATAATGGTCTTATATATTTGGTTATGGAATGCCCCGGTATCAATGCAAACGAATTAAAATCCATAATTGCTCAACCGCCAGTGGAATCATCCGAATTACTAACTCGTCTCCCAAACAAAGAGAGGTAACTGTAGACCCCATCATAGCTGTATCAGCACACACCAACAGACATAAGGCGAAACAGCACAGAAAGTGTATACAGCCACCTGTTCTCTGTCATACGATATCATCATTCATCGTAAACAATTGGAATATCGAAACATGATCAAAACAAATGAAACACACAGCTCACGGTGTGCACAGGGCACCTAACTCAGTAGCTCCTGTAGCAAGCCTGACTTAGAATATGAGGAAACTGCGACAAGGAACACTTTCATACATAGCCTGTAATGGTTCCTGCCGCCTATCCACCATATTGACCGGAAGTGCACGTCCTCCTGAAAATGATGATCGTCATATTTTTTTTTTTAATGTATGGCGCTTGATGATGTTAGGACATCGATTTGACTCCAATTCCTAACATATAAAACACAGTTAGTCATCCGATTATCCCCGTCGCACATAAAAAAAAACAGACCGTAAGATTAGCGTATGGCCGGTGATGAGGGATACACTACATTTTCCTACATTAGCATTCACGCAAAACTTCACTGACGTCCTGAGAATATTTTATTGACTGTCGTAAAAATCGGATTCATTACTTTCCAAATTGTGTATATGTATGTTATTGATTTAAAGATCTTCGGCGTTTGTTTAAAATATAAACAGCCAACTTGATGTTAGATGGTCGATTTTATTTAGAATGCAATTTTCAGAATAAAGTCCTAAGTTTAAGGTAATTCTGTAAAACCATAATTTTTGGTGACTGATCTTGCTGTATATTATAGCTGATAGATGGTTTCACGCATTTCTCTTTGTGCTTGTTAGTATGCCCGTCATTGATATAGTTCTCTTTAGACCGTCTTATAATGTTAATACACATTTAATATTCCTGCATTCGTTGGTTCTTATAAGTATCATCCCTGTCTATCATTGTGATACGCGACAAACGCCTGAGGTGTTCAATAGCGTCATAATATATGTATTGATATCTCTAATTGGCACACCATGAACAACATTTCAAATGAACACAATGACATAATTATTACCATTTGCACATCATTATAAGTCAATACTACCTGGCGGTCTGTACCACTTCCCGAAATACTAAATACATGACACTTCTATCTTACTAATGTCTACTCTAATTTTAATCAATAATGTTCACTCATATCGTGATGTGGATTCTATACTGCTTTAACTTTCGATCTTTAATTGGTCCTTTTCTAACACCTTTTCAATGACCATAAGTTAATGATTTATTGATATCTTCTGTTTTGTCTTGCTGCAGCCTACCTGATGGAATCCCTCTAATCGCTGTGTGTCTCTGATTTTTTAACGGGTGAACTACTGGTTTTTTTAATGTAATGCACCTTCCTGTCCATCCCTATTTTGTCATATCTTTACTAATTTCTTTCCTCCACGCCAGTGTGGTCCGGTGGTAAATCCTTACTGACTTCGTTTACGTGTCTGCCCGCTCACACTGTCCTGTCTTTACCCATGACCTATTTTGCTTTTGAACTTTAATTTTTTCCTGCACTGCTACTTTGATCAGCACATATATATCGCGGCATGCTAAATGCATGCCATTTAGTAAAGGGTAATTCTATTCTATTCTATTCTATTCTATTCTATTCTATTCTATTCTATTCTATTCTATTCTATTCTATTCTATTCTATTCTATTCTATTCTATTTAAATAATCAGTCTCATTGCAGCCGTGGCATCTCCATAACTACTCAACCACTCGTCAGAGCATTTTTCACAGAAAGATATCCCCTATAAGGTGTTGATTGTAAATACATTTACCTTTCCCAATAAGCGCTCCAAACGGGCCAGACTCCTTTTTCCATATCTAGACCCATAAGTTTCTCTATATTGATACAATGTTACTATCCATCCTCATCTTATTTTAAGGAATGAAGAACAAAATAACGATGCTCACTTTGTACAGAGTCAGGCCACAATCAATATCAAAGTTGTATGTGAACTGATCAGATACTTCATTAGAGTTAACACCAGAGCTGTCTGTGAACTGATCAGCTACTTCATTAGAGTTAACACCAGAGCTGTCTGTGAACTGATCAGCTATTTCATTAAAGTAAACACCAGAGCTGTCTGTGAACTGATCAGCTACTTCATTAGAGTAACCACCAGAGCTGTATGTGAACTGATCAGCTACTTCATTAGAGTTAACACCAGAGCTGTATGTGAACTGATCAGCTACTTCATTAGAGTTAACACCAGAGTTGCCTGTGAACTGATCAGCTACTTCATTTGAGTAAACACCAGAGCTGCCTGTGAACTGATCAGCTACTTCATTAGAGCAAACACCAGAGCTGTCTGTGAACTGATCAGCTACTTCATTAGAGTAACCACCAGAGCTGTATGTGAACTGATCAGCTACTTCATTAGAGTTAACGCCAGAGCTGTATGTGAACTGATCAGCTACTTCATTAAAGTAAACACCAGAGCTGCATGTGAGCTTATCAGCTACTTCATTAGAGTTAACACCAGAGCTGCATGTGAACTGATCATCTACTTCATTAGAGTAAAAACCAGAAATGCCTGTGAGCTTATCAGCTACTTCGTAAACACCAGAGTGTCCTGGACAGTACACTAATGTTAACGAGCACACTTTAATTCATCCAGTACCTGTATCCACTCATACCGCTGAGAGTGCCTGCCAATCTTCTGTAGCATAATTTGTAAGTCCGTCACCAAGAACGTTTGATCCACATTCTGTGTAACCAACCGTGTTAACACCGCCGTTGCTGCATCGCTCGCAAATATCATGGTGCACCGTAGTGATACAATAACCATAATCACTAGCCACCTCTTTGCCACATTGGTATGCTACAAATCATAAAAGGCTATGCCGTCAGCAGGCACAGAACCGGCCGTGTAGATGAGGAGACCCTGAGGTGGTGCCAATGTTCCGATGAATTCATAAACGCAGTTCGTTGTCGCATGGACCAGTTGAAACACTACTGCCGAAATGATAGATTACTTTAGTTAGCCACTTTTTCAGCTTTTACTTCAACCCAATTCTTGTCGCCTTAATTTATGTACGATCACATACTTTCCGTATAACCTCTTCAAATTGCTCATGTTCGTACCAAGTCTAAGTGTGCAAAGAATGTTGAATGTGTGCCGCAAGGTAAAGCAAGTGGGTACATCATAGGATGGAGGAGTTTATCTCTGGTGCATCCCAGCACGGTCAGTAGACCCCCATTTTGAACTCGTCCCAAGCTTGTGATCTGCTTTGACGAGAGTGTGAGCATACCCAAACCATAACCCAAGTCTGATAGCAACAAAACCTGTCTATGCAACGATAGATACGATTGCTGGACGTTCGCCTTCGCCTTGATATTGATGCGCCGACATCTCTTCTTGTCATTCGAATCAAATCGCTAACTCGATGATTGCAAGAACGGACCTTATCAAATGATATTCCCAAATATTTAACAATCTGACTGCGCACGATGGTTACACAGTTGTAGTTTATGACTGAGATGGTGTTGTTATTTTTTATGTTATTCCGCGAACACGATGTGACAGAGCCATGCTTGAGTTAACAAGAGCATTAAAGTTATTGCCCAAAGTTGTTATCTGACTCACGTTTCCTTGAATTTGACTAACTATTTTTGCTCTATCACGACCGCCCACAGAAGTTATAACTGTCGGCTGTACTGACGAGAGTGTGGTCCGCCCCTACATTATTCACCTGTACTTCCCTGGCAAAGTATAGATTAAACAATGCCGGTGATACCGGTAATCACTGAGGTAGCCCTGGTGAGATATCGCGTCGATCAGACGTTCAGACACGGAAACAGAAAGCCACTTTTGTTGACATCAGAACCGATGCGATCAAGCGCACGAACCATTGGTCAAACAGTTCTTATTAGTAGAAATAGGAGCCTGCCATAGTTCTTCCAATTGCATGCATCCTCGAGATCGAGAACTGCTAGGGGTAACTCCTTCTTCGTGTACGTCATATAACAAGATGAAGACATTAATAGCCGTGTTCTATCTGGTCAATATCCATCAAGTGTGTTTGACAACAATTCTTTGATCTCAAGATGTCTCTCTAACTTTCTGGAGATTAATTCTTTGGCATCTTTTAAACAGACAGTCTGCAGATTGATAATGTGATATCCACTCAGCATAGATTTACCGTGGCTTGGTTTCGGGATATATATCGTTCAGATATGCAGTCATTCTTTTGCGACAAACCAAGCTTTGATGATCTGATTGAAGTCTGGAGTTATGTCATGTCAGATCTGGCCGCCTTTAAAAGCTGCGTGGTATTGTCATATGGCTCTAGGACGCTATCTGTGGCAGTCTTGATCGTGCGACCTACATCCCATAAACTGATTGAGGCCTCAAGCAGTACTTGTCCCTAGGACGTTGATAAAAATATGTCGGGTAGAACCTTAGATTCGGCCCCTCAAAAACAGACCTGACCGAAGTGAAATAAAGCTGACCTGGCTCGATAGGGGACACACGCTAAAACTATGGCAATCTTGTCGAACACCGAACTCGAGAGTTTCTCGTCAAATGACGAATGTTGATGGGGACATGAAGAAGGCCCACCAGTAATTTCTAGAAGTTGGCGGTGGAGGCTAAGAGAGAAAAAGATAGCGATGGAATTGGTTGTCGCTGGAGGTGGCAGCAGACAAAGCACCCTACACACTTTAGTCCCTCTATGAAAGAATGAAAACGAAATCGTGCTGTGGAGCTAACATTTACATCAAGAAGAGTAAGGGCTGAAGATAGTAAATGGGGGGTGGGGTGGGGTGGGGGGGTGGGAACTTACTGGATAAATCCATTACGCAAACACAAATAATAACGGCATGAAGTGCACCAGATGTTTAGGTTGTAGTTTGCTATTAATCGATTGAGTTGTGATCAGTCAAGGTAGAATATATCTGATAAGCCAGCACAAGCCGTCACATGTTGAAGTGCCTGTGTTATAGTTGGAGTTTAGCGATGTCTGAGTTAGTCCCGTGGTTGGGTCTATACACCATCGGTATATTTTTGTTTGCAACACTTTATACGGAAGTTTATTTCCATGGTTTAGAGTTTTCTGAACGAGTCAATCACGACAGAAATGTCTTGGTAGAACTGACTAAGCGGATGGATTGAGTTAATGCTACACAGTTAGACAGTTCAGGAGCATGTGAATTCAAACTCACCATCATCAGTTTTATGGATGTTCAAAAATCGTGAGTAGATCGTTTAGCAACTAGATTGTGTGGGCAAGAGGTCGGGCAGTTAAGAGAGAAATAAAGTAGCAATAGTCGTGTATATGTGCGAGGAGGCTAAACAACTGGCGTTACAGCTCCTGTGATCTGATAATGCAGCCAAAAACCCATATCTACTAACTGTCGTACTTCACCTCGCTCTGTGTGTGTGCTTTTAAAACAGTACTTAACATCGTTTTGTATGTGTGCTAACTAACGTATTTAACTTCATCCTATATGTGTGTTTACTACCGTTCTCATCATCGCTCTGTATGTATGCTAATTACCATACTTAATCTCGTTCTGTATGCGTTTACTACCGTTCTCAAAATCGCTCTGTATGTATGCTAACTACCATACTTAATCTCGTTCTGTATGTGTTTACTACCGTACTTAATCTCGTTCTGTATGTGTTTACTACCGTACTTAATCTCGTTCTGTATGTGTTTACTACCGTTCTCAACATCGCTCTGTATGTATGCTGACTACCATACTTAATCTCGATATGTATGTGTTTACTACCGTACTTAATCTCGTTCTGTTTCTGAACTAAATAACGAATTGAACGTTGTTCTGTATGTGTGTTTTCCACCAGGCATCACTTCGCTACGTTGTGTTAACTACCGCACTTAACCTTATTCTGTATGTGTACCAACTGCCGTACATAACAATGTTCTGTATGTGTGTTAACTACCGTATTTAACAACGTTCTGTATTTATTTACTACTGTACATAACCTTATACGATATATGTGTATTTATTACCGTATTTAACTTCGTTATGTAGTGTTAACAATTGTACATAACCACTTTCTGTATGTGTTAAGTACAATACTTTACATTGTTCTGTATTTGTGTAACCTATCGTACTTCATTTCAATCTGATTGTTTGTTAGCAACAATATTTCACCTTGTTCTCTCTGTGTGTTAACTACTGTATGTCATCACATTCTGTATTTGTGTTAACTGCCATACTTCAACTTGCACAGTGTGTATGTTAACTGCCGTAACACAACTTGCTCAGTGTGTATGTTAACTACCGTACTTCAACTTGCACAGTGTGTGTGTTAACTACCGTACCTCAACTTGCACAGTGTTGTATTAACTACCGAACTTCAACTTGCAGTCTGTGTGTGTTAACCACAGTACTTCGCCTCATTCTGTATGTCTGTTAACCACCATACTTCACCTTATTCTGTATGTGTGTTAACTACTGTAATTTACCTCATTCTCTTTGTGTTGCAACCATCGTACTTCTCCTCATGCAATGTGTGTGTTAACTACCGGGCGTCATATCATTTTGAATGTGTGTTAACTGCCGTCTTTTACCTCATTTTGTATGTGTGTTAACTACGGTAATTTAGCTCGTTATGTATGTGTGTTAATTACCGAGCTTTGCCTCATTATGTTTGTGTGTCAACTGCCAAACTTCAGCTATTTCTATATAGTTGTTAACTACAGGGTTTAATCTCATTCTGTATGTGTGTTAACTACTGTAATTTAGCTCGTTATGTATGTGTGTTAATTACCGAGCTTTGCCTCATTATGTTTGTGTGTCAACTGCCAAACTTCAGCTATTTCTATATAGTTGTTAACTACAGGGTTTAATCTCATTCTGTATGTGTGTTAACTACGGTAATTTAGCTCGTTATGTATGTGTGTTAATTACCGAGCTTTGGCTCATTATGTTTGTGTGTCAACTGCCAAACTTCAGCTCATTCTATATAGTTGTTAACTACAGGGTTTAATCTTATTCTGTATGTGTGTTAACTACAGGCTTTCACTTCATTCTATATTTGGGTTAACTACAAGGTTTAATCTCATTCTGTTGGTGTGCTAACTACAGGGTTTCACTTCATTTTATATTTGTGTTAACTATCGTAATTCACCTCGTTCTTTATGTGTGTTAACTATCGTAATTCACCTCGTTCTTTATGTGTGTTAACCGCCGTACTTCAACTAATTCTGTTAATGTTTTGACCACAGAACTTCAACTGATTCTGTATGTGTGTTAACCACCGAGCATCGCCTCATGATGTTTGGATGTTAACCCCCGAGCTTTGCTTCATTATGTATGTGTGTTGAACACAGTACTTCACTTCATTCTGTATGTATAATAACCACATTACTTTATCTCATACCGTACGTGTGTTAACTACCGAACTTCACCTCACACTTTATGTGTATTAACCACATTACATCACCTTATGATATACCCGTGTTAACGACTGGGCTTTTGTTCATTCTGTAATTGTGTAAACTACTATATTTTTGCTCATTCTGTATGAGTTTTAAATACCGAGTTTCAGCTCATACTGTAAGTGTGTTAACTACCGGGCTTCACTTTATACTCTTAGCGTGTTAACAACCGGGCTTCACTTCATTTTATATGTGTTTAACTACCGACTAAAAACATCAACTTTCATTGCGTTGGCTAAAAAGAATGGTGCAGTTGAATACTGTGATTTTAGAACAATAAGCCTAATGATCCAGGTAACCAAAAGTTTACTAAAAGTTATACACGGAAGGATTCAGAATAAAATTAATACTGAATTAGATGAGCAGCAATTCGGATTCAGGAAAAACAGTGCGACAAAAGAAGCCATATTCAGCAATACGACATTGATTGAAAAGTACATAGAAGTACACAAACCAATATATGCCTGCCTCATAGATTACACCACAGCACTTGATAGAATACACCATAATCAACTTATAGACTGCATAAAAGATATAAATCTCGTTGACACAGACATACGACTGATATGTAATTTGTACTGGGAGCAAACAGCAATAATAAAATATAACAAGGAGAACTCTACACCCATTGATATAAAAAAGAGGAGTAAGACAATGATGCATCCTATCACCAAGCTTGTTCAATTTATACACAGAGCAAATCTTTAAACACATCACTGAGATGCCAGGCCTAAACCTTAGTGGGAAGATAATCAATAACCTAGATATGCTGCTGATACTGTACTAATAGCAGAACATCCTAAAGATCTACAAAAAATTACTTAATGTAATAAACATGACAAGAAAAAAATATGGACTAGATATGAATATCAAAATACTAAAACTATGATCATTAACAAAGATAATTCTCAAGACCTACAATTAAATATCACAGTTGAGGGAATACATCTAGAGACAGTTCAGAACTACAACTGCCTGGGGCATACTATAACCAGTGATGGAAAATGTGCAACTGAAATAAATAAAAAAAAAAGGTATGGCAAAAAGTAATTTCAATGCCATGAAAAATATACTAACATCAAAAAAAATAACACCAGGGCTAACACTAAGAATAGCAAAATGTTACATCTTCTCAATATTCCTGTTTGGTGCAGAAACATGGACATTAGACAATAAAACATAACAGAAAATGGAAGTCTTTGAAATGTGGATTTATAGAAGAATAGGTAGAATTGGATGGAAAGAAAAGAAAACAAACGAGGAAGTTATAAAACAACTAAAAACGAAAAGAGACCTACTAAACACAATTAGAGCAAGACAAATGAAATTTTTGGGTCATGTTAAAAGACACAACGGCCTAATAAAAGTAATATTGGAAGGGAAAATACAAGGTAAAAGAGGCAGAGGCAGACCAAGGCTAACATGGATGAGTAACATAAAAAGATGGACAAGTCAGCCTATGACAATCTGCACCATAAAAACAAGAATCAGAGTGGAATGGCTCTCCTTGGTAGCCAGCCTTCGATGCGAAGACGGCACTCAATGATGTTAACTACCATACTTTACTACATTTTGTACGTGTATTAATTACGGTGTTTCCGCTAATTCTGTATGTGTATTAACTATTATACTTCACTCCATTCTTTATTTGTGTTAACTACAGGGCTTCACTTCATACCGTGTCTGTGTCAACAACAGGGTTTCATTTCATATTTTATGTGTGTTAACTACCGTACTTTACTTCATTTTGTACGTGTATTAACTATGGTGTTTCAGCTAAATCCGTATGTGTATTAACTATTATGGTTCACTTCATATTTTATTTGTGTTAACTACCGGGCTTCACTTCATACCGTGTCTGTGTCAACAACCGGGCATCACTTGCTTGTGTATGTGTGTTAATTACCGTAATTTACCTCATGTTGTTTGTATGTTAACTACCGTACTTCTCATTCTGCATGTGTCTTATCTACAGGGATTCACCACATTATGAATGTGTGTTAACCACCGGGTTTCAACTCTTTATGTTTGTATGTTAACCACCGTGCATCGTCTCATTCAATATGTGTGTTAACTACGGTACTTTAGCTCGTTATGTATACGTATTAATTACCGAGCTTTGCCTCATTATGTTTGTGTGTCAACTGCCATACCTCAGCTCATTCTGTATGTGTGTTAACTACCGGTCTTCCCCTCATGCTGTATGTATGTTAAGCACCGATCTTCGCCTCATGATGTATGTGTGTTGACCAGCATGCTTTGCACAGTTTTAGCTGTTCAATGTAAACATAGAGCTTTATCTACTTCAGCGTGTTTGTGCGGTGCCCCGGTGCAGGTCTTCTATCTGAATGTATGTTACAATCATTATGTTCTGTCTAGTGTTGTATGTTTAATTATACATTTTGCTCTGATATTTCTGACTATGTAATAACTACTGAGATTTACCTCGCTCTATCTGTTAGTGATCATGGACCTTTGACCTATTCGTGAAAACATCACTATACCATAGAGACTAATAGGTCACATACTATCACATATAACATAACAAATTCAACAAACTCTTCGGTATGCTTGCACTTTATTATTTATTTATGGATCATTGAATCGCACGGATGTTGTCAGAAAAACTGTTAGCGGCAACTTTTCATCTCCATGCCTGTCTCTTCCTTCACATTAGTTGCCACTGAAATGATGTTACACAAATAAATTATTACTCGGACGTACAGAAATTGAAACAGTCAATAATTATTAATAAATGGTCAACTATACAGTAGATTTCAATAATTACATTTAGTTATGAAGACATACTAGAGGAGGAGAGGTATCAGAAGAGTGAGAAACAGACCGAGACTAAGATGGGAAACAATATCAAAGTAGCGCTACAAGAACATTAACTGACAATGATTGAGGCCGCCCAAAGAGGGAGAACCAGTACTGTGTTTCTCACTTGACACCCAGACGGTAACTAGAGGAAGTGAAGAACACAATAAAAAAGAAGGTGCTAAAGTACATGCACAAATTATACTATATACACTTCAATAAACAAAGTACCATTTTATCAGTGTAAAATAAAACGTTTAGAAGATAACACTGACAACGATTTAATAAAACACGGGGTGAAACTGAATTTTA
The DNA here is from genome assembly GCA_032433765.1 of Megaustenia siamemsis. Taxonomy (NCBI): domain Eukaryota; kingdom Metazoa; phylum Mollusca; class Gastropoda; order Stylommatophora; family Ariophantidae; genus Megaustenia; species Megaustenia siamemsis. The sequence goes on from JAVIAB010000046.1 coordinate 13,927,307, forward strand.
AATTTTAAAGTAGACAAGTTCACACACCATCACACACTCACATAGACTCTTACCACACTCACATACACAATTAACGGAAGCTTCCAATGATGGATATAGACATGTCGAAGGTGTGTGTTAAATGAATTTAAACTTTAGAAAAGCTAAACTGTTAATAATCTAATGAAGAAGAATAATTTACTAATTTTTTAGATGCGTGAGTGTATAAAGTATAAAGAATAATGCAGCGTTCCATGGGACCAATTAAAGAATTAATGTCATTGTTCAAAGTGAATGAAGTATCCTAATATACAACTACCATGTACATCTGATGATGCATGCCGGGGGACTCTCGGCGGAACTAAACAAATAAAGGCTGCTTCGTCACAACAGTCAAAAAGACTTGCAAGACTCAGTAAATTGTATTTCACCCGCGATATTCAAAGTAAGAAACGTAAAATAGTGCGGCAACGCTTAGAAGATTTACAGGGCATGCTGTTTTGCTACTATAATGTGGTAGCAGGGCAAAGTATTTGGTATAAGATGATAAGGCAGACAGGAAATATATGGGAAGACAATATCAGCGAATGGGCGATATTAACCTTCGCTGCATCTTTTAAATCAGCTCTTTATCTTGAAAACGTTTGGAGGAAAATCAAGACTTTGTCAAGAGTGAACCGACACGTTTACGAAACTAAAGTGATTAATGTAATGCTTCACCTATGGTAGTTTTACTGATCATTTCATGAAAAGAACAAATGAACGATTTAATGCAGATTGTTTGTAACATAAATTAATGTTTTGAAGGTATGAGTTGGGATAAACAGGGTTGTATCCCTTCTCCTACTCTCTTCATTTTACCAACGCTCCAGTGACGTAGACAAACGCCCAAGATATGACGGTTCCTTATTATACACTTGCCCATGATCTGATGGTTCCTTATACACCTCAACTAGATAGTTTGAAAGCAAAAACAAAATGAAATGAAAATTGTCCTGTGCTGTCTCATCAATGATGATGTAGCTCTAGTTGCTTTCAATGAAGATTGACTAGAGTCGTCTAATCTCAGAAGTGTAAATCTATTTGCTTGCATTCATGATGGACCAGAACGGCATCATCGCAGAAGTGTAGCTCTATTTGCTTGCATTGAAGATAGACCAGAACGGCATCATCTCATAAGTGTAGCTCTATTTGCATGCATTGAAGATAGACCAGTACGGCATCATCTCAGAAATGTAGCTCTATTTGCTTCCCTTAAAGAGAGACCAGAACCGCATCATCTCAGAAGTGTTTATCTATATGCTTTCATTGAAGATAGACGAGAACCGCATCATCTCAGAAGTTTAGCTCTAGTTGCATGCATTGAGAGCGATCACTGCATGAATTATACGATGAGAACAAGAAAAAAGAAAAAAGAAAAGAATAATTCAAAGATACAAGGAAAGAGGAAATTAAAGAGAATGACAAAGATGGATAAGAAAACATTAGCTAATTTTATTGAAAAAAAATCATTAAAAATAAGAACCAGGAATTAGCTTTGAAAAGTTTTCTAAGAGTAAAATGTAGAAACTATACTATTATGCTAGGCTGGTATCAAAATACAAAATTAATCGTTTTAGAGCTCACTCTAGCTTATGTTAGCCTACACAAGGGAAACTGTCAAACGTCAACCAATGGCTCTTGCGGACATCATCAATGCCCTTCGGGAAGTGGGAAATCCACAAGACTATTTTTTTTTATTATTATCTATTTTTTTATTTAAAAATATTGTCCTTGATATCATCAGTTTTACAGCAGCTTAGCTTTTTTCTGCATCTTGATATATTGTCTGCCTTCATACCCAACCTGAGTATAGTTGTATGATCATTTTGAACACACACACACACACACAATACATCATTTTAAAAGAAATGAAATCTGAAATAAAATCACCATGGCATGCGCACTGTGACAAAAGTCATATTACGAAACTGAGTGTGTCATGTTGTCGGAAGTGGTCCAGTAAAAAAAAATATCGAGAAAGGTAGTAGTGATTTAAAAATAGTAGACATAAATGACGAAGGTCACGAGCAATAAAACGGATGGACAATTCAAGTTTAATCTATGGGCGCCGTGCACCTTTCTGTCTTAAAACACGATTATTTACTCTATAAACTGTCATATAGCGTATGAATCACTGATTTATGTGTGCGTATGTAAAAAAAAGGAAAGTAAAATATGACAAGGAATATATGGAAGCAAGAATAAAGTAATTGAGGAAAAGTAAAAAAAATCAAAGGGGAAATTTGACTAAAAACATAAAAAATGAGAAATACATTTATGAGTTGAGGAAGTTTTTCTCAGAGTAAAAAAATGATTATATTCTGAACAAAACGTAGCAAAACTCAAGCTAAAACATTTTAAAAATGTGAAGATAATGAAGATGATGAGGAAGATAATGATAATGGGATGTTTTCTTCCTACATCTATTTGATTTAAATGATCAGATGGAAGTCCCGATGTTATTATCATCAATAGTATAATTGTTTTGAAATGCTTTACTAAAATCAACTTGTAATCTTCTCCAACTGCTACTTGTCATTTCCCGTTACTACCTTTATCTTGTCCTGATACTACCCGTCTTGTCTTAAATCAAATAATAATTTCGTATTATCAATCGTATCATCTTGTCTGAATCTTCTTCTTATTTTGTCTTACAGCTAATTGACATAACTTATCGCCGCTTGTCATTATATCTTGGCTATTTGTCAATTTCATCTGCCGAAAGTTATGATTTTTCATTTCCTGTTATTTTATTTTTTCTTCCACCGCTGCGTACAATTGTGTATTGCTGATTCTTGTCGTTGTGTTCTTCAGCCAGTTGTCTTCTAGTCTCCAGCTATTTGCCATCCTGTGTTACAGATAGTTAATATATTTCCTTACATCTCCTTACTGTAAACATGTGAAATTGTATTGGAGCCTACTGATTCTCTCTTGCTGTTACTTTCCGTACAACTACTAAGGGAATTAATATTACGTTTCATTATCCGCCGAGAAAATGATGTTAAGTAAGCGTAGATGCGATGTGTTGTGTTTTGCAACTATCCTGTGATATTTGCGCCTTTCGACCTTAAAGATCCGACTTCAGCACGGCATGTTTGAGTACAACGTTGCTCTTCTTCTCCTACCACTACTCGTCTGACCAGTGAATTTCGATAAGCACCGGTGGCAGGTAGGGATTAGATCAGTCTGATTCGACGAGCACCATCGGAAGGTAGGGTTTTGACCAGTTTATTTTGCTGGCACAGGCGGGGTATGGTCTTGATCAGTCTGTTTCGATGAGCACCTGTGTGTGGTGATGTTAAGTCTTGACCAGTTATCTAGATCGCCAATCTTGACACATACAGCCATTTGTAGCTTGCTGACCCCACTCAGCACAATTGCTGGATGGGCGGCCTGGCCCCTAAGCCTACAGTGTAATATTGAACCTATTATGCAGAACTAGTATTTGCTACTTCTGTAATACGTTTTGTTTATGTGACACTGTGTACGACTTCATATTTGTCTCCACCCATGTCCCATCGTCCGTCTGGAACGTGCATTGCAAATTGTCCCTTATTTCATATTTCATCATCATCATCATCGTGTGCCGTCTCCGCATCGAATGTTAGCTACCATGGATCGCCATTCTACTCTGTTTCTTGTTTTGATGGTGCAGGCTGACATAGATTGACTTGTCCATCTTTTGATGTTACTCGTCCATGTTAGTCTTGGTCTGTCTCTGCTTCTTTTACCTTGTATTTTCCCTTCCAATATTACTTTTAGGAGGCTGTTGTGTCTTTTAACATTCCCCAAAAATTTCATTTGTCTTGTCTTGATTGTATTTAGTAGTTCTCTTTTTATTTTCAGCTGTTTTAAACATTCGTCGTTTGTTATCTTTTGTTTCCATCGAATTCTACCTATTCTTCTATAAATCTACATTTCAAAGGCTTCAATTTTCTGTTCTGTTTTCTTGTCTAATGTCCATGTTTCTGCACCATACAGGAATATTGAGAAGACGTAACATCTTGCCATTCTTAGTTTCAGCCCTGCTGATATTTGTTTTGTTGTTAGTATATTTTTCATGGCATTAAAATTACTTTTTGCCATACCTATTATTTTGTTTATTTCAGTTTTGCATTTTCCATCCTTGGTTATAGTATGTCCCAGGTAGTTGTAGCTCTGGACTGTCTCCAGATGTATTCCCTCAAATGTGATATTTAATTGTAGGTCTTGATAATTTTCTTTGTTTATGATCATAGTTTTAGTCTTTTTGATATTCATATCTAGTCCATATTTTTTTGCTTGCCATGTTTATTACATTAAGTAATTGATGCAGATCTTTAGGAATTACTGCTAGTAGTACAGTATCATAAGCATACTTAGGTTATTGATTATCTTCCCATTAATGTTTAGGCCTTAAGATTTGTTCAGTGTGTAAAATGAACAAGCTTGGTGATAGGATGCATCCTTGTCTTACTCCTCTTTTTATATCAACGGATGTAGAGTTCTCCTTGTTATATTTTATTATTGCTGTTTGCTCCCAATACAAATTACATATCAGTCGTATGTATGTGTCGTCCGGATCTTTTAGGCAATCTATAAGTTGCTCATGTTGTATTTTATCAAATGCTTTGGTGTAGTCTATGAAGCAGGCATATATTGGTTTGTTTACTTCTATGTACTTTTCAATCAATGTCCTCATGCTGAATATGGCTTCTTTTGTGCCACTGTTTTTCTTGAATCCGAATTGCTGCTCATCTAGTCCATTATTAATTTTATTCTGAATCCTTCCTTGTATAACTGTTAGTAAAATTTTGGTTACCTGGCTCATTAGGCTTATTGTTCTAAAATCGCTGCATTCAACTGCACCATTCTTTTTAGGCAATGCTATAAAAGTTGATGTTTTTAGTTCATTTGGTATGTATCCTGTGCGGTATATGCCATTGCATATGTCTGTGATCACTTCGATTCCAAAATCTTCTAGTGCCTGTATCATCTCTATCTGTATATTGTCATGTCCTGCTGCTTTTCCCTTTTTCATTGTTTTTTGATAGCTTTTTCTACTTCAGATTTCAGGATTTTATAGCTGGATGTACATTTTATTAATGGTTTTTGTCGCTGTCGTCATGAAATAATTTTGTTACGTATTCCTGCCATCTTTCGATTATATCTTTCTTGTATGTTAGCATTCTTCCCTCTTTGTTTGCAATACATCCGTTTCCTGCTGCTTTTTGTCTTTATTAGTCATTCTTTTTATTTCTGTGTGCATTCCTCTTAAATTTTGTTTACTTTCCATAGTTTCGATTTCTCGACATCTTTGGTTGAGCCAGTCTTCTTTTGCCTTTTTGCACATTTTTCGTATTTCATTATCAATTTCCTTGTATTTGGCAGTGTTTTTCGCTTGTCTTCTCTTTTCTGTTTTTTTTTCTAAATTGTTGTCAGTTATCCATTTTTGTTTTTTGTTACTTTCCTTTTTGGGTAAGGTAATGCAGGATTCGTGTATTCTGTTTTTTATGCATTGCCATTTGGTTGTGACTTTTTCTTCAGGATTTTCTCTTCTGTACTGCTCAATCCCTTCTTCTAGCAGCCTCTGGTATGTATTCTTTACTTGTGCAGTATAAGTTTATTTGATATCTTTCTGATTTAAAGCTGTTGTATCTATTGATGTTGCAGAATCAGTACTTTGTTTATTTCTCTTTAATTTATTTTTATTTTAATCATTACAGGATTGTGATCTGAATTAATATCTTCTCCTGGATAGGTTTTGGCTTTTTTGACGCTGTTCCGGAATCTGTGTTTTATCATTATATAATCTATTTGATTCCTCTTTCCATCTCCAGGGCTTTTCCATGTGTATAATTTCCTTTTCTCTTGCTCAAAGTAGGTGTTACATATTATTAGCATGTTTTCTTCACAAAATTGAATTAATCTTTCTCCTCTGTCATTTCTTTTTTCCTAATCCATAATTTCCTATAATGGTCTTATATCTGCCTTTTCCCACTTTTGCGTTCATGTCACCCATTACAATCAAGATGTCTGTAGATTTCACTTGCTTCATAACTGTATTTAGATCTTCATAGTATGCTTCTATTTGTTCATCTGTATAGTCTTGAGTAGGTGCGTATGGGTGTAGTATTGCGATGTCAAAGGGCTTTGCCTTCATTTTTATTAATATAATCATATCATTGTATGTCACTTGAGTATTTATATCTTTTTCTAGTACTCGTTTTATTAGTATGCCTACCCCTCTTTGGTGTTCTGTATTGTTGCCTGAGTAAATGTACATTTATCGTCTTGTATGTATCCACATTCCTTCCATCTTGTTTCTGAAATGCCTAAGATATACATTTTTAATCGCTCTGCTTCTATCATAAGATTTTCTAGTTTTTCTTGTTGGTATAAGGTTCTAACATTCAATGTGGCTATTTTTATTTCGTTCCTAAAACAGTAGTTAGAATTTCTCTCCTTGGCTTTCTTTTGACTGTTACGTGATGAGGCTCCAATCTCTTTCACGGTGGTCTGCCATATTCATCTTTCGTGTTCTGAATATGCCTCATATGTACCACACACTTTTCTGCTTTCGCTTTCTGGGCCGTTGATTATATCAAATTCTTCCGTCCCATCCACCGTCACAGGCTTTTTACATACGGGTTGAACACACCAGACTACCGAAGACATTTTGTCGAACCATGTGCTTGCCCATCGATCCGCGAACACACGACACACAGGAAGAAAAATCATATTCCACTTAAATATCGATAAAGTTCACAGTCCATCCACCCGTCAGAAGTAAAATATACATCAAACATGCAACAGCAACACATAGTTTCTCAACTTGACTGTCGCGTAAATCATTTAAATATATCAACAAGTGCCGAATTATAAAAACGACAACACATAGTCGCCATGACATGGGAAACCATATTTCATACGCACTTTTATTAAATTGGGAGAGATACAGCTACAAATATTATATTGTTATGTTATGTATGTAGTACATACATACGTGTATATATATTTCTATATATATGTTCTTTTCATTGAAGACTATTGAGAAACTTACTTTGTCGTGCCGTTCAACGCTTCCATGTAGCCCTAAAAGAGAACACATGAAAAATGAATGATATTAAACTTCTCATTTGAAACATATAATAGACGCCACTGATTTCGAAGACTATTGCACAATTAGTCTCATGATCCATGTAATCAAAATATTAGTAAGAATCATTATGAGCCGGGTAAGGAACACATTAAAACCTGAAGAAAACGAGGTACAATATAGATTTGTGGGAGGAAAAAAATATAAATAATGCATTATACATCATGAAAACATTAATATAAGGAGCTATAGAGATAATGAAAGATGTATTTTAGCTTTATAGACTACAAAAAAAAAAGTATTTAACAAAGTAACGCATGTGTAAATAAAATGCAGGAAAAATTAAACATTAATGAAGAAGATAAAAGAACCATGAACATACGTTCATTGGTAACAAACATGTATATCATATGATCATCATATGAATTATCAAGCAAACAGGACCATTCCTGTATTTTGAACTAGAAGTTAGACAAGGCTGTTAAACAAACATATGAAAAGACGATTACAGTGTACAGAGATGGGATTTCTCAGAAGAATGTTGAAAGTTCCCTGGACATCTAAAAAGACTAACTAAGAAATTCTCAGAGGCCAACACAAAAGGTGAGTTCCTACAAATTACACTAAATTTGAGACACAACATAATGCTGAGAATAATATAAGATTGAAAAAGAGAATTAAAGTTGCAGGGGAGAACAATTAAAACTCGGTGTGCCGTATTCTGAAAAGATATGCAGATTTAAAAAAAAAAAATAATCTATTGTGAATTGTAGTATTGGTCGATAAAGGGGAGACAAAAGGGTAGTAGGTAACGAACAGTGGAAGGCATAGCCAATTAAACTTTTTTTTTTAGATAAGCAATATTATTTTCTTTCATAAAGTATTAATTTTTTTTTTCTACTGGAAAATTAACACCGGGAACTTACAACTTCAGTCGTTGTTCGACGTGAAAAAGAAAGAGGGATAAAAGAATACATCAGTGATGAAAATCGAGAAATAAATCACGAGAAGGAGAAAGATGGATGAGAAAACAATAGTTACTTTGACCAAAGAAAATCATTAAAAGAAAGGATAAGGAACACGTTTTCAAATGTTTTCTAAGCTTTAAGATCATAAACTGTAATACACTTTTAGTGGGAGCCACGATAGCTCAGTGGTTAATGAACTGGACTACAAAGGACAAGAGGTAGGGTTCGATCCCAACCGACGGTTTCTAGGTTCACCCAGCCTTTAATGGGTACCGGGTTTTTTTTCTGGGAAAGTAAAGCGGCACGGGCGTAACACCGACCACATTACCCCAAAAATCCAGTGCTGAAGGTCTGTAAAATCTATGTTCATTAACACCATAGTCCCAATACGCCACTTGGCGTGAAGGGGGTACTTTACTTTACTTACTCTTTTAGTCATCTATCAAAACCGAAGAATAAAATAACAAAGACAAATATTTGCCTCAACTAACTGATTTGATCTGATCGATGGTTGTCAACAATATTACTTTCAAATGTATATAAGTTCCGTAACGTATTTCTACCATCACAAATATATTCGTGTGGTAAAATGGAAAAGTGAGATACTAAAACCAAAGCTATCACTTACTTACCTATAGTTCGTTCAGAATTTCGTGCCCACAGAGTGTATTAATTATCTCGGAAACTGTTTGATGAATTTGTGTAATTCCGTTTCATGAAATCTTATTTTTTACAGCGACCTTATAAGTCATTTTTTCCCCCTACTGTAATGCATTTAGGAAAGTTTTTTGTTTCCCTGGGGTATATCAAATATTTTATTTCCTTGGTTGTCCTAATTTTTAAAATTTTACAATAGCAAAATTTGTGTAATCAACTCACCGTTTAAAAAGGCACTTTTCACATGCTTTCCACACAATCATAGCACCATCTGACGCTCATTGAACCGTAACTTGTAAGACGCAATCCACTGAGATGTTTTTTTAGAGAATTATCACAATTTACAGTAAAACCTAACGTTTAGAGCAAACGATTTGATATTTTCATACATTTATATAAGAAATAAACGATTTGTGCAAAATGCAGATTACCTTTGCACTTAAATGTTATAACATCTTAATGAATCTTAAGATTTCATGAACAATAATAAAAAAAAAAATCATCAAACAGTTTCCGAGATAATTGATAAACTCTGTGGTCACGAATATGTGCTTGCCTATCGATCCGCGATATCATGGGCACGCTGTGTTTTCCTATACCCAAGACTTCAGACATTAATATGTCCAGTGATAATATAAATCACCAATGTGCTCACTTGTGATTTTCACATTTTATTTCTATTAAACACCTGCGACCTCTATGTCGTCATTACACCTTTAATGTATGTTTGATGATTACATTTGAATATATACCTGTTTTGTTAATCATTTATAGAACTTACCCAGCCGCATTGCTAAAAAATAAAATGTTGGCAGTTTAAATATCAGTATTTTTTTTCTTTTAAACAATCAGACAACAATTGGGCACTGAAAGTATAATCAAGTATTTGTATATTCTTCAGCTGCTGTTGCTAAATTATCGAAGCGTTTAAGGACGGTCAGTTATTGTAAATTGGCAACGTTTGTCAATTGGCTGATGGCTGTTCTATCGAATCTGGTGGTCCGGCTCATTTAACACTTTTGAAACACCTCAAGCACGAAGACTTATAGCAGATATTAATGAAGACATTAATTGCTTTGCGAAGAGAAACACAATGAAAATGATATTTCGAACAATAAAAACACTATTATTAAAATAAAACAATAAGAAGTAGTTAATGATTAAAGAATTTCGAAATGTTTCCTAACCTTGAAAATTAGAAATGCTATACTATCATCATCATCATCATGTACCGTACCGGTTGGCGTTGGCGATCATGTCCTTCCACAATCTTCTATCCACAGTGCATCGTATGAGTTCTATTTTTGACTGTTTTCCATGCCATGACACCAAGCTATCTAGTATTTTCTCTCTTTGTCGTCCGCGAACTCTCTCTTTCCTTTTATTTTGCCAGTTGTAACCAAGTATTCCAACTTTCCACTTCTCATGATGTGCCCAAAAAAATAGTGATTGCTTCTTTCTGATGTTTTTTAAGAGCTTCATTTTTTTGTTAGCCTCTTTGAGAACTATCTCATTGGTCTTTTTAGCTGTCCAGGGAACTTTCAACATTCGTCTTCTCAGAAATCCCATCTCTGTGGTCTCTAATCGCCTTTTCATTTGATTTGTCTATTGTCCATGATTCGCTTCCATAGGTCAGAATTGGTTCTATATAGCGTCGTTGAACTCTCTTCTCATTTCTATTGATATAAATTTGTTGCATAATATATTTTTCATTTTCTGAAATGCTAATTTGGCCTGAGCTATTCTGCTTTTTATTTCTGTGTTGCATCTTCCATTTGATGTTATCACTGTGCCCAAGTATTTCAAACGTTGCACTTGTTTCAGCTTTGTCTTGTTTATTTGTTATGCTTTTTAGTTTGATTATTATATAATGGCGATGATTGTTTTTCTTCGATATTACCATTACTTCTGTTTTCTTACTGTTCAGACTGAGACCTTTCTTGTTGCTTTCTTTTACTATTATATCTATCATTTCTTGTAGCTCATTCTCTGCCTCTGCTATTAAGACTGTGTCATCCGCATATCGTAAATTATTTATGTTGTGACCGCTGACTTCAATTCCTATTTTGTCTACTTTTGATCTCATATGTTCGCTAAAAAGTGAAAACAAATCCGACGACAGAATACAGCCTTGTCTGACGCCATGTTTTATAAATTGAAATTGTCCTGTTTGGTTGTTAATTGGTATAACTGCTGTTTGTTCCCAGTACATGTTTTTTATGATTCGCAGATCCTAGCAACCAATGTTTAATTTCTCCAGCATATTTATTATTTCCACGTGCATTACTTTGTCAAATGCTTTCGTGTAGTCTATAAAGCACATATGTTTATTTTTCTTTGCCTCTGTAGATCTTTCTATCAATGTTCTTAAGATGTATATTGCATTATTGGTGCCCTTTCCTTCCACAAATCCACATTGTTCCTCACTTATTTCTGGTTTTATTTTGTTCCTTACATGTCTCATGATGATTCTTAGTAATATTTTAGTCATATGGCACATGAGACTAATAGTGCGATGGTCTTCACAATCAGTGGCGCCTGACTGCTTCGGTATGGCTACAAAGATATATTTTAGTAGATCTTCAGGTATGTGTCCAGTGTTATATATGTCATTGATTAGTTTTGTTATGACTTGTACTCCCAGCTCTCCTAATGCATTTATCTCTTCGATTGTTATAATGTCGGGACCTGGAGCTTTGCCTCTTTTCATGTGTTGAATTGCGTCCTCCACTTCACTTTGCATTATTGGTGGTCCCGTGACTTCATTTGAATTGTTTAATTCTGGGCTTTCATCATCATAGAGTTGACTGATATATTCTGTCCATCTTTCCATTGTCTTCTCCAGCCCTATTATTACATTTCCTTCCTTTGACTTTACACATCCTGAAACTTTAACTTCTTTTCTTCCTGTTAATTCATTTAACTGATTGTGCATCAATTTTGAGTATTTCTTTTGTTGTTTTTCCATTTCTTCACATTTCTGTTTTAACCATACTTCCTTTGCTTCTCTGCATTTTTTGGGGGATCTCTTTGTGCAATATTGTGTATGTCCGTTCTTCTTTCTTATGTTTTCTTCTTTTGTCCATTAGTTGTAATATTTCTTCTGTTAATCATTTCTTTTTGTTGATTATTTTAGTCACTGGTTTTACTTCATGTGATGTTTGTTGAATTGATTGTTTGAGCATTTCCCACTGTTCCTGGATGTCCTGTATTTTCTCAATAGCATTATATCTATTTTGTACTATCGTGCGGTACTTATCATCTGATTTGTACTCTTAGAATATCTAGTTCTAATTTTATAGTTCTTGGTGATTTATGTGCCTTCCGCAGTATTATTCTTATCTTTCCATCAGTGTTGATGAGAACTTTCACCTTCAATAGTTATTCAGCGTGACAAAGAAATAGCAGAAGAAGAATCAATCGATGATGCAAAAGAAGAAATAAAGAAAAGGAGAAAGATGGATAAAAAAAACATAGCTACTTTAAAAAGAAAGTAATTAAAAGAAAGAAAAGGAACACGTTTTTAAAAGTTGTCTAAGCTTTATTCTATATATATATAGAATACCTTGTGCTCGACAGCAGTTTTTAATTATTTAATTCTTTAAACACCAGCCATCTCTAGAACATCATTACATCGTTAACATCTCATAAGTTTGCTAATATACTACAGATGTTTGTCATTTTATTTTATATTTTATTATTAGTGTAATGTCAGACAGCTCCCTGTGGTTTATGTTATTATAAACACGTGACCTGTATTGGTAACAACAGTTTATTATTGGAGACAATTATCCAGCACTGGTAAACGTTACTAATGTAACGTGTTTTATTAACATGACACTGCTTATGTCTCTCGTTAAATTCATTGACACTGACGGACACATAATCGACTACAATAAGGGGACACATCAATTGGTTTCTTGTCTCTCACTTCTGAAATCAATCCCAGATAATGTAATAAATCTTCACTATGCAATAACTGGTGTCGACATTCGTATGTTTGATGGTCAAATTTGAATATATATTTGTTTTGTTAATCATTTAGAGAACTTACCCTGTCGTAGCGCTAAAAAATAAAATATGGACAGTTTAAATAGCAGTAATATTTTCTCTTAAACAATCAGACAACAATTGATCAATGAAAGTATCGTCAAGTGTCTGTATATTCTTTTGAAGTTGTTGCTAGATTATCGATACGTTCAAGGCCGGTCAGTATTGTAAAAAGATGTGTTGGTCCATCGGGTGATGGCTGTTCTATTGAATTTGGTGGTCCCGCTCATGTAATGCTTTTTTGTAAACAGCTCAGGCACGAATACTTATAGCAGATATTAGTGAAGACATTCGTTGCTTTGAGAAGAAAAACACAATGAAAATTATATTTGGAATAATTCAAAAAATATTAAGTAAAAAAAAACAATTAAAGAATGTTTATGACTAAAGAATTTCGAAACGTTTCCTAGCCTTAAAAGCTAGAAATCCTATACTATACAGTGTAATGTTGCAAAGATTTGTTTTTTGCGCTGCTATTTGTTATTCATGTAATATGTAGCATTTATATTGCGCTACTTGTGACTCGTTTTATTCTCGAGCACTGATCCATCGATAAATGTATATATTTGTTTAGAAGGCTCTTAGATAACATAAACGACAGTGGAGCTAAAAAAATAGCATTTTAAGTGTAATTAGTGGCAATCTTTCTCTTTAAATAGACATACATCAATTGGCCAATTAATGTCTAATCATATATTCACATCTTCTTTTGTTGCTGATATCAGTTTCAGGATACGTTTTCTTTCGGCAAATATGTAAATTAGCAGTGTTAATCAACTTGGTGTTGGCTGCTCTATTGAATTTGCTAGTTTGGCTCGTACATGTATTGTTTTAAGCTGGTGATTTAAAGAGAAAGAAGCGAATGCATTCGTTGCTTCATCCAACAAAAAAAAAACAGGAAGTAATAATTGCATGCCACACTTCAAAATACATTAAAAAAATAATTAAACATAGTTCTCACTAAATATATAACATATAATGCACAACACATATGTAATATGACATTAAATGTCATATTAAAATGACGAACTAGAGTGAAAACAAATATAATGGGACGAAAAAAACGTGCTTTATAAAGTTATATATATGTAGATCAGAAAGATTTGTGTTTTATAAAGGGGCGATGAAAAAAGCGGTAGGCAATAATAGATTGTATAAACAGTTCAACTCGATAATTTGGATCAGCCAAGTAGTTTCTTTCAAAAAGCAGTTTCTTCTTTTTTGTCTGTAAAAGTGTCACAGAGAGCGATCACTGCATGAACAGATCGCATTATGCGATGAGAACCAGGAAAATGAAAGAATAAATCAAAGATACAAGGGAAGAGGGAATTAAAGAGAATTATAAGAATGGATAAAAAAAAAACATTAGCTAATTTTATTGGGAAAATTATTAAAAAGAAGAACAATGAATTAGCTTTGAAAAGTTTTCTAAGAGTAAAATGTAGAAACTGTACTATTATGCTAGGCTGGTATCAAAATACAAAATTAATCGTTTTAGAGCTCATTGTAGCAAATGTTAGCATACACAAGGGAAACTGTCAAACGTCAACCAATGGATCTTGCGGACATCATCAATGCCCTCCGGGAAGTGGGAAATCCACAAGACTATTTTTTTTATATTATTATATATTTTTTTTTATTTTAAAAATATTGTCCTTGATATCATCAGTTTTACGGCAGCTTAGCTTTTTTCTGCATCTTGATATATTTGTTGCCTTCACACCCTACCTGAGTATAGTTGTAGGACCATTTTGCACACACACACACACAATACATCATTTTAAAAGAAATGAAATCAGAAATAATATCGCCATGGCATGCGCACTGTGACAAAAGTCATACTACGAAACTGAGTGTGCCATGTTGTCGAAAGTGGTCCAGTAAAAAAAAAATATCGAGAAAGGTAGTAGTGATTTCAAAATAGTAGACATAAATGACGAAGGTCATGAGCAATAAAACGGATGGACAATTCAAGTTTATAATCTATGGGCGCCGTGCACCTTTCTGTCTTAAAACACTATTATTTACTCTATAAACTGTCATATAGCGTATGAATCACTGATTTATGTGTGCGTATGTAAAAAAAGGAAAGAAAAATATGACAAGGAAGCAAGAATAAAGTAATTGGGAAAAAGTAAATGAAATCAAAGGGTAAATTTGACTAAAAACATTAAAAAAATGAGAAATAAATTATCAGTTGAGGAAGTTTTTCTCAGAGTAAAAAAATGATTCTATTCTGAACAAAACGTAGCAAAACTCCAAGCTAAAACATAAAAAAAATGTGATGATAATGAAGATGATTATGAGGAAGATAATTATAATGTGAAGTTTTCTTCCTACATCTATTTGATTTAAATGATCAGATGGAAGTCCTGATGTTATTATCCTCAATAGTATAATTGTTTTGAAATGCTTTACTAAAATCAACTTGTAATCTTCTCCAACTGCTACTTGTCATTTCCCGTTACTACCTTTATCTTATCCTTAAACTACCCGTCTTGTCTTAAATTTACTAATCATTTCGTATTGTCGATCGTATCATCTTGTCTGAATCTTCTTCTTATCTTGTCTTACAGCTAATTGACATAACTTATCGCCGCTTGTCATTATATCTTGGCTATTTGTCAATTTCATCTGCCGAAAGTTATGATTTTTCGTTTCCTGTCTTTTATTTTTTCTTCCACCGCTGCGTACAATTGTGTATTGCTGATTCTTGTCGTTGTGTTCTTCAGCCACTTGTCTTCTAATATCCAGCTATTTGTCATCCTGTGTTACAGATAGTTAACATATTTCCTTACATCTCCTTACTGTAAACATGTGAAATTGTATTGGAGCCTACTGATTCTCTCTTGCTGTTACTTTCCGTACAACTACTAAAGGAATTAATATTCCTTTTCATTATCCGCCGAGAAAATGATGTTAAGTAAGCGTAGATGTGATGTGTTGTGTTTTGCAACTATCCTGTGATATTTGCGCCTTTCGACCTTAAAGATCCGACTTCAGCACGGCATTTTTGAGTACAACGTTGCTCTTCTTCTCCTACCACTACTCGTCTGACCAGTGAATTTCAATAAGCACCGGTGGCAGGTAGGGATTAGATCAGTCTGATTCGACGAGCACCATCGGAAGGTAGGGTTTTGACCAGTTTATTTTGCTGGCACAGGCGGGATATGGTCTTGATCAGTCTGTTTCGATAAGCACCTGTGTGTGGTGATGTTGGGTCTTGACCAGTTCTCTTGATCGCCAATCTTGACACATACAGCCTGTTGTAGCTTGCTGACCCCACTCAGCACAATTGCTGGATGGGCGGCCTGGTCCCTAAGCCTACAGTTTAATATTGAACCAAGTATGCAGAACTAGTATTTGCTACTTCTGTAATACGTTTTATTTATGTGACACTGTGTACGACTTCATATTTGTCTCCACCCATGTCCCATCGTCCGTCTGGAACGTGCATTGCAAATTGTCCCTTATTTCATATTTCATCATCATCATCATCATCATCGTGTGCCGTCTCCGCATCGAAGGTTGGCTATATGGATCGCCATTCTACTCTGTTTCTTGCTTTGATGATGCAGGCTGACATAGATTGACTTGTCCATCTTTTGATGTTACTCGTCCATGTTAGTCTTGGTCTGCCTCTGCCTCTTTTACCTTGTATTTTTCCTTCCAATATTACTTTTAGTAGGCTGTTGTGTTTTTTAACATGCCCCAAAAATGTCATTTGTCTTGTCTTGAT
The DNA here is from genome assembly GCA_032433765.1 of Megaustenia siamemsis. Taxonomy (NCBI): domain Eukaryota; kingdom Metazoa; phylum Mollusca; class Gastropoda; order Stylommatophora; family Ariophantidae; genus Megaustenia; species Megaustenia siamemsis. The sequence continues at coordinate 13,943,820 of JAVIAB010000046.1, forward strand.
TGTATTTAGTAGTTCTCTTTTTATTTTCAGCTGTTTTAAAACTTCATCGTTTGTTTTCTTTTGTTTCCATCGAATTCTACCTATTCTTCAATAAATCCACATTTCAAAGGCTTCAATTTTCTGTTCTGTTTTCTTATCTAATGTCCATGTTTCTGCACCATACAGGAATATTGAGAAGACGTAACATTTTGCCATTCTTAGTTTCAGCCCTGCTGATATTTGTTTTGTTGTTAGTATATTTTTCATGGCATTAAAATTACTTTTTGCCATACCTATTATTTTGTTTATTTCAGTTTTGCATTTTCCATCCTTGGTTACAGTATGTCCCAGGTAGTTCTAGCTCTGGACTGTCTCCAGATGTATTCCCTCAACTGTGATATTTAATTGTAGGTCTTGAGAATTTTCTTTGTTTATGATCATAGTTTTAGTCTTTTTGATATTCACATCTAGTCCATATTTTTTGCCTGTCATGTTTATTACATTAAATAATTGTTGTGGATCTTTAGGATTTTCTGCTAGTAGAACAGTATCATCAGCATATCTTAGGTTATTGATTATCTTCCCATTAATGTTTAGGCCTTAAGATTTGTTCAGTGTATAAATTGAACAAGCTTGGTGATAGGATGCATCCTTGTCTTACTCCTCTTTTTATATCAACGGGTGTAGAGTTCTCCTTGTTATATTTTATTATTGCTGTTTGCTCCCAATACAAATTACATAGCAGTCGTATGTCTGTGTCGTCCAGATCTTTTAGACAGTCTATAAGTTGCTCATGTTGTATTCTTTCAAATGCTTTGGTGTAGTCTATGAAGCAGGCATATATTGGTTTGTTTACTTCTATGTACTTTTCAATCAATGTCCTCATGCTGAATATGGCTTCTTTTGTCCCACTGTTTTTCTTGAATCCGAATTGCTGCTCATCTAGTCCATTATTAATTTTATTCTGAATCCTTCCTTGTATAACTGTTAGTAAAATTTTGGTTACCTGGCTCATTAGGCTTATTGTTCTAAAATCGCTGCATTCAACTGCACCATTCTTTTTAGGCAATGCTATAAAAGTTGATGTTTTTAGTTCATTTGGTATGTATCCTGTGCGGTATATGCCATTGCATATGTCTGTGATCACTTCGATTCCAAAATCTTCTAGTGCCTGTATCATCTCTATCTGTATATTGTCATGTCCTGCTGCTTTTCCCTTTTTCATTGTTTTTTGATAGCTTTTTCTACTTCAGATTTCAGGATTTTATAGCTGGATGTACATTTTATTAATGGTTTTTGTCGCTGTCGTCATGAAATAATTTTGTTACGTATTCCTGCCATCTTTCGATTATATCTTTCTTGTATGTTAGCATTCTTCCCTCTTTGTTTGCAATACATCCGTTTCCTGCTGCTTTTTGTCTTTATTAGTCATTCTTTTTATTTCTGTGTGCATTCCTCTTAAATTTTGTTTACTTTCCATAGTTTCGATTTCTCGACATCTTTGGTTGAGCCAGTCTTCTTTTGCCTTTTTGCACATTTTTCGTATTTCATTATCAATTTCCTTGTATTTGGCAGTGTTTTTCGCTTGTCTTCTCTTTTCTGTTTTTTTTTCTAAATTGTTGTCAGTTATCCATTTTTGTTTTTTGTTACTTTCCTTTTTGGGTAAGGTAATGCAGGATTCGTGTATTCTGTTTTTTATGCATTGCCATTTGGTTGTGACTTTTTCTTCAGGATTTTCTCTTCTGTACTGCTCAATCCCTTCTTCTAGCAGCCTCTGGTATGTATTCTTTACTTGTGCAGTATAAGTTTATTTGATATCTTTCTGATTTAAAGCTGTTGTATCTATTGATGTTGCAGAATCAGTACTTTGTTTATTTCTCTTTAATTTATTTTTATTTTAATCATTACAGGATTGTGATCTGAATTAATATCTTCTCCTGGATAGGTTTTGGCTTTTTTGACGCTGTTCCGGAATCTGTGTTTTATCATTATATAATCTATTTGATTCCTCTTTCCATCTCCAGGGCTTTTCCATGTGTATAATTTCATTTTCTCTTGCTCAAAGTAGGTGTTACATATTATTAGCATGTTTTCTTCACAAAATTGAATTAATCTTTCTCCTCTGTCATTTCTTTTTTCCTAATCCATAATTTCCTATAATGGTCTTATATCTGCCTTTTCCCACTTTTGCGTTCATGTCACCCATTACAATCAAGATGTCTGTAGATTTCACTTGCTTCATAACTGTATTTAGATCTTCATAGTATGCTTCTATTTGTTCATCTGTATAGTCTTGAGTAGGTGCGTATGGGTGTAGTATTGCGATGTCAAAGGGCTTTGCCTTCATTTTTATTAATATAATCATATCATTGTATGTCACTTGAGTATTTATATCTTTTTCTAGTACTCGTTTTATTAGTATGCCTACCCCTCTTTGGTGTTCTGTATTGTTGCCTGAGTAAATGTACATTTATCGTCTTGTATGTATCCACATTCCTTCCATCTTGTTTCTGAAATGCCTAAGATATAAATTTTTAATCGCTCTGCTTCTATCATAAGATTTTCTAGTTTTTCTTGTTGGTATAAGGTTCTAACATTCAATGTGGCTATTTTTATTTCGTTCCTAAAACAGTAGTTAGAATTTCTCTCCTTGGCTTTCTTTTGACTGTTACGTGATGAGGCTCCAATCTCTTTCACGGTGGTCTGCCATATTCATCTTTCGTGTTCTGAATATGCCTCATATGTACCACACACTTTTCTGCTTTCGCTTTCTGGGCCGTTGATTATATCAAATTCTTCCGTCCCATCCACCGTCACAGGCTTTTTACATACGGGTTGAACACACCAGACTACCGAAGACATTTTGTCGAACCATGTGCTTGCCCATCGATCCGCGAACACACGACACACATGAAGAAAAATCATATTCCACTTAAATATCGATAAAGTTCACAGTCCATCCACCCGTCAGAAGTAAAATATACATCAAACATGCAACAGCAACACATAGTTTCTCAACTTGACTGTCGCGTAAATCATTTAAATATATCAACAAGTGCCGAATTATAAAAACGACAACACATAGTCGCCATGACATGGGAAACCATATTTCATACGCACTTTTATTAAATTGGGAGAGATACAGCTACAAATATTATATTGTTATGTTATGTATGTAGTACATACATACGTGTATATATATTTCTATATATATGTTCTTTTCATTGAAGACTATTGAGAAACTTACTTTGTCGTGCCGTTCAACGCTTCCATGTAGCCCTAAAAGAGAACACATGAAAAATGAATGATATTAAACTTCTCATTTGAAACATATAATAGACGCCACTGATTTCGAAGACTATTGCACAATTAGTCTCATGATCCATGTAATCAAAATATTAGTAAGAATCATTATGAGCCGGGTAAGGAACACATTAAAACCTGAAGAAAACGAGGTACAATATAGATTTGTGGGAGGAAAAAAATATAAATAATGCATTATACATCATGAAAACATTAATATAAGGAGCTATAGAGATAATGAAAGATGTATTTTAGCTTTATAGACTACAAAAAAAAAAGTATTTAACAAAGTAACGCATGTGTAAATAAAATGCAGGAAAAATTAAACATTAATGAAGAAGATAAAAGAACCATGAACATACGTTCATTGGTAACAAACATGTATATCATATGATCATCATATGAATTATCAAGCAAACAGGACCATTCCTGTATTTTGAACTAGAAGTTAGACAAGGCTGTTAAACAAACATATGAAAAGACGATTACAGTGTACAGAGATGGGATTTCTCAGAAGAATGTTGAAAGTTCCCTGGACATCTAAAAAGACTAACTAAGAAATTCTCAAAGAGGCCAACACAAAAGGTGAGTTCCTACAAATTACACTAAATTTGAGACACAACATAATGCTGAGAATAATATAAGATTGAAAAAGAGAATTAAAGTTGCAGGGGAGAACAATTAAAACTCGGTGTGCCGTATTCTGAAAAGATATGCAGATTTAAAAAAAAAAATAATCTATTGTGAATTGTAGTATTGGTCGATAAAGGGGAGACAAAAGGGTAGTAGGTAACGAACAGTGGAAGGCATAGCCAATTAAACTTTTTTTTTTAGATAAGCAATATTATTTTCTTTCATAAAGTATTAATTTTTTTTTCTACTGGAAAATTAACACCGGGAACTTACAACTTCAGTCGTTGTTCGACGTGAAAAAGAAAGAGGGATAAAAGAATACATCAGTGATGAAAATCGAGAAATAAATCACGAGAAGGAGAAAGATGGATGAGAAAACAATAGTTACTTTGACCAAAGAAAATCATTAAAAGAAAGGATAAGGAACACGTTTTCAAATGTTTTCTAAGCTTTAAGATCATAAACTGTAATACACTTTTAGTGGGAGCCACGATAGCTCAGTGGTTAATGAACTGGACTACAAAGGACAAGAGGTAGGGTTCGATCCCAACCGACGGTTTCTAGGTTCACCCAGCCTTTAATGGGTACCGGGTTTTTTTTCTGGGAAAGTAAAGCGGCACGGGCGTAACACCGACCACATTACCCCAAAAATCCAGTGCTGAAGGTCTGTAAAATCTATGTTCATTAACACCATAGTCCCAATACGCCACTTGGCGTGAAGGGGGTACTTTACTTTACTTACTCTTTTAGTCATCTATCAAAACCGAAGAATAAAATAACAAAGACAAATATTTGCCTCAACTAACTGATTTGATCTGATCGATGGTTGTCAACAATATTACTTTCAAATGTATATAAGTTCCGTAACGTATTTCTACCATCACAAATATATTCGTGTGGTAAAATGGAAAAGTGAGATACTAAAACCAAAGCTATCACTTACTTACCTATAGTTCGTTCAGAATTTCGTGCCCACAGAGTGTATTAATTATCTCGGAAACTGTTTGATGAATTTGTGTAATTCCGTTTCATGAAATCTTATTTTTTACAGCGACCTTATAAGTCATTTTTTCCCCCTACTGTAATGCATTTAGGAAAGTTTTTTGTTTCCCTGGGGTATATCAAATATTTTATTTCCTTGGTTGTCCTAATTTTTAAAATTTTACAATAGCAAAATTTGTGTAATCAACTCACCGTTTAAAAAGGCACTTTTCACATGCTTTCCACACAATCATAGCACCATCTGACGCTCATTGAACCGTAACTTGTAAGACGCAATCCACTGAGATGTTTTTTTAGAGAATTATCACAATTTACAGTAAAACCTAACGTTTAGAGCAAACGATTTGATATTTTCATACATTTATATAAGAAATAAACGATTTGTGCAAAATGCAGATTACCTTTGCACTTAAATGTTATAACATCTTAATGAATCTTAAGATTTCATGAACAATAATAAAAAAAAAATCATCAAACAGTTTCCGAGATAATTGATAAACTCTGTGGTCACGAATATGTGCTTGCCTATCGATCCGCGATATCATGGGCACGCTGTGTTTTCCTATACCCAAGACTTCAGACATTAATATGTCCAGTGATAATATAAATCACCAATGTGCTCACTTGTGATTTTCACATTTTATTTCTATTAAACACCTGCGACCTCTATGTCGTCATTACACCTTTAATGTATGTTTGATGATTACATTTGAATATATACCTGTTTTGTTAATCATTTATAGAACTTACCCAGCCGCATTGCTAAAAAATAAAATGTTGGCAGTTTAAATATCAGTATTTTTTTTCTTTTAAACAATCAGACAACAATTGGGCACTGAAAGTATAATCAAGTATTTGTATATTCTTCAGCTGCTGTTGCTAAATTATCGAAGCGTTTAAGGACGGTCAGTTATTGTAAATTGGCAACGTTTGTCAATTGGCTGATGGCTGTTCTATCGAATCTGGTGGTCCGGCTCATTTAACACTTTTGAAACACCTCAAGCACGAAGACTTATAGCAGATATTAATGAAGACATTAATTGCTTTGCGAAGAGAAACACAATGAAAATGATATTTCGAACAATAAAAACACTATTATTAAAATAAAACAATAAGAAGTAGTTAATGATTAAAGAATTTCGAAATGTTTCCTAACCTTGAAAATTAGAAATGCTATACTATCATCATCATCATCATGTACCGTACCGGTTGGCGTTGGCGATCATGTCCTTCCACAATCTTCTATCCACAGTGCATCGTATGAGTTCTATTGTTGACTGTTTTCCATGCCATGACACCAAGCTATCTAGTATTTTCTCTCTTTGTCGTCCGCGAACTCTCTCTTTCCTTTTATTTTGCCAGTTGTAACCAAGTATTCCAACTTTCCACTTCTCATGATGTGCCCAAAAAAATAGTGATTGCTTCTTTCTGATGTTTTTTAAGAGCTTCATTTTTTTGTTAGCCTCTTTGAGAACTATCTCATTGGTCTTTTTAGCTGTCCAGGGAACTTTCAACATTCGTCTTCTCAGAAATCCCATCTCTGTGGTCTCTAATCGCCTTTTCATTTGATTTGTCTATTGTCCATGATTCGCTTCCATAGGTCAGAATTGGTTCTATATAGCGTCGTTGAACTCTCTTCTCATTTCTATTGATATAAATTTGTTGCATAATATATTTTTCATTTTCTGAAATGCTAATTTGGCCTGAGCTATTCTGCTTTTTATTTCTGTGTTGCATCTTCCATTTGATGTTATCACTGTGCCCAAGTATTTCAAACGTTGCACTTGTTTCAGCTTTGTCTTGTTTATTTGTTATGCTTTTTAGTTTGATTATTATATAATGGCGATGATTGTTTTTCTTCGATATTACCATTACTTCTGTTTTCTTACTGTTCAGACTGAGACCTTTCTTGTTGCTTTCTTTTACTATTATATCTATCATTTCTTGTAGCTCATTCTCTGCCTCTGCTATTAAGACTGTGTCATCCGCATATCGTAAATTATTTATGTTGTGACCGCTGACTTCAATTCCTATTTTGTCTACTTTTGATCTCATATGTTCGCTAAAAAGTGAAAACAAATCCGACGACAGAATACAGCCTTGTCTGACGCCATGTTTTATAAATTGAAATTGTCCTGTTTGGTTGTTAATTGGTATAACTGCTGTTTGTTCCCAGTACATGTTTTTTATGATTCGCAGATCCTAGCAACCAATGTTTAATTTCTCCAGCATATTTATTATTTCCACGTGCATTACTTTGTCAAATGCTTTCGTGTAGTCTATAAAGCACATATGTTTATTTTTCTTTGCCTCTGTAGATCTTTCTATCAATGTTCTTAAGATGTATATTGCATTATTGGTGCCCTTTCCTTCCACAGATCCACATTGTTCCTCACTTATTTCTGGTTTTATTTTGTTCCTTACATGTCTCATGATGATTCTTAGTAATATTTTAGTCATATGGCACATGAGACTAATAGTGCGATGGTCTTCACAATCAGTGGCGCCTGACTGCTTCGGTATGGCTACAAAGATATATTTTAGTAGATCTTCAGGTATGTGTCCAGTGTTATATATGTCATTGATTAGTTTTGTTATGACTTGTACTCCCAGCTCTCCTAATGCATTTATCTCTTCGATTGTTATAATGTCGGGACCTGGAGCTTTGCCTCTTTTCATGTGTTGAATTGCGTCCTCCACTTCACTTTGCATTATTGGTGGTCCCGTGACTTCATTTGAATTGTTTAATTCTGGGCTTTCATCATCATAGAGTTGACTGATATATTCTGTCCATCTTTCCATTGTCTTCTCCAGCCCTATTATTACATTTCCTTCCTTTGACTTTACACATCCTGAAACTTTAACTTCTTTTCTTCCTGTTAATTCATTTAACTGATTGTGCATCAATTTTGAGTATTTCTTTTGTTGTTTTTCCATTTCTTCACATTTCTGTTTTAACCATACTTCCTTTGCTTCTCTGCATTTTTTGGGGGATCTCTTTGTGCAATATTGTGTATGTCCGTTCTTCTTTCTTATGTTTTCTTCTTTTGTCCATTAGTTGTAATATTTCTTCTGTTAATCATTTCTTTTTGTTGATTATTTTAGTCACTGGTTTTACTTCATGTGATGTTTGTTGAATTGATTGTTTGAGCATTTCCCACTGTTCCTGGATGTCCTGTATTTTCTCAATAGCATTATATCTATTTTGTACTATCGTGCGGTACTTATCATCTGATTTGTACTCTTAGAATATCTAGTTCTAATTTTATAGTTCTTGGTGATTTATGTGCCTTCCGCAGTATTATTCTTATCTTTCCATCAGTGTTGATGAGAACTTTCACCTTCAATAGTTATTCAGCGTGACAAAGAAATAGCAGAAGAAGAATCAATCGATGATGCAAAAGAAGAAATAAAGAAAAGGAGAAAGATGGATAAAAAAAACATAGCTACTTTAAAAAGAAAGTAATTAAAAGAAAGAAAAGGAACACGTTTTTAAAAGTTGTCTAAGCTTTATTCTATATATATATAGAATACCTTGTGCTCGACAGCAGTTTTTAATTATTTAATTCTTTAAACACCAGCCATCTCTAGAACATCATTACATCGTTAACATCTCATAAGTTTGCTAATATACTACAGATGTTTGTCATTTTATTTTATATTTTATTATTAGTGTAATGTCAGACAGCTCCCTGTGGTTTATGTTATTATAAACACGTGACCTGTATTGGTAACAACAGTTTATTATTGGAGACAATTATCCAGCACTGGTAAACGTTACTAATGTAACGTGTTTTATTAACATGACACTGCTTATGTCTCTCGTTAAATTCATTGACACTGACGGACACATAATCGACTACAATAAGGGGACACATCAATTGGTTTCTTGTCTCTCACTTCTGAAATCAATCCCAGATAATGTAATAAATCTTCACTATGCAATAACTGGTGTCGACATTCGTATGTTTGATGGTCAAATTTGAATATATATTTGTTTTGTTAATCATTTAGAGAACTTACCCTGTCGTAGCGCTAAAAAATAAAATATGGACAGTTTAAATAGCAGTAATATTTTCTCTTAAACAATCAGACAACAATTGATCAATGAAAGTATCGTCAAGTGTCTGTATATTCTTTTGAAGTTGTTGCTAGATTATCGATACGTTCAAGGCCGGTCAGTATTGTAAAAAGATGTGTTGGTCCATCGGGTGATGGCTGTTCTATTGAATTTGGTGGTCCCGCTCATGTAATGCTTTTTTGTAAACAGCTCAGGCACGAATACTTATAGCAGATATTAGTGAAGACATTCGTTGCTTTGAGAAGAAAAACACAATGAAAATTATATTTGGAATAATTCAAAAAATATTAAGTAAAAAAAAACAATTAAAGAATGTTTATGACTAAAGAATTTCGAAACGTTTCCTAGCCTTAAAAGCTAGAAATCCTATACTATACAGTGTAATGTTGCAAAGATTTGTTTTTTGCGCTGCTATTTGTTATTCATGTAATATGTAGCATTTATATTGCGCTACTTGTGACTCGTTTTATTCTCGAGCACTGATCCATCGATAAATGTATATATTTGTTTAGAAGGCTCTTAGATAACATAAACGACAGTGGAGCTAAAAAAATAGCATTTTAAGTGTAATTAGTGGCAATCTTTCTCTTTAAATAGACATACATCAATTGGCCAATTAATGTCTAATCATATATTCACATCTTCTTTTGTTGCTGATATCAGTTTCAGGATACGTTTTCTTTCGGCAAATATGTAAATTAGCAGTGTTAATCAACTTGGTGTTGGCTGCTCTATTGAATTTGCTAGTTTGGCTCGTACATGTATTGTTTTAAGCTGGTGATTTAAAGAGAAAGAAGCGAATGCATTCGTTGCTTCATCCAACAAAAAAAAAACAGGAAGTAATAATTGCATGCCACACTTCAAAATACATTAAAAAAATAATTAAACATAGTTCTCACTAAATATATAACATATAATGCACAACACATATGTAATATGACATTAAATGTCATATTAAAATGACGAACTAGAGTGAAAACAAATATAATGGGACGAAAAAAACGTGCTTTATAAAGTTATATATATGTAGATCAGAAAGATTTGTGTTTTATAAAGGGGCGATGAAAAAAGCGGTAGGCAATAATAGATTGTATAAACAGTTCAACTCGATAATTTGGATCAGCCAAGTAGTTTCTTTCAAAAAGCAGTTTCTTCTTTTTTGTCTGTAAAAGTGTCACAGAGAGCGATCACTGCATGAACAGATCGCATTATGCGATGAGAACCAGGAAAATGAAAGAATAAATCAAAGATACAAGGGAAGAGGGAATTAAAGAGAATTATAAGAATGGATAAAAAAAAAACATTAGCTAATTTTATTGGGAAAATTATTAAAAAGAAGAACAATGAATTAGCTTTGAAAAGTTTTCTAAGAGTAAAATGTAGAAACTGTACTATTATGCTAGGCTGGTATCAAAATACAAAATTAATCGTTTTAGAGCTCATTGTAGCAAATGTTAGCATACACAAGGGAAACTGTCAAACGTCAACCAATGGATCTTGCGGACATCATCAATGCCCTCCGGGAAGTGGGAAATCCACAAGACTATTTTTTTTATATTATTATATATTTTTTTTTATTTTAAAAATATTGTCCTTGATATCATCAGTTTTACGGCAGCTTAGCTTTTTTCTGCATCTTGATATATTTGTTGCCTTCACACCCTACCTGAGTATAGTTGTAGGACCATTTTGCACACACACACACACAATACATCATTTTAAAAGAAATGAAATCAGAAATAATATCGCCATGGCATGCGCACTGTGACAAAAGTCATACTACGAAACTGAGTGTGCCATGTTGTCGAAAGTGGTCCAGTAAAAAAAAAATATCGAGAAAGGTAGTAGTGATTTCAAAATAGTAGACATAAATGACGAAGGTCATGAGCAATAAAACGGATGGACAATTCAAGTTTATAATCTATGGGCGCCGTGCACCTTTCTGTCTTAAAACACTATTATTTACTCTATAAACTGTCATATAGCGTATGAATCACTGATTTATGTGTGCGTATGTAAAAAAAGGAAAGAAAAATATGACAAGGAAGCAAGAATAAAGTAATTGGGAAAAAGTAAATGAAATCAAAGGGTAAATTTGACTAAAAACATTAAAAAAATGAGAAATAAATTATCAGTTGAGGAAGTTTTTCTCAGAGTAAAAAAATGATTCTATTCTGAACAAAACGTAGCAAAACTCCAAGCTAAAACATAAAAAAAATGTGATGATAATGAAGATGATTATGAGGAAGATAATTATAATGTGAAGTTTTCTTCCTACATCTATTTGATTTAAATGATCAGATGGAAGTCCTGATGTTATTATCCTCAATAGTATAATTGTTTTGAAATGCTTTACTAAAATCAACTTGTAATCTTCTCCAACTGCTACTTGTCATTTCCCGTTACTACCTTTATCTTATCCTTAAACTACCCGTCTTGTCTTAAATTTACTAATCATTTCGTATTGTCGATCGTATCATCTTGTCTGAATCTTCTTCTTATCTTGTCTTACAGCTAATTGACATAACTTATCGCCGCTTGTCATTATATCTTGGCTATTTGTCAATTTCATCTGCCGAAAGTTATGATTTTTCGTTTCCTGTCTTTTATTTTTTCTTCCACCGCTGCGTACAATTGTGTATTGCTGATTCTTGTCGTTGTGTTCTTCAGCCACTTGTCTTCTAATATCCAGCTATTTGTCATCCTGTGTTACAGATAGTTAACATATTTCCTTACATCTCCTTACTGTAAACATGTGAAATTGTATTGGAGCCTACTGATTCTCTCTTGCTGTTACTTTCCGTACAACTACTAAAGGAATTAATATTCCTTTTCATTATCCGCCGAGAAAATGATGTTAAGTAAGCGTAGATGTGATGTGTTGTGTTTTGCAACTATCCTGTGATATTTGCGCCTTTCGACCTTAAAGATCCGACTTCAGCACGGCATTTTTGAGTACAACGTTGCTCTTCTTCTCCTACCACTACTCGTCTGACCAGTGAATTTCAATAAGCACCGGTGGCAGGTAGGGATTAGATCAGTCTGATTCGACGAGCACCATCGGAAGGTAGGGTTTTGACCAGTTTATTTTGCTGGCACAGGCGGGATATGGTCTTGATCAGTCTGTTTCGATAAGCACCTGTGTGTGGTGATGTTGGGTCTTGACCAGTTCTCTTGATCGCCAATCTTGACACATACAGCCTGTTGTAGCTTGCTGACCCCACTCAGCACAATTGCTGGATGGGCGGCCTGGTCCCTAAGCCTACAGTTTAATATTGAACCAAGTATGCAGAACTAGTATTTGCTACTTCTGTAATACGTTTTATTTATGTGACACTGTGTACGACTTCATATTTGTCTCCACCCATGTCCCATCGTCCGTCTGGAACGTGCATTGCAAATTGTCCCTTATTTCATATTTCATCATCATCATCATCATCATCGTGTGCCGTCTCCGCATCGAAGGTTGGCTATATGGATCGCCATTCTACTCTGTTTCTTGCTTTGATGATGCAGGCTGACATAGATTGACTTGTCCATCTTTTGATGTTACTCGTCCATGTTAGTCTTGGTCTGCCTCTGCCTCTTTTACCTTGTATTTTTCCTTCCAATATTACTTTTAGTAGGCTGTTGTGTTTTTTAACATGCCCCAAAAATGTCATTTGTCTTGTCTTGATTGTATTTAGTAGTTCTCTTTTTATTTTCAGCTGTTTTAAAACTTCATCGTTTGTTTTCTTTTGTTTCCATCGAATTCTACCTATTCTTCAATAAATCCACATTTCAAAGGCTTCAATTTTCTGTTCTGTTTTCTTATCTAATGTCCATGTTTCTGCACCATACAGGAATATTGAGAAGACGTAACATTTTGCCATTCTTAGTTTCAGCCCTGCTGATATTTGTTTTGTTGTTAGTATATTTTTCATGGCATTAAAATTACTTTTTGCCATACCTATTATTTTGTTTATTTCAGTTTTGCATTTTCCATCCTTGGTTACAGTATGTCCCAGGTAGTTCTAGCTCTGGACTGTCTCCAGATGTATTCCCTCAACTGTGATATTTAATTGTAGGTCTTGAGAATTTTCTTTGTTTATGATCATAGTTTTAGTCTTTTTGATATTCACATCTAGTCCATATTTTTTGCCTGTCATGTTTATTACATTAAATAATTGTTGTGGATCTTTAGGATTTTCTGCTAGTAGAACAGTATCATCAGCATATCTTAGGTTATTGATTATCTTCCCATTAATGTTTAGGCCTTAAGATTTGTTCAGTGTATAAATTGAACAAGCTTGGTGATAGGATGCATCCTTGTCTTACTCCTCTTTTTATATCAACGGGTGTAGAGTTCTCCTTGTTATATTTTATTATTGCTGTTTGCTCCCAATACAAATTACATAGCAGTCGTATGTCTGTGTCGTCCAGATCTTTTAGACAGTCTATAAGTTGCTCATGTTGTATTCTTTCAAATGCTTTGGTGTAGTCTATGAAGCAGGCATATATTGGTTTGTTTACTTCTATGTACTTTTCAATCAATGTCCTCATGCTGAATATGGCTTCTTTTGTCCCACTGTTTTTCTTGAATCCGAATTGCTGCTCATCTAGTCCATTATTAATTTTATTCTGAATCCTTCCTTGTATAACTGTTAGTAAAATTTTGGTTACCTGGCTCATTAGGCTTATTGTTCAAAAATCGCTGCATTCAACTGCACCATTCTTTTTAGGCAATCCTATAAAAGTTGATGTTTTTAGTTCATTTGGTATGTATCCTGTGCGGTATATGCCATTGCATATGTCTGTGATCACTTCGATTCCAAAATCTTCTAGTGCCTGTATCATCTCTATCTGTATAGTGTCAGGTCCTACTGCTTTTCCTTTTTTCATTGTTTTTATAGCTTTTTCTACTTCAGATTTCAGGATTTTATAGCTGGATGTACATTTTATGAATGTTTTTTTGTTCCTGTCGTCATTAAATAATTCTGTTACGTATTCCTGCCATCTGTCGATTATATCTTTGTTGTCTGTTAGCATTCTTCCCTCTTTGTTTGCAATACATCCGTTTCCTGCTGCTTTTTTGTCTGTATTAGTCATTCTTTTTATTTCTGTGTGCATTCCCCTTAAATTTTGTTTACTTTCCATAGTTTCGATTTCTAGACATATTTGGTTGAGCCAGTCTTCTTTTGCCTTTTTGCACATTTTTCGTATTTCATTAAAATTTCCTTATATTTGGCAGTGTTTTTCGCTTGTCTTCTCTTTCCTATTTTTTTTCTAAATTGTTGTCAGTTATCCATTTTTGTTTTTTGTTACTTTCCTTTTTGGGTATGATAATGCAGGATTCTTGTATGCTGTTTTTTATGCATTGCCATTTGGTTGTGACTTTTTCTTCAGGATTTTCTCTTCTGTACTGCTCAATCCTTTCTTCTAGCAGCCTCTGGTATGTATTCTTTACTTGTGCAGTATAAGTTTATTTCACATCTTTCTGATTTAAAGCTGTTGTATCTATTCCTGTTGCAGAATTAGTACTTTGTTTATTTCTCTTAAATTTGATTTTTATTTTAATCATTACAGGATTGTGATCTGAATTAATATCTGCTCCTGGATAGGTTTTGGCTTTTTTGACGCTGTTCCGGAATCTGTCTTTTATCATTATATAATCTATTTGATTCCTCTTTCCATCTTCAGGGCTTTTCCATGTGTATAATTTCCTTTTCTCTTGCTTAAAATAGGTGTTACATATTATTAGCCTGTTTTCTTCACAAAATTGAATTAATATTTCTCCCCTGTCATTTATTTTTTTCCTAATCCATAATTTTCTATAATTGTCTTATATCTGCCTTTTCCCACTTTTGCGTTCATGTCACCCATTACAATCAAGATGTCTGTAGATTTCACTTGCTCCATAACTGTATTTAGATATTCATAGTATGCTTCTATTTGTTCATCTGTATAGTCTTGAGTAGGTGCGTATGTTTGTAGTATCGCGATGTCAAATGGCTTTGCCTTCATTTTTATTAATATAATCATATCATTGTATGTCACTTGAGTATTTATATCTTTTTCTAGTTCTCGTTTTATTAGTATGCCTACCCCTCTTTGGTGTTCTGTATTGTTGCCTGAGTAAATGTATATTTATCGTCTTGTATGTATCCACATTTCTTCCATCTTGTTTCTGATATGTCTAAGATATTATTGTTTAATCGCTCTGCTTCTATCATAAGATTTTCTAGTTTTCCTTGTTGGTATACGGTTCTAACATTCAATGTGGCTATTTTTATTTCGTTCCTAAAATAGTAGTTATAATTTCTCGCCTTGGCTTTCTTTGGACTGTTACGTGATGAGACTCCAATCTCTTTCACGGTGGTCTGCTATATCCTTCTTTCGTGTTCTGAATATGTATCATGTGTACCACACAATTTTCTGCTTTCGCTTTCTGGGCCGTTGATTATATCAAATTCTTCCGCCCCATCCACCGTCACAGGCTTTTTACATACGGGTTGAACACACCCGACTACCGACGACATTTTATCGAAACATGTGCTTGCCTATCGATCCGCGAACACACGACACAAAGGAAGAATAATCATATTCCACTTAAATATCGATAAAGTTCACAGTCCATCCACCCGTCAGAAGTAAAATATACATCAAACATGCAACAGCAACACATAGTTTCTCAACTTGACTGTCTCGTAAATCATTTAAATATATCAACAAGTGCCGAATTAATAAAAACGAAAACACGTAGTCGCCATGACACCGGAAACCATATTTCATACGCACTTTTATTAAATTGGGAGAGATACAGCTACAAATATTATATTGTTATGTTATATATGTAGTACATACATACATGTATATATATATATATATATATATATATATATATATATATATATATATGCTCTTTTCATTGAAGACTATTGAGAAACTTACTTTGTCACGGTGTTCACCGCATTCGATGCAGCACTAAAAGAGAACAAATGAAAAATAAATGATAGTAAACTTCTCATTTGAAACATATATTAGACGCCACTGATTTCGAAGACTATTGCACAATTAGTCTCATGATCCATGTAATAAAAATATTAGTAAGAATCATTATGAGCCGGGTAAGGAACAAATTAAAACCTGAAGAAAACAAGGTACAATATAGATTTGTGGGAGGAAAAAAATATATGCATTATGCATCATGAAAACATTAATAGAAGGAGCTATAGAGGTAAAGAAAGATGTATTGGAGCTTTATAGACTACACAAAAAAGTATTTGACAAAGTAGCGCATGCGTAAATAAAATGCAGGAAAAATTAAACATTAATGAAGAAGATAAAAGAACCATGAACATACGTTCATTGGTAACAAACATGTATATCATATGATCATCATAGGAATTAGCAAGCAAACAGGACCATTCCTGTATTTTGAACTAGAAGTTAGACAAGGCTGTTAAACAAACATATGAAAAGACGATTACAGTGTACAGAGATGGGATTTCTCAGAAGAATGTTGAAAGTTCCCTGGACATCTAACAAGACTAACTATGAAATTCTCAACGAGGCCAACACAAAAAGTGAGTTCCTACAAACTACACTAAATTTGAGACACAACATAATGCTGAGAATAATATAAGATTGAAAAAGAGAATTAAAGTTGCAGGGGAGAACAATTAAAACTCGGTGGGCCGTATTCTGAAAAGATATGCAGATTTTTAAAAAAAATAATCTATTGTGAATTGTAGTATTGGTCGATAAAGGGGAGACAGAAGGGTAGTAGGTAACGAACAGTGGAAGGCATACACAGTTAAACTTTTTTTTTAGATAAGCAATATTATTTTCTTTCATAAAGTATTAATTTTTTTTCTACTGGAAAATTAACACCGGGAACTTACAACTTCAGTCGTTGTTCGACGTGAAAAAGAAAGAGGGATAAAAGAATACATCAGTGATGAAACGGGAGAAATAAATCACGAGAAGGAGAAAGATGGATGAGAAAACAATAGTTACTTTGACCAAAGAAAATCATTAAAAGAAAGGATAAGGAACACGTTCTCAAATGTTTTCTAAGCTTTAAGATCATAAACTGTAATACACTTTTAGTGGGAGCCACGATAGCTCAGTGGTTAATGAACTGGACTACAAAGGACAAGAGGTAGGGTTCGATCCCAACCGACGGTTTCCAGGTTCACCGAGCCTTTAATGGATACCGGATTTTTTTCTGGGAAAGTAAAGCGGCACGGGCGTAATACCGACCACATTACAACAAAAATCATGTGCCGAAGGCTTATAAAATGTTTGGTCACTAACACCATATTCCCAATACGCCACTTGGCGTGGCGGGAGTACTTTACTTTACTTACTCTTTTATTCATCTATCAAAATCGAAGAAGAAAATAACAAAGACAAATATTTGCCACAACTAACTGATTTAATCTGACCGATGGTTGTCAACAATATTACTTTCAATTGTATGTAATTTCAGCAACGTATTTCTACCATCAAAAATATATTCGTGCGGTAAAGTGGAAAAGTGAGATATTAAACCCGAAGCTATCACTTTCTTAACTATAGTTCGTTCAGAATTTGGTGCCCAATGAGTTCATTAATTATCTCGGGAACTGTTTGATGAATTTATGTAATTCCGTTTCATTAAATCTTATTTTTTACAGCGACCTAATAAGTCAGTTTTTTCCCCTACTCTAATGAATTTAGAAAAAGATTTTTGCTTCCCTGAGGGTAAATCAAATATATTATTTCCTTGATTGTCCTAATTTTTAGAATGTTACATTACCAACATTTGTTGTAATCAACTCACCGTTTAAAAAAGCACATTTCACGTGCTCTCCACACAATCATAGCACCATCTGACGCTCATTGAACCGTAACTTGTAAGACGCAATCCACTGAGAGTTTTTTTTTAGAGAATTATCACAATTTACAGTAAAACCTAAAGTTTAGAGCAAACGATTTGATATTTTCATACATTTATATAAGAAATAAACGATGTGTGCAAAATGCAGACTACCTTTGCACTTAAATGTTATAAAATCTTAATGAATCTAAAGATTTTATGAAAAATAATAAAAAAAAAATCATCAAACAGTTTCCGAGATAATTGATACACTCTGTGGGCACGAATATGTGCTTGCCTATCGATCCGCGATATCATGGGCACGCTGTGTTTTCCTATACCCAAGACTTCAGACATTAATATGTCCAGTGATAATATAAATCACCAATGTGCTCACTTGTGATTTTCACATTTTATTTCTATTAAACACCTGCGACCTCTATGTCGTCATTACACCTTTAATGTATGTTTGATGATTACATTTGAATATATATCTGTTTTGTTAATCATTTATAGAACTTACCTAGCCGCATCGCTAAAAAATAAAATATGGGCAGTTTAAATATCAGTTTTTTTTTTCTTTTCAACAATCAGACAACAATTGGGCACTGAAAGTATAATCGAGTAATTGTACATTCTTCAGCTGCTGTTGCTAAATTATCGAAGCGTTTAAGGACGGTCAGTTATTGTAAATTGGCAGCGTTTGTCAATTGTTTGATGGCTGTTCTATCGAATCTGGTGGTCCGGCTCATTTAACACTTTTGAAACACCTCAAGCACAAAGACTTATAGCAGATATTAATGAAGACATTAATTGCTTTGCAAAGAGAAACACAATGAAAATTATATTTCGAACAATAAAAACACTATTATTAAAATAAAACAATAAGAAGTAGTTAATGATTAAATAATTTCGAAATGTTTCCTAACCTTGAAAGTTAGAAATGCTATACTATCATCATCATCATCATGTACCGTACCGGTTGGCGTTGGCGATCATGTCCTTCCACTATCTTCTATCCACAGTGCATCGTATGAGTTCTATTGTTGACAGTTTTCCATGCCATGACACCAAGCTATCTAGTATTTTCTCTCTGTGTCGTCCGCGAACTCTCTCTTTCCTTTTATTTTGCCAGTTGTAACCAAGTATTCCAACTTTCCACTTCTCATGATGTGCCCAAAAAATAGTGATTGCTTCTTTCTGATGTTTTTTAAGAGCTCCATTTTTTTGTTAGCCTCTTTGAGAACTATCTCATTGGTCTTTTTAGCTGTCCAGGGAACTTTCAACATTCGTCTTCTCAGAAATCCCATCTCTGTGGTCTCTAATCGCCTTTTCATTTGATTTGTCTATTGTCCATGATTCGCTTCCATAGGTCAGAATTGGTTCTATATAGCGTCGTTGAACTCTCTTCTCATTTCTATTGATATAAATTTGTTGCATAATATATTTTTCATTTTCTGAAATGCTAATTTGGCCTGAGCTATTCTGCTTTTTATTTCTGTGTTGCATCTTCCATTTGATGTTATCACTGTGCCCAAGTATTTCAAACGTTGCACTTGTTTCAGATTTGTCTTGTTTATTTGTTATGCTTTTTAGTTTGATTATTATATAATGGTGATGATTGTTTTTCTTGCTTTCTTTTACTATTATATCTATCATTTCTTGTAGCTCATTCTCTTCCTCTGCTATTAAGACTGTGTCATCCGCATATCGTAAATTATTTATGTTGTGACCGCTGACTTCAATTCCTATTTTGTCTACTTTTGATCTCATATGTTCGCTAAAAAGTGAAAACAAATCCGACGACAGAACACAGCCTTGTCTGACGCCATATTTTATAAATTGAAATTGTCCTGTTTGGTTGTTAATTGGTATAACTGCTGTTTGTTCCCAGTACATGTTTTTTATGATTCGCAGATCCTTGCAATCAATGTTTAATTTCTCCAGCATATTTATTATTTCCACGTGCATTACTTTGTCAAATGCTTTCGTGTAGTCTATAAAGCACATATGTATATTTTTCTTTGCCTCTGTAGATCTTTCTATCAATGTTCTTAAGATGTATATTGCATTATTGGTGCCCTTTCCTTCCACAAATCCACATTGTTCCTCACTTATTTCTGGTTTTATTTTGTTCCTTACATGTCTCATGATGATTCTTAGTAATATTTTAGTCATATGGCACATGAGACTAATAGTGCGATGGTCTTCACAATCAGTGGCGCCTGACTGCTTCGGTATGGCTACAAAGATATATTTTAGTAGATCTTCAGGTATGTGTCCAGTGTTATATATGTCATTGATTAGTTTTGTTATGACTTGTACTCCCAGCTCTCCTAATGCATTTATCTCTTCGATTGTTATATTGTCGGGACCTGGAGCTTTGCCTCTTTTCATGTGTTGAATTGCGTCCTCCACTTCACTTTGCATTATTGGTGGTCCCGTGACTTCATTTGAATTGTTTAATTCTGGGCTTTCATCATCATAGAGTTGACTGATATATTCTGTCCATCTTTCCATTGTCTTCTCCAGCCCTATTATTACATTTCCTTCCTTTGACTTTACACATCCTGAAACTTTAACTTCTTTTCTTCCTGTTAATTCATTTAACTGATTGTGCATCAATTTTGAGTATTTCTTTTGTTGTTTTCCCATTTCTTCACATTTCTGTTTTAACCATACTTCCTTTGCTTCTCTGCATTTTTGGGGGGATCTCTTTGTGCAATATTGTGTATGTCCGTTCTTCTTTCTTATGTTTTCTTCTTTTGTCCATTAGTTGTAATATTTCTTCTGTTAACCTTTTCTTTTTGTTGATTATTTTAGTCACTGGTTTTACTTCATGTGATGTTTGTTGAATTGATTGTTTGAGCATTTCCCACTGTTCCTGGATGTCCTGTATTTTCTCAATAGCATTATATCTATTTTGTACTATCGTTCGTGCGGTACTTATCATCTGATTTGTACTCTTAGAATATCTAGTTCTAATTTTATATTTCTTGGTGATTTCTGTGCCTGTTTTTTTTTTTTTTTTTTTTACCCCGTCACGCCATGTGGCGTATAGGGAAATATGGTGTTAGTGACCCTATGTTTTACAGACCTTCAGCACATGATTTTTGGGGTAATGTGGTCGGTATTACGCCCGTGCTGCTTTACTTTCCCAGAAAAAAATCCAGTACCTATTTAAGGCTGGGTGAACCCGGAAGCCGTCGGTTGGGATCGAACCCTACCCCTTGTCCGTGGTAGTCCAGTTCACTAACCACTGAGCTATCGCGGCTCCCATTTCTGTGCCTTCCGCAGTATTATTCTTATCTTTCCATCAGTATTGATGAGAACTTTCACCTTCAATAGTTATTCAGCGTGAAAAAAAAAGATGAGAAGAAGAATCAATCGATGATGCAAAGGAAGAAATAAAGATAAGGACAAAAGATGGATAAGAAAACCATAGCTACTTTAACAAAAAATGTCATTAAAAAAAAAGAAAAGGTCCACGTTTTTAAAAGTTTTCTAAGTTTAAGAATATATACTGTAATATTCTGTTAGTCTGGTATAAAAAACGAAGCAGAAAATAACAAACAAAACTGTTTGCCACAGTAAACTGATATATATCCGACCGATGGTTGTCATCAATATTACTTTCAATTATATATAAGTTCAGTAACGTATTTCTACCAAAAACATATACTCGTTTAGTAAAGTCCAAAAGTGAAATATTAAAACCAAAGCTATCACTTATTTACCTCAGAGTTGAGTACATTTAGAGAACTCCGTAGCACTATTTTTGTTCATTTTTCATTACAATACAAATGATTTCAGAAAGCATACTTTTATATTTTGTTTTAATGTGGCCAAGTCACGTTGGTTTTTATCTGTCTTGTGGCAATATAAATCATCAATGTGCTCGATAGCGGTTTTCAAATTGTATTTCTTTTAAATAAACGCGATCTCTAGGTCGTGATTACATCGCTAACCTCTCGTGAAATTGCTAATTGTAGCCGTGTACCACAGATGTTTGTCATCTTGCCTTACATATAATTCACGTAATGTCTTACAACTCCCTGTATTTATGTTATTATAAACACATAAATCTGTATTTGTTACAACAGTTTAATATTAGAAACAAACATGCAGCACTGGTAAATGTTACTCATGTAATGTGTAGTATTTATATGACTGTCTGTGTCACGTTTTATTCATAGACACTGATGGACAAATAATTGACTACCAGAAGCGTGCACATGGATCGGTTTCTTGTCCCCCACACTCACTTGTGAAATCAATCCCAGATAATGTAATAAATCTTCACTATGCAAACACTGGTGTCCACATTCAAATGTGAGATGGTTAAATTTGAATAAATATTAATTTTGTTTATCATTTAGAGAACTTACCCAACCGCATCGCTAAAAAAAAAAACATACAATTTTGGGAGGTTTAATGGCAGTAATATTTTTTTGATACGTTAAAGTCATGACAATTGTAAATTTAACTTGTGATTAATCGGGAGATAACTGTTATATTGAAACTGATAATCCGGCTTCATAAAAAGTAGCAATATTATCGTTAAAGTAATCAGACAAATTCACAATGTGAATTTGTTCAAGCAAAGGACGCCAATAATGCAATATACATCATGTGAACATTGATTGAAAGCGCTATATAGGTCAAGAAAGATTGGTATATGTGCTTTATAGACTACACAAAAATATTTGACAAAGTAAAGCATGTGGAACTAATCAATATGCTTGAGAAATTAAACTTTGATTGCAAGGATCAACGTAATATAAAAAACATGTACTGGCAACAAACAGCAGCGATACGAATTAGCAACCAAACAGGACAATTCCAATACATAAAACAAAGAATCAGACAAGGCTGTGTTCTGTAACCGGATTTGTTTTCACTTTACATCGAAAATATTATGAGATCAATTGTTAACAAAAAAGGAATGTAGATGACACAGTCATAATAATGGTTCATCGTATATCCCTAGACCGACCCTAGGCTAACCGTACGGTCTGTTGTTTGATGTGCGACGGGTATAATCTAACGACTAACTGTGCGTCTATAAATTCGGAATTGATGTCAACAACGATGGCTTAACATTATCAAGCGCTATACATAAAATAAAAAAAAAATATGACGATCATCATTTTCAAGCGGACGTGAACTTCCGGTATATGGTGGATAGGCTGCTGGATCCATTAATGGCTATGCATGAAAAGTGTTTGTTGTTGCAGTTTCCTCATATTCCAAGTCCGGCTTGTTGCAGTAGCTACTGAGTTGAGTACTCTGTGCACACCGTGAGCTGTGTGTTTCATCTGTTTTGATCGTGTTTCGATATTCCAATTGTTTGCGATGAATGATGATATCTTATGACAGGGAACATTTGGCTGTGTTAAATTTCTGCGCGGTTTCGCCGTATGTCTTTTGGCGTGTGCTGAGATTGTTACGATGGGGACTACAGTTACATTTCTTTGTTTGGAAGATGGGATATTAATTCGGATGATTACGCTGGCATGGGCGGTTGAGCAATTGTGGATTTTAATTCGTTTGCAGTGATACCGGGGCCTTCCATAACCAAATAACAGTCTTAATAGCAGAGACAGAGAATGAACAACAAGAAATGACTGGCACAACAGTAAGAGAAATCAACATGAAAGGTCTCAGTCTGACTGGTAGGAAAACAGAAGTAATTGTCATATCGAAGAAACAATCATCACCAAAATGCAGCAGAAACATAAACAGGACCAATGTAAAACAAGTGCACAGTTTCAACTACTTGAGCACAATATCAACACCAGGTGGAAGATGCACCAGATAAATAAAAAAAACAGAATAGCTCAGGCCAAAATAGCATTTAAGAAAATGTAAAACATATTATGCAACAAATCTATGTCAATAGAAGTGAGAAAGAGAGTTCATCAGTGCAGCCACTTGTGACATATGAAAGCGAATCATGGACAGTTGACAAACAAATGAAAAAATAATTTGAGGCCCCAAAGATGGTATTTCTCAGAAGAATGTTGAAAGTCACCTAGACACATAAAATAACTAATGAGAAAATTGTCCACGAGGCCAACACAAACAGGGAGCTCTTAAAAATATCAGAAAGAAACAATCAACATTTTGTAGACACATCTTGAGAAGGGAAAGTTGGAATACTTGGTTTCCTCTTCTCCTACCTCTTTGCTCCCTCATTTGCCTTTCAGCGTCGAGGGCAGATATAATTTGCGGTCTTTTGCTCTTCTGTTCGCCTCTGCTGCTGGCATGTTTCTTAGTGCTTCTAATATTCAGTCGATCCATCTTGTTCGTGGTCGACCCATGGGTCTGGTATTCTCACAACATTTATTGAGGGCTCATTGTGTTGCGTTTTGATCTTTTTGCCGTGTCACGTGGCCAAACCATTATATCTGTAGCTTCTTTATATATCACATGGCAGGGGTTATTCCTAGCTTTTTTCTCAGTTCTTCATTTCTGTTCTTATCTCTCAGACTAGTTCCTGTCATTCGTCTAAAACGTTTCATCTCGATAATAGTTATTTTTCTTATTGTTCTTGCAGTTAGGGTTCACGACTGGATTTGGTAGCACAAAGTTGGGTTGAAGATTATATTATATAGAAAGAAGCGAATGCATTCGTTGCTTTAACACACACAAAAAAACAGAAAGTAATAATTGCATGCCACACTTCAAAATACATTTTAAAAAATAATTAAACATAGTTCTCACCAAATATATAACATATAATGCAAAACACATATGTAATATGACATTAAATGTCATATTAAAATGACGAATTATAGTGAAAAAATATATAATGGAACGAATAAAAAAGAGTTTTATAAAGTTATGTAGATCAGAAAGATTTGTGTTTTATAAAGGGGCGATGAAAAAAGCGGTAGGTAATAATAGATGGTATAAACAGTTCAACTCTATAATTTGGATCAGCCATGTCGTTTCTTTCAAAAAGCAGTTTCTACTTTTTTGTCTGTAAAAGTGTCACAGTGAGCGATCACTGCATGAACAGATCGCATTATGCGATGAGAACAAGGAAAAAGAAAGAATAAATCAAAGATACAAGGGAAGAGGGAATTAAAGAGATGTACAAATATGTATAAGAAAACATTAGCTAATTTTATTGGAAAAAACATATTAAAAAGAAGAACAAGGAATTAGCTTTGAAAAGTTGTCTAAGAGTAAAATGTAGAAACTGTACTATTATGTTAGACTGGTATCAAAATACAAAATTAATAGTTTTAGAGCTCATTCTAGCTTATGTTAGGAAACACAAGGGAAACTGTCAAACGTCAACCAATGGATCTTACGGACATCATCAATGCCCTCCGGGAAGTGGGAAATCCACAAGACTATTTTTTATTATTATCTATTTTTTATTTTAAAAATATTGTCCTTGATATCATCAGTTTTACAGCAGCTTAGCTTTTTTTCTGCATCTTGATATATTGTCTGCCTTCATACCCTACCTGAGTATAGTTGTAGGATCATTTTGAACACACACACACACACACAATACATCATTTAAAAAAAAAAGAAATCTGAAATAAAATCACCATGACATGCGCACTGTGACAAAAGTCATACTACGAAACTGAGTGTGTCATGTTGTCGGAAGTGGTCCAGTAAAAATGTTCGAGAAAGGTAGTAGTGATTTCAAAATAGCAGACACAAATGACGAAGGACACGAGCAATAGAACGGATGAACAATTCAAGTTTATAATCTATGGGCGCCGTGCACTTTTCTGTCATAAAACACTATTATTTACTCTACAAACTGTTATATAGCGTATGAATCACTGATTGGTGTGTGCGTATGTAAAAAAAAGGAAGCTAAAATCAAGGACTCAGCCTTAATAGCAAAAAAACAGAGGTAATGGTAACAACAAAGAAAATAGACATCACCTCAGTGCAAAATAAAGACAAGTGGAACAATATTAAAACAGGTAAATTAATTTAAATATTTGGGAACTTTGTTAACCTCAGACGGAAGATATACAAAAGAGGTGAGATGTAGAATGGCTCAGGCAAAAGCAGCTTTCCAAAAAATGAGGAAGATACTATGCAATCCATTTTTTGACAATAGAAACAAGAAAAAGAGTTCTTAAATGTTACGTAGAACCAGTCTTAACATACGGATGCGATTCATGGACAATAGAACAACAGACAAGAAAATCACTGGAGTCTGTAGAAATGTGGTTTTACAGAAGCATGTTGAGAATACCATGTACAGCTAAGAAGAGTAATGAAGAGGTTCCGAGAAAGGTCAAAGCAAAACGAGAGCTAATTTCCAATGTTAGGAAGAGACAATCATCATTTTTTGGCCATGTAATGAGAAGAGAACAACTTGAATATATTGTAACAACTGGACAAATTGAGGGACGAAGAGATAGAGGGAAGCAAAGAGAGAAAATAACAGACAGCTTAAGAGAGTGGCTTGGCAGTAGGTCAACAACAGAAATGATAAATAACTGCCGAGATCGAATGTTGTGGAGAGACATGATCACCTACGCCACTAGGCCCGGTACTTGATGATGATGATATGTTTTTTTTATGATTCGCAGATCCTTGCCATGAATGTTTAATTTCTCCAGCACATTTATTATTTTCACTTTGTCAAATGCTTTCGTGTAGTCTATAAAGCACACACATATATATATATATATATATATATATATATATATCTTTCTTTACCTCTATATATATTTCTATCAATGTTATTAAGATATATATTGCATTATTGGTGCCCTTTCCTTCCACAAATCCACATTGTTCCTCATGTATTTCTGGTTTTATTTTGTTCCTTACATGTCTCATGATGATTCTTAGTAGTATTTTAGTCATATGGCTCATGAGACTAATAGTGCGATGGTCTTCACAATCACTTGCGCCTGACTGCTTCGGTATGGCTACAAAGATATATGTTAGTAGATCTTCAGGTATGTGTCCAGTGTTATATATGTCACTGAGTAGTTTCGTTGTGACTTGTACTCCCAGCTCTCCTAACGCATTTATCTCTTCGATTGTTATATTGTCAGGTCCTGGAGCTTTGCCTCTTTTCATGTGTTGAATTGCGTCCTCCACTACACTATGCATTATTGGTGGTCCTGTGACTTCATTTGAATTGTTTAATGGTCTTTCTTCTTCCGTCTTATATTTTTTTTTCTTTTGTCCATTAGTTGTAATATTTCTTCTGTCATCCATTTCTTTTTGTTTATTCTTTCACTGGTATTACTTCTTTTAATTTTTGTTGAATCGATTGTTTGAGCATTTCCCACTCTTCCTGGATGTCATGTTATTTTCAATAGCTTTATATCTATTTTGTACTATAGTACTGTACTTATCACTCATCCGCTTATCTACTCTTAGCATACCTAGTTCCATTTTTATATTTCTTGGGTATTTCTGTGCCCTCCGCAGTTTTATTCTTATCTTTCCATCAGTGTTGATGAGAAATTTCACCTTCAATAGCTATTCAACGTGAAAAAGAAATAGCAGCAGAAGATTCAATCGAAGATGCAAAAGAAGAAATAAAGAAAAGGAGAAAGATGGATAAAAAAACCATAGCTACTTTAACAAGAAAGTAATTAAAAGAAAGAAAAGGAACACGTTTCTAAAAGTTGTCTAAGCTTTAAGAATAAATACTGTAATATTCTGTTAGTATTGTATCAAGAACGAAGCAGACAATAACAAAGAAAGATGTTTGCAACAATAAATTGATTTGATGAGACCGACGGTTGTCATCAATATTACTTTCAATTGTGTATAAGTTCAGTAATATATTTCTATGCCAGCTAAACAGCAAATGATAAATAACATTTTGATACCAACTTTGTGCTATGAAAGTCAACCATGGAGCCGTTATAATTCACAATTAAGAAAGACCAATACATGTGATATGCGATGTTTGATACAAGTAACAAACACCACAAGAAGAGATAGAATACCAAATGAAACCATAAGAAAAAAGGAAGGAACGAAACCCTGCCAAGAATATATAGAGCAACAACAACTTAAATGGTTTGGCCATCTGTTCAGAATGAATCCTCACCAATCACCATCAAGGGCGTTCTTCTCAAGAATGCATGGATAAAAAGACCAAAAGGAAGACCCAGAAGAAGATGGATAGATGCAGTGACAGAGATATGTAACAACAAATGAAAATCACTAATTCAGACAGTTCGAGAAGCTCAAGAACGACAAATGATATAACCACGACACATTTTAGATATCAGTGAAAAGAGAAAAGAAAGAAGAACCTATTTCTACTATCAAAATTATACTCGTGTGGTAAAGTCGAAAAGTGAAATATTAAAACCAAAGCGATAACTTATTGACCTCACAGTTGATTACATTTAGAGAACACCGCAGCACTAATTTTTTGTTCATTTTTCATTACAATACAAATGCTTTCAGAAAGCATACTTTTATATTTTGTTTTAATGTTGCCAAGTCGCGTCAACCTTTATCTGTTTAGTGACAATATAAATCACCAATGTGCTCGCTAGCGATTTTCAAATTGTATTTCTCTTAAACAAAGCGCGACTTTTAGGTCGTCATTACATCGTTAACGTCTCATGAATATGTTATTTGCGACCGTGTACTACATATGTTTGTCACCTTGTCTTATATATAATAAACGTAACGTCTTACATCTGCCTGTATTTATGTTATTATAAACACGTAAATCTGTATTTGTAACAACAGTTTAAAATTAGAAACAATCATGAAGAACTGGTAATTGTTACTCATATAATGTGTAATATTTTATGACTGCCTGTGTCAAGTTTTATTCATAGACACTGGTGGATAAATAATTGACGACCAGAAACGTACACAATGGTCGGTTTCTTGTCTCCCACACTCATTTATGAAAACAATCATAGATAATGTAATAAATCTTCACTATGCAAACACTGGTGTCCATATTCATATGTTTGATGGTTAAATTTGAATATATATTTATTTTGTTTATCATTTAGAGAACTTACCCAACCGCATCGCTAACAAAAAGAAAAAAAAACATACAATATTGGGCAGTTTAAATGGCAGTAATATTTTCTTTCAAACAATCAAACAATTGGACAATGAAAATAGAATCAAGTGAGTATATGTTTTATTTTTTTTTTTTTTGGTTGCTTTTGCTAGATCCTCGATACGTTCAAGGCCGGTCAATTGTAAAATTAAGTTTTGGTTAATCGGGAGATAACTGTTATATTGAAACTGATAATCCGGCTTCATTAATAGTAGTAATATTATCTTTAAAATAATCAGACAAATTGACAATGTGAATTTGTTCAAGCAAAGGACACCAATAATGCAATATACATCATGTGAACATTGATTGAAAGAGCTATAGAGGTCAAAACAGATTGGTATATGTGCTTTATAGACTACACAAAAATATTTGACAAAGTAAATCATGTGGAACTAATCAATATGGTGAAGAAATTAATCTTTAATTGCAAGGATCTACGAAGTATAAAAAACATATACTGGTAACAAACAGCAGCCATACGAATTAGCAACCAACAGGACAATTCCAATAAATAAAAAACAAAGAATCAGACAATGTTCTGTCACAGGATTTGTTTTCACTTTACATCGAAAATATTATGAGATGAATAGTTGACAAAAAAGTAATGGAAGCCAACTGTCACAACATAAACAATTTGCGATATGCAGATGACAAAGTCATAATAATGGTACATAGTATATCCCTAGACCGACCGTACGCTAATATTACGGTCTGTTGTTTGATGTGCGACGAATTTAATCTGATGACTAACTGTGTGTCTATATGTTCGGAATTAGATTCAACAACGATGGCCTAACATCATCAAGCGCTATACATTTTAAAAAAAGTATGACGATCATCATTTTCAAGAGGACGTGAACTTTCGGTATATGGTGAATATGCGGCAGGAACAATTGAAGGCTATGCATGAAAAGTGTTTGTTGTTGCAGTTTCCTCATATTTCAAGTCCGGATTGTTGCAGGAGCTACTGAGTTGAGTGCCCTGTGCACACCGTGAGCTGTGTGTCTCATCCGTTTTGATCGTGTTTCGATATCACAATTGTTTGCGATGAATGATGATATCGTATGGCAGGGAACATTTGACTGTGTTCAATTTCTGCGCGGTTTCACCTTATGTCTTTTGGCGTGAGCTGAGACTGTTACGATGGGCACTACAGTTACATTTCTTTGTTTGGGAGATGAGATATTAATTCGGATGATTACGCTGGCACGGGCGGTTGAGCAATTATGGATCTTAATTCGTTTGCAGTGATACCGGGGCCTTCCATAACTAAATAACAGTCTTAATAGCAGAGACAGAGAATGAACAACAAGAAATGATAGTCACAACAGTAAAAGAAATCAACATGAAAGGTCTCAGTCTGAATGTTAAGAAAACAGAACTAATGGTCATATCAAAGAAACAATCATCACCATAATACAGTAGAAAGTTAAACAGGACCAATGGAAAACAAGTGCGAAGTTTCAACTACTTGAGCACAATAATAACACCAGGTGGAAGATGCACCAGGGTAATAAAAAACAGAATAGCTCAGGCCAAAATAGCATTTAAGAAAATGTAAAACATCTTCTACACCAAATCTATGTCAAATAGAAGTGAGAAAGAGAGTTCATCAGTGCTATGTACATCCAATTGTAACCTATGAAAGGGAAGCATGGACAGTTGACAAACAGATGAAAAGACGGTTTAAGGCCCCAGAAACGGTATTTCTCAGAAGAATGTTGAAAGTCCCATCGACAGCTAAAATAACTAATGAGAAAATTGTCCAAGAGGCGAACACAAACAGGGAGCTCCTAGATAATATCGGAAAGAAACAATCAACATTTTTTTAGACATATCTTGAGAAGGGAAAGTTGTAATACTTGGTTTCCTCTTCTTCTCCTTCTACTTTGCTTCCTTATTTGCCTTTCAGCGTCGAGGGGAGATATAATTTGCGATCGGTTGCACTTCTGTTCGCCTCTGCTGATGTTATGTTTCTTAGTGCTTCTAATATTCCGTCGATCCATCCTGTTCGTGGTCGACCCTTGGGTCTGGTATTCTCACAACATTTATTTAGGGCTCATTGTGTTGCGTTTTGATCTTTCTGCCGTGTCACGTGGCCAAACCATTATACCTGTAGCTTCTTTATATATCCTATGGCAGGGGTTATTCCTAGCTTTTTTCTCAGTTCTTTATTTCTGTTCTTATGTCTCAGACTGTTTCCTGTCACTCGTTTAAAACAGTTCATCTCAATAATGGTTATGTTTCTTATTGTTCTTGCATCTAGTATCCAGGACTGGAATTGACAGCACAACGTTGGGATGAAGATTATATTGTAGAGTGCCCGTTTTGCCTCTAGAGTTATTTTTTTGTTAGACAATAGTGGTGATAACTGTCCAATGATTTGACAAGCTTTGATGCATCTTGAGTCTATCTCTACTATTTATGAGTTATCGTTTGTCACTAAACTTCCTAGGTATTTGAATTTCTCTACTTGTTTTAATTGCCTGCCTTCTATAATTATGGTGATGTTCTGCTTATTTTTAGCGACGTTCAAGACTTCTCTTTTGTTGATTTTCATGTTGTATTTTATGCCTGTGCTGTTGCATATCTTTAAGTGTTCTTGTAGGTCTTCCATCCTTTTCATGTATTAGTGCCTGATCGTCTGCAAATAAAAGCTCGTTGATCTCCTCTGTCTATGATGGTTTGGATACCAAGCATATATAGTCAATGTATGTAATAAAGAGTAGGGAAATAGTTGGCACGCCTGTCTTACACCTGATCTAACTTAAAGGTGGTCCGTTTAGCCTACTGCTGTTCTGACTGTGCAGCTGCTGTTGAATTAGAGACTTGTACCTAAGTTGGTTAGATGTTGACTTACTCCGTATGTTGTTAGTATCTTCCACAGTTGTTCCCTGTTTACTCTGTCGAATTCTTTTTCCTTGTCAATGAAAGCTATGTATAAATTTGGTATACTTTGTTTCAACTGGCAAAATACAAGGAAAGAGAGATCGCCGATGACAAAGAGAGAAAATACTGGATTGTTTGGTGTCATGGCATGGAGAAATGTCAGCAGCAGAACTGATACGATGCACTGCAGATGGAAAATTGAGGAAGGGCATGCTCTCCAACGAAAACGGGTATGGCATATGATGATGATGAAACAATTAGACAACATTTGGGCAATGAATGTATAATCAATTATTTATATATTCTTTAGCTGCTGTTGCTAGATTCTCGATACTTTCAAGGCCGAACAATTATTATAAAATTAACAGCTTTGGTCAATTGGAAGATGGCTGTTCGATTGAATCTGGTAGTCCGGCACATTCACGCCTTTTTATAATCACTTTAGGCCCGAAGACTAATAGCAGGTATTACTGAAGGCATTAGATGTTTAGAGAAGAGAAACACAAAGAAAATACTTTTTTCCACATTTCAAAAACTGAAAAATAAAAATAACTGCAAACATTTTCTAAAATATTTAAATTTTAGACAAAACAGCAAACTGAGAATAATATTAGAGTTAAGAAGGGAATTAAAGTTCCAGAGATGAACAATTAAAATCGGTGTGGCGTATTCCCAGAAGAGGTCGAGAAAAACATATATCCATCGTTGTAGTAGTGTTTTATTTGGGGGTGATAAACGAACAGTAGATGACGAGCAATGGAAGGTATAGACAGTTAAACTATATAATGTGTGTGAACCTTGAAGTATTCTTTCATAGAGCACTTTTTTACACGGTAAAAGTCACACAAGGACATTTTAATGATTGTGTTGCACGATATGAGTAAGGAAAGAAATATAAAAAAAGACATTAATGATGTAACGAAAAAAGGGAAATAAAAATATGGAGAAAACTAGGTAAGAAAAGAATAGCTAATTTGCTGAAAAATCTTCAAAAAGGATAAACAGAGCAAGGGTTTGAAAAGTTTCCTAACACTTAAACAATAGTAACTATTATGTTAGACAGGTACAAAAAAATGATGCAAAAAAGTATTTTACATAACTAAATGATTTGATCTGACCGATGGCTGTAAACAATTTAATTACCATGAGTATTTTATATGAGTTTAGAAACAGAGTTACCACTATAAAAAAAAAAATGTATGAGTGTTTAAATGTCCTCTCTTACATATATACAACATCATGTCTTACAATTCCCTGTGATTGTCTTAATGTAAAACGTTACATTTTATTGGAGACTTCAATATAATTTGAGGAACATTTTGTTAGCGCTGCTGTTTATTATACATGTACTCTTCTGCTTCTACCTTTTTAGCTTCCATTGGAACATACGTCTTCAACAAACACTTTCCAAGTACACTTAAAAGGTCACACAACACTGCTCCTGGTCCAGATGGTGTTCGGTATGATGACATAGGCGATTTAGCTGATGACGACTTGACAACACTGGCCAATGAGTTTAATGCCAGTATTCGGAGTGGCCAGATTAAGGAGGAGTGGCTACACAGCTACTTACTACCGCTACCGAAAGCAAACAAGTACCATTCTCAGATCAGTGCCTACAGAATCATCACAATGCAGAACACTGCGGGCAAGCTGCTGGAGAAAATAGTTGCCCGTGTCCTCACGTGTCGCCTTGAACAGAAACGCGTATTCCCATCCACACTCGGAGGTTATAGATATAACAAAGAGACATGGCTCAATGCGGCAGTATTTGCCTATGACGTCTTCGAAGGCTTCCACAGACGAGAGGAGACATGTGCTGCTGCTATAGATCTG
Source organism: Megaustenia siamemsis (assembly GCA_032433765.1). NCBI lineage: Eukaryota > Metazoa > Mollusca > Gastropoda > Stylommatophora > Ariophantidae > Megaustenia > Megaustenia siamemsis. Next base: position 13,977,435 of record JAVIAB010000046.1, read on the forward strand.
GAGGATGCATACAACAGGGTACCATTTGAATATCTCATGCATATGCTTCTCAAACTGGCGGTGAACCCCTTCCTCATAAGATGGATCGCCGCGGCACTGTTTCAGAGGAAGGTGATACTCAGATGTGGAAGTTGGTCTTCCGAGCCAACATCCATTTGTCCTGGGCTGCCACAAGGCTCACCATTGTCACCAGTTCTATTTAATGTGTACACAATAACGATCACGGCCCAACAGCTGGATGGGAGGGGAAGAACTATGACTTTTGCTGATGATATTCTGGTATATCGACAGGGAAGAGACAGACGGGGAATCGCCTCCACAATGCAAGACGAACTCGATCGCATTTCTTCCTGGTGTGGGGTTTCAGGTGCCTTGGTTAATCCTAATAAAGCATCAGTTTCATGGTTCTCCCTTAACAATCATATCGTTAATACGACCACACCGGTAGTACGAATGGGAGCTGATGAGGTGACCAGGGACAAGTTGATGACATACCTCGGAGTTAAGTTTGATCGCAGCCTGTGTTTTCGGGACCACGTTGACCATGTGATAACAAAATCCCGCAAAGGATTAGCCGCCTTGAAGGTCATGGCAGCTGCCAACATCGAGCAGAGGCTACTTACTCTTCTGTTCCAGGGATTAGTCCTCGCACCAATCGAGTATGCCCTGGCCATTCTTACTGTCAGTACGACTCAAATTGATAGGCTGGAGAAAATACAAAATGAAGCCATGCGCATTATCCTGGGATGTACGAGGGACACTCCCTGTGTGGCAATGAGGTATCTTCTTGACTTTCCAACCATGGATGACAGAATCAAGATCTGGAGAGCACGAGCATACCTGAAGATTAGTACAGATACAGAGCATCCATTGCACCACGTGCTCAACACAGAGAAAGGTACCAGGCTAAAAAGAGGCAAATCATGGGTGGGCCGAGCAGAAGATGTCATCAAACAGGTATGTGGGCTTACCAATCTCAGCGTTGGTGAGGAGTGGATACCGGTGCCTACGTCATTCAAGGGGACTTTCTCATGTATTGTCACACTCGACAGGAAAAGTAGGGAACAGAACCGTCGTGGTTAATGCTGAGGTCAACGGTCTCATCTGCGATAACACCGATGAGAAAGATGCAGTCATCTATACAGACGGATCTGTAAGACGACACGAAAAAAGTGCATGGGCATTTACAGCACGTTCGGCAGGCAGAATAGCCAAGGAAGACAGAGGTGCATACGCCATGACCACGAGTAGCATGACAATGGAGGTGATGGCAGTGACCAAGGCATTCAAATGGTTAGAGTCACAAGACTACATCCACGCATGTATACTGAGTGATTCGATGAGCATGATAAAAAAAGTGGATGCGGGCTTTGTACGCATGCAATGGGTAGAGTCGTTGCAGAAATCCAAAATACGTAAGGTCACCTTTGTCTATGTCCCTGGACATGCGGGAGTACGGGGAAATGAGAGAGCGGACAGGTTGGCTAGCTGCGCTGTCGTTGAGGACGGGCAACCGATGGATCGGGCGGACGTCATCAATGCACTCCGAGATGTGGGAAGAGCACAGGACTTCGACAAACATAGATCAACGTCGCTTCTTCGGATGATGGAAATGGGAGTTAAGATGGGCACAGCCAGAAATGAGAAACTTGGTGGTCGTGTAAGAAGACTTATCAACCAACATAGAACTGGAGTCGTCAGTCGCTGGACACTGAGGGAATTGCTGAGGAGGGGATCTGAGCACCTATGGACATGTTCGGAGTGCAATGATGATGACCCGCAAATAACTCAATAACTCAATAACTTTCCAAGTAGTTCTGTTTTTTGCCATTCCTGTAAGATCATTCCATTTCTTCCCCATCATCTTCATCTCTGCTTCTATCTGTCTTCTCCGAAAATTACTTGGTCTTTTCCCCTGGGGATTCCAAAAAAGGGCCTGATGTGTAATACTCTCAGTTGGCTTCCGTAGTGTGTGTCCTATCCAGCGCCATATTCTTCGCTGTATCTCTTTATCCACGGGTGTTTGACTGGTACATTTCCATAATTCTATGTTAGTGATTTTGTCCTGCCTTTTCCATCCTTTTATTATGCGTAAGCATCCATTAACGAAAGTATGTATCTTCGTGTTTGTCAGTTTTGTTGTTCTCCATGTTTCACAGCCATATAATAGGATCGCCTTAAAATTTGAGTTGAAAATGTTTATTTTAGTATTAAACCTAATTTCTTTGGATTTCCATATGTTTCCCAGTGCAATAAAAGCTCCTCTTGCTTTTGATATCCGGTTGGCTTACCACGGCAACAGCCGGGGTTCGTAATCCTGGCGAGGACACCTGGGTTTTACTAATTCCCTAAAAATTAGTAGGAGCCGCGATAGCTCAGTGGTTAGTGAACTGGACTACTACGGACAAGGGGTAGGGTTCGATCCCAACCGACGGCTCCGGGTTCACCCAGCCTTAAATGGGTACCGGATTTTTTCTGGGAAAGTAAAAGCAGCACGGGCGTAATACCGACCACATTACCCCAAAAATCATGTGCTGAAGGTCTGTAAAATATAGGGTCACTAACACCATATTTCCCTATACGCCACTTGGCGTGACGGGGGGTACTTTACTTTACTTTTTTTTTACTTGCTTTTGATATCCTTATTTTGGTATCATTTTCTGTTCCTCCCTCTTTATCTATATTACTGCCCAGATATATGTAAGATTGTATATCTAATAGAGGTATTTCTCCTAGTTTTATTTGGTTATTGACAAATGTATTAATTCTCAAAATGTTGGTCTTGTTTCTATTAATCTTCAGTCCTAGCTGTTGTGATCTCTCATCAAGTATGCTCATTTTATCCTGCATCTGTTGATGGCTGTATGATAGGATAGATATGTCATCAGCAAAGTCTAAATCATCAAGATGTATGGTCAGTGACCACTGGATTCCATTTCTGTTGTTTTGAGTTATTTTCATAATCCAATCTATGGCCAGTAGAAAGAGAAATGGAGACAGAAGGCATTCCTGCCGTACTCCTGTTCTTATTTCAAATGCTTCTGTAATCTGTCCTTCATGCACCACATTACATTTCGTTCCTTAATACATTGTTTTTATCAGGTTAATAAACTTTATGGGGATTTCGCAATGACTCAGCAACTTCCAAAGCATTCTTCTGTCCAAACTATCAAATGCCTTTTCGTAATCTATGAATCCAATATAAAGTGGGGATTTTAGTTCTAAACTTTGTTGTACTATTATACGTAGAGTAGTTATTTGATCAGCACATGATCTGTTCTTCCTAAAATCTGCTTGTTTATCTCTCAAATGTTTCTCGATGCCTCTTTTAGTCTCTCCAGAATGATTCTGCTTAGTATTTTTCCTGGCACTGATTGTAGCATAATTCCCCTATAATTTGTGCACTGCTGTAAACTTCCTTTCTTTGGTAGTTTGATCATATAACTTTCTTTCAAGTCTTTAGGTATTTCTTCCCTCTCCCAAATTGTATCTAATAGATTATGTAGCATCTCGGTAGAGGTGTTAATATCTGCTTTGATCTCTTCCGAAGAAATTTCATCTGGTCCTATGGCTTTACCATTTTTTAATAGTTTGATGGCTTTCATTATTTCTTCTATGCTTGGTTTTCCACAGTTAACGTGTAACTCTTCTTCTGCTGGTAGTATATCTGGAGGATTATTTGAGCCGGGTCTGTTCAAAAGTTCTTCAAAGTGCTCTTTCCATCTCTCCATTTGTTCCCTTATATTACTAAGCAGATTTCCTTTCTTATCTTTGATAAAGGCGTTGATCTGTTTGTATTTTCCACCTAATTTCTTTGTGCTGGTGTACAGTTCTTTCATATTCCCTTTATTTGCTGCTTCTTCTGCCTCTTTAGCTAGTTCATCTATATATATATATATATACTCTTATCCATTTTAATGCATCTTCTCATTTCTTGTTCACCTCTGTGTAAGCTCCCTGTGTCTTGGCTTTATTACTTCTCATTTTGCTTTTATTTATGCCTGCTTTCTAGTTCTTTCTTTCTTTAATTTTGTCCAGGCTGTCTGCTAAAATCCATGCCTTATTCTGGCGTTCTCTTTTCCCTCGTGTTTCTTCGCATGTCTCAATCCATATATCTTTTACCATTTTCCAATGAACGTCTATATTTATTGTATTTTCTAGTTGTTGGAGCACTTTGTATTTGTTTGATATTGTGACTCCGAATTTATCTTTAACTCCTTGTTCTTTAAGGAACCCTACATTGAAATACTTTCTTCATGTACTACGTAGTGTTTTATGGCGCTGCTTGTGTCTCGTTTTATTCTCGAGCACAGGCTCAGCGACTATCACAAGCGTACAAATGAAACTATTACTTATCTCATACAATCACTTATGAAACTGGTTCTATACAATATAATAAGTCTTCTATATACACACACTAGTTACCGACATTCAGATGTAGCATATTTCACTATATATGTATATATTTGTTACTGAAATCCATTAGAAAAATTACGTGAATGTGGAGCTAACAAATAAAAAACATATCCTGTATGAACGGTGGTAATCTTTCTCTTTAACAAATCAGACAACAATTGCACAATTAAAGTGAAATCAAATATTCACATCTAGTTTCGTTGCTGATATTAGTTGCCGGGGACTTGCTATTGCGGACAATTATTGTAAATTAGCAGTGTTGGTCAACTATGTGATGGATGCACTTTTGCATATGATAGCTCGGCTAAAACATATATAGTTTTAAGCTAATGATTTAAGAAAAAAGAAGCGAATGTATCCGTTGCTTTATCTCAAAAGGACCTGCGGGAGTGTGGGGAAATGAAAGCGCGGACAGGTTGGTTATTTGCGCAATCTTTGGAAAAGGTCGATCAATGGATCGGACGAACATCATCAATGCCCTCCGAGATGTAGGGAGGTCACAGGGATTCATTAACCATGAGTCTACGTCAATCCTTTGGATGGAAGAGATAGGAGTAACAATATAACATATTTAATGCACAGCAGCATCGCCAATGTTATATTAGAATGAATAATTAAAGTGATTAAAAAACATGAGCAGAAACAAAAAATAACAGTTACAATATATATATATATATATATATATATATATATATATATATATATATATATATATATATATATATATATATATACATTTAAAAACGATTTGAGTTTTATAAATTAGCGATGAAAAAGCAGTAGATACCGACAAAGGAAGACATATAAAGCGAGACTCGATAATTTGGATGCACCATCCTTTTCTTGATTTACTTTTTCTGTTTGTCAAAGTCAAACAGGAAACGATTACTAATTGAATTATGCGACGAAAACAATGAAAAAAAAAGAATAGATCAACCATGCAAGGATGAAGGAATTAAATAGAAGTACAGAGATGGATAATGAAAATGTATCTTAATTTGCTTGAAAAAAAAAAAAAAAACCTTTAAATGGAGAAACAATGAATGTGTTTTTAAAAAAAAATGTCTAAGCGTAAAAGCTAAAAACTGAACTATTCGGTTACACTGGTATCAAAATACGTAACAGAAAATAGCAAAACAAATATTTGGCCCGAACTATCTTTTTGAATGACCGATGTGATTATCAATGTAATTACCTTAATGTGTACATGAATGTAGTAGCGTGTTACTACGGTCAAACGATCATTAGTGTGGTAGTATTGACAAGTGAAAAATTAGAGCCGAAACTGTTACTTTTTACTATGATTTAAGCACATTTACAGGACTGAGCTATATTATTTCATTTTGTACTTTGTAATTCAAGAGATCTATTTTCTTAAAGCAGATTTTTATATTGTATTTTATAATACTCAAGTTCTGTAGACATTAATCAGTCTAGTGATAATATAAATCAACAATTGTAGTAGGTAATTGTAACCTTATACTACCGCAGTTTGCCGTCCTGTCAAACACAAATTAACGTAATGTCTTACAGCACACTCACACTTATCTTATCGTTAAAATGTAAAACTTTCATGCAACAACTGTTTAATATTGATAACAATTATGCAGTATTGGTAGTTCCTGCTGGTGTAATATGTAGTATTGTTAAAACACTGCCTGTGCCTCTTGTTTTATTCTCATATATGCAACAGGTCACATCATCGACCACCAAAGCGTACGAATGAAATGGTTTCTTATATCACACCCTCACTGATCAAATCGATCCTCGATAATGTAACCTCGTTGTCGGTATTCAAATGTTAGATTGTTAAATATGAATATATATTTGTTTTGTAATTATTTTTGAGAACTTACGCATTCACGCCGCTAAGAAAAATAAACGTGAGCAGTTTGAGTAGTGATAATATTTCCTTGTTAGCAAACAGACAGTTGCACAATGAAAGTATAATTAAATATTTACATCTTCTTTTGCTACTGTTGCTAGTTTCTCGGTACGTTAAACCCCCTGAGAGTTCGTGTAAATTAGCAGTGTTGGTCAATTAAATGATGGTTGTTCTATTAAATCTGGTAGTCCGTTTCCTAAAACACCTTTTATAAACACCTCAGGCACGAAGACTAATAGCAGATATTAATGAGAGCATTTGTTGCTTTGAGAAGAAAAACACACAAAAATTGATATTTCGAATAATTAAACATTATTATTTAAAAATACAAAAACAATTAGGAACAGTTCAGGATTCAATAATTTCGAAAAGTTTCCTAACCTTAAAAGGTAGAAATTCTATACTATGCAGTGTAATGTTGGAAACATTTTTTTTTGTAGCGCTGCTCATTGTTATTCATATAATATGTAGCATTTATATGACACTGCTTGTGACTCGTTTTATTCACGAGCACTGATCCATCGGTTACCCCAAGTTTACACTTGAAACTATTACCTATCTCACAAAATCATTTATGAAATAGGTTCTAGGCAATATCATGTCTTCATTACACAAAATATAATTACCGACAATGTGATGTAGGATCGTACATTATCTCTCTATCTCTCTCTCTCTCTCTCTCTCTCTCTCTCTCTCTGTGATCAGGACTCAATCAGAGTAGGACTCCAGACTCTCACATGAAGATAGCTGTCTGTTTAAGCCTGTTAGATCCACTCCGCCTGAATACCTGTTAAAACGTTACACTGTGTTCTGCGCCAGTGGCCCAGTACATCCGATTTCAGCCAGCATTTTGTTCAGGTTTGCTTTCATTAGCCTTTGATTGTCCCCAATCTTCCTGCAAGGCAGCGGATGATCTTTTCTGTAGGGGGATTCAGCCCTTAGATGGTCTGCCTTCCAAGGTTGACGAGCACCATCTGCCCGAGTCACTAGAGGTGACTAACACAGACATGCGACTTGGAATATGAGGAAACTGCAACAATGAACACTTTTCACGCATATCCTTCAATTGTTCCCGCCGATTATCCCCATATACCGGGGATACACATCCTCTTGAAAATGATGATTGTCGTAGCATTTGATGATGTTAGGCCATCGTTGTTGACTACAATTGCGAGCGTATAGACACACAGTCGTCCAATTATGCCAGTCGCACGTCAAACAGCAGACCGCAAGATTTGCGCACTGCCGGTCTAGGGAACCATTACGATGACTTAGCACACAACAATGTCGAACACACAATCTCGCTCCCTTTAGATTTCTGACTACTCTAGTGTAAGCAGCCTACGACGAACAAAACACGAAGCAAATTCCACATAGAGATAAAACTGCGTCTGACGAAGTAGTTTACATTAATGAGTAACATGGAAATAACTTACTCCAAGGAATTCCAACAACGGTCATGAACAGCACAAATGTGACGTAAAGTCTAGACGGTGGAACGTCTCATTCACAACACTTGATTTGTCAAAAACGAACTGTTGTCGGCCTACGACCTCGCTTTAGCGGCACAGATGTATTAAATATATCATCATTTTGACTTTAACGCAGAAAAGTGCAAAGGAGAACCGAAATTAATCAGACCCTAGATGCACATTCTACATCGATCGAGAGGTCGTGGATTATAAATGTATAGATTTGTAAAGAAGGCTTTAAGAAAACTGGCATGAATGTGGAACTAAAAAATATGGTATATTCTGTATGATTTGTGGGAATTTTTCTATTTGAACAGACAGACAATAATTGCAAAATTAAAGTGTCATCAAATATTCACATTTTCTTTCGTTGCTGATACCAGTTGCAGGATACGTTTTCTTTCGGAAAATATGTAGCACCAGTGTGGTAATGTTGACCAATGAGAGATTATAACTAAATCATTCTCTTCTCTTCTTAGCACATTTGTATGACTGAGTTGTACTATTTCATTTTATACCTTACAGTTCTACCTATCTGTTTTCAGAAAGCATATTTTTACATTTTTTTTTATGGCCAAGTTGTGCAAACATTAATCTATCCAGTGACGATATAAATCAACAAGTAGTTGCATTATATGTATATAGAATACCTTGTGCTCGACAGCAGTTTTTAATTATTTAATTCTTTAAACACCAGCCATCTCTAGATCATCATTACATCGTTAACATCTCATAAGTTTGCTAATGTACTACATATGTTTGCCATTTTATTTTATATTTTATTATTAGTGTAATGTCTGACAGCTCCCTGTGGTTTATGTTATTATAAACACGTGACCTGTATTGGGAACAACAGTTTATTATTGGAAACAATTATCCAGCACTGGTAAACGTTACTAATGTAACGTGTTTTATTGATATGACACTGCTTATGTCTCTCGTTACATTGACACTGACGGACACATAATCGACTACCATAAGGGGACACATCAATTGGTTTCTTGTCTCTCACTTCTGAAATCAATCCCAGATAATGTAATAAATCTTCACTATGCAATAACTGGTGTCGACATTCGTATGTTAGATGGTCAAATTTGAATATATATTTGTTTTGTTAATCATTTAGAGAACTTACCCTGTCGTAGCGCTAAAAAAATAAAATATGGACAGTTTAAATAGCAGTAATATTTTCTTTTAAACAATCAGACAACAATTGAGCAATGAAAGTATAGTCAAGTATTGGTATATTCTTTAGCTGTTGTTGCTAGATTATCGATACGTTCAAGGTCGGTCAGTATTGTAAATAAGCTGTGTTGGTCCATCGGGTGATGGCTGTTCTGTTGAATTTGGTGGTCCGGCTCATTTAATACTTTGTATAAACAGCTCAGGCACGAAGACTTATAGCAGATATTAGTGAAGACATTCGTTGCTTTGAGAAGAAAAACACAATGAACATGATATTTGGAATAATTTAAAAACTATTAAGTAAAAAAAACAATTAGAGAATGTTTATGATTAAAGAATTTCGAAACGTTCCCTAGCCTTAAAAGCTAGAAATCCTATACTATACAGTGTAATGTTGCAAAGATGTGATTTTGTCCTGCTATTTGTTATTCATGTAATATGTAGCATTTTTATGGCGCTGCTTGTGACTCGAGCACTGATCCATCGATTACCCCGAGCTTACAATTGAAACTGTAGCATATCTCACACAATCACTTATGAAATAGGTTCTAGACAATATAATGTCTTCATTATACAAAAACTAATTACGGACATTCAGGTGTAGGATCGTACATTATAAATGTATATATTTGTTTAGAAGGCTCTTAGATAACATGAACGACTGTGGGGCTAAAAAAATAGCATTTTAAGTGTAATTGGTGGCAATCGTTCTCTTAAAATAGACATACAACAATTGCACAATGAATGTTTATTCCAATATTCACATCTTCTTTTGTTGCTGATATCAGTTTCAGGATACGTTTTCATTCGGCAAATATGTAAATTAGCAGTGTTAATCAACTTGGTGTTGGCTGCTCTATTGAATTTGGTAGTTTGGCTCGTACATGTATTGTTTTAAGCTGGTGATTTAAAGAGAAAGAAGCGAATGCATTCGTTGCTTCATCCAAAAAAAAAAACAAAAAAAACAGAAAGTAATAATTGCATGCCACCCTTCAAAATACATTTTAAAAAATAATTAAAAAAAGTTCTCACTAAATATATAACATGTAATGCACATCACATATGTAATATGACATTAAATGTCATATTAAAATGACGAGTGAAAACAAATATAATGGGACGAATAAAAAGTGCTTTATAAAGTTATATATATGTAGATCAGAAAGATTTATGTTTTATAAGGGGGCGATGAAAAAAGCGGTAGGCAATAATAGATTGTATATACAGTTCAACTCGATAATTTGGATCTGCCATGTAGTTTCTTTCAAAAAGCAGCTTCTTCTTTTTTGTCTGTAAAAGTGTCACAGAGGGCGATCACTGCATGAAACGATCGCATTATGCGATGAGAACAAGGAAAAAGAAAAATAATAAATCAAAGATACAAGGGAAGAGGTAATTAAAGAGAATTACAAGGATGGATAAAAAAAACATTAGCTAATTTTATTGGGAAACATTATTAAAAAGAAGAACAATGAATTAGCTTTGAAAAGTTTTCTAAGAGTAAAATGTAGAAACTGTACTATTATGTTAGACTGGTATCAAAATACAAAATTAATAGTTTTAGAGCTCATTCTAGCTTATGTTAGCATACACAAGGGAAACTGTCAAACGTCAACCAATGGATCTTGCGGACATCATCAATGCCCTCCGGGAAGTGGGAAATCCACAAGACTATATTTTTTATTATTATCTATTTTTTTTTTATTTTAAAAATATTGTCCTTGATATCATCAGTTTTACGGCAGCTTAGCTTTTTTCTGCATCTTGATATATTGTCTGCCTTCATACCCAACCTGAGTATAGTTGTAGGATCATTTTGAACACACACACAATACATCATTGAAAAAAAAATGAAATTTGAAATAAAATCGCCATGGCATGCGCACTGTGACAAAAGTCATACTACGAAACTGAGTGTGTCATGCTGTTGGAAGTGGTCCAGTAAAAATGTTCGAGAAAGGTAGTAGTAATTTCAAAACAGCAGACACAAATGACGAAGGACACGAGCAATAGAACGGATGGACAATTCAAGTTTAGGTAATTTCCTAGTTTGATCAGATATATTATTTCAGTTTGGAAGAGTGATGTCCCCTAAAATATGTCTGCCAAAATACAGTGGTTCTACGCATTCTTGGCGTTGGGGTCATTACGCTGGCATGTGTCACTCACACTGGCGTTTGGGTCAACATGGCGTTCGGGTCAGCGTCTGCGTCCAAATCGAGATGTTAATTAATAATTGGCTGAACCCCTATCCTTTCTTATGCTTCTTCTTACTAATTATCCGCCTATATATATAGGCTAGTTTGTCTAATATTTAAAAACCAGCTAAGCAGTTCTGAGTTCACTTACTTGAATTTGGTACTACTGTATTTGCAAAATGACCGGGGGACCTAGAGCCCCAACTGAAGTTGTGAATGTTGGGCAGATCATGACTTTTCATGACATCATTGCAGAGGATAGATGTAATTTACTAACTCTGATTCCCGAGATTGCCACTAATAAATTGTGTATTCAGTGGTTAGCTAAGCGTAGACTAATAATAAATACGTGTCTATGCAACATTTGTCATATGCCTGCGCGTTTAGTAGCCTACAGCAGAGGAGTAGATGGCTATCAGTGGTCATGTCAGGGGTGCAGTTTTGGAAAGTCCGTTCGTGATGGATCATTTTTCACAAAGAGCCATCTATCACTAAAACAAATTTTAATTATGATCTACTGTTGGAGCAGCGATTTTTCACAGAGCTTGATCCAGCATGAGGCAGGCGTCAATAAAAATACTGTAGTGGATTGGTGTAATTTTTTACGCGAGGAATGTGAGAAATACATGGTCAGACACTTCAGTCAAATTGGTAGTATGGACATTCTAGGCCAACCAATCGTTGTGGAAATTGACGAGTCCAAATATTTTCACCGAAAATATCACAGGGGACAATGGAATGAGGGTCACTGGGTGTTCGGTGGAATAGAAAGGATTTCATGAAAATGCTTTCTAGTAGAAGTACCAGATCGCTCCGAGGCTACTTTAACAAAAGAGATAGTTGCCCATATTTTACCTGGAAGCCACATTATTTCTGACGGCTGGTCTGCATATGCCAATATCAGTCGAATTGCAAATGGTATTTATACCCATTGTTCAGTCATCCATCAAGAGAATTTTGTCGACCCAGATGATCCCGAAATTCACACACAGAATATTGAAAATATGTAGATGCGGGCCAAAAGGAAATTGAAGAGACAGTTCGGCACTAGGCGTACATTGTTCCCATCGTTTTTACACGAGTTCGCCTTCAGAATTGAAATCAGACAAGGAAACGTCCTAGGGACGCTTATTACAGGAATTGCAGAGAGTTATCCTGTGTAAAATCATCACATCCCTGCAAACTACTGTCCTTTTCAGGACAACATAAGATTGCTCCAACCCTGCCACTTCACAACTGTCCTTTTCAGGACAACCAAACATTCACAATTAACTATTTTAGATTGCCTAGAGTTTTCACTATGGTCCTTTTGAGGACTTTCATCACACTCGTTGTTATTCTCAAGCTCCGCACCAGATTGCTAATCGCTGACAGGTAATTTGAGGTAATACAGACGTTGCATTGTGTTTCGTAAAGCTATTTCTAGATATTTTTTGTATTTATGTGTGTGTATGTGCATTTTAATTAATAGCCAAAGTTTGACAATCTTCCAACATTTGGCAGTAAATTACGGCGATTGGTAATCAACCGCACAATTCCCTTCGATCAGAAGATCATAATTAGGCCGAGTGGCGTCGTTTTTGTCACGCGTTATAATATATTTATAAATATTTAACACTAAAGCTAAACCTAACCCCTGGACCCAACGCCCAATCAACAGATACTCCGAAATGATTACATGCCAGCGTAATGACCCCAACGCCAAGAATGCGTAGAACCACTGTATTTTGGCAGACATATTTTAGGGGACATCACTCTTCCAACTGAAATAATATATCTGATCAAACTAGGAAATTACCCAAGTTTATAATCTATGGGCGCCGTGCACCTTTCTGTCATAAAACACTGTTATTTACTCTATAAACTGTCATATAGCGTATGAATCACTGATTTATGTGTGCGTATGTAAAAAAAGGAAAGAAAAAATAAGACAAGGAATATATGGAAGCAATAATAAAGTAATTGGGAAAAAGTAAATGAAATCAAAGGGTAAATTTGACTAAAACATAAAAAAATGAGAAATAAATTATGAGTTGAGGAAGTTTTTCTCAGAGTAAAAAAATGATTCTATTCTGTACAAAACGTAGCAAAACTCCAAGCTAAAACATAAAAAATGTGATGATAATGAAAATAATGAGGAAGATAATTATAATGGGATGTTTTCTTCCTACATCTATTTGATTTAAATGATCAGATGGAAGTCCTGATGTTATTATCCTCAATAGTATAATTGTTTTGAAATGCTTTACTAAAATCAACTTGTAATCTTCTCCATCTGCTACTTGTCATTTTCCATTACTACCTTTATCTTGTCCTTGTTGTTGTTGTTGTTGTTGTTGTTGTTATTATGGATCCAGTGACCTTTGAGCTGATGCCCTTCGGCCCAATGCCATGTATTAATATCTGCAGGTATTTTTATCTTGTCCTTCAACTACCCGTCTTGTCTTAAATCTACTAATCATTTCGTATTGTCGATCGTATCATCTTGTCGGACCGCTTCTTCTTGTCTTGTCTTACGGCTAATTGACATAACTTATCGCCGCTTGTCATTATATCTTGGCTATTTGTCATTTTCAACTGTCGCAGCTTATGATTTTTCATTTCCTGTCTTTTATTTTTTTCTTCCACCGCTGCGTACAATGTTGTATTACTGATTCATTTCGTTGTGTTCTTCAGCCAGTTGTCTTCTAGTCTCCAGCTATTTGTCATCCTGTGTTACAGATAGTTAACATATTTCCTTACATCTACTTACTGTAAACATGTGAAATTGTATTGGAGCCTACTGATTCTCTCTTTCTGTTACTTACCGTATAACTATTAAAGGAATGAATATTCATTTTCATTATCCGCCGAGAAAATGTTGTTAAGTAAGCGTAGATGCGATGTGTTGTGGTTTGCCGCTATCCTGTGATATTTGCGCCTTTCGACCTTAAAGATCCGACTTCAGCACGGCATTTTTGAGTACAACGTTGCTCTTCTTCTCCTACCACTACTCGTCTGACCAGTCAATTTCCATAAGCACCGGTGGGAGGTAGGGATTAGATCAGTCTGATTCGACGAGCACCATCGGAAGGTAGGGTTTTGACCAGTTTATTTTGCAGAGCACAGGCGGGATATGGTCTTGATCAGTCTGTTTCGATGAGCACCTGTGTGTGGTGATGTTGGGTCTTGACCAGTTCTCTTGATCGCCAATCTTGACACATACAGCCAGTTGTAGCTTGCTGACCCCACTCAGCAGAATTGCTGGATGAGCGACCTGGTCCCTAAGCCTACAGTTTAATACAGAACCAATAATGTAGAACTAGTATTTTCTACTTCTGTAATACGTTTTGTTTATGTGACACTGTGTTGGAATTCATATGTGTATCCACCCATGTCCTATCGTCTGTCTGGAACTTGCATTACAAAATGTCCCTTATTTCATATTTCATACGCACTTTAATTAAATTGGGAGAGATACAGCTACAAATATTACATTTTATGTTATATATGTAGTACATACATACAAATATATATATATATATGTTCTTTTTTTTTTGAAGACTATTGGGAAACTTACTTTGTCAACGAGGTCACCGTCTTCGATGCAGTACTAAAAGAGAACACATGAAACATGAATGATAGTATGCTCATTTGGAACATATATTAGACGCCACTGATTTCTAAGACTATTGCACAATTAGTCTCATGACCCATGTAGTCAAAATATTAGTAAGAATCATTATGTTCCGGGTAAGGAACACATTAAAACCTGAAGAAAACGAGGTACAATATAGATTTGTGGAAGGACAAATAATAATTAATGCACAATTCGTCATGAAAACATTAATAGAAGGAGATATAGAGGTAAAGAAAGATGTATTGGAGCTATATAGACTACAAAAAAGTATTTGACAAAGTAAAGCATGTGGAAAAAAAATGCAGGAGAAATTAAGCATTGATGAAGAAGATAAAATAACCATGAACATAACGTTTATTGGTAACAAACATCTATATTATATGATCATCATATGAATTAGCAAGCAAACAGGACAATTCCTGTATATTGAACTAGAAGTTAGACAAGGCTGTCGCCAGATTTACGTTCACTTTACAACGAACATATTATGAGATCAATAGTAGAAAAACTTGGAATTTAAGTCGACGGTCACAACATAAACAATTTGCAATATGATTATGCCATTCTCTTTATAGCATAGACAGATAATTAACAACAAGAAATGAGACAAAAAAGTAAAAGAAAGCAAAAAGAAATGTCTCAGTCTGAATAGTAAGAAAACAGAAGCAATGGTCACAGCGAAGAAATAATCATCGCCACCATACAGCAACATAATAAACATGACACATCTGAAACAAGACCAACGAGTCAAATGCCAGGGCACAATAATAACATCATATGGAATATCTATTGTCTATCTATTGACCTTTCGAGCCGTAACCGGCCCATAGGGCGTAGACCAAGATACACCTTCTCCTATATGAATTTTTGTTCTAGCAGTTTTCTTTTAAAGATATTTTATCAAATATCGCCATCTGTCTCTGTTCTGTGCAAGCAGTTCTATCTCATTGAGGGAGCCGATTCCTGCTGCTCTTGCCTCTCTCATCAATGTTCTTCTCAGTGTCTCCCTGGGTCTTCCTCTTTTTCTTTTACCTGTTGTTTCCCATATGAGGGCTTGCTTTGCTATTCGATTATTATCTCTTCTCATCACATGTCCAACGTAGTTTTTTCGGCCCTAAAACAACAACAAAAATAGGATTCTGGAATGTGCGAACAATGGCCGCTCCGACGAAACATGCACAGGTCGCGAGCGAGATGGACAGATACGATCTAGATATTTTAGGATTAAGCGAAATGCGCTGGCTTGGAACAGGTAGGAGATCTATTGATAATAAAATAGTAGTTTTTTCTGGAAGGGAAGATGGAAAACACCGTGAAGGAGTAGGCATAATGATGACAGACAAAGCTGCAAGAAGTTTATTAGAATATGGAATATGCACCACGTAAATTAAAAGCAGAATAGCTCAGGCCGAATTTGTGGACAGCAAACAAACAGGTGAAAAGACGATTACAGGCTACAGAGATGGGATTTCTCAGAAGAATGTTGAAAGTTCCCTGGACATCTAAAAAAAACTAATTATGAAATTCTCAAAGAGGCCAACACAAAAAGTGAGTTCCTACAAATTGCACTAAATTTGAGACACAACATAATGCTGAGAATAATATAAGATTGAGAAAGATAATTAAAGTCGCAGGGGAGAACAATTAAAACTCAGTGAGCCGTATTCTGAAAAGATGTGCAGATTTAAAAAAAAAATCATATATTGTGAATTGTAGTATTGGTCGATAAAGGGGAGACAAAAAGGTAGTAGGTAACGAACAGTGGAAGGCAAGGACAGTTCAACTTTTTTTTTTTAGATAAGCAATATTATTTTCTTTCATAAAGTATTAATTTATTTCGACTGGAAAATCCACACCAGGAACTTACAACTTCAGTCGTTGTTCGATGTGAAAAAGAAAGAGGTGAAAAAGAATACATCAATGATGACACGAGAGAAATAAATCACGAGAAGGAGAAAGATGGATGAGAAAACAATAGCTACTTTGACCAAACAAAATAATTAAAAGAAAGGATAATAAACACGTTTTCAAATGTTTACTAAGCTTTAAGATTATAAATTGTAATACACTTTTAGTAGGTGCCGCGATAGCTCAGTGGTTAGTGAACTGGACTACAAAGGACAAGAAGTCGAGTTCGATCCCAAACGACGGTTTCCGGGTTCACCCAGCCTTTAATGGGTACTGGATTTTTTTTCTGGGAAAATAAAGCGGCACGGCCTTAATACCGACAACATTACCCAAAAAATCATGTGCCGAAGGCTTGTAAAATGTATGGTCACTAACACTTTGATTTGTATCTGTCTAGTGGCAATACAAATCACCAATGTGCTCGCTAGCGGTTTTCAAATGGTATTTCTATTAAACAAGCGCGATCTCTAGGTCGTCATTACATCGCTAACGTCTCGTGAATTTGCTAATTGTAACCGTGTACTACAGATGTTTGTCATCGTAACTTCTATATAATTAACGTAACGTCTTACAGCTCCCTGTATTTATGTTATTATAAACACGTGAACTGTATTGGTACCAGTTTAATATTGGATACAATCATGCAACACTGGTAATTGTTACTCAAAAAATGTGTAGTATTTATATGACTGCCTGTGTCAAGTTATATTCATAGACACTGATGGACATATAATTGACTACCAGAAGCGTACACATGGATCGGTTTCTTGTGTCCCACACTCACTTGTGAAAACAATAGCAGATAATGTAATAAATCTCCACTATGTAACACTGGTGTCCTTATGCATATGTTTGATGGTTAAATTTGAATATATATTTAGTGTGTTATTCATTTATAGAACTTACTCAACTGCAGTGCTAAAAAAAATAAAGTAAGAGGCAGTTTAAATGGCAGTAATATTTTCTTTTAAACAATCAGACAACAATTGGTCAATGAAAATATAATCAAGTATATATATATTTTATTTTATTTGTTGTTGCTAGATTCTCGATACGTTCAAGGCATGACAATTAGTGTAAACTTAAGTTTTGGTCTATCGGGAGATAACTGTTATATTGAATCTGGTAGACGGTAGACAAATAGCTGTAACATTTTCTTTTAAATAATCAGACAAATTCGCAATGCGGATTTGTTCAAGGAAAGGACACCAATAATTTCATTACACATCATACGAACATTGATTGAAAGAGCTATAGAGGTCAAGACAGATTGGTATATCTGCTTTATAGACTACACACAAGCATTTTACAAAGTAAAGCACGTGGAAATAATCAATATGCTGGATAAATTAAACTTTGATTGGGACCAGGACTTGAATTAGGAGCACAACGTTGGGATGAAGATTATATTGTACAGTGCCCGTTTTGCCTCTAGAGTTATTTCCTTGTTGGACAATAGTGGTGATAATTATCCAAAGATTTGATAAGCTTTGATGCATCTTGAGTCTGTCTCTGCTGTTTATGAGCTATTGTTTTGCAATAAACTTCCTAGGTATTTGAATGTGTCTATTTGTTTTAGTTGATTGCTTTCTATAGTTATGTTGATGTTTTGCTTATTTTTGGCGACATTCATGACTTCTCTTTTGGTGATGTTGATTTTCATTTTGTATTTTGTGCCTGTGCTGTTGAATATATTTTAGTGTTCTTGTAGGTCTTCCATCTTTTTCATGTGTTCGTGCCTGGTCGTCTGCAAATAAAAGCTCGTTGCTCTCCTCTGTCTATGATGGGTTGGCTAGCAAGCATATATAGTCAATGTACGTAATAAACAGTAGGGGAGATATTAGGATCTCCTGTCTTACACGTGATATAACTTAAAAGTGGTCCGTTTAGTCTGCTGCTGTTCCGACTGTGCAGCTGCTGTTAATGTATAGACTTGTAACTAGGTTGGTTAGATGTTGGCAAACTCCGTGTGTTGTTAGTATCTCCCTTAGTTGCTCTCTGTTTACTCTGTCGAATGATTTTTCCTGGTCAAGTAAAGTTATGTATAAATTTGGTATACTGGATTTCAACTGATTAAATAAAAGGAAAGAGAGATTGCAGATGACAACGAAATAAAATACTGGATAGTATGGTGTCATAGCATGGAAAACAGTCAACAACAGAACTGATACGATGCACTGTAGAGGGAAGATTGAGGAAGGGCACGATCACCTACGAAAACGGGTATGGCACATGATGATGATGAAATAATTAGACAACATTTAGATAATGAAAGTATAATCAAGTATTTGTATTTTGTTTAGCTGCTGTTGCTAGATTCTTGATACGTTCAAGTCGGACAATTATTGTAAAGTTAACAGCTTTGGTCTATTGGAACAAGACTGTTCTATTGAATCTGGTAGTCCGGCACATTCATGACTTTTTATAAACACTTTAGACACGAATAATAATATCAGATATTAATGAATGTATTAGATGTTTAGAGAAGAGAAACACAAAGAATATATTTTCCACATTTAAAAAACTGAAAAATAAAAATAACTGCAAACATTTTCTAAAATATTTAAATTTTAGACAAAACAGCAAACTGAGAATAATATTAGAGTTAAGAAGGGAATTAAAGTTCCAGAGATGGGCAATTACAATCGGTGTGCAGTATTCCCAGAAGAGGTCGATAAAAACATATATCCATCGTTGTAGTAGTGTTTTACTTGGGGGTGATAAACGAACAGTAGGTGACGAGCAAAGGAAGAAAAGACAGTTACACTCTATAGTGTGAGTGAATCTTCAAGTATTCTTTCATAAAGCACTTTTGTGCACGATAAAAGTCACACTAGGAACATTTAATAATTGTGTTGTACGGCATGAGTAAGAAAAGGGAAAAAAAAGAAATTCATGATGAAACGAAAAAAGGGAAATACAATTATCGAGAAAAATGGGTAAGTAAAGAGTAGCTAATTTGCTGAAAATGCTTGAAAGATATTGAAAGGTTTCATAGCACTTAAACAATAGTAACTATTATGTTAGACATGTACGAAAATAGGATGCATAAAATCAAAATATTTTACATAACTAAATGATTTGATCTGACCGATGGCTGTCAACAATGTAATTACCATCAGTAAAGGTAAAGTACGAGACTTGAACCGGCGTCTTAGCACGCGAGTTTACACCCATAAGTGCTCGGCCGCCTATCCAGAAATGTTCGGATATTTCTGTATAGTGTCGCCTCAAGCATCGAAACTCAGATGCGAGGCGACATTCCTCACCTTCCCAGGGTAATACCCTGGTACCCATTTCTGCCAACGGCTGGGTCGACCGTGGGGGTATATTTTTTTTTCCAACCACGAGTACAATTCACACTGCTCCCAGCGGGAATCGAACACGGGTTGTCCGAACGTCGGTAGTCTAGTCGGGTGGTTTTCCCAACTAGGCTACCGAGGCCCCCTAATTATAATATAACTGTTTTCAGTATTTTAACCATCAGTATTTTATGTGAGTTTAGAAACAGCGTTACCACTATAAACAAATATATGCGCGTAACACGTTAATTTTTATTGGTGACTTCAATATAATTTGGGAAACATTTTGTTCACGCTGCTATTTATTATTCATGTACTACGTAGTGTTTTATGGCGCTGCTTGTATCTTGTTTTATTCTCGAAAACTGGTTCAGCGACTACCAAAAGCGTACAAATGAAACTATTACTTAGCGCGCACAATCACTTATGAAACGGGTTCTAGACGATATAATGCCTTCTTTATGCACACACTAGTTACCGACATTCAGAAGTAGGATCGTTCACGATATATGTATATATTTATTTCGCAAATCTTTTAGAAAACTTACGTGGCTGTGGAGCTAAAAAAAATAACATATCCTATTTGAATGGTGGTAATCTTTCTCTTTAACAAATCAGACAACAATTGCACAATTAAAGTGAAATCAAATATTCACATCTAGTTTCGTTCCTGGGGACGTTCTATTGTGGACAATTATTGTAAATTAGCAGTGTTAGTCAACTAGGTGATGGCTGCACTATTGCATCTGATAGCTCGGCTCATACATGTATAGTTTTAAGCAGATGATTTAAGAAGAAAAAGCTAATGTATTTGTTGATTTAACTCAAAAGGGCATGCGGGGGTATGGGGAAATGAAAGCGCGGACAGGTTGGCTACTTGCACTGTCGTTGAAGAAGGTAGATCAATGGATCGGACGAACACCACCATTGCCCTCCAAGATGTGGGAAGGTCACATGACTTCAACAACCATGAATCTGCGTTAATCCTGTTGATGGAAGTGATAGGAGTAAAGATGGGCACATCCAGAAACGAGAAATTTAGTGGGTGTATAATAGGACTTATCAATCAACACAGAACTATGAGTCGTCAGTCGCTGGATTCTGCTGGGCGTGTTTAAGAGTGGATATAAGCAACTAAGGACATGTTCGAAATGAAATGCTGAGGATCCACTAATAACTCAATAACAAAAACGGAAAGTATTGATTTCACGCTACGCTTCAAAGTTAAGAAATAATAATTAAACAAAGTTCCCCTTTAAAATACAAACTGTTGAATGAACAACAGCATCGTCAATGTTATATTAGAATGAAAAATTATAGTGATTAAAAAAACATGAGCAGAAACCCCAAAAACAGTTATATTTATATATATATACATTTTACAACGGTTTGTGTTTTATAAATGGGCGATGAAAAAGCAGTAGATACCGAACAAACGAAGACACAGACAGTTCAACTTGATAATGTGAATGTACTATCCTTTCATAAGGAACGTTTTTCTGTTTGTCTGTCAAAGTCACACAGTGACCGATCACTAATTGAATTATGCCATGAAAACAATGAAAAAAAGAATAGATCAGTCATGCAAGGAGGAAGGAATTAAAGAGAAAGAAATATATCGATAAGTAACATGTATCTTGATTTGCTTGAAAAAAGACTTTAAAAGGAGAAACAATGAATTTGTGTTGAAACATTTCCTAAGCGTAAAAGGTAAAAACTGTACTATTGAGTTAGACAGGTATCAAAATACGGAATATAAAATAGCAAAACAAATATTTGGATCAAACTATCTTTTTGAATGACCGATGTGGTTATCAATTGAATTGCCTTAATGAGTACATGAATGTAGTATAGTGTTACTACGGTCAAACGTCCATTAGTGTGGTAGTATTGACAAGTGAAAAATTAGAGTCAAAACTGTTACTTTTTACTATCATTTAAGCACATTTACAGGACTGAGCTATATTATTTTATGTCTACTTTGTAATTCAGCTGATCCTTATTCTTAAATCATATTTTTATATTGTATTTATTTAATATTCAAGTTCTGTAGAGAATAATCAGTCTAGTGATAATATAAATCAACAATTGTAGTAGGTAATTATAACCTTATATTACCGTTTGCCCTCCTGTCATACACAAAATTAACGTAATGTCTTACAGCCCACTCTCACTTATCTTATTGTAAATATTTAAAACGTTCATTTAACAGCAGCTTAATATTTGATAACAATTATGTAGTACTAGTAGTTCATGCTCGTGCAATATGTCGTATTTTTAAAACACTGCCTGTGTCTTGTTTTATTCTCATATACAGACGGACACAGCATTGATCACCAAAGCGTGCACATAAAATGGATTCTTATCTCACACCCTCACTGATAAAATCGATCCTCGATAATGTAACCTCGTTGTCGATATTCAAATGTTAGATTGTTTAATATGAATATATATATATATATTTGTTTTGGAAATATTTGTGAGAACTTACGTATTCAGGCCGCTATGTAAAAAAACGTGGCACAATGAGTAGTGATAATATTTCCTTGTGAACAATCTGGCTGTTGCACAAAGAAAGTATTAAGTATTTACATCTTCGTTTGCTACTGTTGCTAGTTTCTCGGTACGTTAAACGCCGGAGAGTTATTGTAAATTAGCAGTGTTGGTCAATTAAATGATGGCTGTTCTATTGAATCTGGTTGTCCGGCTCCTAAAACACCTCAGTCACGAAGACTAATAGCAGATATTGGTGAGGGCATTAGTTGCTTTGAGAAGAGAAACACACACAAAATGATATTTCGAACAATTAAAAATTATTATTTAAAATATAAACAATTAGAAACAGATCAGGATTAAAGAATTTCGAAAAGGCTCCTAACATTAAAAGGTATACCTTCTATCCTATACAGTGTATTGTTGGAAAAATTTTTTATGTAGCGCTGCTGTTTGTTATTCATGTAATATGTAGCATTTATATGGCGCTGCTTGTGACTCGTTTTATACTAGTGCTCTGTTTTCATCCACTACCCGAAGCTTACAATTTAAACATTTACCTATCTCACGCAATCACTTATGAAATAGGTTCTAGACAAATATAATGTCCTCATTATAAAAGATATAATTACCGACATATTCACATGTAGAATTGTACATTATATATGTATGTATTTGTGTAGAAGGCTCTTAAAAAACATGCCCCACTGTGGAGCTATACAAATAGCATATTAAGTATAATTGGTGGCAAGCTTTTTTCTTTAAACAGACAGACACCATTTGCACATTCTAAGTTTAATCATATATTCACATCTTCTTTCGTTGCTGATATTATCGTTCTGGATACGTTTTCTTTCGACACATATGTTAATTATCAGTGTTAATCAACTAGGTGAATGCTGTTTTATTGAATTTGGTAGTTCGGCTTGAGAGTGCATTGTTTTTAGCTTGTGATTTAAAGGGAAAGAAGTGAATGCATTCGTTGCTTTAACGGACACAAAAGTGATAATTGCATGCCACACATCAAGATAAAGTTAAAAAATAACAATTAAACATAGTTCCCTCAAAATATATAACATATATAATGCACAACACCATCATCAATGTTATATTAAAATGTAGAATTCGAATTAAAACAATAGAGAAGGGTACGCATATAAAAAGAATTATAAAAGAAAAGTATGTATATAAGACAAATTTGTGTTTCATAAAGAGGGAATAAAACAAAGCAGTAGGTAATAATGGATCGTATAGACAGTTCAACTCGATAATTTGGATGAGATATGTAGTTTCCTTTCATAAACTATTTTCTTCTTTTTGTCTGTAAAAGTCACACAGGGAACGTTTAATGAATAAACTATGACATTAGAACAAGGAAAAAGACAACAACAAAAAAAAAACAATAATTCGATGATGAAATCTGAGAAAGGAATTAAATATAATGACATATAGATAAAAAAAAAAAAACATTAGTTAATTTCTAAAATAAATCATTAAAAGGAGGAATCATATTCTTATATTTTGTTGTAATATGGCCAAGTCACGTTAACATTTATGTTTAGTGACAAAATAAATCACCAATGTGCTTGCTAGCGGTTTTCAAATTTTATTTCTTTTAAACAAGCGCGATTTCTATGTCGTCATTACATCATTCACGTCTCATGAATATGTTAATCGTTACCGTGTATTACCTATGTTTGCCACCTTTTCCAACACATAATTAACGTAATGTCTTAAATCTTCATGTAGTGTATGTTATTATAAACACGTGAACTGTATTGGTAACAATGTAATATTGTATACAATCATGCAACACTGGTAAATGTTACTTATGTAATGTATAATATGTATATGACACTGCCTATGTCTAGTTTATTTCATAGACACTGATGGACAAATAATTGACTACCAGAAGCGTACACATGGATCGGTTTCTTGTCTCCCACACTCACTTATGAAATCAATCCCAGTAAATGTAATAAATCTCCACTATGCAAACACTGGTGTCCGCATTCATATGTTTGATGTTACATTTGAATATATATTTATTTTGTTATTCACTTAGAGAACTTACTTTACTACTCCGCTAAAAAAAAATAAAATAATGGGCATTTTAAATGGCAGTAATATTTTCTTTTAAACAATCAGACAACAATTGGTCAATGAAAATATGATCAAGTATGTATAAGTTTTATTTTATTTGCTGTTGCTAGATTCTCGATACGTTCAAGGCAGGAAAATTAGTGTACAATTAAGTTTTGGTCAATCGGGAGATAACTGTTATATTGAATCTGGTAGACGGCTTCACAAATAGCAGTAACATTTTCTTTTAAATAATCAGACACATTGTCAATGCGGATTTGTTCAAGGAAAGGACACCAATAATTTCAATATACATCATATGAACATTGATTG
Organism: Megaustenia siamemsis; assembly: GCA_032433765.1. Classification (NCBI taxonomy): domain Eukaryota; kingdom Metazoa; phylum Mollusca; class Gastropoda; order Stylommatophora; family Ariophantidae; genus Megaustenia; species Megaustenia siamemsis. The sequence goes on from JAVIAB010000046.1 coordinate 14,002,328, forward strand.
AAAGAGCTATAGAGGTCAAGACAGATTGGTATATCCTCCCTGGAGTTTGAATTATTATAAATACATGAATTGTATCGGTAACAACAGTTTAATATTGGATACTATCATGCAGCACTGGTAAACGTTACTCATTTAAGATGTAGTATTTTTTTGTTATGGCACTGTTTGTGTCTCTCGTTTTATTCATAGACACTGATAGACGCTTAATTGACTACAAGAAGCGTACACATGAATTGGTTTCCTGTAACCCACACTCACTTGTGAAATCAATCCAGTTCTATTGTTGACTGTTTTCCATGCCATGACACCAAGCTATCCAGTATTTTCTCTCTTTGTCGTCCGCGATCTCTCTTTCCTATCATTTCGCCAGTTGTAACCAAGTATTCCAACTTTTCTCTTCTCGTGATGTGCCCAAAAAATGTTGATTGCTTCTTTCTGATGTTTTTAAGAGCTCCCTTTTTGTGTTAGCTTCTTTGAGAACTTTCACATTGGTCTTTTTAGCTGTCCATGGAACTTTCAACATTCTTCTTCTCAGAAATCCCATCTCTGTGGTCTCTAATCGCCTTTTTGCTGGTTTTGTCTATTGTCCATGATTCGCTTCCATAGATCAGAATTGATTCTATATAGCATCGTTGAACTATCTTTCTCATTTCTATTGACATACATTTGTTGCATAAGATATTTTTCATTTTCTGAAATGCTATTTTCGCCTGAGCTATTCTGCTTTTTATTTTTGTATTGCATCTTCCAGTTAATGTTATCACTGTCCCCAAGTATTTCAAACGTTGCACTTGTTTCAGATTTGTCTTGTTTTTTATGCTTTTTATTTTGATTATTATATGATGGTGATGATTGTTTTTCTTCGATATAACCATTACTTCTGTTTTCTTACTATTCAGACTGAGACCTTTCTTGTTGCTTTCTTTTACTATTATATATATCATTTCTTGTAGCTCATTCTCTGTCTCTGCTATTAAGACTGTGTCATCCGCATATCGTAAATTATTTATGTTGTGACCGCTGACTTCAATTCCTTTTTTGTTTAATATTAATCGCATATGTTCGCTATAAAGTGAAAACAAATCCGGCGACAGAACACAGCCTTGTCTGACGCCTTGTTTTATAAATTGAAATTGTCTTGTTTAGTTGTTAATTTGTATAGCTGCTGTTTGTTGCCAGTACATGTTTTTTTTATGATTCGCAGATCCTTGCCATGAATGTTTAATTTCTCCAGCATATTTATTATTTCCACGTGCATTACTTTGCCAAATGCTTTCGTGTAGTCTATAAAGCACATATATATAGATCTTTCTTTACCTCTATAGATCTTTCTATTAATGTTCTTAAAATGTATATTGCATTATTGGTGCCCTTTCCTTCCACAAATCCACGTTGTTCCTCACTTTTTTCTGGTTTAATTTTGTTCCTTACATGTCTCATGATGATTCTTAGTAATATTTTAGTCATATGGCTCATGAGACTAATAGTGCGATGGTCTTCACAATCAGTGGCGCCTGACTGCTTCGGTATGGCTACAAAGATATATTTTAGTAGATCTTCGGGTATGTGTCCAGTGTTATATATGTCATTGAGTAGTTTTGTTATGACTTGTACTCCCAGCTCTCCTAATGCATTTATCTCTTCGATTGTTATATTGTCGGGACCTGGATCTTTGCCTTTTTTCATGTGTTGAATTGCGTCCTCCACTTAACTTTGCTTTATTGGTGGTCCCGTGTCTTCATTTGAATTGTTTAATTCTTTTCTTTCATCATCATAGATGTGACTGATATATGCTGTCCATCTTTCCATTGTCTTCTCCAGCCCTATTATTACATTTCCTACCTTTGACTTTACACATTCTGAAATTGTAACTTCTTTTCTTCCTGTTAATTCATTTAACTGATTGTGCATAAATTGTGAGTCTTTCTTTTGTTGTTTTTCCATTTCTACACATTTCTGTTTTAAACAGTCCTTCCTTTGCTTCTCTGCATTTTTGTTTTGGGATCTCTTTGTGCAATATTGTGTATGTCCGTTCTTCTTTCTTATGTTTTCTTCTTGTGTCCATTAGTTGTAATATTTCTTCTGTCAACAATTTATTTTCGTTGATTACTTTATTCACTGGTTTTACTTCATTTGATGTTAGTTGAATCGATTGTTTGAGCATTTCCCACTGTTTCTGGATGTCCTGTATTTTCTCAATAGCATTATATATATTTTTTACTATCGTGCGGTACGTATCACTCATCTGTTTATGTACTCTAAGAATATCTAGTTCTAATTTTATATTTCTTGGTGATTTCTGTGCCTTCCGCAGTTTTATTCTTATCTTTCCATCAGTCTTGATGAGAACTTCAATAGTTATTCAGCGTGAAAAAGAGAGATGAGAAGAAGAATCAATCGATGATGCAAAGGAAGAAAAAAAGATAAGGACAAAAGATGGAAAAGAAAACCATAGCTACTTTAACAAAAAAATGTCATTAAAAGAAAAAAAAGGTCCTCGTTTTTTAAATTTTTCTAAGTTTAAGAATATATACTGTAATATTATGTTAGTCTGGTATCAAAAACGAAGCAGAAAAATAACAAACAAAACTGTTTGCCACAGTAAACTGATATATATCCGACCTATGGTTGTCATCAATATTACTTTCAATTGTATATAAGTTTAGTAACGTATTTCTACCATAAAAATATACTCGTTTAGTAAAGTCCAAAAGTGAAATATTAAAACCAAAGCTATAACTTATTTACCTCATAGTTGAGTACATTTAGAGAACACCGCAGCACTATTTGTGTTCATTTTTCTTTACAATACAAATGATTTCAGAAAGCATACTTTTATATTTTGTTTTAATGTGGCCAAGTCACGTTGGTTTTTATCTGTCTTGTGGCAATATAAATCACCAATGTGCTCGATAGCGGTTTTCAAATTGTATTTCTTTTAAATAAACGCGATCTCTAGATCGTGATTACATCTCTTACTGAGGTGAATTTGCTAATTGTAGCCGTGTACCACAGATGTTTGTCATCTTGCCTTACATATAAATAATGTAATGTCTTACAACTCCCTGTATTTATGTTATTATAAACACGTAAATCTGTATTTGCAACAACAGTTTAATATTAGAAACAAACATGCAACACTAGAAAATGTTACTCATGTAATGTGTAGTATTTATATGACTGTCTGTGTCACGTTTTATTCATAGACACTGATGGACAAATAATTGACTACCAGAAGCGTACATATGGATCGGTTTCTTGTCCTCCGCACTCACTTGTGAAATCAATCCCAGATAATGTAATAAATCTTCACTATGCAAACACTGGTGTCCACATTCAAATGTGTGATGGTTAAATTTGAATAAATATTAATTTTGTTTATCATTTAGAGAACTTACCCAACCGCATCGCTAAAAAAAAAAATATACAATTTTGGGAGGTTTAATGGCAGTAATATTTTCTCGATACGTTAAAGTCATGACAATTGTAAATTTAACTTTTGGTTAATCGCGAGATAACTGTTATATTGAAACTGATAATCCGGCTTAATAAAAAGTAGTAATATTATCGTTAAAGTAATCAGACAAATTCACAATATGAATTTGTTCAAGCAAAGGACGCCAATAATGCAATATACATCATGTGAACATCGATTGAAAGCGCTAAAAAGGTCATGTCAGATTGGTATCTGTGCTTTATAGACTACACAAAAATATTTTACAAACTAAAGCATGTGGAACTAATCAATATGCTGGAGAAATTAAACTTTGATTGCAAGGATCTACGAACTAGAAAAACATGTACTGGCAACAAACAGGGTCTATACGAATTAGCAACCAAACAGGACATATCCAATATATAAAACAAAGAATCAGACATGGCTGTGTTCTGTCACCGGATTTGTTTTCACTTTACATCGAACATATGCTGAGATCAATAGTTAACAATAAAGGAATGGAAGTCAACTGTCACAACATGAACAATTTGCGATATGCAGACACAGTGTTAATAATGGTTCATCGTATATCCCTAGACCGACCGTACGGTAATCTTACGATCTGTTGTTTGATGCGCGACGGGGATAATCTGACGATGAACTGTTTGTCTATATGTTCGTAATTGGAGTCAACAACGATGGCCATACATCATCAAGCGCTATACATTTAAAAAAAAAATATGACGATCATCATTTTCAAGAGGACGTGAACTTCCAGTATATGGTGGATAGGCGGCAGGAACAATTCAAGGCTATGCATGAAAAGTGTTCCTTGTTGCAGTTTCCTCATATTCCAAGTCCGGCTTGTTGCAGGAGTTACTGAGTTGAGTGCGTTGTGCACACCGTGAGCTGCGTGTCTCATCCGTTTTGATCGTGTTTCGATAATCTAATTGTTTGCGATGAATAAAGATATCGTATGACAGGGAACAGTTGGCTGTGCTCACTTTCTGCGCGGTTTCGCCGTATGTCTTTTGGCGTGTGCTGAGACTGATACGATGGGGACTACAGTTTACTTTCTTTGTTTTGTAGATGCGATATTAATTCGGACGATTACGCTTGCACGTTGAGCAATTGTGGATTTTAATTCGTTTGCAGTGATACCTGGGCCTTCCATAACCAAATAACAGTCGTAATAGGCAGAGACAGAGAATGAACAACAAGAAATGATAGACACAACAGTAAAATAAGTCAACATGAAAAGTCTCAGTCTAAATGGTAAGAAAACAGAAGTAATTGTCATATCGAAGAAACAATCATCACCATCATGCAGCGGAAAGATAAACAGGACCAATGGAAAACAAGTGTAAAGTTTCAACTACTTGAGCACAATATCAACACCAGGTGGATGATGCACCAGAGGAATAAAAAGCAGAATAGATCATGCCAAAATAGCATTTCAGAAAATGTAAAAGATCTTCTGCAACAATTCTTTGTCAAATAGAAGTGAGAAAGAGAGTTCATCAGTGCTATGTACAGCCAATTATGACCTATGAAAGCGAATCATGGACAGTTGACAAACAAATGAAAAGACGATGTGAGAACCCAGAGATGGTATTTCTCAGAAGAATGTTGAAAGTCCCCTAGACAGATAAAATAACTAATTTGAAAATTGTCAAAGAGCCAACACAAACAGGGAGCTTCTAAAAAATTAATCGGAAAGAAACAATCAACATTTTTTAGACACATCTTGAACAGTGAAAGTTGGAATACTTGGTTTCCTCTTCTTCTGCTTCCTCTTTGCCTCCTCATTTGCTTTTCAGCATCGAGGGCAGATATAATTTGCGGTCTTTTGCTCTTCTGTTCGCCTCTGCTGCTGTTATGTTTCTTAGTGCGTCTAATATTCCGTCTATCCATCGTGTTCGTGGTCGACCCTCGGGTCTGGTATTCTCACAACATTTATTGAAGGCTCATTGTTATTGCGTTTTGATCGTTCTGCCGTGTCACGTGGCCAAACCATTATACCTGTAGCTTCTTTATATATCGCATGGCAGGGGTTATTCCTAGCTTTTTTCTCAGTTCGTCATTTCTGTTCTTATTTCTCAGACTGTTTCCTGTCATTCGTCTAAACATTTAATCTCAATAATGGTTATTTTTCTTATTGTTCTTGCATCTTGGGTCCAGGACTGGATTTGGTAGCACAACGTTGGGATGAAGATTATATTGTAGAGTGCCCGTTTTGAGTTATTTTTTTGTTGGACAATTGTGGTGATAACTGTCCAATGATTTGACAAGCTTTGATGCATCTTGAGTCTATCTCTACTATTTATGAGTTATCGTTTGTCACTAAACTTCCTAGGTATTTGAATTTCTCTACTTGTTTTAGTTGCCTGCCTTCTATAATTATGGTGATGTTCTGTTTATTTTTGGCGACGTTCATGACTTCTGTTTTGTTGATGTTGATTGTCATGTTGTATTTTGTGCCTGTGCTGTTGAATATCTCTAAGTGTTCTTGTAGGTCGTCTTTCTTTTTCATGTTAAATGCCTATTCGTCTGCAAATAAAAGCTCGTTGATCTCCTCTGTCTATGATGGTTTGGCTAACATGCATATATAGCCAATGTATGTAATAAATAGTTGGTGGATAGTTGGTACGCCTGTCTTACACCTGATCTAACTTAAAAGTGGTCCGTTTAGCATACTGCTGTTCTGACTGTGCAGCTGCTGTTGGTGTAGAGACTTTTACCTAGGTTGGTTAGATGTTGACTTACTCCGTACGTTGTTAGTATCTTCCACAGTTGTTCTCTGTTTACTCTGTTGAATGCTTTTTCCTTGTTAATGAAAGATATGTATAAATTGTGCATACTTGGTTTCAATTGGCAAAATACAAGAAAAGAGAGATCGCGGATGACAAAGAGAGAAAATACTGGAAAGTTTGGTGCCATGGCATGGAAAACAGTCAACAACAGAACTGATACGATGCACTATAGATAGAAAATTGAGGAATGACATGATCACCTTTGAAAACGGGTGTGGCACATGATGATGATGAAACAATTAGACAAAATTTGGGCAATGAACGTATAATCAATTATTTATATATTCTTTAGCTGCTGTTGCTAGATTCTCGAAACTTTCAAGGCCGAACAATTATTATAAAATTAACAGCTTTGGTCAATTGGAAGATGACTGTTCGATTGAATCTGGTAGTCCGGCACATTCACGCCTTTTTATAAACACTTTAGACACGAAGACTAATAGCAGATATTAATGAAGACATTAGGTGTTTAGAGAAGAGAAACACAAAAAAAAATACTATTTTCCACATTTCAAAAACTGAAAAATATAAATAACTGCAAACATTTTCTAAAATATTTAAATTTTAGACAAAACAGCAAACTGAGAATAATATTAGAGTTAAGAAGGGAATTAAAGTTCCAGAGATGAACAATTACAATCGGTGTGCCGTATTCCCAGAAGAGGTCGAGAAAAACATATATCCATCGTTGTAGCAGTGATTTATTTGGGGGTGATGAACGAACAGTAGGTGACGAGCAATGGAAGGAATAGCCAGTTAAACTATATAATGTGTGTGAACCTTGAAGTATTCTTTCATAGAGCACTTTAAGAAGTAAAAGTCACACAAGGAAATGTTTATGATTGTGGTGTACGATATGAGTAAGGAAAGAAATAAATAAAAAAGACATTAGTTATGTAATGAAAAAAGGGAAATAAAAATATGGAGAAACTTAGGTAAGAACAGAATAGCTAATTTACAGAAAAATCTTCCAAACGGATGAATAGGGAAAGGGTTTGAAAAATGTCTAACACTTAAACAATAGTAACTATTATGTTAGACAGGTACGAAAAAATGATGCAGAAAAAAAATATTTTACATAACTAAATGATTTGATCTGACCGATGGCTGTAAACAATTTAATTATAACGAGTACAATAAAAAAAATGTATGCGTGTTTAAATGTCCTCTTTTACACACACACACACATATATATATATATATATATATATATATATATATATATATATATATATATATATATATATATATATATATATAACATCATGTCTCACAATTCCCTGTCGGTTGTCTTAATGTAAAAAACGTTAATTTTTATTGATGACTTCAATATAATTTGGGAAACATATTGTTATCGATGCTATTTATTATTCATGTACTACTTAGTATTGTATGGCTCTGCTTGTGTCTCGTTTTATTCTCGAACACAGGCTCAGCGACTACCACAAACGTACAAATGAAACTATTACTTATCTCATATAGTCAGTTTTGAAACTTGTTCTATACAATATAATAAGTCTTCTTTATACACACACTGAGCCGCGATAGCTCAGTGCTTAATGAACTGGACTACCACGGACAAGGAGTAGGGTTCGATCCCAACCGACGGCTTCCGGGTTCACCCAGCCTTAAATGGGTACCGGATTTTTTTCTGGGGAAGTAAAGCAGCACTGGCGTAATACTGACCACATTACCCCAAAAATCATCTGCTGAAGGTCTGTAAAATATAGGGTCACTAACATCATATTTCCCTATACGCCACTTGGCGTGACGGGGGTACTTTACTTTTTATACACACACTAGTTACCGATATTCAGAAGTAGGATCGTTCACTATATATGCATATATTTATTTCGGAAATCTATTAGAAAACGTACGTAACTGTGGAGCTAAACAAAAAAATATTATATCCTATATGATAATCTTTCTCTTTAACATTTTAGACAACAATTGCACAATTAAAGTGAAATCAAATATTCACATCTAGTTTTGTTGCTGATATTAGTTCCCGGGGAAGTTCTATTGTGGACAATTATTGTAAATTAGCAGTGTTAGTCAACTAGGTGATGGCTGCACTATTGCATCTGATAGCTCGGCTCATACATGTATATTTTTAAGCTGATTATTTAAGAAGAAAAAGAGAATGTATCCATTGCTTTATCTCAAAAGGGCATATGGGAGTATGGGGAAATGAGAGCGCGGACAGTTTGGTTATTTGCGCAATCTTTGGAAACAGTCGATAAATGGATCGGACGAACATCATCATTGCCCACCGAGAAGGAGGTAACTGGAATACAACAACCATGAATTCACGTCAATCTTTTGGATGGAAGAGATGGGAGTAAAGATGGTCGCTTCTAGAAACGAGAAACTTAGTGGGTGTATAATAGGACTTATCAACCAATACAGAACTAGAGTCGCCAGTCGCTTGATTCTGCTTGAACGTGTTAAGGAGGGGATATAAGCACCTAAGGACATGTTCGAAATGCAATGCTGAGGACCCACTAATAACTCAATAACAGAAACGGAAAGTAATGATTTCACGCTACGTTTCAAAGTTAAGAAATAACAATTAAACAAAGTTCCCATTTAAAATACAACCTATTTAATGAACAACAGCATCGTCAATGTTATATTGGAATAAATATTTACAGTGATTTAAAAAACAACATGAGCAGAGAGAAAAAAAAAACAGTTTTATATATATATATATATATATATATATATATATATATATATATATATATATATATATATATATATATATATATATTCATAAATTTAAAAACGATTTGTGTTTTATAAAAGGGCGATGAAAAATTAGTGTAGATACTGAACAAATGAAGACAGACTCGGTAATTTGGATGCACAATCCTTTCATAAGCAACTTTTTTCTGTTTGTCTGTCAATGTCAAACAGGAAACGATCACTAATTGAATTATGCGATGAGAACAATTAAAAAAAAAATAACAGATCAATCATGCAAGGAAGAAGGAATTAAAGAGGAGGACACTGATGGATAAGGACAATGTATCTTAATTTGCTTGAAAAAACCATTTAAAGGAGAAACAATGAATGTGCATTGAAAAATTTCCTAAGCGTAAAAGCTCAAAATGGTACTATTCGGTTACACTGGTATCAAAATACGAAACAGTAAATAGCAAAACAAATATTTGGCCCGAACTATGTGTTTCACTGACCGATGTGGTTATCAATTTAATTACCTTAATGCATACATTAATGTAGTAGCGTGTTACTACGGTCAAACGTCCATTAGTGTGGTAGTATTGACAAGTGAAAAATTAGAGCCAAAACTGTTACTTTTTACTATCATTTAGGCACATTTACATGACTGAGCTATATTATTTAATTTATACTTTGTAATTCATCATCATCATGTGCCAAACCGGTTGGCGTAGACGATCATGTCCCTCCACAATCTTCTATTCACAGTGCATCGTATCAGTTCTGTTGTTGACTGTTTTCCATGCCATGACAACAAGCTATCCAGTATTTTCTCTCTTTGTGATTCAACAGATCTTTTTTCTTAAAACATATTTTTAAATTGTATTTTTTAATATTCAAGTTCTGTTGAGAATAATCTGTCTAGTGATAGTATAAATCAACAACTGTAGTAGGTAATTGTAACCTTATAATACCGCAGTATGTCGTCATGTCATAAACAAATTAACGTAATGTCTTACAGTACGCTCTCACTTATCGTATCGTTAAAATTTAAAACTTGCATGCAACTGCAGTTTAATATTGATAACAATTATGCAGTACTGGTAGTTCCTGTTCGTGTAATGTGTAGTATTTTTAAAACACTGCCTGTGTCTCTTGTTTTATTCTCATATACAGACGGACACAGCATCGACCACCAAAGCGTACAAATGAAATGTTTTCTTATCTCACACCCTCACTGATAAAATCGATCCTCGATAATATAACCTAGATGTCGCTATTCAAATGTTAGATTGTTTAATATGAATATATATTTGTTTTGTAATTATTTTTGAGATCTTACGTATTCACGCCGCTAAGAAAGAAAAAACGTTGGCAGTTTGAGTAATGATTATATTTCCTTGTAAACAAATAGACAATTGTACAATGCAAGTATACTTAAGTATTTACATCTTCTTTTGCTACTGTTGCAAGTTTGAATATTGTCTGTCTATTGAATCTGGTAGTTAGGCCCATACACGACTTTTTTTATAAGCACTTTAATCGTCAAGACTAATAGCAGATATATGTGAAGGCATAATGTGCTTGGAAAAGAGAAACACAAAGAAAATAACTTTTTCACACATTTCAAAATTTGAAAAATAAAAGCTAACAGAATCATTTTTTTGAAATATTTAAGCTATAATTGAGACAAAACAACATACTGAGAATAATATAAGATTGGAAAAGATAATTAAAGTTGCAGGGTAGGACAATTAAAACTCGGTGTGCCGTATTCTGTAAAGATATCCAGACACACAAAATAATAATACTTTGTGAATTTCTGTTATGTTTGTTAAAGGTGGAGACAAAAGAGCAGTATGTACGGAACAAAGGAAAGCATAGACAGTTCAACTTCTTATTTTTTCTGAGGTATATTATTTCCATTCATGAAGTACTTATTTCTGTACACTGTAAAATCTTCACTCTGAACTTTCACCTTCACTAGTTGTTCATTGTGAAAAAGTAAGAGGAGAAGAAGAATCAATCGATGATGCAAAGGAAGAAATAAAGAGAAGGCGAAAGATGGATAAGAAAAACATAGATACTTTAACGAAAAAGTCAGTAAAAGAAAGGAAAGGAACACGTTTTTAAAAGTTTTCTCAGCTATAATAATATATACTGTAATATTCTGTTATTGGGAGACGTGATAGATCAGTTGTTAGTCAACTGGACTACAAGGGACAAGAGGTAGCGATCGATCCCAACCGATGGCTTCCGGTCCACTCAGCCTATAATGGGTACCTGATTTTTTTCTGGGAAAGTTAATCGGCATGGGCGTAATACCGACCACATTACATCAAAAATCATGTGCCAAAGGTCTGTAAAATGTATGGTCACTAACACCCTATGCGCCACTTGGCGTGGCGGGGGTACTTACCTTTTTTTTTTTATTATGTTGTTATTGTATCAAGAACAAAGCAGAAACCAACAAAGAAAAATGTTTGCAACAATAAATTGATTTGATTCGACCGATGGTTGCCATCAATATTATTTTCAAGTGTATATACGTTCTGTAACTTATTTCTATGCCAACTAAACAGCAATGATAAATAACATTTTCATACCAACTTTGTGCAATGAAAGTCAAACATGGACCCTTTCTAATTCACAATTAAGAAGAATCAATACATGTGAGATGCGATGCTTGAGAAAAGTAACAAACAACACAAGAATAGGTATAATACCAAAATGAAACCATAAGAAAAATGGTAGGAACGAAACCCTGCCAAGAATATATAGAACAACAACAACTTAAATGGTTTGGCCACCTGGTAAGAATGAATCCTTCTCAATCACCATCAAGGGCTTTCTTCTCGAGAATGCATGGAAAAAAGACCAAGAGTAAGACCCAGAAAAAGATGGATAAATGCAGTGACAGAGACATGTAACAACAAAGGAAAATCACTAATTCAGACAGTTCGAGAAGCTCAAGAACGACAAATGATATCAACCACGACACCTTTTAGGTATCAGTGAAAAGAGAAAAGAGGAAGAAGAGGAAGTAGTATTTGGTTACGATTGTGCTGATTAAACGTGTTTGTTATATAAAGATCATGTTCTGCACACATATTTAGTAGGTGTTCACCGTTACTGTTACACTCTGTTCTAATTTCACTAAATGGCCCTAGGTATAATTTCCATGGTGTTCTCCTTTGTCCTACTCTGTTCTAATGTCACTAAATGGTCCTAGGTATAATTCCCATGGTGTTCTCCTTTGTCCTACTCTGTTCTAATGTCACTAAATGGCCCTAGGTATAATTCCCATGGTGTTCTCCTTTGTTCTACTCTGTTCTAATGTCACTAAATGGTCCTAGGTATAATTCCCATGGTGTTCTCCTTTGTCCTACTCTGTTCTAATGTCACTAAATGGTCCTAGGTATAATTCCCATGGTGTTCTCCTTTGTCCTACTCTGTTCTAATGTCACTAAATGGTCCTAGGTATAATTCCCGTGGTGTTCTCCTTTAGTCCTACTCTACCGTTGAAATCTCCTAATACAAACAATTTCTCTGCGTCCTTGACTTTATTTATTGTGGCTGAGAGTTCGTCAAAATATTCTTGTTTGCTGTCCTCACTATATGTGTCGTTGCATGGAGCATATGTTTGAATATAAGTAGTATTTCCTCCTTTTTCTGCTACTTTGATACTTATAATTCTTTCCGGGATGTAATCTATTTCTAGTATGTTTTTGGCAGTATTGCTTTCAATAATAAAACCGACCCCGTGTTTGTTTACTTCCGCCATGTTGTTAATTCCGCTTGTGACGAGTGTGTAGCTTTGGTGTATTTCTTTAATGATTTTATCTCTCTTTCTTGTGTCCTCTAACCCTAAGATTTGTATATTCCTTTTCTTCATAAATGCAACTGTTTATGTGCTTTTATCACCTAATCCGCAGATGTTCCAAGTACCTATTAATATTAAACGTTCTTATTGTTTTAAGGATAAATTTAAAAAAAATACAGAAAAAATGGTATGTTAGAAGCTTTACGTGATAAGTGGACGACACAGACTAAACGACGTTTCGACCCAATAGGCCATAAGCAGGAACAAACAAGAAAAACGTGTTAAATTGTATTGGTAACAACAGTTTAATAAAGGAAACAATCATGCAGCACCGGTAAACGGTACTCATGTAATGTGTTTTATTTATATGGCATTGCTTGTGTTTATCGTTTAATTCATTGACACTGACGGACACATAATCGACTACTATAAGTGGACACATTAATTGTTTTCTTGTCTCTCACTCTCACTTCTGAAATCAATCCCAGATAATGTAATAAGTCTTCACTATGCAAAAACTGGTGTCCACATTCGGATATTTGATGATTAAATGTGGATACATATTTTGTTTTGTTAATCATTTAGAGAACTTACCCAACAGCAGTGCTAAAAAAATAAAATATGGGCAGTTCAAATAGCAGCAATTTTATTTTTTTAAACGATGAGGCAACAATTGGACAATGAAATTATAGTCAATTATTTATATATTCTTTAGCTGCTGTTGCTAGATTCTCGATACGTTCAAAGCCGGAAAATTATTGTAAAATTAACAGTGTTGGTTAATTGGGAGATGAATGCTCTATTGAATCCGGTAGTCCGGCTCATACATTCTTTTATATAAACACTTTAGAAACGAAGACTAATAGCAGATATTAGTGAAGGCATTAGATGAAGTGCAATGATGATGACCCGCTAATAACTCAGTAGCTCAATAGGGCGGGCAAAAGACCTGTAGGTGACGAGCAATGGAAGGCACAGACAGTTAAAGTCTATAAATTGATTGAATGATGTAATATTCTTTCATAAAGCACCTTTTTACACTGTAAAAGTCAGACATATGCATTTCAGTGACTGAGTTGTCCGATATAAGCGAAGAAAAAGAGGAGAAAGAATTCAATGTTGCAACGAAAAAAAGTTAGATAAAGATAAGGAGAAAACTGGATTAGAAAAGAATAGCTATTTTATAAGAAAAAATATTTAAAAGGATGAGCAATGAAAGAGTCGAAAGATGCCCTAATGCTAAAAGTTAGAAACAGTACTAATGTTTTAGGCTGGTAACAAAATACGAAGTAGAAAAAAGGTAAAACAAAAGCAAAATATTTGACAATATAAAAAAAGAGAAGTAAATTATGAGTTGAGGAACGTTTTCTCAGAGTAAAAAAAAAATGACTCAATTCTGCACAAAACGATGCAAAACTCCAAGATAAAATAAAAAAACATGTGATGACAATGAAGATGATGATGAAGATAATGATAATAAGATGTTTTATTTCTACATCTATTTGACTTAAATGATCAGATGGAAGTCCTGATTATCCTCAATACTATAATTGTTGTGAAATGCTTTACTAAGATCTAATTGTAATCTTCTCCAACTGCTACTTGTCATTTTCCATTACTACCTTTATCTTGTCCTGATACTACCAGTCTTTTCTTAAAGCTACTAATCATTTCGTATTACCGATCGTATCGTCTTGTCTCACCGCTTATTCTTGCCTTGTCATTAGCTAATTGACATAACTTATCGCCGCTTGTCATTATAGCTTTGGTATTTGTCAATTTCATCTGCCGTAACTTATGATTTTCGATTTCCTGTCTTTTCTTTTTTCTTTCACCGGTGCGTACAATTTTATATTACTGATTCTTGTCGTTGTGTTCAACGGCCACTTGTCTTCTAGTCTCCAGCTATTCGTCATCCTGTATTATAGATAGTTAACATATTCCCTTACATCTCGTTGTCTTATTGTAAACATGTGAAATTGTATTACAGCCTACATATTCTCTCATTATGTTACTTACCGGACGACAACTAAAGTAATGGATATTCATTTTCAATATCCGACTAGAAAATGACGTTTCGTGATGACAGATGTGGAGTGTTGCGGTTTGCAGTTAGGCTGTGATACTTGCGCCTTTCGATCTTACAGATGCTTCAGCACTGCACGGTGGGTGGTACGATCTTGATCAGTTTGTTTCAATGAGTACGGGGGGGGGGGGGGGTTGGACCTTGATCAGTCTGTTTCGATGAGAGCAAATGGCAGGTAGGATCTTGATTACTTTGTTTCGATGAGCGCCAGTGAGATTTTTTATCTTGACCAGTCTGTTTTGATGAGCGCCGGTAGGAGGTAGGATATTGAACACTCTGTTTCAATGAGCGCCAGTCGGTGGTACTATCTTGATCAGTCTGTTTCGATGAGTGCCGGTGGGAGGTGATGTAGTGTTTTAACCAGTTCTCTTATTCGTGGAAATTGTTTCTTATTTCATGGCCTTTTTTATGAAACTGGGATAGATGGTGCTACAAATTTAAATCTACACTCTGCAATGCATAATTAGTAAGATCGGTATGTAATCATGTTCTATATATATATATATATATATATATATATATATTTATATTCTTTGCTTTTGAAACTATTGAAAAACTTACCCAGGCAAGCTGCCCGCAGTACCCGAAGCATTAAGAAAGAACAAATGAAATATGAATGACATGAACTTCTCATTTGAAAAAATCTATCAGACGTCACTGATTGAGACTATTATACTATTAGTCTCTTTGTGCTATGTGGATCAAAACATTAATAACATTTACAATGAACCGTGTAAAGAATCAATTAAAACCAGAAAAAAAAGTGAGAAACAATGGGTTTTGTGGAATAAAGGGCATAAATAATGCATTATGCATTTTGAGAATGTTAATCGAACCAGCAAATGAGGTAAAAAAAAATATATTCGAACTTTATAGACTACGCAAAAGTATTTGACAAAGTAAAGCATGTGGAAATAAAATGCAGGAAAAATTAAACATTGATGGAGACGATATAAGAACCATGAAAAAACATGTAATGATAACAAACATCAGTCATAAGAATTAGCCACCAAACAGGACAATTGCTATATAATGAACAATGGGTCAAACAAGACTGTCGCTGGATTTATGTTCACTTTACATCGAAAATAGTATGGGGTCAATAGTAAACAAACAAGGAAATAAAGTCAACGGTCACAACATAAACAATTCGCGATATAATGATAAAACTCTTAAAAGCTGAGACAGAGAATTAACAACAAGAAATGATAGACAAAATATAAAAAGAAAGCAACAAGAAATTTCTCATTCTAAATAGTAAGAAAATACAAGTAATGGTAACATCGATGAAATTATCATCACCATCTTCAGCATAAAATAAATAGAACAAAGCTAAAGGAAGAGCAACGAGTCACATCAGGTGTAAGATGCAAAACATAACTTAAAAGCAGAATAGCAGAGGCCAAATTACTTGAAAATAGACAAACAAATGAAAAGACGATTAGAGGCCACAGAGATGGGATTTCTCAGAATAATGTTAAAAGTTCATTGGACAGTGAATTAAACAAACAAAAACACTCTCAAAGAGGCCAACACAAAAAGTGAGTTCCTAAAAATATCTGAAAGAAACATTCCACATTTTTTCGGGTACATCATGAAAAGAATAAAGTTGGAATACTTAATTTCAACTGAGAAAATACAGTAAAAGAGAGATCGCGGACGACAAAGAGAGAAGATACTAGATAGCTTGGTGTCATGTCATAGAAAACAGTCAACTTCAGATATGATATGATGCACTGTGAATATAATATTTTGGAAGGATATGAACGCTTACGACAACCGCATGGCACATGATGATGATGATGATCCCTTAATCGTCATTAAAGTGTCTTACATATAATTAACGTAATGTCTTGCAGCTTCATTTAGCTTGTTATTATCATCATCAGCATGTACCATACCGGTTGGCGTAGGCGATCATGTCCCTCCACAATCTTCTATCGTCAGTGCATCGTATCAGTTCTGTTGTTGACTGTTTTCCATGCCATGACACCAAGCTTTCCAGTATTTTCTTTCTTTGTCGTCCGCGACCTCTCTTTCCTTTTATTTTGGCAGTTGTAAGCAAGTATTCCAACATTCCTCTTCTCTTTATATGCCCGAAACATGTTGATGGCTTCTTTCTGATGTTATTTTAAGAGCTCCCTTTTTGTGTTGGCCTCTTTGAGAACTTCGTCATTGGTCTTTTTAGCTGTCCAGGGAACTTTCAACATTCTTCTGATAAATCCCATCTTTGTGGCCTCTAATCGTCTTTTCATTTGTTTGTCTACTGTCCATGATTCCCTTCCATAGGTCAGAATTGGTTCTATGTAGCACCGATGAACTCTCTTTCTCATATTTATTGACATAGATTCGTTGCATAAGATATTTTTCATTTAATTTTAAAAGCTATTTTGCCCTGAGCTATACTGCATTTTATTTATGTGGTGCATAACCCATCTGATGGCATTATTGTGCCCAAGTATTTGAAACGTTGCACTTGTTTCAGATTTGTCTCGTTTATTTTTATGCTGCATGATGGTGATGATTGTTTCTTCAATATAACCATTACTTCTGTTTTATCACTATTCAGACTGAGACCTTTCTTGTTGCTTTCTTTTACTATTATGCATATCATTTCTTGTAGTTCGTTCTCTGTCTCTGCTATTAAGACTGTGTCATCGGCATATCGCAAATTATTTATGTTGTGGCCGTTGACTTAAATTTCTTTTTTGTCTACTATTGATCTCATAATATATTCGATGTGAAGTGAAAACAAATCCGGTGACAGAACACAGCCGTGTCTGACTCCTTGTTTTATATATTGGAATTGTCCTGTTTGGTTGTTAATTCGTATAGCCACTGTTTGTTGCCAGTACATGTTTTTTTTTTATTATTCGCAGATCCTTGCCATCAATGTTTAATTTCTCCTGCATATTGTTTATTTCAACATGCTTTACTTTGTCAAATGCTATCGTGTAGTCTACAAAGCACATATATAGATCTTTCTTTACCTCTATAGATCTTTCTATCAATGTTCTTAAGATGTATATTGCATCATTAGTGCCCTTTCCTTTCACAAATCCACATTGCTCCTCACTTATTTCTGGTTTTATTTTGTTCCTTACACGTCTAATGATTATTCTTAGTTATATTATAGTTATATGGATCATGAGACTATTATCTGGATGGTCTTCACAATCAGTAGCGCCTGACTGCTTCGGTATGGCTACAAAGATAGATTTTAGTAGATCTTCGGGTATGTGTCTAGAGCAGTGGTGGCCAACTTGAGGTTGCCCGAGGGCCGGATTAAAGCCAAGGCCAAGACCCGCGGGCCACACTTAAGAATATCGTCAAAAATGACAGTAGGGACCTATGCGATATAGTAATATATAAATAATGCTTGCACTTTGACTACATATTTGATTTGTAACAAATCCATTAATTATTCATTTTAAAATTATCTTTAATGTCTCAGTGCGACGATTGTGACTTGTCACAGCTTTCCACCAGAGATTTGAAGTCCACTTCCATTTTTGACGTGGCGATTCGGAGAGTATGGGACAATGTCGAATCGGTCATTCTGTTCCTGGTCTTAGATTTAATTAACTTCATGGAAGAGAATGTTGTCTCGCAGAGATATGTGCTGCCGAATATAGAGCACATCTTTAGTGCCCATTTTCTCAGACACGGGTAACGTTCATTTGGTAGCAATTTCCAGAAGTCAGCTCCTAATGCCTTTACAGTACTGAGGAAGGGGTCACACTGAAGGTCACACAACTCTAGTTGAAGATCTGATGGCTGGCACTCCACTGTGCACTTAATTGGGTTATTAAAAAGTTCCGTTTGCGGACGAAACATTTCAAAATCTTGAAATCGTCGATCAAATTCACAAATCAAATGTTCAATGTCAGCTGCGTACTTACTGAAGTTTGCACTTTCTATCTCTGACAACAACTGCTTACAACTTGAAAAATGGAACAGATCATTTTTTTTGCAAAGAAAGTCTAAATAGATTCAGCTTCTTTTTAAAACCATCAACATAGCCCATCAATTGAAAAATGGTTTGCTTTTCCCCTTGTAGCTGCAAATTCAATATGTTCAAATGTTGTGTGATGTCTGTGAGATATGCCAGATTATGAAGGAAATTAATGTCTTTGAGTGCATGTTGAAGATCAATGGAGCATGGTAAGTTCTCTCGCAGGAAGTCATAAATGTCATTCTTCAGTTCAAAAAATATTATTAAACATTTCCCTCGACTAAGCCATCTTACTTCTGTATAAAGCAGGAGATCACCGTAGCTAGAATCTACTTCCTCTAAAAATGATAAAAACTTCCTGTGATTTAAAGACTGGTGTCCTCCTCTTATCAAATTTGTTATTTTCACAACAGTAGCCATGATGTCTTTTAGATTTATGGACTTTGCACAAAGGGCCTCTTGATGAATTATGCAATGCAATGTAGGTACGTTAATTTTGTTTTGCTTTAGAAGTCCAACAAAACCAGTATTTGAACCAATAAAAGCTTTGCAACCATCAGTACACACTGCAGACAACTTTCCAAAACCACCTACTTCATCTACGGCACTATGAACTGCAGAAAATATGTCTGTCCCTCTACAAGTGTCATGCAAAGAGCAAACTTTCAACAATTCTTCAATAACAGTAAAATCCTCCTGGATAACTTTAACAAAAATAAGAAGCTGGCAAGTGTCAGTGATGTCAGTACTTTCATCAATCGCGAGCGAAAAATATGAGCAGTTTTCAATACAATATTTTAAACTTTGAGACAGTTGCAGACTGATGTCTTCTGTTCTTCTGGCTACAGTTTGTTTTGAAAGAGGCACAGATTCAAATTCTTTGGCTATTTTTTTCTTGACCGAATGCCTTTGCCATTTGAATCGCACATTTCTTCACAAAATTTCCGTCAGTAAAGGGTTTTTTAGATTTTGCAAGCTCATAGGTAACTGTATATGATGCAATGATCGATGACTCTTTAATTTTATTGCCCTTTGTATACATACTTTGCTGTTGATTCAACTTTGTCTTCAGCTGTTCAACCAAAAGCTTCCTAGCTTCAATGCTATGTTTCTCATACATGTTTTGATGATGTGTGGCATAGTGCCGTTTTAAATTATATTCCTTCAAAACGGCTAACACTTGAACGCAAATTAAGCACTGAGGTTTACTATCCTTATTGAAGATGAACAAATAATCTAATTCCCATTCAGGTTTAAATATGCGATTTTCACAATCAACTTTTCTACGTTTTAACATGATTTAATACAAAATCTCACATCAAAGTTAAAAGTCACAGAATGTTGGTGCACTATCGAAAATAAGTCCAGATTTGACAGTTATACACAGACTTGTGTTTGACAATGAAATCAAAAGATTGTGACCAAATAAACACGTTGCAGTCATTTTATGGACAAGACAAGACGATGGGATCAAAGGGAATGAAGGCGAACAGTGAAACATTTTGAATGTAACTTCAAAGACAGAATTAGAGCTACGAAGTCCCCTCACCCCTGTCCCTCCCAACCTCATTAACCCCTTACCGCGAAATGAAAGAGCCACCACAAGTCCAGACGACAAATGTTGAGCCAAAGATCTGACGCTATCACCGCACTGACAATAAAGCAACTTTGCGGTACCAACTCGAAGCAAAGACTTTGAATATTGTCGGCACCATTAGTTGTGCAGTGTGTGTGTGTGTGTGTGTGTGTGTGTGTGTGTATGTGTGTGTGTGTGTGTGTGTGTGTGTGTGTGTTTTATTTGAAATTATGTTGCCAATCTAGCTGTTGCGAGAAATTGACAGAGATTTTCAAATTGTGTATTCTTGAACGATAGAAGAGTTAACTCCGACACGGATTAAAACCAGGAGAAATCCGCTATTAGGGGTAAAAAATGAAGTAAGTCCGTGGAGCTTCGCGGGCCAAGAAAACTAGGCTGGCGGGCCGGATCCGGCCCGCGGGCCGCCATTTGGCCACCCCTGGTCTAGTGCTATATATGTCATTGAGTAATTGTGTTATGACTTGTATTGTAGTACTCCCAGCTCTCCTAATGCATTTATCTCTTCGATTCTTATATTGTCAGGACATTAAGCATTGCCTCTTTTCATGTGTTGAATTGCGTCTTTTGTTATTACTAACGTGTTAAATTGTATTGGTAACAACAGTTTAATAATGGAAACAATCATGCAGCACGGGTAAACGTTACTCATGTAATGTGTTTTATTTATATGACACTGCTTGTGTTTATCGTTTAATTCATTGACATTGACGGACACATAAACGACTACCATAAGTGGACACATGAATTGGTTTCTTGTCTCTCACTCTCACTTCTGAAATCAATCCCAGATAATGTAATAAGTCTCCACTATGCAAAAACTGGTGTCGACAATAGATATTTGATAATTAAATGTCGATACATATTTTGTTTCGTTAATCATTTAGAGAACTTACCCAGCCGCAGCGCTAAAAAAAAAAAATAAAATATGGCAGTTCAAATAGCAGTAATATTTTTTTTAACGTTGAGGCAACAATCGGATAATGAAATTATAGTCAATTATTTATATATTATTTAGCTGCTGTTGCTAGATTCTCGATATGTTCAAGGCCGGGCAATTATTGTAAAATTAACAGTGTTGGTCAATTGGGAGATGGATGTTCTATTGAATATGCTAGTCCGGCCCATACATGACATTATATAAACACTTTAGACACGAAGACTAATAGCAGATATTGGTGAAGGCAGTATATGTTATTGAGAAAAGAAACACGAAGAAATGATATTTTGCAAAAGTCTAAAATAATATTTTAAAAACAACAATTAGTAACATTGTCCAAAATATATACTCTAAATTTGAGACAGTGCAAAATACTTAAAGTAATATTAGAATTAAAAAAGAAAACGTAGGTGGCAAATGTAGACAATTAAACCTCGGTGTACCGTACTCTCAGAAGAGATTGAAAGAAACATAAGAATTGTAGTGGTGCATTATTAGGGCGAAACGAAAATGGCTCTATTGTCGAGGGCCGTCAACCAATGGATCGGGCGGACCCCATCAATGCCCTCAGGGAAGTACATATATGACTTCGACAACTTTGAGACCACGTCACTCCTTCGGATGAAAGAAACGGGGCCTAAGATGGACACAGCCACAATAGAGAAACTTAGTGGGCGTGTAAGAAGACTAATCAACCAACACATAGCTGGAGTCGTCAGAAGCTGGACACTTCTAGACATGGTGAGGAGCGGATCTGAGTACCAATGGACATGTTCGGAGTGCAATGATGATGACCCGCTAATAACTCAGTAGCTCAATAGGGCTGGACAAATGAGTAGTAAGTGACGAGCAATGGAAGGCACAGACAGTTAAACTCTATAATTTGAATGAATGATGTAATATTCTTTCATAAAGCACCTTTTTACACTGTAAAAGTCAGACATATGCATTTCAGTGACTGAGTTGTCCGATATGAGCGAAGAAAAGGAGGAAGAGGAATTCAATGTTGCAACGAAAAAAGTTAGATAAAGATAAGGAGAAAACTGGATTAGAAAAGAATAACTATTTTACTAGAAAAAAATATTTAAAAGGATGAACAATGAAAGAGTTAAAAAATGCCCTAACGCTAAAAGTTAGAAACAGTACTAATGTGTTAGGCTGGTAACATATACGAAGTAGAAAAAGGTAAAGCAAAAGCAAAATATTTGACAATATAAAAAAAGAGAAGTAAATTATGAGTTGAGGAACGTTTTCTCAGAGTAAAAAAAAAATGACTCAATTCTGCACAAAACGTAGCAAAACTCCAAGATAAAATATAAAAACATGTGATGACAATG
The DNA here is from genome assembly GCA_032433765.1 of Megaustenia siamemsis. Taxonomy (NCBI): domain Eukaryota; kingdom Metazoa; phylum Mollusca; class Gastropoda; order Stylommatophora; family Ariophantidae; genus Megaustenia; species Megaustenia siamemsis. The sequence continues at coordinate 14,024,997 of JAVIAB010000046.1, forward strand.
AAGATGATGATGAAGATAATGATAATAAGATGTTTTATTTCTACATCTATTTGACTTAAATGATTAGTTGGAAGTCCTGATTATCCTCAATACTATAATTGTTGTGAAATGCTTTAATAAGATCTAATTGTAATCTTCTCCAACTGCTACTTGTCATTTTCCATTACTGCCTTTATCTTGTCCTGATACTACCAGTGTTTTCTTAAAGCTACTAATCATTTCGTATTACCGAGCGTATCGTCTTGTCTCACCGCTTATTCTTGCCTTGTCATTAGCTAATTGACATAACTTATCGCCGCTTGTTATTATAGCTTTGGTATTTGTCAATTTCATCTGCCGTATCTTATGATTTTCGATTTTCTGTCTTTTCTTTTTTCTTTCACCGGTGCGTACAATTTTATATTACTGATTCTTGTCGTTGTGTTCAACGGCCACTTGTCTTCTAGTCTCCAGCTATTCGTCATCCTGTATTATAGATAGTTAACATATTCCCTTACATCTCGTTGTCTTATTGTAAACATGTGAAATTGTATTGCAGCCTACATATTCTCTCATTATGTTACTTACCGGACGACAACTAAAGTAATGAATATTCCTTTTCAATATCCGACTAGAAAATGACGTTTCGTAACAGCAGATGTGGAGTGTTGCGGTTTGCAGTTAGGCTGTTATATTTGCGCCTTTCGACCGTACATATGCTTCAGCACTGCACGGTGGGTGGTACGATCTTGATCAGTTTGTTTCAATGAGCACGGTGGGTGGTAGGATCTTGATCAGTCTGTTTTGATGAGAGCAAATGGGAGGTAGGATCTTGATTACTTTGTTTAGATGAGCGCCAGTGAGATTTTTTATCTTGACCAGTCTGTTTTGATGAGCGCCGGTGGGAAGTAGGATCTTGAACACTCTGTTTCAATGAGCGGCAGTCAGAGGTACTATCTTGGTCAGTCTGTTTCGATGAGTGCCGGTGGAAGGTGATGTAGGGTTTTAACCAGTTCTCTTATTCGCCTATCCTGACACATACTGTCAATTGTGGGTTGCTAACTCCACTCTGCACAATTGCTGAATGGGCGGCCTGGCCCCTGAGCATACAGTTTAATATTGAAAAAAAAATATGTATCACTGGTATTTTTTACTTATGTATTATGTTTTATTTGTTTATGTCCTGCTGTTTAAAGACGTTCATATTCGTCACCATCACTGTCCCTTCATCTGTCTGAGACGTGCTGTGGAAATTGTTTCTTATTTCATGGCCTATTTTTATAAAACTAGGATATATACAAATCTAAATCTACACTCCGCAATGCACAATTAGTAAGATCCGTATGTAATCAAGTTCAATATATATATATATATATATATATTATATATATATATATATATATATATATATATATATATATATATATATATATATATATATATATATATATAGTACATGCACGCATATATATATATTCTTTGCTTTTGAAAACTATTGAAAAACTTACCCAGTCAAGCTGACCGCAGTAGCCGAAGCATTAAGAAAGAAGATATGAAATATGAATGACATGAACTTCTCATTTGAAAAAATCTATCAGACGTCACTGATTGAGACTATTATACTAGTAGTCTGTTTGAGCCATGTGGATCAAAACATTAATAACATTTACAATGAACCGTGTAAAGAATCAATTAAAACCAGAAAACAAGTGAGAAACAATGGGATTTGTGGAAGGAAAGAGTATAAATAATGCATTATGCATCACGAGAACGTTAATCGAAAGAGCAATAGAGGTAAAGAAACATATATACGAGCTTTATAGACTACACAAAAGTATTTGGCAAAGTAAAGCATGTGGAAATAAAATGTAGGAACAATTAAACATTGATGAAGACGATATAAGAACCATGAAAAAACATGTAATGATAACAAACATCAGTCATAAGAATTAGCCACCAAACAGGACAATTGCTATATATTGAACTATGAGACAAACAAGACTGTCGCTGGATTTATGTTCACTTTACATCGAAAATAGTATGGGATCAATAGTAAACAAACAAGGAAATGAAGTCAACGGGCACAACATAAACAATTCCCGATATAATGATGACACTCTCTTAAAAGCTAAGACAGAGAATTAACAACAAGAAATGATAGACATAATAGAAAAAGAAAGCACCAAGAAATTTCTCAGTCAGAATAGTAAGAAAATACAAGTAATGGTAACATCGAAGAAATTATCATCAAAATCTTCAGCATAAAATAAATAGAAAAAACCTAAAACAAGAGCAACGAGTCACAGCAGATGGAAGATGCAAAACATAACTTAAAAGCAGAATAGAAGAGGCTAAATTACTGGAAAATAGTCAAACAAATGAAAAGACGATTAGAGGCCACAGAGATGGGATTTCTCAGAATAATGTTAAAAGAACACTGGACAGTGAATTAAACAAACAAAGAAACTCTCAAAGAGGCCAACACAAAAAGTGAGTTCCTAAAAATATCTGAAAGAAATATTCCACATTTGTTCGGGTACATCATGAAAAGATTAAAGTTGGAATACTTAATTTCAACTGAGAAAATACAGTAAAAGAGAGATCGCGGACGAAAAAGAGAGAAGATACTAGATAGCTTGGGGTCATGTTATAGAAAACATTCAACTTCAGATATGATATGATGCACTGTGAATATAATATTTTGGAAGGTCATGAACGCTTACGACAACCGCATGGCACATGATGATGATGATGATCCCTTAATCGTCATTAAAGTGTTAACGTATCATGAGATTGCTAATTGTAGCCTTATACTACAGCTGATTGCCATCTTGTCTTACATACAATTAACGTAGTGTCGTGCAGCTTCATTTAGCTTGTTATTATCATCATCATCATCATGTACCATACCGGTTGGCGTAGGCGATCATGTCCCTCCACAATCTTTACTTTGTCAAATGCATTCGTGTAGTCTATAAATCGCATATATATATCTTTATTTACCTCTATAGATCTTTCTATCAATGTTCTTAATATGTATATTGCATCATTAGTGCCCTTTCCTTCAACAAATCCACATTGTTCGTCACTTATTTCTGGTTTTTATTTTGTTCCTTACACGTCTAATGATTATTCTTAGTAATATTTAAGTTGTATGGATCATGTGACTATTAGTCGGATGGTCTTCACAATCAGTAGCGCCTGACTGCTTCGGTATGGCTACAAAGATAGATTTTAGTAGATCTTCGGGTATGTGTCAAGTGCTATATATGTCATTGAGTAATTTTGTTATGACTTGTATTGTAGTACTCTCAGCATTCCTAATGCATTTATCTCTTCGATTCTTATATTGTCAGGACATTAAGCATTGCCTCTTTTCATGTGTTGAATTGCGTCGTTTGTTATTACTAACGTGTTAAATTGTGTTTATCGTTTAATTCATTGACACTGACGGACACATATTCGACTACCATAAGTAGACACATGAATTAGTTTCTTGTCTCTCACTCTCACTTCTGAAATCAATCCCAGATAATGTAATAAGTCTTCACTATGCAAAAACTGGTGTCCACATTCGGATATTTGATGATTAAATTTCGATACATATTTTGTTTTGTTAATCATTTAAACAACATACCCAGACGTTGCGCTAAACAAATAAAATATGGGCAGTTCAAATAGCAGTAATTTTATTTTTTTAAACGATGAGGCAACAATTGGACAATGAAATTATAGTCAATTATTTATATATTATTTAGCTGCTGTTGCTAGATTCTCGATACATTCAAAGCCGGAAAATTATTGTAAAATTAACAGTGTTGGTTAATTGGGAGATGAATGCTCTATTGAATCTGGTAGTCCGGCTCATACATTACTTTATATAAACACTTTAGACACGAAGACTAATAGCAGATATTAGTGAAGGCATTAGATGGAAAACTAGACAGAGAAATTGACATGAGAATACAAAAAGCAAATGCTGTCACATACCAGCTTTCACCATTATTAAGACATCCAAACATTTCTATGCCAGCTAAACAACAAATGATAAATAGCATCTTCATACCAACTTTGTGCTATGAAAGTCAAACATGGACCCTTTCTAAATCCCATTTAAGAAAGATCAATACATGTGAGATGCGATGCTTGAGAAAAGTAACAAACAACACAAGAAGAGATAGAATACCAAATGAAACCATAAGAAAAATGGTAGGAACAAAACCCTGCCAAGAATATATAGAACAACAACAACTTAAATGGTTCGGCCACCTGGTCAGAATCAATCCTCACCAATCACCATCAAGGGCGTTTTTCTCGAGAATGCATGGAAAAAGACCAAGAGGAAGACCCAGAAGAAGATGGATAGATGCAGTGACAGAGACATGTAACAACAAAGGAAAATCACTAATTCAGACAATTCGAGCAGCACAAGAACGACAAATGATATAAATCACGACACCTTTTAGGTATCAGTGAAAGAGAAAAGAAGAAGAAGAAGAGGTGAAGGCATTAGATGATATTGAGAAGAGAAACACAAAGAAATGGTATTTTGAAAAAAATATGAATTAATATTTAACAAAACAACAATTAGTAACATTGTCCAAAATATATACTCTAAATTTGAGACAGTGCAAAATACTTAAAGTAATATTAGAAATAAAAAAGAAAACGTAGGTGGCAAATGTAGACAATTAAACCTCGGTGTACCGTACTCTCAGAAGAGATTGAAAGAAACATAAGAATTGTAGTGGTGCATTATTAGGGCGAAACGAAAATGGCTCTATTGTCGAGGGCCGTCAACCAATGGATCGGGCGGACCCCATCAATGCCCTCAGGGAAGTACATATATGACTTCGACAACTTTGAGACCACGTCACTCCTTCGGATGAAAGAAACGGGGCCTAAGATGGACACAGCCACAATAGAGAAACTTAGTGGGCGTGTAAGAAGACTAATCAACCAACACATAGCTGGAGTCGTCAGAAGCTGGACACTTCTAGACATGGTGAGGAGCGGATCTGAGTACCAATGGACATGTTCGGAGTGCAATGATGATGACCCGCTAATAACTCAGTAGCTCAATAGGGCTGGACAAATGAGTAGTAAGTGACGAGCAATGGAAGGCACAGACAGTTAAACTCTATAATTTGAATGAATGATGTAATATTCTTTCATAAAGCACCTTTTTACACTGTAAAAGTCAGACATATGCATTTCAGTGACTGAGTTGTCCGATATGAGCGAAGAAAAGGAGGAAAAGGAATTCAATGTTGCAACGAAAAAAGTTAGATAAAGATAAGGAGAAAACTGGATTAGAAAAGAATAACTATTTTACTAGAAAAAAATATTTAAAAGGATGAACAATGAAAGAGTTAAAAAATGCCCTAACGCTAAAAGTTAGAAACAGTACTAATGTGTTAGGCTGGTAACATATACGAAGTAGAAAAAGGTAAAGCAAAAGCAAAATATTTGACAATATAAAAAAAGAGAAGTAAATTATGAGTTGAGGAACGTTCTCTCAGAGTAAAAAAAAATGACTCAATTCTGCACAAAACGCAGCAAAACTCCAAGATAAAATATAAAAACATGTGATGACAATGAAGATGATGATGAAGATAATGATAATAAGATGTTTTATTTCTACATCTGTTTGACTTAAATGATCAGATGGAAGTCCTGATTATCCTCAATACTATAATTGTTGTGAAATGCTTTACTAAGATCTAATTGTAATCTTCTCCAACTGCTACTTGTCATTTTCCATTACTGCCTTTATCTTGTCCTGATACTACCAGTGTTTTCTTAAAGCTACTTATCATTTCGTATTACCGAGCGTATCGTCTTGTCTCACCGCTTATTCTTGCCTTGTCATTAGCTAATTGACATAACTTATCGCCGCTTGTCATTATAGCTTTGGTATTTGTCAATTTCATCTGCCGTAACTTATGATTTTCGATTTCCTGTCTTTTCTTTTTTCTTTCACCGGTGCGTACAATTTTATATTACTGATTCTTGTCGTTGTGTTCAACGGCCACTTGTCTTCTAGTCTCCAGCTATTCGTCATCCTGTATTATAGATAGTTAACATATTCCCTTACATCTCGTTGTCTTATTGTAAACATGTGAAATTGTATTGCAGCCTACATATTTTCTCTTTCTGTTACTTACTGGAAGACTACTAAAGGAATTAATATTACTTTTCATTATCGGCTAGAAATTGACGTTATGTGACAGCAGATGTGATGTGTTGTGGTTTGTATTAAGGCTGTGATATTTGCGCCTTACAAACTTACACATCCGACTTCAGCACCATATTTTTAGTACAGCGTTGCTTTCTCTCTCCGACCACTATTTGTCCGACCAGTCTGTTTCGAAGAGAGCCGGTGGGAGGTAGGACCTTGATCAGTCTACTTCGATGAGTGCCGGTTGATGGTAAGATCTTGAACAGACTGTTCTGATGAGTGCCACGTAAGAGGTAGGATTTTGATCGGTCTGTTTCGAAGAGCGCCGGTGGGAGGTATAACCTTGATCAGTCTATTTCGATGAGTGCCGGTTGCTGGTAAGATCTTGATCAGACTGTTCTGATGAGTGCCAGTGGGAGGTAGGTCCTTGATCGGTCTTTTTCAAAGAGCGCTGGTGGGAGGTAGGACTTTGATTGGTATGTTTCCATGAGTGAAGGATGGTGGTATGATCTTGATCAGACTGTTCTGATGAGTCCCATTGGGAGGTAGGACTTTGATCGGTCTGTTTCCATGTATCCCGGTGGGAGGTGATGTAGGGTCTTAACCAGTTCTCTTATTCGCCGATCCTGACACATGCTTCAGTTGTGGGTTGCTGGATCCACTCAGCACAATTGTTGAATGGGCGGCCTGGCCACTGAGCATACAGGTTAATATTGAAACCAATATGTATCACTGGTATTTGCTACTTCTGTATTATGTTTTATTTATTTATGTCCTACTGTTTAAAGACGTTCATATTTGACACCATCGCTGTGCCATGCTCTGTCTGAGACGTGCTGTGGGAATTGTTTCTTATTTCATGGCCTCTTTTATGAAACTAGGATAGATACAGCGACAAATCTAAATCAACACTCCTCAATAGATAATTAGTAAAATCCGTATGTAATCAAGTTCAATATATATATATATATATATATATATATATATATATATATATATATACATATTCTTTGCTTTTGAAAACTATTGGAAAACTTACCCAGTCAAGTTGCCAGTAGCACCCGAACCACTAAGAAAGAATAAATGAAATATGAATGACATCAACTTCAGATTTGAAAAATCTATCAGGCGTCACTGATTGAGAAGAGTATTACAGTATTAGTTTATTTGAGCCCTGTGGATCAAAACATTTGTAAGTTTCACAATGAGCCGTGTAAAGAACAAATGAAAACCTGTAAAAGTGAGGAACAAAGGGATTTGTGGAAGGAAAGTGTACAATTAATGCATTATGAATCATGAGAACGTTAATAGAAAGAGCAATAGAGGTAAATAAAGATATATACTAGCTTTATAGACTTCATAAAAGTGTTTGACAAAGTAAAGCATGTGGAAATAATATTCCGGAAAAATTAAACATTGATGGAGACGATATAAGAACCATGAAAAGACATGTAATGATAACAAACATCAGTCATAAGAATTAGCCACCAAACAGGGCAATTGCTATATATTGAACTATGAGTCAAATAAGACTGTCGCTGGATTTATGTTCACTTTACTTAAAGCTAAGACAGAGAATTAACAACAAGAAATGATAGACAAAATAGAAAAAGAAAGCACCAAGAAATGTCTCAGTCTGAATAGTAAGAAAATACGAGTAATGGTAACATCGAAGAAATTATCATATATATATATATATATATATATGATGTAATAAATCTTCACTTAGCAATAACTGGTGTCAACATTCGTATGCTTGATGATTAAATGTGAATATATATTTCTTTTGTTAATCGTTTAGAGAACTTACCCAAGTGCACCAGCGCTAAAAAATAAAATATGGGCAGTTTAAATATCAGTAATATTTCCTTTTAAACAATCAGACAACAATTGGGCAATGAAAGTATAATCAAGTATTGATCTATTTTTTAGCTGCTGTTGCTAGATTATAGAAACGTTTAAGAAAGGTCAGTTATTGTAAAATTAGCAGCGTTGGTCAATTTGGTGATATATGTAGTATTGAATCTTGTTGTCTGGCTCATTTAATACTTTATATAAACACCTCAGGCACGAAGATTTATAGCAGATATTAGTAAAGACATTCATTGCTTTGAGAAGAGAAACACAATGAAAATTATTTTTCGAACAATTACACAATTATTTTTAAAATAAAACAATAAGAAGTAGCTGTTGATTAACGAATTTCGAAATGTTCCCTAACCTTGGCAGTTAGAAATTCTATACCACACAGTGTAATTTTGCACAGATTTGATTGTTGCCGTTGCAATTTGCTGTTCATGTAATATGTAGCATTTATACGGCGCTGCTTGTGACTCGTTTCATTTTCGAGCATTGATTCATCTATTACCCTAAGCTTACAATTGAACCCACAACCTATCCCACACAATCAATTATGAAATAGGTTCTAGACAATATAATGTCTTCATTATACAAGCATTAAATACCTACATTCACATGTAAGATCATACATTATAAATGCATATATTTGTTTACAAGGCTCTTAGAAAACATAAACGAGTGTGGAGCGAAAAAAAAATCATATTAAGTATAAGTGGTGGCAAACTTTCTTTTTAAACAAACAGACAACAATTGCACAATTAAAGTTAAATAAAATATTCACATCTTATTTCGTTGCTGAATTCAGTTTCAGGATACATTTTCTTTCAGCAAATATGTAAATTAGCAGTGTTAATAAACTAGGTGATTGCTATTCTATTGAATTTGGTGGTGGGATTAGTACATGTATTGTTTTAATGGCGATTTAAAAAGAAAGATGTGAAAGCATGCTTTGCTTTAACTAAAAAAAAAAAAGTAATAATTGCATACACTATGACCATCCAGGTATGTCGTAAGAGGCGACTAAGGGGATTGATCGATGGCTTGACACGCTGTCATTGTAAAAAAGTATTTTTTTATGGAAACAGCGCCATAGACCTTAGATCAGTGATCTCTGCAATGTTTGCCATTTTGGCATGCAAGGTTTCTGTTTTTGAGAGTGTGGTTCTGCCCTATGTGCCGTCATTGGCTCGAAATGACAATAGATAGATAGAATAATTGAATGCCCCACTTAAAAACAAATTAAAAAAAAAAAATTAAACATACATCTTCCAAAATACAAAACATTTATAATGCACAACACCATCTTAACTGTCATATTAAAATGAAGAATTTGAGTTACAAATATATAATGGAACGCATAAAAAAAGAGTTATATAAAAGTTATACATATAAAAGTTCTCATGTATATATATATGAAAACGATGTGTATTTTTATTAAAGAGGCGTTAAAAAAAAGAAATATGTAATAATAGATGGTATAGACAGTTCAAATGGATAATTTGGATGAGCCAAGTGGTTTGTTTCATAAAGCAATTTCTTATTTTTCTTTGTCTGTAAAAGTATCCGACAAATTTTAGAACAATAAGCCTAATGTGCCAGGTGACGAACATTTTATTTACAGTTATACACGGAAGGACTCAGAATAAAATTAATACTGAATTTGATGAGCAGCAATTCGATTTCAGGAAAAACAGTGGGACAAAAGAAGTCATATTCAGCATGAGGACATTGATTGAAAAATACATAGAAGTAAACAAACCAATATATGCCTGCTTCATAGACTACACGAAAGCATTTGATAGAATACACCATAATCAACTTATGGAATGCCTAATCATCATCATCATGTACCCTGCCGGTTGGCGTAGGCGATCATGTCCCTCCACAATCTTCTATCGACAGTGCATCGTATCAGTTCTGTTGTTGACTGTTTTCCATGCCATGACACCAAGCTTTCCAGTATTTTCTTTCTTTGTCGTCCGCGATCTCTCTTTCCTTTTATTTTGGCAGTTGTAACCAAGTATTCCAACTTTCCTCTTCTCATGATATGCCCGAAAAATCTTGATGGCTTCTTTCTGATGTTATTTTAAGAGCTCCCTTTTTGTGTTGGCCTCTTTGAGAACTTCGTCATTGATCTTTTTAGCTGTCCAGGGAATTTTCAACATTCTTCTGATAAATCCCATCTCTGTGGCCTCTAATCGTCTTTTCATTTGTTTGTCTACTGTCCATGATTCGCTTCCATAGGTCAGAATTGGTTCTATATAGCCCCGATAAACTCTCTTTCTCATATTTATTGACATAGATTTGTTGCATAAGATATTTTTCATTTTTTAAAATCTATTTTGCCCTGAGCTATTCTGCATTTTATACACTATGCAAGAACTGGTGTCCACATTCGGATATTTGATTATTAAATGTGGATACATATTTTGTTTTGTGAATCATTTAGAGAACTTACCCAGCCGCAGCGCTAAAAAATAAAATATGGCAGTTCAAATAGCAGTAATATTTTCTTTTAAACAATCAGACAACAATTGGGCAATTAAAGTATAATCAAGTAATGGTATATTTTTTAGCTGCTGTTTCTAGATTATCGAAACGTTTAAGGACGGTCAGTTATTGTAAATTTTCATTTTCATTTTGTGAAAAGCTGTTTTGCCCTGAGCTATTCTGCTTTTTATGTATGTGTTGCATCTCCCATCTAATGTTATTATTGTGCCCAAGTGTTTGAGACGTTGCACTTGTTTCAGATTTGTCTCGTTTATTTTTATGATGCTTAATGGTGATGCTTGTTTCTTCAATATAACCATTACTTCTGTTTTCTTACTATTCATACTGAGACCTTTCTTGTTGCCTTCTTTTACTATTATGTCTATCATTTCTTGTAGTTCGTTGTCTGTCTCTGCTATTAAGACTGTGCCATCTGCATATCGCAAATTATTTATGATGTGACCAATGACTTAAATTCCTTTTTTGTCTACTATTGATCTCATAATATATCCGCTGTAAAGTTAAAACAAATCCGGTGATATAACACAGCCTTGTCTGACTCCTTGTATTATATATTGCAATTGTCATGTTTGGTTGTTAATTCGTATAGCTGCTGTTTGTAGACAGTACATGTTTTTTTTTATGATTCGCAGATCCTTGCCATCAATGTTTAATTTCTCCTGCATATTGATTATTTCCACATGCTTTAATTTGTCAAATGCTTTCGTGTAGTCTATAAAGCACATATATAGATATTTATTTACCTCTATAGATCTTTCTATCAATGTTCTTAAGATGTGTATTGCATCATTAGTGCCCTTTCCACCCTCAAATCCACATTGTTCCTCACTTATTTCTGGTTTTATTTTGTTCCTTACACGTCACATGATTATTCTTAGTATAATATTTTAGTTATATGGTTCATGAGACTAATAGTTCGACGGTCTTCACAATCAGTGGCGCCTGAGTTCTTCGGTATGGCTACAAAGATAGATGTTAGTAGATCTTCGGGTATGTGTCCATTGTTATATATGTCATTGAGTAATTTTGTTATGACTTGTACTCCCAGCTCTCCTAATGCATTTATCTCTTCGATTGTTATATTGTCAGGACCTGGAGCTTTGCCTGTTTTGATGTATTGAATTGCGTCGTTTGTTATTATAAACGTGTTAAATTGTATTGGTAACAGCAGTTTAATAATGGAAACAATCATGTTTCATGTAATAATGGAAACAATCAACAAACACGTAATGTGTATTATTTATATGGCACTGCTTGTGTTTATCGTTTAATTCATTGACACTGACGGACACATAATCGACTACTATAAGTGGACACATGAATTGGTTTCTTATCTCACTCTCACTTCTGAAATCAATCCCAGATAATGTAATACGTATTCACTATGCAAAAACTGGTGTCGACAATAGATATTTGATAATTAAATGTCGATACATATTTTGTTTCGCTAATCATTTAGAGAACTTACCCAGCCGCAGTGCTAAAAAAAATAAAATATGGGCAGTTCAAATAGCAGTAATATTTTTTTTAACGTTGAGGCAACAATCGGATAATGAAATTATAGTCAATTATTTATATATTATTTAGCTGCTGTTGCTAGATTATCGATATATTCAAGGCCGGACAATTATTGTAAAATTAACTGTGTTGGTCAATTGGGAGATGGATGTTCTATTGAATCTGCTAGTCCGGCCCATACATGACATTATATAAACACTTTAGACACGAAGACTAATAGCAGATATTGGTGAAGGCAGTATATGTTATTGAGAAAAGAAACACGAAGAAATGATATTTTGCAAAAGTTAAATTAATATTTTAAAAACAACAATTTGTAACATTTTCTAAAATATTTACTCTGTGTGCGTACTCTTAGAAGAGATCGAGAGAAACATATTTCAATAATTGTAATTGTGCTTTATTAGGGCGAGACGAAAAATGGCGCTATTGTTGAGGACCGTCAACCTATGGATCACGCGGACATCATCAATGCCGTCCGGGAAGTGGGAAGTACACAGGACTTTGACAACGTCCACGCCACGTCTTCGGATGAGACAGATGGGAGTTAAGATGGACACAGTCAGAATCGAGAAACTTAGTGGGCGTGTAAGAAGACTAATCAACCAACACATAACTGAAGTCGTCAGTCGCTGGACACTTCCAGACTCCTGCCGTTCATTTTATCATGTTTCGATATCCCAATTGTTTACGATGAATGATGATATCGTATGACAGGGAACAGTTGGCTCTGTTCACTTTCTGCGCGGTTTCGCCTGTTGTCTTTTAGCGTGTGCTGAGACTGCTCTACGATGGCGACTACATTTACCTTACTTTATTTGGGAGATGATATACTAATTCGGATGATTACGCTGGCAAGGGCGTTTGAGCAATTAATGATTTTAATTCGTTTGCAGTGATACCGGGGCCTTCCATAACCATAACTAAATAACCAATTAACACTTACAGACTTGGTGAGGATGGGGTCTGAGCAACTATAGACATGTTCGGAGTGCAATGATGATGACCTGCTAATAACTCAATAGCTCAATAGGAGCAATGAAATATGAAGAGGAATAGCTCAATGTTGCAACAAAAGAAGTTAAATAAAGATAAGGAGAAAGCTGAATTAGAAAAGAATAGATAATTTGCTAGAAAAAAAAATATTTAAAAGGATGAGCAATGAAAGAGTGTTGAAAAATGCCCTAACACTAATAGTTAGAAACAATACTAATGTGTGAGGCTGATAACAAAATACAAAGCAGAAAAAGTCAAATAAAAGCAAAATATTTGACACGGCTAACTGATTTGATCTGGCCGATGGTTGACATCAATAAAATTACCTTCAAATTATATATTTGAGATTAGGAACGGTATTACTACCATCAAAAATACACGTATGACAATGCCTTGTCTTACACATAAAAATGTAATTTTCTTATATTTACTGGGACAAAAAGACCCAAAAGAGTAATTTGCTTCTTAATGTTTGTAGTTTTATGTCTGAAAGTAATTTAAAAGATCAACAATGAATGAATTTTGAAATGATTCCTGTATGTAAACGATGGTTGTTGTACCCTTCAGTTAGACTGGTATAACATTTCAAAGTAGATCATTGCTAAATAATGAAGTTTTCGATGTGTATGGGTGTGTGTGTGTGTGTGTGGTTTTTTTTTTTTTTTTGCTGCAAACTTTTGATTTGATGTGACCGATCTTTCTCATAAATGTTATTATCTTTCCATAGTATCTGGGTTTGGAAATGTGCACTTATCATCCAAAGTCTATTAGTAATGTGGACAATTGAAACATTACAACCAAGAATTTCACATTGAGTTGTTTGCGGATCATCATCATTGCACTCCAAACATGTCCATAGTTGCTCAAATCCCGCCCCCCCCCCCCAGCAAGTCCCTCAGTGTCCAGCGACTGACGACTCCAATTCTATGTTGGTTGATACGTCTTCTTACACGGCCACTATGTTTCTCATTTCTGGCTGTGCCCATCTTAACTCCCATTTTCATCATCCGAAGAAGTGACGTGGATCTGTGTTTATCGAAGTCATGTGCTCTTCCCACATCTCGGAGGATATTGATGATGTCCGCCCGATCCATTGGTTGCCCGTCTTTAACGACTGCGCAGCTAGCAAACCTGTCCGCTCTTTCAATTCCCCGTACTCCCGCATTTCCAGCGACATAGACAAATTGACCTTGCGTATTTTGGACTTCTGCAATGACTCTACCCATTGTATGCGTACAGAGCCTGCCTCCACTTATTTATCATGCACATCGGATCAATTCTTTGACTATTCTGCCTGTCGAGCGTGCTGTAAATACCCATGCACTTCTTTGGTGTCGTCTTACTGAGCTGTCAGTATAGATGACTGCATCTTTCTCATTTGTGTTATCCCAGATGACCCCGTTGACCTCCGCATTGATCACGACCGAGTTATGTTTCCCACTGTTCCTGTCCAGTGTGACAATACACGAAAATGTCCACTTCAATGACGTAGGTATCAGTATGCAATCCTCACCAACGTTGATATTGGTAAGCCCACATACCTGTTTGATGACATCTTCTGCTCGGTCCACCCATGATTTGCCTCTTATTAGCCTGGCACATTTCCCTGTGTTGAGCTCGATGTGCAATGAATGCTCTTTATCTGCACTAATCTTCAGGTATCCTTGTGCACTCCAGATCTTGATTCTGTCATCCATGATTGGAAAGTCAAGAAGATACCTCTTTGCTACACAAGAGAATGCCCCTCGTACACCCCAAGATAATGCGCATGTCTTCATTCTGTATTTACTTCAGCCTGTCAATTTGAGTCGTACTTACAGTAAGACTTGTCAGGGAATACTAGATTGGTGCGATGACTAATCCCTGGGACATAATAGTAAGTAGCCTCTGCTCGATTTTGGCAGCTGCCATGTTTAAGGCGGCTAATCATTTGCGGGATTTTGTTATCCCAAGGTCAACGTGGTCCCGAAAATACAGGCTGCGATTAAACTTAACTGCGAGGTATGTCAACAACTTGTCCCTGGTCACCTCATCAGCTCCCGTTCGTAATACCGATGAGTCCGTATTAACGATATGATTGTTAAGTGAGAACTATGAAACTGAATCTTTAATAGGATTAACCAAGGCACCTGAAATCCCACATTGTAATAAATATATATATATATATATTTGAACGAATTCAAAACAAACGAGGAAATTAGAGAAATCGCCAATCAACCACTAATATCTTCAGTAATAAAGAAAAGACGATGGTCATACGTTGGACATGTGATGAGAAGAGATAATAATCGAATAGCAAAGCAAGCCCTCATATGGGAAACAACAGGTAAAAGAAAAAGAGGAAGACCCAGGGAGACACTGAGAAGAACATTGATGAGAGAGGCAAGAGCAGCAGGAATCGGCTCCCTCAATGAGATAGAACTGCTTGCACAGAACAGAGACAGATGGCGAGATTTGATAAAATATCTTTAAAAGAAAACTGCTAGAACAAAAATTCATATAGGAGAAGGTGTATCTTGGTCTACGCCCTATGGGCCGGTTACGGCTCGAAAGGTCAATAGATAGATATATATATATATATATATATATATATGTGTATATACATATATATATATATATATATATATATGTATATGATGTAATAAATATTCACTTAGCAATAACTGGTGTCAACATACGTATGCTTGATGAATAATGTGAATATATATTTGTTTTGTTAATCATTTAGAGAACTTACCCAAGCGCACCAGCGCTAAAAAATAAAATATGGGCAGTTTAAATATCAGTAATATTTCCTTTTAAACAATCAGACAACAATTGGGCAATGAAAGTATAATCAAGTATTGATCTATTTTTTAGCTGCTGTTGCTAGATTATAGAAACGTTTAAGAAAGGTCAGTTATTGTAAAATTAGCAGCGTTGGTCAATTTGGTGATATATGTAGTATTGAATCTTGTTGTCTGGCTCATTTAATACTTTATATAAACACCTCAGGCACGAAGATTTATAGCAGATATTAGTAAAGACATTAATTGCTTTGAGAAGAGAAAAACAATGAAAATTATTTTTCGAACACTTACAAAATGATTATTAAAATAAAACATTAAGAAGTAGCTGTTGATTAAAGAATTTCAAAATGTTTCCTAACCTTGAAAGTTAGAAATTCTATACCACACAGCGTAATTTTGCACAGATTTGATTTTGTTACCGTTGCAATTTGTTGTTTATGTAATATGTAGCATTTATACGGCGCTGCTTGTGACTCGTTTCATTTTCGAGCATTGATTCATCTATTACCCTAAGCTTACAATTGAACCCACAACCTATCCCACACAATCAATTATGAAATACGTTCTAGACAATATAATGTCTTCATTATACAAGCACTAAATACCGACATTCAGATGTAAGATCATACATTATAAATGTATATATTTGTTTACAAGGCTCTTAGAAAACATAAACGAGTGTGGAGCGAAAAAAATATCATATTATGTATAATTGGTGGCAAAGTTTCTCTTTAAACAAACAGACAACAATTGCACAATTAAAGTTAAATCAAATATTCACATCTTATTTCGTTGCTGAATTCAGTTTCAGGATACATTTTCTTTCAGCAAATATGTAAATTAGCAGTGTTAATAAACTAGGTGATTGTTATTCTATTGAATTTGGTAGTGGGACTCGTACATGTATTGTTTTAATGGTGATTTAAAAAGAAAGATGTGAAAGCATTCTTTGCTTTAACTAAAATAAAAAAAAATAAAGTAATAATTGCATACACTATGACCTTCCAGGTATGTCGTAAGAGGCGAATAAGGAGGTTGATCGATGGCTTGACAAGCTGTCATTGTAAAAAAGTATTTTTATGGAAACAGCGCTTAGACCTTAGATCAGTGATCTCTGCAATGTTTGCCATTTTGGCATGCAAGGTTTCTGTTTTTGAGATTGTGGTTCTGCCCTATGTGGTGTCTTTGCCTCAAAATGACAATAGATAGATAGAATAATTGAATGCCCCACTTAAAAACAAATTAAAAAAAAAAAACAATTAAACATACATCTTCCAAAATACAAAACATATATAATGCACAACACCGTCTTAACTGTCATATTAAAATGAAGAATTTGAGTTACAAATATATAATGGAACGCGAGTTAGATAAAAGTTATACATATATATATATATATATATATATATATATATATATATATATATATATATATAAGAGAAAGGTAATAATAGATAGTATAGACAGTTCCAATGGATAATTTGGAAGAGCCAAGTGGTTTGTTTCATAAAGCAATTTCTATTTTTTCTTTGTCTGTAAAAGTATCCGAAAAATTTTAGAACAATAAGCCTAATGTGCCAGGTGGCGAACATTTTATTTACAGTTATACACGGAAGGACTCAGAATAAAATTAATACAGAATTTGATGAGCAACAATTAGATTTCAGGAAAAACAGTGGGACAAAAGAAGCCATATTCAGCATGAGGACATTGATTGAAAAATACATAGAAGTAAACAAACCAACATATGCCTGCTTCATAGACTACACGACAGCATTTGATAGAATACACCATAATCAACTTATGGAATGTCTAATCATCATCATCATCTACCCTGCCGGTTGGCGTAGGCGATCATGTCCCTCCACAATCTTCTATCTACAGTGCATCGTATCGGTTCTGTTGTTGACTGTTTTCCATGCCATGACACCAAGCTATCCAGTATTTTCTCTCTTTGTCGTCCGCGATCTCTCTTTCCTTTTATTTTGCCAGTTGTAACCAAGTATTCCAACTTTCCTCTTCTCATGATATGCCCGAAAAATGTTGATTGCTTCTTTCTGATGTTATTTTAAGAGCTCACTTTTTGTGTTGGCCTCTTTGAGAACTTCCTCATTGGTCTTTTTAGCTGTCCAGGGAACTTTCAACATTCTTCTGATAAATCCCATCTCTGTGGCCTCTAATCGTCTTTTCATTTGTTTGTCTACAGTCCATGATTCCATTCCATAGGTCAGAATTGGATAAGATATTTTTCATTTTTTAAAATCTATTTTGCCCTGAGCTATTATGCATTTTATTTCTGTGGTGCATCTCCCATCTGATGTCATTATTGTGCCCAAGTATTTGAAACGTTGCACTTGTTTTAGATTTGTCTCGTTTATTTTTATGCTGCATGATGGTGATGATTGTTTCTTCAATATAACCATTACTTCTGTTTTTTTACTATTCAGACTGAGACCTTTCTTGTTGCTTTCTTTTACTATTATGTCTATCATTTCTTGTAGTTCGTTCTCTGTCTCTGCTATTAAGACTGTGTCATCGGCATATCGCAAATTATTTATGTTGTGGCCGTTGACTTCAATTCCTTTTTTGTCTACTATTGATCTCATAATATATTCGCTGTGAAGTGAAAACAAATCCGGTGACAGAACACAGTCGTGTCTGACTCCTTGTTTTATAAATTGGAAGTGTCCTGTTTGGTTGTTAATTTGTATAGCTGCTGTTTGTTGCCAGTACATGTTTTTTTTTAATGATTCGCAGATCCTTTCCATCAATGTTTAATTTCTCCTGCATATTGATTATTTCAACATGCTTTACTTTGTCAAATGCTATCGTGTAGTCTACAAAGCACATATATAGATCTTTCTTTACCTCTATATATCTTTCTACCAATTTTCTTAAGATGTATATTGCATCATTAGTGCCCTTTCCTTCCACAAATCCACATTGTTCCTCACTTATTTCTGGTTTAATTTTGTTCCTTACACGTCTAATGATTATTTTTAGTAATATTTTAGTTATATGGACCATGAGACTATTAGTTGGATGGTCGTCACAATCAGTAGCGCCTGACTGCTTCAATATGGCTACAAAGATAGATTTTAGTAGATCGTCGGGTATGTGTCCAGTGCTATATATGTCATTGAGTAATTTTGTTTTCAGTTGTATTGTAGTACTCTCAGCTATCCTAATGCATTTATCTCTTCGATTGTTATATTGTCAGGACCTTGAACTTTGCCTCTTTTCATGTGTTGAATTGCGTCGTTTGTTATTACTAACGTGTTAAATTGTATTGGTAACAACAGTTTAATAATGGAAACATGATAATGGTTTGTATTAAGGCTGTGATATTTGCGCCTTTCAAACTTACATATCCGATTTTAGCACAATTTTTTTTTTAGTACAGCGTTGTTTTCTTTCTCCGACCACTAATTGTCCGACCAGTCTGTTTCGATGAGTGCCGGTTGGTGGTAAGATCTTGATCAGACTGTTCTAATGAGTGCCAGTGGGAGGTAGGATTTTGATTGGTCTGTTTCCATGAGTGCAGGATGGTGGTAGGATCTAGATCAGACTGTTCTGATGAGTGCCGGTGGGAGGTAGGATTTTGATCAGTCTGTTTCCATAAGTGCAGGATGGTGGTAGGATCTAGATCAGACTGTTCTGATGAGTGCCGGTGGGAGGTAATATTTTGATCGGTCTGTTTCGAAGTGCGCTGGTGGGAGGTAGGATTTTGATCGGTATGTTTCGAAGAGCGCCGGTAGGAGGTAGGACCTTGATCAGTCTACTTCGATGAGTGCGGTTGGTGGTAAGATCTTGATCAGACTGTTCTGATGAGTTCCAGTGGGAGGTAAGACTTTGATCGGTCTGTTTCCATGAGTGCAGGATGGTGGTAGGATCTAGATCAGACTGTTCTGATGAGTGCCGATGGGAGGTAGGATTTTGATCGGTCTGTTTCCATGTATCCCGGCGGGAGGTGATGTAGGGTCTTTACCAGTTCTCTTATTCTCCGATCCTGACACATGCTGTCAGCTGTGGGTTGCTGACTCCACTCATCACAATTGCTGAATGGGCGCCCTGGCCACTGAGCATACAGTTTAATATTGAACCAAATATGTATCACTGGTATTTGTTACTTATGTATTATGTTTTATTTATTTATATCCTACTGTTTAAAGACGTTCATATTTGACACCATCACTGTCCCATGATCTGTATGAGACGTGCTGTGGACATTGTTTCTTATTTCATGGTCTCTCTTATGAAACTGGGATAGATGCAGTTACAAATCTAAATCAATACTCTTCAATAGATAATTATTTAAATCCGTATGTAATCAAGTTCAATATATATATTGTGTGTGTGTGTGTATAAATATATATATATATATATATATATATATATATATATATATATATATATATATATATATATATATATATATATATATATATATATATATATTCTTTGCTTTTAAGAACTATTGGAAATCTTACTCAGCCAAGGTGCCCGTAGCACCCGAACCACTAAGAAAGAACAAATGAAATATGATTGCCATCAACTTCAGATTTGAAAAATCTATCAGGCGTCACTGATTTAGATGAGTATTACACTATTAGTTTCTTTGAGCCGTGTGGATCAAAACATTAGTAAGTTTCACATTGAGCCGTGTAAAGAAGTAAAAATGAAAACCTGTAAAAGTGTGGAACAAAGGGATTTGTGGAAGGAAAGTGTATAATTAATGCATTATGCATCATGAGAACGTTAATAGAAAGAGCAATAGAGGTAAATAAAGATATATACTAGCTTTATAGACTTCATAAAAGTGTTTGACAAAGTAAAGCATGTGGAAATAACATTCCGGAAAAATTAAACATTGATGGAGACGATATAAGAACCATGAAAAGACATGTAATGATAACAAACATCAGTCATAAGAATTAGCCACCAAACAGGGCAATTGCTATATATTGAACTATGAGTCAAACAAGATTTTCGCTGGATTTATGTTCACTTTACATTGAAAATATTATGTGATCAATAGTAAACAAACAAGGAAATGAAGTCAACGGGCACAACATAAACAATTCGCTATATAATAATGACACTCTTTTAAAAGCTGAGACAGAGAATTAACACCAATAAATGATAGACAAAATAGAAACAGAAAGCACCAAGAAATTTCTCAGTCTGAATAGTAAGAAAATACAAGTAATGGTAACTTCGAAGAAATTATCATCACCATCTTCAGCATAAAATAAATAGAACAAAGCTAAAACAAGAGCAACGCGCCAAATGCTTGGCTACAATGATAACATCAGATGGAAGATGCAAAACATAACTTAAAAGCAGAATAGCAGAGGCCAAATTACTGGAAAATAGACAAACAAATGAAAAGACGATTAGAGGCCACAGAGATGGGATTTCTCAGAATAATGTTAAACGTTCACTGGACAGTGAATTAAACAAACAAAAACACTCTCAAAGAGGCCAACACAAAAAGTGAGTTCCTAAAAATATATGAAAGAAATATTCCACATTTGTTCGGGTACATCATGAAGAGATTAAAGTTGGAATACTTAATTTCAACTGAGAAAATACAGTAAAAGAGAGATCGCGGACGACAAAGAGAGAAGATACTAGATAGCTTGGTGTCATGTCATAGAAAACATTCAACTTCAGATATGACATGAACGCTTACGACAACCGCATGGCACATGCTGATGATGATGATGATGATGATGATCCCTTAATCGTCATTAAAGTGTTAACGTATCATGAGATTGCTAATTGTAGCCTTATACTACAGCTGATTGCCATCTTGTCTTACATATAATTAACGTAGAGTCTTGCAGCTTCATTTAGCTTGTTATTATCATCATCATCATCATGTACCATACCGGTTGGCGTAGGCGATCATGTCCCTCCGCAATCTTTACTTTGTCAAATGCATTCGTGTAGTTAATAAATCACATATATAGATCTTTCTTTACCTCTATAGATCTTTCTATCAATGTTCTTAATATGTATATTGCATCATTAGTGCCCTTTCCTTCAACAAATCCACATTGTTCGTCACTTATTTCTGGTTTTTATTTTGTTCCTTACACGTCTAATGATTATTCTTAGTAATATTTAAGTTATATGGATCATGTGACTATTAGTTGGATGGTCTTCACAATCAGTAGCGCCTGACTGCTTCGGTATGGCTACAAAGATAGATTTTAGTAGATCTTCGGGTATGTGTCCAGTGCTATATATGTCATTGAGTAATTTTGTTATGACTTGTATTGTAGTACTCCCAGCACTCCTAATGCATTTATCTCTTCGATTCTTATATTGTCGGACATTAAGCATTGCCTCTTTTCATGTGTTGAATTGCGTCGTTTGTTATTACTAACGTGTTAAACTGTATTGGTAACAACAGTTTAATAATGGAAACAATCATGCAGCACCGGTAAACGTTACTCATGTAATGTGATTTATTTATATGGCACTGCTTGTGTTTATCGTTTAATTCATTGACACTGACGGACACATAATCGACTACTATAAGTGGACACATGAATTAGTTTCTTGTCTCTCACTCTCACTTCTGAAATCAATCCCAGATAATGTAATAAGTCTTCACTATGCAAAAACTGGTGTCCACATTCGGATATGTGATGATTAAATGTGGATACATATTTTGTTTTGTTAATCATTTAGAGAACTTACCCAACAGCAGTGCTAAAAAAATAAAATATGGGCAGTTCAAATAGCAGTAATTTTATTTTTTTAAACGATGAGGCAACAATTGGACAATGAAATTGTAGTCAATTATTTATATATTCTTTAGCTGCTGTTGCTAGATTCTCCATACGTTCAAAGCCGGAAAATTATTGTAAAATTAACAGTGTTAGTTAATTGGGAGATGAATGCTCTATTGAATCTGGTAGTCCGGCTCATACATTACTTTATATAAACACTTTAGACACGAAGACTAATAGTAGATATTAGTGAAGGCATCAGATGATATTGAGAAGAGAAACACAAAGAAATGATATTTTGAAAAAATTATGAATTAATATTTAACAAAACAACATTTAGTAACATTGTCCAAAATATATACTCTAAATTTGAGACAGTGCAGAATACTTAAAGTAATATTAGAATTAAAAAAGAAAACGTATGTGGCAAATGTAGACAATTAAACCTCGGTGTACCGTACTCTCAGAAGAGATTGCAAGAAACATATTTCAAGAATTGTAGGGGTGCATTATTAGGGCGAGACGAAAATGGCTCTATCGTCGAGGGCCGTCAACCAATGGATCGGGTGGACCCCAAAAATGCCCTCAGGGAAGTACATATATGACTTCGACAACTTTGAGACCACGTCACTCCTTTGGATGAAAGAAATGGGACCTACGATGGACACAGCCATTATAGAGAAACTTAGTGGTCGTGTAAGAAGATAATCAAAATAAAGAACTAACAACAGGTCATTTTATAATCAACGTGATAAGGGCCAAACATACTATGGAGCTTAGTAGGCCATTTTATATAGGAACGAAAGCTCGGTACCGAGAACTTAACAAAATATACCGATGATGGGTTGTTTAATTGCTTGAGCAATTTCAGTTGATGGTTCCGACGGAGGTCATCGATCTTTCTACTTTCTATACTGTATAAGTTTAGTAATGTTTTGCTATCATTCAGGTTTAAGAGCTGTTACTGTTCGCATGTAGAATAAATGAACTAATTCTTTCATTTATTGACTGTCCCTCTTTGACCAATTTTACAAGACTGTGATGTGCTTGTATCTAGCACATTGTCGTTCAGCGTGAATTCACAAGATGCTTACTGACACGACTCATCAATAGATCATCAATGCAGCTTCAACGCTACTTTTCATTTCGTCATTAGGCTATTTTCCACATTTTATAACAGCTATTTATCATCGTATTTACTACTATTTCGCGTCTTGTTATACAGGAATATGATACCATGTCATGCCTGCCATTTTAGTTATTCTCGTACTTGACTTGTTCTTGGTTAGATTTCAATTTGTTATCCTTACTTGAATTCTTGATTACCACTTCTTGCAGCTGCATGTCCTTTCTTGAGTTAAATATTCCACAACAATTGCATGCCACTGGTAGTTACTACTCATATAATATGTAATATGTATGTGATACTTTAAATAACTTGATTTTTCTCAAGCACTGAACGTCTGTTCGAGTGTTCTGTTTTATGTTATTTTCCTTGGCTCAAAGTAAGAACAACACAAAAATCCTACCTGAAAAAGCTGTAACATTATATATCTGTTTTATTTTAGAATAGTGTCATTGGCATCATCAGCTTTACAGCAGCTTCGCTATTTTCTACATCTTGATGCATTTTTTGCCTTCATACCCTACCTAAGTATAGTTGTATGGTCATTTTTCACACTCACACAATACATCATAAAAAAAAGAACTGAAATAAAATCACCGTGACATGCACACTGTGCCAAAACTTATACTACGAATCTGGGAGGGCATGATCTCAGGAGGGGTCCAGTGAAAAAAATGTCGAGAAAGGTGGTAGTGATTTCTAAATAGTATACAAAAGTCCACTTGTTATCTTCTCGTACTGTTACTTGTCATATTCCGTTGCTACCTTTACCTTCTCCCAATACTACCCGTCTTGTCTTAAAGCTACTAATCATTTCGTATTACCTTGTCTGACCGCTTCTTCTTGTCTGATCTTACAGCTAATTGACATAACGTATCGCCGCTTGTCATTATATCTTTGCTATTTGTCAATTTCATCTGCCGTAACTTACTATTTCCCATTTCCTGTCTTTTTTTTTTCTTTCACCGCTGCGTACAATTTAGTATTACTGATTCTTTTCGTTGTGTTGTTCAGCCGCTTGTCTTCCTTCTAGTCTCCATTTATTTCTTATCCTGTGTTGCAGATAGTTAACATATTTCCTTACATCTCCTTACTGCAAACATGTGAGATTGTATTGGAGCATACTGATTCTTTCTTTCTGTTACTTACCGTACGCCTAATAAGAGAATGAATATTCCTTTTCATTATCCGCCAAGAAAATGACGTTAAGTAAGCGTAGATGCGATGTGTTGTGGTTTGCAGCTATCCTGTGATATTTGCGCCTTTCGACCTTAAAGATCCGACTTCAGCACGGCATTTTTTAGTACAACGCTCTCTTCTTCTCCTACCACTACTCGTCTTACCAGTCAATTTCAATAAGCACCGGGTGGGAGGTAGGGATTAGATCAGTCTGATTAGACGAGCACCATCGGAAGGTAGGCTTTTGACTATTTTGATTTGCAGAGGACAGACGGGATATGGCCTTGACCAGTCTGTTTCGACGAGCACCTGTATGTGGTGATGTTGGGTCTTGATCAGTTCTCTTGATCGCCAATCCTGACACATACAGTCAGTTGTAGTTTGCTGACCCCACTCAGCACAATTGCGGCATGGCCCCTATGCCTACAGTTTAATATATAACTTATGTAGCACTAGTATTTGCTGCTTCTGTAATACGTTATATTTATGTGATATTGTGTACGACTTCATATTTGTCTCCACCCATGTTTCATCGTCTGTCTAGAACGTGCATTCGAAATTGTCTCTTATTTCATAACCACTTTTATGAAATTGAGAGAGATACAGCTACAAATATAAATCTTCAGTCTGCAAAACATAATTCTTAAAATCCATATGTAATCATGCTCAATTTATATATATATAATTTTTTTGGAAGACTATTCGAAAACTTACTTAGCGGCGGCGGCTACCTGATTCGATGCAGAACTAAAAAAGAACAAATGAAAAATGAATGATAGTAAACTTATCATTTGAAAACTATATATTTGACGCTAGTGATTTCGAAGACTATTGCACAATTACTCTTATGAGCCATGTGATTAAAATATTAGTAAAAATCATCATGTGCCGACTAAGGTATAAATTAAAACCTTAAGAAAACCAGGAACAATATGGAATTGCGGAAGGGAAGGTTATAAATAATGCATTATGCATCACGAGAACATTGACAGAATGAGTTATAGAGGTAAATAAAGATGTATTGGTGCTTTATAGACTGCACTAAACGTATTTGACAAAGTAAAGCTCATGGAAATAAAATGCAGGAAAAAATATTAAACCTTGATGAAGAAGATATAAGAACCATGAAAATACGTTTATTGGTAAAAAAAACAAACCCAAAAAACATCTGTCATATGAATTAGCAAACAAACAGAACAATTCCTGCATATTGAACTAGCAGTTAGAAAAGGCTCTCGCTAGATTTATGTTCACTTTACATTGAAAATATTATGAGAGCAATAGTAGAAAAACATTGAATTGAAGTCAACGGTCACAACATAAACAATTTGCAATATGATGATGACACTCTTCTAATAGCAGAGACAGGTAATTAACAACAAGGAATGATCGACAAAATAATAAAAGAAAGCAACAAGAAAGGTCTCAGTCTGAATAGTAAGGAAACAGAAGCACAGGTCGCATCGAAGAAATAATCATCACCATCATACATCAACATAATAAACAGGACAAATCTGAAACAAGAGCAACACGTTAAATGCCAAGGCACAATGATATCATCATATGGAAGATGCACCACACAAATTAAAAGCAGAATAGCTCAGGCCGAATTTGTGGACAGTAAACAAACAGATGAAAAGAAGATTACATGATGTTATTATCCTCAATAGTATAATTGTTTTTAAATGCTTTACTAAGATGTACTTGTAATCTTCTCCAACTTCTACTTGTCATTTTCCGTTACTACCTTTATCTTGTCCTAATACTACCAGTCTTGTCTTAAAGCTACTAATCATTTCGTATTGCTGATCGTATCATCTTGTCTCGCCGCTTATTCTTGCCGTGACTTACAGCTAATTGGCATAACGTTCGCCGATTGTCATTATATCTTTGGTATTTGTCAATTTCATCTGCCGCAACTAATGATTTTCGATTTCCTGTCATTTCTATTTTCTTTCACCGATGCATACAATTTTGTATTACTGATTCTCGTCGTTGTGTTGTTCAGCCACTTGTCTTCTAGTATCCAGCTATTCGTCATACTGTGTTACAGATAGTTAACATATTTCCTTACATCTCTTTGTCTTATTGTAAACATGTGAAATTGTATTACAGCCTAAATATTCACTCTTTCTGTTACTTACTGGAAGACTACTAAAGGAATTAATATTACTTTTCATTATCGGCTAGAAATTGACGTTATGTGACAGCAGATGTGATGTGTTGTGGTTTGTATTAAGGCTGTGATATTTGCGCCTTTCAAACTTACATATCCGATTTTAGCACAATTTTTTTTTTAGTACAGCGTTGCTTTCTCTCGCCGACCACTATTTGTCCGACCAGTCTGTTTCGATGAGTGCCGGTTGGTGGTAAGATCTTGATCAGACTGTTCTAATGAGTACCAGTGGGAGGTAGGATTTTGATCGGTCTGTTTCCATGAGTGCAGGATGGTGGTAGGATCTTGATCAGACTGTTCTGATGAGTGCCGGTGGGAGGTAGGATTTTGATCGGTCTGTTTCCATGAGTGCAGGATGGTGGTAGGATCTTGATCAGACTGTTCTGATGAGTGCCGGTGGGAGGTAGGACTTTGATCGGTATGTTTCCATAAGTGCAGGATGGTGGTAGGATCTAGATCAGACTGTTCTGATGAGTGCCGGTGGGAGGTAGGATTTTGATCGGTCTGTTTCGAAGTGCGCTGGTGGGAGGTAGGATTTTGATCGGTCTGTTTCGAAGAGCGCAGGTGGGAGGTAGGACCTTGATCAGTCTACTTCGATGAGTGCCGGTTGGTGGTAAGATCTTGATCAGACTGTTCTGATGAGTGCCAGTGGGAGGTAGGACCTTGATCGGTCTGTTTCGAAGAGCGCTGGTGGGAGGTAGGACTTTGATCGGTCTGTTTCCATGAGTGCAGGATGGTGGTAGGATCTAGATCAGACTGTTCTGATGAGTGCCGGTGGAAGGTAGGATTTTGATCGGTCTGTTTCCATGTATCCCGGTGGCAGGTGATGTAGGGTCTTTACCAGTTCTCTTATTCTCCGATCCTGACACATGCTGTCAGCTGCGGGTTGCTGACTCCACTCATCACAATTGCTGAATGGGCGCCCTGGCTACTGAGCATACAGTTTAATATTGAAAAAAAAAAATATGTATCACTGGTATTTTTTACTTATATATTTTTTACTTTTTTACTTATATATATATATATATAGGTGTGTGTGTGTGTGTATAAATATATATATATATATATATATATATACATATATATACATATATATATATATATATATATATATATGTGTGTGTGTGTGTATAAATATATATATATATATATATATATATATATATATATATATATATATATATGTATATATATATATATATATATATATATATATGTGTGTGTGTGTGTGTGTGTATAAATATATATATATATATATATATATATATATATATATATATATATATATATATTCTTTGCTTTTAAAAACTATTGGAAATCTTACTCAGCCAAGTTGCCCGTAGCACCCGAACCACTAAGAAAGAACAAATGAAATATGAATGACATCAACTTCAGATTTGAAAAATCTATCAGGCGTCACTGATTTAGATGAGTATTACACTATTAGTTTCTTTGAGCCGTGTGGATCAAAACATTAGTAAGTTTCACATTGAGCCGTGTAAAGAACAAATGAAAACCTGTAAAAGTGTGGAACAAAGGGATTTGTGGCAGGAAAGTGTATAATTAATTAATACATTATGCATCATGAGAACGTTAATAGAAAGAGCAATAGAGGTAAATAAAGATATATACTAGCTTTATAGACTTCATAAAAGTGTTTGACAAAGTAAAGCATGTGGAAATAACATTCCGGAAAAAATTAAACATTGATGGAGACGATATAAGAACCATGAAAAAACATGTAATGATAACAAACATCAGTCATAAGAATTAGCCACCAAACAGGGCAATTGCTATATATTGAACTATGAGTCAAACAAGACTTTCGCTGGATTTATGTTCACTTTATATTGAAAATAGTATGTGATCAATAGTAAACAAACAAGGAAATGAAGTCAACGGGCACAACATAAACAATTCGCTATATAATAATGACACTCTCTTAAAAGCTGAGACAGAGAATTAACACCAAGAAATGATAGACAAAATATAAAAAAGAAAGCACCAAGAAATGTCTCAGTCTGGATAGTAAGAAAATACAAGTAATGGTAACTTCGAAGAAATTATCATCACCATCTTCAGCATACAATAAATAGAACAAAGCTAAAACAAGAGCAACGCGCCAAATGCTTGGCTACAATGATAACATCAGATGGAAGATGCAAAACATAACTTAAAAGCAGAATAGCAGAGGCCAAATTACTGGAAAATAGACAAACAAATGAAAAGACGATTAGAGGCCACAGAGATGGGATTTCTCAGAATAATGTTAAAAGTTCACTGGACAGTGAATTAAACAAACAAAAACACTCTCAAAGAGGCCAACACAAAAAGTGAGTTCCTAAAAATATCTGAAAGAAATATTCCATATTTGTTCGGGTACATCATGAAAAGATTAAAGTTGGAATACTTAATTTCAACTGAGAAAATACAGTAAAAGAGAGATCGCGGACGACAAAGAGAGAAGATACTAGATAGCTTGGTGTCATGTCATAGAAAACATTCAACTTCAGATATGATATGATGCACTGTGAATATAATATTTTGGTAGGACATGAACGCTTACGACAACCGCATGGCACATGATGATGATGATGATGATGATCCCTTAATCGTCATTAAAGTGTTAACGTATCATGAGATTGCTAATTGTAGCCTTATACTACAGCTGATTGCCATCTTGTCTTACATACAATTAACGTAGTGTCGTGCAGCTTCATTTAGCTTGTTATTATCATCATCATCATCATGTACCATACCGGTTGGCGTAGGCGATCATGTCCCTCCACAATCTTTACTTTGTCAAATGCATTCGTGTAGTCTATAAATGACATATATAGATCTTTATTTACCTCTATAGATCTTTCTATCAATGTTCTAAATATGTATATTGCATCATTAGTGCCCTTTCCTTCAACAAATCCACATTGTTCGTCACTTATTTCTGGTTTTTATTTTGTTCCTTACACGTCTAATGATCATTCTTAGTAATATTTAAGTTATATGGGTCATGTGACTATTAGTCGGATGGTCTTCACAATCAGTAGCGCCTGACTGCTTCGGTATGGCTACAAAGATAGATTTTAGTAGATCTTCAGGTATGTGTCCAGTGCTATATATGTCATTGAGTAATTTTGTTATGACTTGTATTGTAGTACTCCCATCACTCCAAATGCATTTATCTCTTCGATTCTTATATTGTCAGGACATTAAGCATTGCCTCTTTTCATGTGTTGAATTGCGTCGTTTGTTATTACTAACGTGTTAAATTGTGTTTATCGTTTAATTCATTGACACTGACGGACACATATTCGACTACCATAAGTAGACACATGAATTAGTTTCTTGTCTCTCACTCTCACTTCTGAAATCAATCCCAGATAATGTAATAAGTCTTCACTATGCAAAAACTGGTGTCCACATTCGGATATTTGATGATTAAATTTCGATACATATTTTGTTTTGTTAATCATTTAGAGAACTTACCCAACAGAAGCGCTAAAAAAATAAAATATGGGCAGTTCAAATAGCAGTAATTTTATTTTTTTAAACGATGAGGCAACAATTGGACAATGAAATTATAGTCAATTATTTATATATTCTTTAGCTGCTGTTTCTAGATTCTCGATACGTTCAAAGCCGGAAAATTATTGTAAAATTAACAGTGTTGGTTAATTGGGAGATGAACGCTCTATTGAATCTGGTAGTCCGGCTCATACATTACTTTATATAAACACTTTAGACACGAAGACTAATAGCAGATATTAGTAAAGGCATTAGATGATATTGAGAAGAGAAACACAAAGAAATGATATTTTGAAAAACTATGAATTAATATTTAATAAAACAACAATTAGTAACATTGTCCAAAATATATACTCTAAATTTGAGACAGTGCAAAATACTTAAAGTAATATTATAATTAAAAAAAAAAACGTATGTGGCAAATGTAGACAATTAAACCTCGGTGTACCGTACTCTCAGAAGAGATTGAAAGAAACATATTTCAAGATTTGTAGTGGTGCATTATTAGGGCGTGACGAAAATGGCTCTATTGTCGAGGGCCGTCAACCAATGGATCGGGCGGACCCCATCAATGCCCTCAGGGAAGTACATATATGACTTCGACAACTTTGAGACCACGTCACTCCTTTGGATGAAAGAAACGGGGCGTAAGATGGACACAGCCATAATAGAGAAACTTAGTGGGCGTGTAAGAAGACTAATCAACCAACACACAGCTGGAGTCGTCAGAAGCTGGAAACTTCTAGACATGGTGAGGAGCGGATCTGAGTACCAATGGACATGTTCGGAGTGCAATGATGATGACCCGCTAATAACTCAGTAGCTCAATAGGGCGGCACAAATGAGTAGAAAGTGACGAGCAATGGAAGGCACAGACAGTTAAAGTCTATAATTTGAATGAATGATGTAATATTCTTTCATAAAGCACCTTTTTACACTGTAAAAGTCAGACATATGCATTTCAGTGACTGAGTTGTCCGATATGAGCGAAGTAAAGGAGGAAGATACTATAATTGTTGTGAAATGCTTTACTAAGATCTAATTGTAATCTTCTCCAACTGCTACTTGTCATTTTCCATTACTGCCTTTATCTTGTCCTGATACTACCAGTCTTTTCTTAAAGCTACTTATCATTTCGTATTACCGATCGTATCGTCTTGTCTCACCGCTTATTCTTGCCTTGTCATTAGCTAATTGACATAACTTATCGCCGCTTGTCATTATAGCTTTGGTATTTGTCAATTTCATCTGCCGTAACTTATGATTTTCGATTTCCTGTCTTTTATTTTTTCTTTCACCGGTGCGTACAATTTTATATTACTGATTCTTGTCGTTGTGTTCAACGGCCACTTGTCTTCTAGTCTCCAGCTATTCGTCATCCTGTATTATAGATCAGTGGTGGCCAACTTGAGGTTGCCCGAGGGCCGGATTAAAGCCAAGGCCAAGACCCTCGGGCCACACTTAAGAATATCGTCAAAAATGACAGTAGGGACCTATGCGATATAGTAATATATAAATAATGCTTGCACTTTGACTACATATTTGATTTGTAACAAATCCATTAATTATTCATTTTAAAATTACCTTTAATGTCTCAGTGCGACGATTGTGACTTGTCACAGCTTTCCACCAGATATTTGAAGTCCACTTCCATTTTTGACGTGGCGATTCGGAGAGTATGGGACAATGTCGAATCGGTCATTCTGTTCCTGGTCTTAGATTTAATTAACTTCATGGAAGAGAATGTTGTCTCGCAGAGATATGTGCTGCCGAATATAGAGCACATCTTTAGTGCCCATTTTCTCAGACACGGGTAACGTTCATTTGGTAGCAATTTCCAGAAGTCAGCTCCTAATGCCTTTACAGTACTGAGGAAGGGGTCACACTGAAGGTCACACAACTCTAGTTGAAGATCTGATGGCTGGCACTCCACTGTGCACTTAATTGGGTTATTAAAAAGTTCCGTTTGCGGACGAAACATTTCAAAATCTTGAAATCGTCGATCAAATTCACAAATCAAATGTTCAATGTCAGCTGTGTACTTACTGAAGTTTGCACTTTCTATCTCTGACAACAACTGCTTACAACTTGAAAAATGGAACAGATCATTTTTTTGCAAAGAAAGCCTAAATAGATTCAGCTTCTTTTTAAAACCATCAACATATCCCATCAATTGAAAAATGGTTTGCTTTTCCCCTTGTAGCTGCAAATTCAATATGTTCAAATGTTGTGTGATGTCTGTGAGATATGCCAGATTATGAAGGAAATTAATGTCTTTGAGTGCATGTTGAAGATCAATGGAGCATGGTAAGTTCTCTCGCAGGAAGTCATAAATGTCATTCTTCAGTTCAAAAAATATTATTAAACATTTCCCTCGACTAAGCCATCTTACTTCTGTATAAAGCAGGAGATCACCGTAGCTAGAATCTACTTCCTCTAAAAATGATAAAAACTTCCTGTGATTTAAAGACTGGTGTCCTCCTCTTATCAAATTTGTTATTTTCACAACAGTAGCCATGGTGTCTTTTAGATTTATGGACTTTGCACAAAGGGCCTCTTGATGAATTATGCAATGCAATGTAGGTACGTTAATTTTGTTTTGCTTTAGAAGTCCAACAAAACCAGTATTTGAACCAATAAAAGCTTTGCAACCATCAGTACACACTGCAGACAACTTTCCAAAACCACCTACTTCATCTACGGCACTATGAACTGCAGAAAATATGTCTGTCCCTCTACAAGTGTCATGCAAAGAGCAAACTTTCAACAATTCTTCAATAACAGTAAAATCCTCCTGGATAACTTTAACAAAAATAAGAAGCTGGCAAGTGTCAGTGATGTCAGTACTTTCATCAATCGCGAGCGAAAAATATGAGCAGTTTTCAATACAAGATTTTAAACTTTGAGACAGTTGCAGACTGATGTCTTCTGTTCTTCTGGCTACAGTTTGTTTTGAAAGAGGCACAGATTCAAATTCTTTGGCTATTTTTTCTTGACCGAATGTCTTTGCCATTTGAATCGCACATTTCTTCACAAAATTTCCGTCAGTAAAGGGTTTTTTAGATTTTGCAAGCTCATAGGTAACTGTATATGATGCAATGATCGATGAATCTTTAATTTTATTGCCCTTTGTATACATACTTTGCTGTTGATTCAACTTTGTCTTCAGCTGTTCAACCAAAAGCTTCCTAGCTTCAATGCTATGTTTCTCATACATGTTTTGATGATGTGTGGCATAGTGCCGTTTTAAATTATATTCCTTCAAAACGGCTAACACTTGAACGCAAATTAAGCACTGAGGTTTTACATCCTTATTGAAGATGAACAAATAATCTAATTCCCATTCAGGTTTAAATATGCGATTTTCACAATCAACTTTTCTACGTTTTAACATGATTTAATACAAAATCTCACATCAAAGTTAAAAGTCACAGAATGTTGGTGCACTATCGAAAATAAGTCCAGATTTGACAGTTTTACACAGACTTGTGTTTGACAATGAAATCAAAAGATTGTGACCAAATAAACACGTTGCAGTCATTTTATGGACAAGACAAGACGATGGGATCAAAGGGAATGAAGGCGAACAGTGAAACATTTCGAATGTAACTTCAAAGACAGAATTAGAGCTACGAAGTCCCCTCACCCCTGTCCCTCCCAACCTCATTAACCCCTTACCGCGAAATGAAAGAGCCACCACAAGTCCAGACGACAAATGTTGAGCATAAGATCTGACGCTATCACCGCACTGACAATAAAGCAACTTTGCGGTACCAACTCGAAGCAAAGACTTTGAATATTGTCGGCACCATTAGTTGTGCAGTGTGTGTGTGTGTGTGTGTGTGTGTGTGTGTGTGTGTGTGTGTTATTTGAAATTATGTTGCCAATCTAGCTGTTGCGAGAAATTGACAGAGATTTTCAAATTGTGTATTCTTGAACGATAGAAGAGTTAACTCCGACACGGATTAAAACCAGGAGAAATCCGCTATTAGGGGTAAAAATGAAGTAAGTCCGTGGAGCTTCGCGGGCCAAGAAAACTAGGCTGGCGGGCCGGATCCGGCCCGCGGGCCGCCATTTGGCCACCCCTGGTCTAGTGCTATATATGTCATTGAGTAATTGTGTTATGACTTGTATTGTAGTACTCCCAGCTCTCCTAATGCATTTATCTCTTCGATTCTTATATTGTCAGGACATTAAGCATTGCCTCTTTTCATGTGTTGAATTGCGTCTTTTGTTATTACTAACGTGTTAAATTGTATTGGTAACAACAGTTTAATAATGGAAACAATCATGCAGCACGGGTAAACGTTACTCATGTAATGTGTTTTATTTATATGACACTGCTTGTGTTTATCGTTTAATTCATTGACATTGACGGACACATAAACGACTACCATAAGTGGACACATGAATTGGTTTCTTGTCTCTCACTCTCACTTCTGAAATCAATCCCAGATAATGTAATAAGTCTCCACTATGCAAAAACTGGTGTCGACAATAGATATTTGATAATTAAATGTCGATACATATTTTGTTTCGTTAATCATTTAGAGAACTTACCCAGCCGCAGCGCTAAAAAAAAAAAATAAAATATGGCAGTTCAAATAGCAGTAATATTTTTTTTAACGTTGAGGCAACAATCGGATAATGAAATTATAGTCAATTATTTATATATTATTTAGCTGCTGTTGCTAGATTCTCGATATGTTCAAGGCCGGGCAATTATTGTAAAATTAACAGTGTTGGTCAATTGGGAGATGGATGTTCTATTGAATATGCTAGTCCGGCCCATACATGACATTATATAAACACTTTAGACACGAAGACTAATAGCAGATATTGGTGAAGGCAGTATATGTTATTGAGAAAAGAAACACGAAGAAATGATATTTTGCAAAAGTCTAAAATAATATTTTAAAAACAACAATTAGTAACATTGTCCAAAATATATACTCTAAATTTGAGACAGTGCAAAATACTTTAAGTAATATTATAATTAAAAAAAAAACGTATGTGGCAAATGTAGACAATTAAACCTCGGTGTACCGTACTCTCAGAAGAGATTGAAAGAAACATATTTCAAGATTTGTAGTGGTGCATTATTAGGGCGTGACGAAAATGGCTCTATTGTCGAGGGCCGTCAACCAATGGATCGGGCGGACCCTATCAATGCCCTCAGGGAAGTACATATATGACTTCGACAACTTTGAGACCACGTCACTCCTTCGGATGAAAGAAACGGGGCCTAAGATGGACACAGCCATAATAGAGAAACTTAGTGGGCGTGTAAGAAGACTAATCAACCAACACACAGCTGGAGTCGTCAGAAGCTGGACACTTCTAGACATGGTGAGGAGCGGATCTGAGTACCAATGGACATGTTCGGAGTGCAATGATGATGACCCGCTAATAACTCAGTAGCTCAATAGGGCGGCACAAATGAGTAGTAAGTGACGAGCAATGGAAGGCACAGACAGTTAAAGTCTATAATTTGAATGAATGATGTAATATTCTTTCATAAAGCACCTTTTTACACTGTAAAAGTCAGACATATGCATTTCAGTGACTGAGTTGTCCGATATGAGCGAAGAAAGGAGGAAGAAGAATTCAATGTTGCAACGAAAAAAAGTTAGATAAAGATAAGGAGAAAACTGGATTAGAAAAGAATAACTATTTTACTAGAAAAAAATATTTAAAAGGATGAACAATGAAAGAGTTAAAAAATGCCCTAACGCTAAAAGTTAGAAACAGTGCTAATGTGTTTTACCCTGGTAACATATACGAAGTAGAAAAAGGTAAAGCAAAAGCAAAATATTTGACAATATAAAAAAAAGAGAAGTAAATTATGAGTTGAGGAACGTTTTCTCAGAGTAAAAAAAAAAATGACTCAATTCTGCACAAAACGTAGCAAAACTCCAAGATAAAATATAAAAACATGTGATGACAATGAAGATGATGATGAAGATAATGATAATAAGATGTTTTATTTCTACATCTATTTGACTTAAATGATCAGATGGAAGTCCTGATTATCCTCAATACTATAATTGTTGTGAAATGCTTTACTAAGATCTAATTAAAATCTTCTCCAACTGCTACTTGTCATTTTCCATTACTGCCTTTATCTTGTCCTGATACTACCAGTGTTTTCTTAAAGCTACTAATCATTTCGTATTACCGATCGTATCGTCTTGTCTCACCGCTTATTCTTGCCTTGTCATTAGCTAATTGGCATAACTTATCGCCGCTTGTCATTATAGCTTTGGTATTTGTCAATTTCATCTGCCGTAACTTATGATTTTCGATCTCCTGTCTTTTCTTTTTTCTTTCACCGGTGCGTACAATTTTATATTACTGATTCTTGTCGTTGTGTTCAACGGCCACTTGTCTTCTAGTCTCCAGCTATTCGTCATCCTGTATTATAGATAGTTAACATATTCCCTTACATCTCGTTGTCTTATTGTAAACATGTGAAATTGTATTGCAGCCTACATATTTTCTCTTTCTGTTACTTACTGGAAGACTACTAAAGGAATTAATATTACTTTTCATTATCGGCTAGAAATTGACGTTATGTGACAGCAGATGTGATGTGTTGTGGTTTGTATTAAGGCTGTGATATTTGCGCCTTACAAACTTACACATCCGACTTCAGCACTATATTTTTAGTACAGCGTTGCTTTCTCTCTCCGACCACTATTTGTCCGACCAGTCTGTTTCGAAGAGAGCCGGTGGGAGGTAGGACCTTGATCAGTCTACTTCGATGAGTGCCGGTTGGTGGTAAGATCTTGAACAGACTGTTCTGATGAGTGCCACGTAAGAGGTAGAATTTTGATCGGTCTGTTTCGAAGAGCGCCGGTGGGAGGTATAACCTTGATCAGTCTATTTCGATGAGTGCCGGTTGCTGGTAAGAACTTGATCAGACTGTTCTGATGAGTGCCGGTGGGTGGCAGGATCTTGATCAGTCTGTTTCGAAGAGTGCCGGTTGGTGTTAAGATCTTGATCAGACTGTTCTGATGAGAGCCGGTAGGAGGTAGGACCTTGGTCAGTCTACTTCGATGAGTGCCGGTTGGTGGTAAGATCTTGATCAGTCTGTTTCGAAGAGTGCCGGTTGGTGTTAAGATCTTGATCAGACTGTTCTGATGAGAGCCGGTAGGAGGTAGGACCTTGGTCAGTCTACTTCGATGAGTGCCGGTTGGTGGTAAGATCTTGATCAGACTGTTCTGATGAGTGCCAGTGGGAGGTAGGTCCTTGATCGGTCTTTTTCAAAGAGCGCTGGTGGGAGGTAGGACTTTGATTGGTATGTTTCCATGAGTGAAGGATGGTGGTATGATCTTGATCAGACTGTTCTGATGAGTCCCGGTGGGAGGTAGGACTTTGATCGGTATGTTTCCATGTATCCCGGTGGGAGGTGATGTAGGGTCTTAACCAGTATCTCTTATTCGCCGATCCTGACACATGCTTCAGTTGTGGGTTGCTGGATCCACTCAGCACAATTGTTGAATGGGCGGCCTGGCCACTGAGCATACAGGTTAATATTGAAACCAATATGTATCACTGGTATTTGCTACTTCTGTATTATGTTTTATTTATTTATGTCCTACTGTTTAAAGACGTTCATATTTGACACCATCGCTGTGCCATGCTCTGTCTGAGACGTGCTGTGGGAATTGTTTCTTATTTCATGGCCTCTTTTATGAAACTGGGATAGATACAGCTACAAATCTAAATCAACACTCCTCAATAGATAATTAGTAAAATCCGTATGTTATCAAGTTCAATATATATATATATATATATATATATATATATATATATATATATATATATATATATATATATATATATATATATATACATATTCTTTGCTTTTGAAAACTATTGGAAAACTTACCCAGTCAAGTTGCCAGTAGCACCCGAACCACTAAGAAAGAATAAATGAAATATGAATGACATCAACTTCAGATTTGAAAAATCTATCAGGCGTCACTGATTGAGAAGAGTATTACAGTATTAGTTTATTTGAGCCCTGTGGATCAAAACATTTGTAAGTTTCACAATGAGCCGTGTAAAGAACAAATGAAAACCTGTAAAAGTGAGGAACAAAGGGATTTGTGGAAGGAAAGTGTACAATTAATGCATTATGAATCATGAGAACGTTAATAGAAAGAGCAATAGAGGTAAATAAAGATATATACTAGCTTTATAGACTTCATAAAAGTGTTTGACAAAGTAAAGCATGCGGAAATAATATTCCGGAAAAATTAAACATTGATGGAGACGATATAAGAACCATGAAAAGACATGTAATGATAACAAACATCAGTCATAAGAATTAGCCACCAAACAGTGCAATTGCTATATATTGAACTATGAGTCAAATAAGACTGTCGCTGGATTTATGTTCACTTTACTTAAAGCTAAGACAGAGAATTAACAACAAGAAATGATAGACAAAATAGAAAAAGAAAGCACCAAGAAATTTCTCAGTCTGAATAGTAAGAAAATACGAGTAATGGTAACATCGAAGAAATTATCATATATATATATATATATATATATGATGTAATAAATCTTCACTTAGCAATAACTGGTGTCAACATTCGTATGCTTGATGATTAAATGTGAATATATATTTCTTTTGTTAATCATTTAGAGAACTTACCCAAGTGCACCAGCGCTAAAAAATAAAATATGGGCAGTTTAAATATCAGTAATATTTCCTTTTAAACAATCAGACAACAATTGGGCAATGAAAGTATAATCAAGTATTGATCTATTTTTTAGCTGCTGTTGCTAGATTATAGAAACGTTTAAGAAAGGTCAGTTATTGTAAAATTAGCAGCGTTGGTCAATTTGGTGATATATGTAGTATTGAATCTTGTTGTCTGGCTCATTTAATACTTTATATAAACACCTCAGGCACGAAGATTTATAGCAGATATTAGTAAAGACATTCATTGCTTTGAGAAGAGAAACACAATGAAAATTATTTTTCGAACAATTACACAATTATTATTAAAATAAAACAATAAGAAGTAGCTGTTGATTAACGAATTTCGAAATGTTCCCTAACCTTGGCAGTTAGAAATTCTATACCACACAGTGTAATTTTGCACAGATTTGATTGTTGCCGTTGCAATTTGCTGTTCATGTAATATGTAGCATTTATACGGCGCTGCTTGTGACTCGTTTCATTTTCGAGCATTGATTCATCTATTACCCTAAGCTTACAATTGAACCCACAACCTATCCCACACAATCAATTATGAAATAGGTTCTAGACAATATAATGTATTCATTATACAAGCATTAAATACCTACATTCAGATGTAAGATCATACATTATAAATGTATATATTTGTTTACAAGGCTCTTAGAAAACATAAACGAGTGTGGAGCGAAAAAAAAATCATATTAAGTATAAGTGGTGGCAAACTTTCTTTTTAAACAAACAGACAACAATTGCACAATTAAAGTTAAATCAAATATTCACATCTTATTTCGTTGCTGAAATCAGTTTCAGGATACATTTTCTTTCAGCAAATATGTAAATTAGCAGTGTTAATAAACTAGGTGATTGCTATTCTATTGAATTTGGTGGTGGGATTCGTACATGTATTGTTTTAATGGCGATTTAAAAAGAAAGATGTGAAAGCATGCTTTGCTTTAACTAAAAAAAAAAAAAAGTAATAATTGCATACACTATGACCATCCAGGTATGTCGTAAGAGGCGACTAAGGGGGTTGATCGATGGCTTGACACGCTGTCATTGTAAAAAAGTATTTTTTTATGGAAACAGCGTCATAGACCTTAGATCAGTGATCTCTGCAATGTTTGCCATTTTGGCATGCAAGGTTTCTGTTTTTGAGAGTGTGGTTCTGCCCTATGTGCCGTCATTGGCTCGAAATGACAATAGATAGATAGAATAATTGAATGCCCCACTTAAAAACAAATTAAAAAAAAAAACAATTAAACATACATCTTCCAAAATACAAAACATTTATAATGCACAACACCATCTTAACTGTCATATTAAAATGAAGAATTTGAGTTAAAAATATATAATGGAACGCATAAAAAAGAGTTATATAAAAGTTATACATATAAAAGTTCTCATGTATATATATGAAAACGATATGTATTTTTATTAAAGAGGCGTTAAAAAAAAGAAATATGTAATAATAGATGGTATAGACAGTTCAAATGGATAATTTGGATGAGCCAAGTGGTTTGTTTCATAAAGCAATTTCTTATTTTTCTTTGTCTGTAAAAGTATCCGACAAATTTTAGAACAATAAGCCTAATGTGCCAGGTGACGAACATTTTATTTACAGTTATACACGGAAGGACTCAGAATAAAATTAATACTGAATTTGATGAGCAGCAATTCGATTTCAGGAAAAACAGTGGGACAAAAGAAGTCATATTCAGCATGAGGACATTGATTGAAAAATACATAGAAGTAAACAAACCAATATATGCCTGCTTCATAGACTACACGAAAGCATTTGATAGAATACACCATAATCAACTTATGGAATGCCTAATCATCATCATCATGTACCCTGCCGGTTGGCGTAGGCGATCATGTCCCTCCACAATCTTCTATCGACAGTGCATCGTATCAGTTCTGTTGTTGACTGTTTTCCATGCCATGACACCAAGCTTTCCAGGATTTTCTTTCTTTGTCGTCCGCGATCTCTCTTTCCTTTTATTTTGGCAGTTGTAACCAAGTATTCCAACTTTCCTCTTCTCATGATATGCCCGAAAAATCTTGATGGCTTCTTTCTGATGTTATTTTAAGAGCTCCCTTTTTGTGTTGGCCTCTTTGAGAACTTCGTCATTGATCTTTTTAGCTGTCCAGGGAATTTTCAACATTCTTCTGATAAATCCCATCTCTGTGGCCTCTAATCGTCTTTTCATTTGTTTGTCTACTGTCCATGATTCGCTTCCATAGGTCAGAATTGGTTCTATATAGCCCCGATAAACTCTCTTTCTCATATTTATTGACATAGATTTGTTGCATAAGATATTTTTCATTTTTAAAAATCTATTTTGCCCTGAGCTATTCTGCATTTTATACACTATGCAAAAACTGGTGTCCACATTCGGATATTTGATGATTAAATGTGGATACATATTTTGTTTTGTTAATCATTTAGAGAACTTACCCAGACGTTGCGCTACAAAAATAAAATATGGCAGTTCAAATAGCAGTAATATTTTCTTTTAAACAATCAGACAACAATTGGGCAATGAAAGTATAATCAAGTAGTGGTATATTTTTTAGCTGCTGTTTCTAGATTATCGAAACGTTTAAGGACGGTCAGTTATTGTAAATTTTCATTTTCATTTTGTGAAAAGCTGTTTTGCCCTAAGCTATTCTGCTTTTTATTTATGTGTTCCATCTCCCATCTAATGTTATTATTGTGCCAAGTTTTTGAGACGTTGCACTTGTTTCAGATTTGTCTCGTTTATTTTTATGATGCTTAATGGTGATGCTTGTTTCTTCAATATAACCATTACTTCTGTTTTCTTACTATTCATACTGAGACCTTTCTTGTTGCCTTCTTTTACTATTATGTCTATCATTTCTTGTAGTTCGTTCTCTGTCTCTGCTATTAAGACTGTGTCATCGGCATATCGCAAATTATTTATGATGTGACCATTGACTTAAATTCCTTTTTTGTCTAATATTGATCTCATAATATATTCGCTGTGAAGTGAAAATAAATCCGTTGACAGAACACAGCCTTGTCTGACTCCTTGTTTTATGAACTAAATTGTTTGGTTGTTAATTCGTACAGCTGCTGTTTGTTGCCAGTACATGTTTTTTTTTTTTATGATTTTCAGATCCTTGCGATCAATGTTTAATTTCTCATGCATATTGATTATTTCAACATGCTTTACTTTGTCAAATGCTATCGTGTAGTCTACAAAGCACATATATAGATCTTTCTTTACCTCTATAGATCTTTCTATCAATTTTCTTAACATGTATATTGCATCATTAGTGCCCTTTCCTTCCACAAATCCACATTGTTCCTCACTTATTTCTTGTTTTATTTTGTTCCTTACACGTCACATGATTATTCTTAGTAATATTTTAGTTATATGGATCATGAGACTATTAGTTGGATGGTCTTCACAATCTGTAGCGCCTGACTGCTTCGGTATGGCTACAAATATAGATTTTAGTAGATCTTCGGGTTTGTGTCCAGTGCTATATATGTCATTGAGTAATTTTGTTATGACTTGTATTGTATTACTCTCAGCTCTCCTAATGCATTTATCTCTTCGATTGTTATATTGTCAGGACCTTGAACTTTGCCTCTTTTCATGTGTTGAATTGCGTCGTCTGTTATTACTAACGTGTTAAATTGTATTGGTAACAACAGTTTAATAATGGAAACAATCATGCAGCACCGGTAAACGTTACTCATGTAATGTGTTTTATTTATATGGCACTGCTTGTGTTTATCGTTTAATTCATTGACACTGACGGACACATAATCGACTACCATAAGTGGACACATGAATTGTTTCTTGTCTCTCACTTTCACTTCTGAAATCAATCCCAGATAATGTAATAAGTCTACACTATGCAAAATTGGTGTCCACATTCGGATATTTGATTATTAAATGTGGATACATATTTTGTTTTGTTAATCATTTAAAGAACTTACCCAGACGTTGCGCTAAAAAAATAAAATATGGGCAGTTCAAATAGCAGTAATTTTATTTTTTTAAACGATGAGGCAACAATTGGACAATGAAATTATAGTCAATTATTTATATATTATTTAGCTGCTGTTGCTAGATTCTCGATATGTTCAAAGCCGGAAAATTATTGTAAAATTAACAGTGTTGGTTAATTGGGAGATAAATGCTCTATTGAATCTGGTAGTCCGGCTCATACATTACTTTATATAAACACTTTAGACACGAAGACTAATAGCAGATATTAGTGAAGGCATTAGATGATATTGAGAAGAGAAACACAAAGAAATGGTATTTTGAAAAAAATATGAATTAATATTTAACAAAACAACAATTAGTAACATTGTCCAAAATATATACTCTAAATTTGAGACAGTGCAAAATACTTAAAGTAATATTAGAATTAAAAAGAAAACGTAGGCGGCAAATGTAGACAATTAAACCTCGGTGTACCGTACTCTCAGAAGAGATTGAAAGAAACATAAGAATTGTAGTGGTGCATTATTAGGGCGAAACGAAAATGGCTCTATTG
This sequence comes from Megaustenia siamemsis, assembly GCA_032433765.1. Taxonomy (NCBI): domain Eukaryota; kingdom Metazoa; phylum Mollusca; class Gastropoda; order Stylommatophora; family Ariophantidae; genus Megaustenia; species Megaustenia siamemsis. The sequence continues at coordinate 14,068,835 of JAVIAB010000046.1, forward strand.
TCGAGGGCCGTCAACCAATGGATCGGGCGGACCCTTTCAATACCCTCAGGGAAGTACATATATGACTTCGACAACTTTGAGACCACGTCACTCCTTCGGATGAAAGAAACGGGGCCTAAGATGGACACAGCCATAATAGAGAAACTTAGTGGGCGTGTAAGAAGACTAATCAACCAACACACAGCTGGAGTCGTCAGAAGCTGGACACTTCTAGACATGGTGAGGAGCGGATCTGAGTAGCAATGGACATGTTCGGAGTGCAATGATGATGACCCGCTAATAACTCAGTAGCTCAATAGGGCGGCACAAATGAGTAGTAAGTGACGAGCAATGGAAGGCACAGACAGTTAAAGTCTATAATTTGAATGAATGATGTAATATTCTTTCATAAAGCACCTGTTTACACTGTAAAAGTCAGACATATGCATTTCAGTGACTGAGTTGTCCGATATGAGCGAAGTAAAGGAGGAAGAAGAATTCAATGTTGCAACGAAAAAAGTTAGATAAAGATAAGGAGAAAACTGGATTAGAAAAGAATAGCTATTTTATTAGAAAAAAATGTTTAAAAGGATGAACAATGAAAGAGTTAAAAAATGCCCTAACGCTAAAAGTTAGAAACAGTACTAATGTGTTAGGCTGGTAACATATACGAAGTAGAAAAAGGTAAAGCAAAAGCAAAATATTTGACAATATAAAAAAAGAGAAGTAAATTATGAGTTGAGGAACGTTTTCTCAGAGTAAAAAAAAATGACTCAATTCTGCACAAAACGTAGCAAAACTCCAAGATAAAATATAAAAACATGTGATGACAATGAAGATGATGATGAAGATAATGATAATAAGATGTTTTATTTCTACATCTATTTGACTTAAATGATCAGATGGAAGTCCTGATTATCCTCAATACTATAATTGTTGTGAAATGCTTTACTAAGATCTAATTGTAATCTTCTCCAACTGCTACTTGTCATTTTCCATTACTGCCTTTATCTTGTCCTGATACTACCAGTGTTTTCTTAAAGCTACTAATCATTTCGTATTACCGATCGTATCGTCTTGTCTCACAGCTTATTCTTGCCTTGTCATTAGCTAATTGGCATAACTTATCGCCGCTTGTCATTATAGCTTTGGTATTTGTCAATTTCATCTGCCGTAACTTATGATTTTCGATTTCCTGTCTTTTCTTTTTTCTTTCACCGGTGCGTACAATTTTATATTACTGATTCTTGTCGTTGTGTTCAACGGCCACTTGTCTTCTAGTCTCCAGCTATTCGTCATCCTGTATTATAGATAGTTAACATATTCCCTTACATCTCGTTGTCTTATTGTAAACATGTGAAATTGTATTGCAGCCTACATATTCTCTCATTATGTTACTTACCGGACGACAACTAAAGTAATGAATATTCCTTTTCAATATCCGACTAGAAAATGACGTTTCGTAACAGCAGATGTGGAGTGTTGCGGTTTGCAGTTAGGCTGTTATATTTGCGCCTTTCGACCGTACAGATGCTTCAGCACTGCACGGTGGGTGGTACGATCTTGATCAGTTTGTTTCAATGAGCACGGTGGGTGGTAGGATCTTGATCATTCTGTTTTGATGAGAGCAAATGGGAGGTAGGATCTTGATTACTTTGTTTCGATGAGCGCCAGTGATATTTTTTATCTTGACCAGTCTGTTTTGATGAGCGCCGGTGGGAGGTAGGATCTTGAACACTCTGTTTCAATGAGCGGCAGTCAGAGGTACTATCTTGATCAGTCTGTTTCGATGAGTGCCGGTGGGAGGTGATGTAGGGTTTTAACCAGTTCTCTTATTCGCCTATCCTGACACATACTGTCAATTGTGGGTTGCTAACTCCACTCTGCACAATTGCTGAATGGGCGGCCTGGCCCCTGAGCATACAGTTTAATATTGAAAAAAAATATGTATCACTGGTATTTTTTACTTATGTATTATGTTTTATTTGTTTATGTCCTGCTGTTTAAAGACGTTCATATTCGTCACCATCACTGTCCCTTCATCTGTCTGAGACGTGCTGTGGAAATTGTTTCTTATTTCATGGCTTATTTTTATAAAACTAGGATATATACAAATCTAAATCTACACTCCGCAATGCACAATTAGTAAGATCCGTATGTAATCAAGTTCAATATATATATATATATATATATATATATATTTATATATATATATATATTCTTTGCTTTTGAAAACTATTGAAAAACTTACCCAGTCAAGCTGACCGCAGTACCCGAAGCATTAAGAAAGAAGATATGAAATATGAATGACATGAACTTCTCATTTGAAAAAATCTATCAGACGTCACTGATTGAGACTATTATACTAGTAGTCTGTTTGAGCCATGTGGATCAAAACATTAATAACATTTACAATGAACCGTGTAAAGAATCAATTAAAACCAGAAAACAAGTGAGAAACAATGGGATTTGTGGAAGGAAAGAGTATAAATAATGCATTATGCATCACGAGAACGTTAATCGAAAGAGCAATAGAGGTAAAGAAACATATATACGAGCTTTATAGACTACACAAAAGTATTTGACAAAGTAAAGCATGTGGAAATAAAATGCAGGAAAAATTAAACATTGATGAAGACGATATAAGAACCATGAAAAAACATGTAATGATAACAAACATCAGTCATAAGAATTAGCCACCAAACAGGACAATTGCTATATATTGAACTATGAGACAAACAAGACTGTCGCTGGATTTATGTTTACTTTACATCGAAAATAGTATGGGATCAATAGTAAACAAACAAGGAAATGAAGTCAATGGGCACAACATAAACAATTCCCGATATAATGATGACACTCTCTTAAAAGCTAAGACAGAGAATTAACAAGAAGAAATGATAGACAAAATAGAAAAAGAAAGCACCAAGAAATTTCTCAGTCAGAATAGTAAGAAAATACAAGTAATGGTAACATCGAAGAAATTATCATCAAAATCTTCAGCATAAAATAAATAGAAAAAACCTAAAACAAGAGCAACGACTCACATCAGATGGAAGATGCAAAACATAACTTAAAAGCAGAATAGAAGAGGCCAAATTACTGGAAAATAGTCAAACAAATGAAAAGACGATTAGAGGCCACAGAGATGGGATTTCTCAGAATAATGTTAAAAGTTCACTGGACAGTGAATTAAACAAACAAAGAAACTCTCAAAGAGGCCAACACAAAAAGTGAGTTCCTAAAAATATCTGAAAGAAATATTCCACATTTGTTCGGGTACATCATGAAAAGATTAAAGTTGGAATACTTAATTTCAACTGAGAAAATACAGTAAAAGAGAGATCGCGGACGAAAAAGAGAGAAGATACTAGATAGCTTGGGGTCATGTTATAGAAAACATTCAACTTCAGATATGATATGATGCACTGTGAATATAATATTTTGGAAGGACATGAACGCTTACGACAACCGCATGGCACATGATGATGATGATGATGATGATGATCCCTTAATCGTCATTAAAGTGTTAATGTATCATGAGATTGCTAATTGTAGCCTTATACTACAGCTGATTGCCATCTTGTCTTACATACAATTAACGTAGTGTCGTGCAGCTTCATTTAGCTTGTTATTATCATCATCATCATCATGTACCATACCGGTTGGCGTAGGCGATCATGTCCCTCCACAATCTTTACTTTGTCAAATGCATTCGTGTAGTCTATAAATCGCATATATATATATCTTTATTTACCTCTATAGATCTTTCTGTCAATGTTCTTAATATGTATATTGCATCATTAGTGCCCTTTCCTTCAACAAATCCACATTGTTCGTCACTTATTTCTGTTTTTTATTTTGTTCCTTACACGTCTAATGATTATTCTTAGTAATATTTAAGTTATATGGATCATGTGACTATTAGTAGGATGGTCTTCACAATCAGTAGCGCCTGACTGCTTCGGTATGGCTACAAAGATAGATTTTAGTAGATCTTCGGGTATGTGTCCAGTGCTATATATGTCATTGAGTAATTTTGTTATGACTTGTATTGTAGTACTCTCAGCATTCCTAATGCATTTATCTCTTCGATTCTTATATTGTCAGGACATTAAGCATTGCCTCTTTTCATGTGTTGAATTGCGTCGTTTGTTATTACTAACGTGTTAAATTGTGTTTATCGTTTAATTCATTGACACTGACGGACACATATTCGACTACCATAAGTAGACACATGAATTAGTTTCTTGTCTCTCACTCTCACTTCTGAAATCAATCCCAGATAATGTAATAAGTCTTCACTATGCAAAAACTGGTGTCCACATTCGGATATTTGATGATTAAATTTCGATACATATTTTGTTTTGTTAATCATTTAAAGAACTTACCCAGACGTTGCGCTAAAAAAATAAAATATGGGCAGTTCAAATAGCAGTAATTTTATTTTTTTAAACGATGAGGCAACAATTGGACAATGAAATTATAGTCAATTATTTATATATTATTTAGCTGCTGTTGCTAGATTCTCGATATGTTCAAAGCCGGAAAATTATTGTAAAATTAACAGTGTTGGTTAATTGGGAGATGAATGCTCTATTGAATCTGGTAGTCCGGCTCATACATTACTTTATATAAACACTTTAGACACGAAGACTAATAGCAGATATTAGTGAAGGCATTAGATGATATTGAGAAGAGAAACACAAAGAAATGGTATTTTGAAAAAAATATGAATTAATATTTAACAAAACAACAATTAGTAACATTGTCCAAAATATATACTCTAAATTTGAGACAGTGCAAAATACTTAAAGTAATATTAGAATTAAAAAATAAAACGTAGGCAGCAAATGTAGACAATTAAACCTCGGTGTACCGTACTCTCAGAAGAGATTGAAAGAAACATAAGAATTGTAGTGGTGCATTATTAGGGCGAAACGAAAATGGCTCTATTGTCGAGGGCCGTCAACCAATGGATCGGGCGGACCCCATCAATGCCCTCAGGGAAGTACATATATGACTTCGACAACTTTGAGACCACGTCACTCCTTCGGATGAAAGAAACGGGGCCTAAGATGGACACAGCCATAATAGAGAAACTTAGTGGGCGTGTAAGAAGACTAATCAACCAACACACAGCTGGAGTCGTCAGAAGCTGGACACTTCTAGACATGGTGAGGAGCGGATCTGAGTAGCAATGGACATGTTCGGAGTGCAATGATGATGACCCGCTAATAACTCAGTAGCTCAATAGGGCGGCACAAATGAGTAGTAAGTGACGAGCAATGGAAGGCACAGACAGTTAAAGTCTATAATTTGAATGAATGATGTAATATTCTTTCATAAAGCACCTTTTTACACTGTAAAAGTCAGACATATGCATTTCAGTGACTGAGTTGTCCGATATGAGCGAAGTAAAGGAGGAAGAAGAATTCAATGTTGCAACGAAAAAAGTTAGATAAAGATAAGGAGAAAACTGGATTAGAAAAGAATAGCTATTTTATTAGAAAAAAATGTTTAAAAGGATGAACAATGAAAGAGTTAAAAAATGCCCTAACGCTAAAAGTTAGAAACAGTACTAATGTGTTAGGCTGGTAACATATACGAAGTAGAAAAAGGTAAAGCAAAAGCAAAATATTTGACAATATAAAAAAAGAGAAGTAAATTATGAGTTGAGGAACGTTTTCTCAGAGTAAAAAAAAAATGACTCAATTCTGCACAAAACGTAGCAAAACTCCAAGATAAAATATAAAAACATGTGATGACAATGAAGATGATGATAAAGATAATGATAATAAGATGTTTTATTTCTACATCTATTTGACTTAAATGATCAGATGGAAGTCCTGATTATCCTCAATACTATAATTGTTGTGAAATGCTTTACTAAGATCTAATTGTAATCTTCTCCAACTGCTACTTGTCATTTTCCATTACTGCCTTTATCTTGTCCTGATACTACCAGTCTTTTCTTAAAGCTACTAATCATTTCGTATTACCGATCGTATCGTCTTGTCTCACCGCTTATTCTTGCCTTGTCATTAGCTAATTAACATAACTTATTGCCGCTTGACATTATAGCTTTGGTATTTGTCAATTTCATCTGCCGTAACTTATGATTTTCGATTTTCTGTCTTTTCTTTTTTCTTTCACCGGTGCGTACAATTTTATATTACTGATTCTTGTCGTTGTGTTCAACGGCCACTTGTCTTCTAGTCTCCAGCTATTTGTCATCCTGTATTATAGATAGTTAACAAGTCTGTTTTGATGAGCGCCGGTGGGAGGTAGGATCTTGAACAATCTGTTTCAATGAGCGGCAGTCAGAGGTACTATCTTGATCAGTCTGTTTCGATGAGTGCCGGTGGGAGGTGATGTAGGGTTTTAAACAGTTCTCTTATTCGCCTATCCTGACACATACTGTCAATTGTGGGTTGCTAACTCCACTCTGCACAATTGCTGAATGGGCGGCCTGGCCCCTGAGCATACAGTTTAATATTGAAAAAAAAAATATGTATCACTGGTATTTTTTACTTATGTATTATGTTTTATTTGTTTATGTCCTGCTGTTTAAAGACGTTCATATTCATCACCATCACTGTCCCTTCATCTGTCTGAGACGTGCTGTGGAAATTGTTTCTTATTTCATGGCCTATTTTTATAAAACTAGGATATATACAAATCTAAATCTACACTCCGCAATGCACAATTAGTAAGATCCGTATGTAATCAAGTTCAATATATATATATATATATATATATATATATATATATATATATATTATTTGCTTTTGAAAACTATTGAAAAACTTACCCAGTCAAGCTGACCGCAGTACCCGAAGCATTAAGAAAGAAGATATGAAATATGAATGACATGAACTTCTCATTTGAAAAAATCTATCAGACGTCACTGATTGAGACTATTATACTAGTAGTCTGTTTGAGCCATGTGGATCAAAACATTAATAACATTTACAATGAACCGTGTAAAGAATCAATTAAAACCAGAAAACAAGTGAGAAACAATGGGATTTGTGGAAGGAAAGAGTATAAATAATGCATTATGCATCACGAGAACGTTAATCGAAAGAGCAATAGAGGTAAAGAAACATATATACGAGCTTTATAGACTACACAAAAGTATTTGACAAAGTAAAGCATGTGGAAATAAAATGCAGGAAAAATTAAACATTGATGAAGACGATATAAGAACCATGAAAAAACATGTAATGATAACAAACATTAGTCATAAGAATTAGCCACCAAACAGGACAATTGCTATATATTGAACTATGAGACAAACAAGACTGTCGCTGGATTTATGTTTACTTTACATCGAAAATAGTATGGGATCAATAGTAAACAAACAAGGACATGAAGTCAATGGGCACAACATAAACAATTCCGATATAATGATGACACTCTCTTAAAAGCTAAGACAGAGAATTAACAAGAAGAAATGATAGACAAAATAGAAAAAGAAAGCACCAAGAAATTTCTCAGTCAGAATAGTAAGAAAATACAAGTAATGGTAACATCGAAGAAATTATCATCAAAATCTTCAGCATAAAATAAATAGAAAAAACCTAAAACAAGAGCAACGACTCACATCAGATGGAAGATGCAAAACATAACTTAAAAGCAGAATAGAAGAGGCCAAATTACTGGAAAATAGTCAAACAAATGAAAAGACGATTAGAGGCCACAGAGATGGGATTTCTCAGAATAATGTTAAAAGTTCACTGGACAGTGAATTAAACAAACAAAGAAACTCTCAAAGAGGCCAACACAAAAAGTGAGTTCCTAAAAATATCTGAAAGAAATATTCCACATTTGTTCGGGTACATCATGAAAAGATTAAAGTTGGAATACTTAATTTCAACTGAGAAAATACAGTAAAAGAGAGATCGCGGACGAAAAAGAGAGAAGATACTAGATAGCTTGGGGTCATGTTATAGAAAACATTCAACTTCAGATATGATATGATGCACTGTGAATATACTATTTTGGAAGGACATGAACGCTTACGACAACCGCATGGCACATGATGATGATGATGATGATGATGATCCCTTAATCGTCATTAAAGTGTTAATGTATCATGAGATTGCTAATTGTAGCCTTATACTACAGCTGATTGCCATCTTGTCTTACATACAATTAACGTAGTGTCGTGCAGCTTCATTTAGCTTGTTATTATCATCATCATCATCATGTACCATACCGGTTGGCGTAGGCGATCATGTCCCTCCACAATCTTTACTTTGTCAAATGCATTCGTGTAGTCTATAAATCGCATATATAGATCTTTATTTACCTCTATAGATCTTTATATCAATGTTCTTAATATGTATATTGCATCATTAGTGCCCTTTCCTTCAACAAATCCACATTGTTCGTCACTTATTTCTGGTTTTTATTTTGTTCCTTACACGTCTAATGATTATTCTTAGTAATATTTAAGTTATATGGATCATATGACTATTAGTCGGATGGTCTTCACAATCAGTAGCGCCTGACTGCTTCGGTATGGCTACAAAGATAGATTTTAGTAGATCTTCGGGTATGTGTCCAGTGCTATATATGTCATTGAGTAATTTTGTTATGACTTGTATTGTAGTACTCCCAGCACTCCTAATGCATTTATCTCTTCGATTCTTATATTGTCAGGACATTAAGCATTGCCTCTTTTCATGTGTTGAATTGCGTCGTTTGTTATTACTAACGTGTTAAATTGTGTTTATCGTTTAATTCATTGACACTGACGGACACATATTCGACTACCATAAGTAGACACATGAATTAGTTTCTTGTCTCTCACTCTCACTTCTGAAATCAAATCCAGATAATGTAATAAGTCTTCACTATGCAAAAACTGGTGTCCACATTCGGATATTTGATGATTAAATTTCGATACATATTTTGTTTTGTTAATCATTTAAAGAACTTACCCAGACGTTGCGCTAAAAAAATAAAATATGGGCAGTTCAAATAGCAGTAATTTTATTTTTTTTAAACGATGAGGCAACAATTGGACAATGAAATTATAGTCAATTATTTATATATTCTTTAGCTGCTGTTGCTAGATTCTCGATACGTTCAAAGCCGGAAAATTATTGTAAAATTAACAGTGTTGGTTAATTGGGAGATGAATGCTCTATTGAATCTGGTAGTCCGGCTCATACATTACTTTATATAAACACTTTAGACACGAAGACTAATAGCAGATATTAGTGAAGGCATTAGATGATATTGAGAAGAGAAACACAAAGGAATGATATTTTGAAAAACTATGAATTAATATTTAACAAAACAACAATTAGTAACATTGTCCAAAATATATACTCTAAATTTGAGACAGTGCAATATACTTAAAGTAATATTATAATTAAAAAAAAAAACGTATGTGGCAAATGTAGACAATTAAACCTCGGTGTACCGTACTCTCAGAAGAGATTGAAAGAAACATAAGAATTGTAGTGGTGCATTATTAGGGCGTGACGAAAATGGCTCTATTGTCGAGGGCCGTCAACCAATGGATCGGGCGGACCCCATCAATGCCCTCAGGGAAGTACATATATGACTTCGACAACTTTGAGACCACGTCACTCCTTCGGATGAAAGAAACGGGGCCTAAGATGGACACAGCCATAATAGAGAAACTTAGTGGGCGTGTAAGAAGACTAATCAACCAACACACAGCTGGAGTCGTCAGAAGCTGGACACTTCTAGACATGGTGAGGAGCGGATCTGAGTAGCAATGGACATGTTCGGAGTGCAATGATGATGACCCGCTAATAACTCAGTAGCTCAATAGGGCGGCACAAATGAGTAGTAAGTGACGAGCAATGGAAGGCACAGACAGTTGTTAAAGTCTATAAATTGAATGAATGATGTAATATTCTTTCATAAAGCATCTTTTTACACTGTAAAAGTCATACATATGCATTTAAGTGACTGAGTTGTCCGATATGAGCGAAGAAAAGGAGGAAAAAAAGTATTCAATGTTGCAACGAAAAAAGTTAGATACAGATAAGGAGAAAACTGAATTAGAAAAGAATAACTATTTTGCTAGAAAAAAATATTTAAAAGGATGAACAATGAAAGAGTTAAAAAATGCCCTAACGCTAAAAGTTAGAAACAGTACTAATGTGTTAGGCTGGTAACATATACGAAGTAGAAAAAGGTAAAGCAAAAGCAAAATATTTGACAATATAAAAAAAGAGAAGTAAATTATGAGTTGAGGAACGTTTTCTCAGAGTAAAAAAAAAAAGACTCAATTCTGCACAAAACGTAGCAAAACTCCAAGATAAATAAAAAAAACATGTGATGACAATGAAGATGATGATGAAGATAATGATAATAAGATGTTTTATTTCTACATCTATTTGACTTAAATGATCAGATGGAAGTCCTGATTATCCCCAATACTATAATTGTTGTGAAATGCTTTACTAAGATCTAATTAAAATCTTCTCCAACTGCTACTTGTCATTTTCCATTACTGCCTTTATCTTGTCCTGATACTACCAGTGTTTTCTTAAAGCTACTAATCATTTCGTATTACCGATCGTATCGTCTTGTCTCACCGCTTATTCTTGCCTTGTCATTAGCTAATTGACATAACTTATCGCCGCTTGTTATTATAGCTTTGGTATTTGTCAATTTCATCTGCCGTAACTTATGATTTTCGATTTCCTGTCTTTTCTTTTTTCTTTCACCGGTGCGTACAATTTTATATTACTGATTCTTGTCGTTGTGTTCAACGGCCACTTGTCTTCTAGTCTCCAGCTATTTGTCATCCTGTATTATAGATAGTTAACATATTCCCTTACATCTCGTTGTCTTATTGTAAACATGTGAAATTGTATTGCAGCCTACATATTCTCTCATTATGTTACTTACCGGACGACAACTAAAGTAATGAATATTCCTTTTCAATATCCGACTAGAAAATGACGTTTCGTAACAGCAGATGTGGAGTGTTGCGGTTTGCAGTTAGGCTGTTATATTTGCGCCTTTCGACCGTATAGATGCTTCAGCACTGCACGGTGGGTGGTACGATCTTGATCAGTTTGTTTCAATGAGCACGGTGGGTGGTAGGATCTTGATCAGTCTGTTTTGATGAGAGCAAATGGCAGGTAGGATCTTGATTACTTTGTTTCGATGAGCGCCAGTGAGATTTTTTATCTTGACCAGTCTGTTTTGATGAGCGTCGGTGGGAGGTAGGATCTTGAACACTCTGTTTCAATGAGCGGCAGTCAGAGGTACTATCTTGATCAGTCTGTTTCGATGAGTGCCGGTGGGAGGTGATGTAGGGTTTTAACCAGTTCTCTTATTCGCCTATCCTGACACATACTGTCAATTGTGGGTTGCTAACTCCACTCTGCACAATTGCTGAATGGGCGGCCTGGCCCCTGAGCATACAGTTTAATATTGAAAAAAAATATGTATCACTGGTATTTTTTACTTATGTATTATGTTTTATTTGTTTATGTCCTGCTGTTTAAAGACGTTCATATTCGTCACCATCACTGTCCCTTCATCTGTCTGAGACGTGCTGTGGAAATTGTTTCTTATTTCATGGCCTATTTTTATAAAACTAGGATATATACAAATCTAAATCTACACTTCGCAATGCACAAATAGTAAGATCCGTATGTAATCAAGTTCAATATATATATATATATATATATATATATATATATATATATATATATATATATATATATATATATTCTTTGCTTTTGAAAACTATTGAAAAACTTACCCAGTCAAGCTGACCGCAGTACCAGAAGCATTAAGTAAGAAGATATGAAATATGAATGACATGAACTTCTCATTTGAAAAAATCTATCAGACGTCACTGATTGAGACTATTATACTAGTAGTCTGTTTGAGCCATGTGGATCAAAACATTAATAACATTTACAATGAACCGTGTAAAGAATCAATTAAAACCAGAAAACAAGTGAGAAACAATGGGATTTGTGGAAGGAAAGAGTATAAATAATGCATTATGCATCACGAGAACGTTAATCGAAAGAGCAATAGAGGTAAAGAAACATATATACGAGCTTTATAGACTACACAAAAGTATTTGACAAAGTAAAGCATGTGGAAATAAAATGCAGGAAAAATTAAACATTGATGAAGACGATATAAGAACCATGAAAAAACATGTAATGATAACAAACATCAGTCATAAGAATTAGCCACCAAACAGGACAATTGCTATATATTGAACTATGAGACAAACAAGACTGTCGCTGGATTTATGTTTACTTTACATCGAAAATAGTATGGGATCAATAGTAAACAAACAAGGAAATGAAGTCAATGGGCACAACATAAGCAATTCCCGATATAATGATGACACTCTCTTAAAAGCTAAGACAGAGAATTAACAAGAAGAAATGATAGACAAAATAGAAAAAGAAAGCACCAAGAAATTTCTCAGTCAGAATAGTAAGAAAATACAAGTAATGGTAACATCGAAGAAATTATCATCAAAATCTTCAGCATAAAATAAATAGAAAAAACCTAAAACAAGAGCAACGACTCACATCAGATGGAAGATGCAAAACATAACTTAAAAGCAGAATAGAAGAGGCCAAATTACTGGAAAATAGTCAAACAAATGAAAAGACGATTAGAGGCCACAGAGATGGGATTTCTCAGAATAATGTTAAAAGTTCACTGGACAGTGAATTAAACAAACAAAGAAAATCTCAAAGAGGCCAACACAAAAAGTGAGTTCCTAAAAATATCTGAAAGAAATATTCCACATTTGTTCGGGTACATCATGAAAAGATTACAGTTGGAATACTTAATTTCAACTGAGAAAATACAGTAAAAGAGAGATCGCGGACGAAAAAGAGAGAAGATACTAGATAGCTTGGGGTCATGTTATAGAAAACATTCAACTTTAGATATGATATGATGCACTGTGAATATAATGTTTTGGAAGGATATGAACGCTTACGACAACCGCATGGCACATGATGATGATGATGATGATGATCCCTTAATCGTCATTAAAGTGTTAACGTATCATGAGATTGCTAATTGTAGCCTTATACTACAGCTGATTGCCATCTTGTCTTACATACAATTAACGTAGTGTCGTGCAGCTTCATTTAGCTTGTTATTATCATCATCATCATCATGTACCATACCGGTTGGCGTAGGCGATCATGTCCCTCCACAATCTTTACTTTGTCAAATGCATTCGTGTAGTCTATAAATCACATATATAGATCTTTATTTACCTCTATAGATCTTTCTATCAATGTTCTTAATATGTATATTACATCATTAGTGCCCTTTCCTTCAACAAATCCACATTGTTCGTCACTTATTTCTGGTTTTTATTTTGTTCCTTACACGTCTAATGATTATTCTTAGTAATATTTAAGTTATATGGATCATGTGACTATTAGTCGGATGGTCTTCACAATCAGTAGCGCCTGACTGCTTCGGTATGGCTACAAAGATAGATTTTAGTAGATCTTCGGGTATGTGACTGCTTCGGTATGGCTACAAAGATAGATTTTATTAGATCTTCGGGTATGTGTCCAGTGCTATATATGTCATTGAGTAATTTTGTAATGACTTGTATTGTAGTACTCCCAGCACTCCTAATGCATTTATCTCTTCGATTCTTATATTGTCAGGACATTAAGCATTGCCTCTTTTCATGTGTTGAATTGCGTCGTTTGTTATTACTAACGTGTTAAATTGTGTTTATCGTTTAATTCATTGACACTGACGGACACATATTCGACTACCATAAGTAGACACATGAATTAGTTTCTTGTCTCTCACTCTCACTTCTGAAATCAATCCCAGATAATGTAATAAGTCTTCACTATGCAAAAACTGGTGTCCACATTCGGATATTTGATGATTAAATTTCGATACATATTTTGTTTTGTTAATCATTTAAAGAACTTACCCAGACGTTGCGCTAAAAAAATAAAATATGGGCAGTTCAAATAGCAGTAATTTTATTTTTTTTAAACGATGAGGCAACAATTGGACAATGTAATTATAGTCAATTATTTATATATTCTTTAGCTGCTGTTGCTAGATTCTCGATACGTTCAAAGCCGGAAAATTATTGTAAAATTAACAGTGTTGGTTAATTGGGAGATGAATGCTCTATTGAATCTGGTAGTCCGGCTCATACATTACTTTATATAAACACTTTAGACACGAAGACTAATAGCAGATATTAGTGAAGGCATTAGATGATACTGAGAAGAGAAACACAAAGGAATGATATTTTGAAAAACTATGAATTAATATTTAACAAAACAACAATTAGTAACATTGTCCAAAATATATACTCTAAATTTGAGACAGTGCAAAATACTTAAAGTAATATTATAATTAAAAAAAAAACGTATGTGGCAAATGTAGACAATTAAACCTCGGTGTACCGTACTCTCAGAAGAGATTGAAAGAAACATACGAATTGTAGTGGTGCATTATTAGGGCGTGACGAAAATGGCTCTATTGTCGAGGGCCGTCAACCAATGGATCGGGCGGACCCCATCAATGCCCTCAGGGAAGTACATATATGACTTCGACAACTTTGAGACCACGTCACTCCTTCGGATGAAAGAAGCGGGGCCTAAGATGGACACAGCCATAATAGAGAAACTTAGTGGGCGTGTAAGAAGACTAATCAACCAACACACAGCTGGAGTCGTCAGAAGCTGGACACTTCTAGACATGGTGAGGAGCGGATCTGAGTAGCAATGGACATGTTCGGAGTGCAATGATGATGACCCGCTAATAACTCAGTAGCTCAATAGGGCGGCACAAATGAGTAGTAAGTGACGAGCAATGGAAGGCACAGACAGTTAAAGTCTATAAATTGAATGAATGATGTAATATTCTTTCATAAAGCACCTTTTTACACTGTAAAAGTCAGACATATGCATTTCAGTGACTGAGTTGTCCGATATGAGCGAAGAAAAGGAGGAAAAAAAGAATTCAATGTTGCAACGAAAAAAGTTAGATACAGATAAGGAGAAAACTGGATTAGAAAAGAATAACTATTTTACTAGAAAAAAATATTTAAAAGGATGAACAATGAAAGAGTTAAAAAATGCCCTAACGCTAAAAGTTAGAAACAGTACTAATGTGTTAGGCTGGTAACATATACGAAGTAGAAAAAGGTAAAGCAAAAGCAAAATATTTGACAATATAAAAAAAGAGAAGTAAATTATGAGTTGAGGAACGTTTTCTCAGAGTAAAAAAAAACAGACTCAATTCTGCACAAAACGTAGCAAAACTCCAAGATAAAATAAAAAAACATGTGATGACAATGAAGATGATGATGAAGATAATTATAATAAGATGTTTTATTTCTACATCTATTTGACTTAAATGATCAGATGGAAGTCCTGATTATCCCCAATACTATAATTGTTGTGAAATGCTTTACTAAGATCTAATTAAAATCTTCTCCAACTGCTACTTGTCATTTTCCATTACTGCCTTTATCTTGTCCTGATACTACCAGTGTTTTCTTAAAGCTACTAATCATTTCGTATTACCGATCGTATCGTCTTGTCTCACCGCTTATTCTTGCCTTGTCATTAGCTAATTGACATAACTTATCGCCGCTTGTCATTATAGCTTTGGTATTTGTCAATTTCATCTGCCGTAACTTATGATTTTCGATTTTCTGTCTTTTCTTTTTTCTTTCACCGGTGCGTACAATTTTATATTACTGATTCTTGTCGTTGTGTTCAACGGCCACTTGTCTTCTAGTCTCCAGCTATTTGTCATCCTGTATTATAGATAGTTAACATATTCCCTTACATCTCGTTGTCTTATTGTAAACATGTGAAATTGTATTGCAGCCTACATATTCTCTCATTATGTTACTTACCGGACGACAACTAAAGTAATGAATATTCCTTTTCAATATCCGACTAGAAAATGACGTTTCGTAACAGCAGATGTGGAGTGTTGCGGTTTGCAGTTAGGCTGTTATATTTGCGCCTTTCGACCGTACAGATGCTTCAGCACTGCACGGTGGGTGGTACGATCTTGATCAGTTTGTTTCAATGAGCACGGTGGGTGGTAGGATCTTGATCAGTCTGTTTTGATGAGAGCAAATGGGAGGTAGGATCTTGATTACTTTGTTTCGATGAGCGCCAGTGAGATTTTTTATCTTGACCAGTCTGTTTTGATGAGCGTCGGTGGGAGGTAGGATCTTGAACACTCTGTTTCAATGAGCGGCAGTCAGAGGTACTATCTTGATCAGTCTGTTTCGATGAGTGCCGGTGGGAGGTGATGTAGGGTTTTAACCAGTTCTCTTATTCGCCTATCCTGACACATACTGTCAATTGTGGGTTGCTAACTCCACTCTGCACAATTGCTGAATGGGCGGCCTGGCCCCTGAGCATACAGTTTAATATTGAAAAAAAATATGTATCACTGGTATTTTTTACTTATGTATTATGTTTTATTTGTTTATGTCCTGCTGTTTAAAGACGTTCATATTCGTCACCATCACTGTCCCTTCATCTGTCTGAGACGTGCTGTGGAAATTGTTTCTTATTTCATGGCCTATTTTTATAAAACTAGGATATATACAAATCTAAATCTACACTTCGCAATGCACAAATAGTAAGATCCGTATGTAATCAAGTTCAATATATATATATATATATATATATATATATATATATATATATATTCTTTGCTTTTGAAAACTATTGAAAAACTTACCCAGTCAAGCTGACCGCAGTACCAGAAGCATTAAGAAAGAAGATATGAAATATGAATGACATGAACTTCTCATTTGAAAAAATCTATCAGACGTCACTGATTGAGACTATTATACTAGTAGTCTGTTTGAGCCATGTGGATCAAAACATTAATAACATTTACAATGGACCGTGTAAAGAATCAATTAAAACCAGAAAACAAGTGAGAAACAATGGGATTTGTGGAAGGAAAGAGTATAAATAATGCATTATGCATCACGAGAACGTTAATCGAAAGAGCAATAGAGGTAAAGAAACATATATACGAGCTTTATAGACTACACAAAAGTATTTGACAAAGTAAAGCATGTGGAAATAAAATGCAGGAAAAATTAAACATTGATGAAGACGATATAAGAACCATGAAAAAACATGTAATGATAACAAACATCAGTCATAAGAATTAGCCACCAAACAGGACAATTGCTATATATTGAACTATGAGACAAACAAGACTGTCGCTGGATTTATGTTTACTTTACATCGAAAATAGTATGGGATCAATAGTAAACAAACAAGGAAATGAAGTCAATGGGCACAACATAAGCAATTCCCGATATAATGATGACACTCTCTTAAAAGCTAAGACAGAGAATTAACAAGAAGAAATGATAGACAAAATAGAAAAAGAAAGCACCAAGAAATTTCTCAGTCAGAATAGTAAGAAAATACAAGTAATGGTAACATCGAAGAAATTATCATCAAAATCTTCAGCATAAAATAAATAGAAAAAACCTAAAACAAGAGCAACGACTCACATCAGATGGAAGATGCAAAACATAACTTAAAAGCAGAATAGAAGAGGCCAAATTACTGGAAAATAGTCAAACAAATGAAAAGACGATTAGAGGCCACAGAGATGGGATTTCTCAGAATAATGTTAAAAGTTCACTGGACAGTGAATTAAACAAACAAAGAAAATCTCAAAGAGGCCAACACAAAAAGTGAGTTCCTAAAAATATCTGAAAGAAATATTCCACATTTGTTCGGGTACATCATGAAAAGATTACAGTTGGAATACTTAATTTCAACTGAGAAAATACAGTAAAAGAGAGATCGCGGACGAAAAAGAGAGAAGATACTAGATAGCTTGGGGTCATGTTATAGAAAACATTCAACTTTAGATATGATATGATGCACTGTGAATATAATGTTTTGGAAGGATATGAACGCTTAC
Source organism: Megaustenia siamemsis (assembly GCA_032433765.1). Classification (NCBI taxonomy): domain Eukaryota; kingdom Metazoa; phylum Mollusca; class Gastropoda; order Stylommatophora; family Ariophantidae; genus Megaustenia; species Megaustenia siamemsis. The sequence continues at coordinate 14,086,781 of JAVIAB010000046.1, forward strand.
GACAACCGCATGGCACATGATGATGATGATGATGATGATCCCTTAATCGTCATTAAAGTGTTAACGTATCATGAGATTGCTAATTGTAGCCTTATACTACAGCTGATTGCCATCTTGTCTTACATACAATTAACGTAGTGTCGTGCAGCTTCATTTAGCTTGTTATTATCATCATCATCATCATGTACCATACCGGTTGGCGTAGGCGATCATGTCCCTCCACAATCTTTACTTTGTCAAATGCATTCGTGTAGTCTATAAATCACATATATAGATCTTTATTTACCTCTATAGATCTTTCTATCAATGTTCTTAATATGTATATTACATCATTAGTGCCCTTTCCTTCAACAAATCCACTTTGTTCGTCACTTATTTCTGGTTTTTATTTTGTTCCTTACACGTCTAATGATTATTCTTAGTAATATTTAAGTTATATGGATCATGTGACTATTAGTCGGATGGTCTTCACAATCAGTAGCGCCTGACTGCTTCGGTATGGCTACAAAGATAGATTTTAGTAGATCTTCGGGTATGTGACTGCTTCGGTATGGCTACAAAGATAGATTTTAGTAGATCTTCGGGTATGTGTCCAGTGCTATATATGTCATTGAGTAATTTTGTTATGACTTGTATTGTAGTACTCCCAGCACTCCTAATGCATTTATCTCTTCGATTCTTATATTGTCAGGACATTAAGCATTGCCTCTTTTCATGTGTTGAATTGCGTCGTTTGTTATTACTAACGTGTTAAATTGTGTTTATCGTTTAATTCATTGACACTGACGGACACATATTCGACTACCATAAGTAGACACATGAATTAGTTTCTTGTCTCTCACTCTCACTTCTGAAATCAATCCCAGATAATGTAATAAGTCTTCACTATGCAAAAACTGGTGTCCACATTCGGATATTTGATGATTAAATTTCGATACATATTTTGTTTTGTTAATCATTTAAAGAACTTACCCAGACGTTGCGCTAAAAAAATAAAATATGGGCAGTTCAAATAGCAGTAATTTTATTTTTTTTAAACGATGAGGCAACAATTGGACAATGTAATTATAGTCAATTATTTATATATTCTTTAGCTGCTGTTGCTAGATTCTCGATACGTTCAAAGCCGGAAAATTATTGTAAAATTAACAGTGTTGGTTAATTGGGAGATGAATGCTCTATTGAATCTGGTAGTCCGGCTCATACATTACTTTATATAAACACTTTAGACACGAAGACTAATAGCAGATATTAGTGAAGGCATTAGATGATATTGAGAAGAGAAACACAAAGGAATGATATTTTGAAAAACTATGAATTAATATTTAACAAAACAACAATTAGTAACATTGTCCAAAATATATACTCTAAATTTGAGACAGTGCAAAATACTTAAAGTAATATTATAATTAAAAAAAAAAAACGTATGTGGCAAATGTAGACAATTAAACCTCGGTGTACCGTACTCTCAGAAAAGATTGAAAGAAGCATAAGAATTGTAGTGGTGCATTATTAGGGCGTGACGAAATTGGCTCTATTGTCGAGGGCCGTCAACCAATGGATCGGGCGGACCCCATCAATGCCCTCAGGGAAGTACATATATGACTTCGACAACTTTGAGACCACGTCACTCCTTCGGATGAAAGAAGCGGGGCCTAAGATGGACACAGCCATAATAGAGAAACTTAGTGGGCGTGTAAGAAGACTAATCAACCAACACACAGCTGGAGTCGTCAGAAGCTGGACACTTCTAGACATGGTGAGGAGCGGATCTGAGTAGCAATGGACATGTTCGGAGTGCAATGATGATGACCCGCTAATAACTCAGTAGCTCAATAGGGCGGCACAAATGAGTAGTAAGTGACGAGCAATGGAAGGCACAGACAGTTAAAGTCTATAAATTGAATGAATGATGTAATATTCTTTCATAAAGCACCTTTTTACACTGTAAAAGTCAGACATATGCATTTCAGTGACTGAGTTGTCCGATATGAGCGAAGAAAAGGAGGAAAAAAAGAATTCAATGTTGCAACGAAAAAAGTTAGATACAGATAAGGAGAAAACTGGATTAGAAAAGAATAACTATTTTACTAGAAAAAAATATTTAAAAGGATGAACAATGAAAGAGTTAAAAAATGCCCTAACGCTAAAAGTTAGAAACAGTACTAATGTGTTAGGCTGGTAACATATACGAAGTAGAAAAAGGTAAAGCAAAAGCAAAATATTTGACAATATAAAAAAAGAGAAGTAAATTATGAGTTGAGGAACGTTTTCTCAGAGTAAAAAAAAAATGACTCAATTCTGCACAAAACGTAGCAAAACTCCAAGATAAAATAAAAAAACATGTGATAACAATGAAGATGATGGTGAAGATAATGATAATAAGATGTTTTATTTCTACATCTATTTGACTTAAATGATCAGATGGAAGTCCTGATTATCCCCAATACTATAATTGTTGTGAAATGCTTTACTAAGATCTAATTAAAATCTTTTCCAACTGCTACTTGTCATTTTCCATTACTGCCTTTATCTTGTCCTGATACTACCAGTGTTTTCTTAAAGCTACTAATCATTTCGTATTACCGATCGTATCGTCTTGTCTCACCGCTTATTCTTGCCTTGTCATTAGCTAATTGACATAACTTATCGCCGCTTGTCATTATAGCTTTGGTATTTGTCAATTTCATCTGCCGTAACTTATGATTTTCGATTTTCTGTCTTTTCTTTTTTCTTTCACCGGTGCGTACAATTTTATATTACTGATTCTTGTCGTTGTGTTCAACGGCCACTTGTCTTCTAGTCTCCAGCTATTTGTCATCCTGTATTATAGATAGTTAACATATTCCCTTACATCTCGTTGTCTTATTGTAAACATGTGAAATTGTATTGCAGCCTACATATTCTCTCATTATGTTACTTACCGGACGACAACTAAAGTAATGAATATTCCTTTTCAATATCCGACTAGAAAATGACGTTTCGTAACAGCAGATGTGGAGTGTTGCGGTTTGCAGTTAGGCTGTTATATTTGCGCCTTTCGACCGTACAGATGCTTCAGCACTGCACGGTGGGTGGTACGATCTTGATCAGTTTGTTTCAATGAGCACGGTGGGTGGTAGGATCTTGATCAGTCTGTTTTGATGAGAGCAAATGGGAGGTAGGATCTTGATTACTTTGTTTCGATGAGCGCCAGTGAGATTTTTTATCTTGACCAGTCTGTTTTGATGAGCGTCGGTGGGAGGTAGGATCTTGAACACTCTGTTTCAATGAGCGGCAGTCAGAGGTACTATCTTGATCAGTCTGTTTCGATTAGTGCCGGTGGGAGGTGATGTAGGGTTTTAACCAGAACTCTTATTCGCCTATCCTGACACATACTGTCAATTGTGGGTTGCTAACTCCACTCTGCACAATTGCTGAATGGGCGGCCTGGCCCCTGAGCATACAGTTTAATATTGAAAAAAAATATGTATCACTGGTATTTTTTACTTATGTATTATGTTTTATTTGTTTATGTCCTGCTGTTTAAAGACGTTCATATTCGTCACCATCACTGTCCCTTCATCTGTCTGAGACGTGCTGTGGAAATTGTTTCTTATTTCATGGCCTATTTTGATAAAACTAGGATATATACAAATCTAAATCTACACTCCGCAATGCACAATTAGTAAGATCCGTATGTAATCAAGTTCAATATATATATATATATATATATATATATATATATATATATATTCTTTGCTTTTGAAAACTATTGAAAAACTTACCCAGTCAAGCTGACCGCAGTACCCGAAGCATTAAGAAAGAAGATATGAAATATGAATGACATGAACTTCTCATTTGAAAAAATCTATCAGACGTCACTGATTGAGACTATTATACTAGTAGTCTGTTTGAGCCATGTGGATCAAAACATTAATAACATTTACAATGAACCGTGTAAAGAATCAATTAAAACCAGAAAACAAGTGAGAAACAATGGATTTGTGGAAGGAAAGAGTATAAATAATGCATTATGCATCACGAGAACGTTAATCGAAAGAGAAATAGAGGTAAAGAAACATATATACGAGCTTTATAGACTACACAAAAGTATTTGACAAAGTAAAGCATGTGGAAATAAAATGCAGGAAAAATTAAACATTGATGAAGACGATATAAGAACCATGAAAAAACATGTAATGATAACAAACATCAGTCATAAGAATTAGCCACCAAACAGGACAATTGCTATATATTGAACTATGAGACAAACAAGACTGTCGCTGGATTTATGTTCACTTTACATCGAAAATAGTATGGGATCAATAGTAAACAAACAAGGAAATGAAGTCAATGGGCACAACATAAACAATTCCCGATATAATGATGACACTCTCTTAAAAGCTAAGACAGAGAATTAACAAGAAGAAATGATAGACAAAATAGAAAAAGAAAGCACCAAGAAATTTCTCAGTCAGAATAGTAAGAAAATACAAGTAATGGTAACATCGAAGAAATTATCATCAAAATCTTCAGCATAAAATAAATAGAAAAAACCTAAAACAAGAGCAACGAGTCACATCAGATGGAAGATGCAAAACATAACTTAAAAGCAGAATAGAAGAGGCCAAATTACTGGAAAATAGTCAAACAAATGAAAAGACGATTAGAGGCCACAGAGATGGGATTTCTCAGAATAATGTTAAAAGTTCACTGGACAGTGAATTAAACAAACAAAGAAACTCTCAAAGAGGCCAACACAAAAAGTGAGTTCCTAAAAAATATCTGAAAGAAATATTCCACATTTGTTCGGGTACATCATGAAAAGATTACAGTTGGAATACTTAATTTCAACTGAGAAAATACAGTAAAAGAGAGATCGCGGACGAAAAAGAGAGAAGATACTAGATAGCTTGGGGTCATGTTATAGAAAACATTCAACTTCAGATATGATATGATGCACTGTGAATATAATATTTTGGAAGGACATGAACGCTTACGACAACCGCATGGCACATGATGATGATGATGATGATCCCTTAATCGTCATTAAAGTGTTAACGTATCATGAGATTGCTAATTGTAGCCTTATACTACAGCTGATTGCCATCTTGTCTTACATACAATTAACGTAGTGTCGTGCAGCTTCATTTAGCTTGTTATTATCATCATCATCATCATGTACCATACCGGTTGGCGTAGGCGATCATGTCCCTCCACAATCTTTACTTTGTCAAATGCATTCGTGTAGTCTATAAATCACATATATAGATCTTTATTTACCTCTATAGATCTTTCTATCAATGTTCTTAATATGTATATTGCATCATTAGTGCCCTTTCCTTCAACAAATCCACATTGTTCGTCACTTATTTCTGGTTTTTATTTTGTTCCTTACACGTCTAATGATTATTCTTAGTAATATTTAAGTTATATGGATCATGTGACTATTAGTCGGATGGTCTTCACAATAAGTAGCGCCTGACTGCTTCGGTATGGCTACAAAGATAGATTTTAGTAGATCTTCGGGTATGTGTCCAGTGCTATATATGTCATTGAGTAATTTTGTTATGACTTGTATTGTAGTACTCCCAGCACTCCTAATGCATTTATCTCTTCGATTCTTATATTGTCAGGACATTAAGCATTGCCTCTTTTCATGTGTTGAATTGCGTCGTTTGTTATTACTAACGTGTTAAATTGTGTTTATCGTTTAATTCATTGACACTGACGGACACATATTCGACTACCATAAGTAGACACATGAATTAGTTTCTTGTCTCTCACTCTCACTTCTGAAATCAATCCCAGATATTGTAATAAGTCTTCACTATGCAAAAACTGGTGTCCACATTCGGATATTTGATGATTAAATTTCGATACATATTTTGTTTTGTTAATCACTTAAAGAACTTACCCAGACGTTGCGCTAAAAAAATAAAATATGGGCAGTTCAAATAGCAGTAATTTTATTTTTTTTAAACGATGAGGCAACAATTGGACAATGTAATTATAGTCAATTATTTATATATTTTTTAGCTGCTGTTGCTAGATTCTCGATACGTTCAAAGCCGGAAAATTATTGTAAAATTAACAGTGTTGGTTAATTGGGAGATGAATGCTCTATTGAATCTGGTAGTCCGGCTCATACATTACTTTATATAAACACTTTAGACACGAAGACTAATAGCAGATATTAGTGAAGGCATTAGATGATATTGAGAAGAGAAACACAAAGGAATGATATTTTGAAAAACTATGAATTAATATTTAACAAAACAACAATTAGTAACATTGTCCAAAATATATACTCTAAATTTGAGACAGTGCAAAATACTTAAAGTAATATTATAATTAAAAAAAAAAACGTATGTGGCAAATGTAGACAATTAAACCTCGGTGTATCGTACTCTCAGAAGAGATTGAAAGAAACATAAGAATTGTAGTGGTGCATTATTAGGGCGTGACGAAATTGGCTCTATTGTCGAGGGCCGTCAACCAATGGATCGGGCGGACCCCATCAATGCCCTCAGGGAAGTACATATATGACTTCGACAACTTTGAGACCACGTCACTCCTTCGGATGAAAGAAACGGGGCCTAAGATGGACACAGCCATAATAGAGAAACTTAGTGGGCGTGTAAGAAGACTAATCAACCAACACACAGCTGGAGTCGTCAGAAGCTGGACACTTCTAGACATGGTGAGGAGCGGATCTGAGTAGCAATGGACATGTTCGGAGTGCAATGATGATGACCCGCTAATAACTCAGTAGCTCAATAGGGCGGCACAAATGAGTAGTAAGTGACGAGCAATGGAAGGCACAGACAGTTAAAGTCTATACATTGAATGAATGATGTAATATTCTTTCATAAAGCACCTTTTTACACTGTAAAAGTCAGACATATGCATTTCAGTGACTGAGTTGTCCGATATGAGCGAAGAAAAAGGAGGAAGGAGAATTCAATGTTGCAACGAAAAAAGTTAGATAAAGATAAGGAGAAAACTGGATTAGAAAAGAATAACTATTTTACTAGAAAAAAATATGTAAAAGGATGAACAATGAAAGAGTTAAAAAATGCCCTAACGCTAAAAGTTAGAAACAGTACTAATGTGTTAGGCTGGTAACATATACGAAGTAGAAAAAGGTAAAGCAAAAGCAAAATATTTGACAATATAAAAAAAGAGAAGTAAATTATGAGTTGAGGAACGTTTTCTCAGAGTAAAAAAAAATGACTCAATTCTGCACAAAACGTAGCAAAACTCCAAGATAAAATATAAAAACATGTGATGACAATGAAGATGATGATGAAGATAATGATAATAAGATGTTTTATTTCTACATCTATTTGACTTAAATGATCAGATGGAAGTCCTGATTATCCTCAATACTATAATTGTTGTGAAATGCTTTACTAAGATCTAATTGTAATCTTCCCCAACTGCTACTTGTCATTTTCCATTACTGCCTTTATCTTGTCCTGATACTACCAGTCTTTTCTTAAAGCTACTAATCATTTCGTATTACCGATCGTATCGTCTTGTCTCACCGCTTATTCTTGCCTTGTCATTAGCTAATTGACATAACTTATTGCCGCTTGACATTATAGCTTTGGTATTTGTCAATTTCATCTGCCGTAACTTATGATTTTCGATTTCCTGTCTTTTCTATTTTCTTTCACCGGTGCGTACAATTTTATATTACTGATTCTTGTCGTTGTGTTCAACGGCCACTTGTCTTCTAGTCTCCAGCTATTCGTCATCCTGTATTATAGATAGTTAACATATTCCCTTACATCTCGTTGTCTTATTGTAAACATGTGAAATTGTATTGCAGCCTACATATTCTCTCATTATGTTACTTACCGGACGACAACTAAAGTAATGAATATTCCTTTTCAATATCCGACTAGAAAATGACGTTTCGTGACAGCAGATGTGGAGTGTTGCGGTTTGCAGTTAGGCTGTTATATTTGCGCCTTTCGACCGTACAGATGCTTCAGCACTGCACGGTGGGTGGTACGATCTTGATCAGTTTGTTTCAATGAGCACGGTGGGTGGTAGGATCTTGATCAGTCTGTTTTGATGAGAGCAAATGGGAGGTAGGATCTTGATTACTTTGTTTCGATGAGCGCCAGTGAGATTTTTTATCTTGACCAGTCTGTTTTGATGAGCGCCGGTGGGAGGTAGGATCTTGAACACTCTGTTTCAATGAGCGGCAGTCAGAGGTACTATCTTGATCAGTCTGTTTCGATGAGTGCCGGTGGGAGGTGATGTAGGGTTTTAACCAGTTCTCTTATTCGCCTATCCTGACACATACTGTCAATTGTGGGTTGCTAACTCCACTCTGCACAATTGCTGAATGGGCGGCCTGGCCCCTGAGCATACAGTTTAATATCACTGGTATTTTTTTACTTATGTATTATGTTTTATTTGTTTATGTCCTGCTGTTTAAAGACGTTCATATTCGTCACCATCACTGTCCCTTCATCTGTCTGAGACGTGCTGTGGAAACTGTTTCTTATTTCATGGCCTATTTTTATAAAACTAGGATATATACAAATCTAAATCTACACTCCGCAATGCACAATTAGTAAGATCCGTATGTAATCAAGTTCAATATATATATATATATATATATATATATATATATATATATATATATATATATATATATATATATATATTCTTTGCTTTTGAAAACTATTGAAAAACTTTCCCAGTCAAGCTGACCGCAGTACCCGAAGCATTAAGAAAGAAGATATGAAATATGAATGACATGAACTTCTCATTTGAAAAAAATCTATCAGACGTCACTGATTGAGACTATTATACTAGTAGTCTGTTTGAGCCATGTGGATCAAAACATTAATAACATTTACAATGAACCGTGTAAAGAATCAATTAAAACCAGAAAAAAAGTGAGAAACAATGGGATTTGTGGAAGGAAAGAGTATAAATAATGCATTATGCATCACGAGAACGTTAATCGAAAGGGCAATAGAGGTAAAGAAACATATATACGAGCTTTATAGACTACACAAAAGTATTTGACAAAGTAAAGCATGTGGAAATAAAATGCAGGAAAAATTAAACATTGATGAAGACGATATAAGAACCATGAAAAAAACATGTAATGATAACAAACATCAGTCATAAGAATTAGCCACCAAACAGGACAACTGCTATATATTGAACTATGAGACAAACAAGACTGTCGCTGGATTTATGTTCACTTTACATCGAAAATAGTATCGGATCAATAGTAAACAAACAAGGAAATGAAGTCAACGGGCACAACATAAACAATTCCCGATATAATAATGTCACTCTCTTAAAAGCTAAGACAGAGAAATAACAACAAGAAATGATATACAAAATAGAAAAAGAAAGCACCAAGAAATTTCTCAGTCAGAATATAAAGAAAATACAATTAATGGTAACATCGAAGAAATTATCATCACAATCTTCAGCATAAAATAAATAGAAAAAACCTAAAACAAGAGCAACGAGTCACATCAGATGGAAGATGCAAAACATAACTTAAAAGCAGAATAGAAGAGGCCAAATTACTGGAAAATAGTCAAACAAATGAAAAGACGATTAGAGGCCACAGAGATGGGATTTCTCAGAATAATGTTAAAAGTTCACTGGACAGTGAATTAAACAAACAAAGAAACTCTCAAAGAGGCCAACACAAAAAGTGAGTTCCTAAAAATATCTGAAAGAAATATTCCACATTTGTTCGGGTACATCATGAAAAGATTAAAGTTGGAATACTTAATTTCAACTGAGAAAATACAGTAAAAGAGAGATCGCGGACGAAAAAGAGAGAAGATACTAGATAGCTTGGGGTCATGTTATAGAAAACATTCAACTTCAGATATGATATGATGCACTGTGAATATAATATTTTGGAAGGACATGAACGCTTACGACAACCGCATGGCACATGATGATGATGATGATGATGATCCCTTAATCGTCATTAAAGTGTTAACGTATCATGAGATTGCTAATTGTAGCCTTATACTACAGCTGATTGCCATCTTGTCTTACATACAATTAACGTAGTGTCGTGCAGCTTCATTTAGCTTGTTATTATCCTCATCATCATCATGTACCATACCGGTTGGCGTAGGCGATCATGTCCCTCCACAATCTTTACTTTGTCAATTGCATTCGTGTAGTCTATCTTCTTCTCTTTTCTCTTTCACTGATACCTAAAAGGTGTTGTGGTTTATATCATTTGTCGTTCTTGTGCTGCTCGAATTGTCTGAATTAGTGATTTTCCTTTGTTGTTACATGTCTCTGTCACTGCATCTATCCATCTTCTTCTGGTCTTCCTCTTGGTCTTTTCCCATGCATTCTCGAGAAGAACGCCCTTGATGGTGATTGGTGAGGATTCATTCTGACCAGGTGGCCGAACCATTTAAGTTGTTGTTGTTCTATATATTCTTGGCAGGGTTTTGTTCCTACCATTTTTCTTATGGTTTCAATTGGTATTCTATCTCTTCTTGTGTTTTTTGTTACTTTTCTCAAGCATCGCATCTCACATGTATTGATCTTTCTTATATGGGATTTAGAAAGGGTCCATGTTTGACTTTCATAGCACAAAGTTGGTATGAAGATGCTATTTATCATTTGTTGTTTAGCTGGCATAGAAATATTTGGATGTCTTAACAATGGTGAAAGCTGGTATGTGACAGCATTTGCTTTTTGTATTCTCATGTCAATTTCTCTGTCTAGTTTTCCATCTTCTGTGAACATTGCGCCTAAATACTTGAATTCCTCTACTTGTTTTATTTCTTTGTCTTTGATATTGATGTTTAATGGGTGTCTCAATTTGCTTATTCTTATAGCCTCTGTTTTTGCTGTGTTAATTTTCATACTGTAGTTTGTGCAGCTTTTATCTAGAGATGTTAAATGCTGTTGTAGCAGGTTTTCATCCTCATATATTAGGCATTTTTTCATCTGCGAAGAGTAGCTCATTGATGTTGGAGCTTTCTACCTCTATGTTATTATTTGATTTGTCCTTGCTGTTGGTTGTTTCCTGATTTATTCTGTCCATATATATGATGAAGAGGAGTGGTGAGAGGGCACATCCTTGTCTTACTCCTGTTGTAACCTGAAACCATTCTGACAGACCTTCCGATGTTCTGACGGCACTTTGACTGTTTTTATATAGTGCTATTATATTTTCTAGTAGTTGTCCTGCTACCCCGTATGTTTCTAAAGTTTGCCAAAGTTTGTTCCTGTCCACACGGTCAAACGCTTTTTCCTGATCTATAAACACTATATTTAGGTTTCTGTCATATTCTATTGTTTTTTCACATAGTTGTCTCAATGTAAATATAGCATCAGTGCAGCTTTTGCCTTTTCTGAATCCGAATTGATTATTACTTAATTGTGGTTCTATTATGTATCTTACTCTCCTCTCTAATATTTTAGCAAACATTTTACCAACTTGACTCAATAGGGATATTCCTCTGTACATTTCGCACTCCCTTTTACTTCCCTTATTCTTCCAAAATGGGACAATGATAGCTTTTTGCCAATCGTCTGGGACTTAATCACTATATGAGTCTATAAATCACATATATAGATCTTTATTTACCTCTATAGATCTTTCTATCAATGTTCTTAATATGTATATTGCATCATTAGTGCTCTTTCCTTCAACAAATCCACATTGTTCGTCACTTATTTCTGGTTTTTATTTTGTTCCTTACACGTCTAATGATTATTCTTAGTAATATTTAAGTTATATGGATCATGTGACTATTAGTCGGATGGTCTTCACAATCAGTAGCGCCTGACTGCTTCGGTATGGCTACAAAGATAGATTTTAGTAGATCTTCGGGTATGTGTCCAGTGCTATATATGTCATTGAGTAATTTTGTTATGACTTGTATTGTAGTACTCCCAGCACTCCTAATGCATTTATCTCTTCGATTCTTATATTGTCAGGACATTAAGCATTGCCTCTTTTCATGTGTTGAATTGCGTCGTTTGTTATTACTAACGTGTTAAATTGTGTTTATCGTTTAATTCATTGACACTGACGGACACATATTCGACTACCATAAGTAGACACATGAATTAGTTTCTTGTCTCGCACTCTCACTTCTGAAATCAATCCCAGATAATGTAATAAGTCTTCACTATGCAAAAACTGGTGTCCACATTCGGATATTTGATGATTAAATTTCTATACATATTTTGTTTTGTTAATCATTTAAAGAACTTACCCAGCCGTTGCGCTAACAAAATAAAATATGGGCAGTTCAAATAGCAGTAATTTTATTTTTTTAAACGATGAGGCAACAATTGGACAATGAAATTATAGTCAATTATTTATATATTCTTTAGCTGCTGTTGCTAGATTCTCGATACGTTCAAAGCCGGAAATTATTGTAAAATTAACAGTGTTGGTTAATTGGGAGATGAATGTTCTATTGAATCTGGTAGTCCGGCTCATACATTACTTTATATAAACACTTTAGACACGAAGACTAATAGCAGATATTAGTGAAGGCATTAGATGATATTGAGAAGAGAAACACAAAGAAATGATATTTTGAAAAACTATGAATTAATATTTAACAAAACAACAATTAGTAACATTGTCCAAAATATATACTCTAAATATGAGACAGTGCAGAATACTTAAAGTAATATTAGAATTAAAAAAGAAAACGTTGGTGGCAAATGTAGACAATTAAACCTCGGTGTACCGTACTCTCAGAAGAGATTGAAAGAAACATATTTCAATAATTGTATTGGTGCATTATTAGGGCGAGACGAAAATGGCTCTATTGTCGAGGGCCGTCAACCAATGGATCGGGCAGACTCAGGGAAGTACATATATGACTTCGACAACTTTGAGACCACGTCACTCCTTCGGATGAAAGAAATGGGACCCAAGATGGACACAGCCATAATAGAGAAACTTAGTGGACGTGTACAAAGATAATCAAAATAAAGAACTAACAACAGGTCATTTTATAATCAACGTGATAAGGGCAAAACATACTATGGAGCTTAGTAGGCCATTTTATATAGTAACGAAAGCTCGGTACCGAGAACTTAACAAAATATACCGATGATGGGTTGTTTAATTGCTTGAGCAATTTCAGTTGGTGGATCCGACGTAGGTCATCGATCTTTCTACTTTCTATACTGTATAAGTTTAGTAATGTTTTGCTATCATTCAGATTTAAGAGCTGATACTGTTCGCATGTAGAATAAATGAACTAATTCTTTCATTTATTGACTGTCTCTCTTTGACCAATTTTACAAGACTGTGATGTGCTTGTATCTAGCACATTGTCGTTCAGCGTGAATTCACAATATGCTTACTGACACGACTCATCAATAGATCATCAATGCAGCTTCAACGCTACTTTTCATTTCGTCATTAGGCTATTTTCCACATTTTATAACAGCTATTTATCATCGTATTTACTACTATTTCGTGTCTTGTTATACAGGAATATGATACCATGTCATGCCTGTCCTTTTAGTTATTCTCGTACTTGACTTGTTCTTGGTTAGATTTCAATTTGTGTTATCCTTACTTGAATTCTTGATTACCACTTCTTGCAGCTGCATGCCCTTTCTTGAGTTAAATATTCCACAACAATTGCATGCCACTGGTAGTTACTACTCATATAATATGTAATATGTATGTGATACTTTAAATAACTTGATTTTTCTCAAGCACTGAACGTCTGTTCGAGTGTTCTGTTTTATGTTATTTTCCTTGGCTCAAAGTAAGAACAACACAAAAATCCTACCTGAAAAAGCTGTAACATTATATATCTGTTTTATTTTAGAATAGTGTCATTGACATCATCAGCTTTACAGCAGCTTCGTTATTTTCTACATCTTGATGCATTTTTTGCCTTCATACCCTACCTAAGTATAGTTGTATGGTCACTTTTCACACTCACACAATACATCCTTAAAAAAAAAGAACTGAAATAAAACCACCGTGACATGCACACTGTGACAAAAGTTATACTACGAATCTGGGTGTGTCATGATCTCAGGAGGGGTCCAGTCAAAATATGTCGAGAAAGTTGGTAGTGATTCTAAATAGTAGACAAAAATGTCGAAGGTAAAGAGCAATAGAACACTTGGATAATTCAAGTTTATAATCTAAGGCCGCCGTGCACCTAACTGTCATAAAACACAATGTTTTACTCTACAAACGTCATATAGCATATGGATCACTAATGTATGTGTGCGTATGTAAACAAAGAAAGAAGAAGTTGACAAAAATAATATGGAAAGAAGAAAAAGGTAATTAAGAAAAAAGAAGAAAACTAATGGTAAATTTGACTAAAAACAAAAAACAAAAAAAAAAACATGATAAATATATTATAAGTTCAGGAACGTTTTCTCAGAGTAAAAAAAAAATATTATATTCTGCACAAAACGTATCAAAACTCCAAGCTAAAACATAAAAAAATATGATAGTAATGAAGATGATTAGGAAGATAATTATAATGGATGTTTTCTTCCTACATCTATTTGACTTAAATGATCACATGGAAATCCTGATGTTATTATCTTCAATAGTATTATTGGTTTGAAATGCTTTACAAAAGTCCACTTGTTATCTTCTCCTACTGTTACTTGTCATATTCCGTTGCTACCTTTACCTTCTCCCAATACTACCCGTCTTGTCTTAAAGCTACTAATCATTTCGTATTACCTTGTCTGACCGCTTCTTCTTGTCTCATCTTACAGCTAATTGACATAACTTATCGCCGATTGTCATTATATCTTTGCTATTTGTCAATTTCATCTGCCGTAACTTACTATTTCCCTTTTCCTGTCTTTTTTTTTCTTTCACCGCTGCGTACAATTTAGTATTACTGATTCTTGTCGTTGTGTTGTTCACAACTTGTCTTCCTTCTAGTCTCCATTTATTTCTTATCCTGTGTTGCAGATAGTTAACATATTTCCTTACATCTCCTTACTGCAAACATGTGAGATTGTATTGTAGCCTACTGAGTCTTTCTTTCTGTTACTTACCGTACGCCTAATAAGGGAATGAATATTCATTTTCATTATCCGCCAAGAAAATGACGTTAAGTAAGCGTAGATGCGATGTGTTGTGGTTTGCAGCTATCCTTTGATATTTGCGCCTTTCGACCTTATAGATCCGACTTTAGCACGGCATTTTTTAGTACAACGTTGCTCTTCTTCTCCTACCACTACTCGTCTGACCAGTCAGTTTCAATAAGCACCGGTGGGAGGTAGGGATTAGTTCAGTCTGATTAGACGAGCACCATCGGAAGGTAGGCTTTTGACCATTTTTATTTGCAGAGGACAGACGGGATATGGCCTTGACCAATCTGTTTCGATGAGTATCTGTATGTGGTGATGTTGAGTCTTGACCAGTTCTCTTGATCGCCAATCCTGACACATACAGTCAGTTGTAGTTTACTGACCCCACTCAGTAAAATTGCTGAATTGGCGGAGTGGCCCCTATGCCTATAGTTTAATATAGAACTTATGTAGCACAAGTATTTGCTGCTTCTGTAATACGTTATATTTATGTGATACTGTGTACGATTTCATATTTGTCTCCACCCATGTATCATCGTCTGTTTAGAACGTACATTCGAAATTGTCTCTTATTTCATAACCACTTTTATGAAATTGGGAGAGATACAACTACAAATATAAATCTTCAGTCTGCAAAACATAATTCTTAAAATACATATGTAATCATGTTCAATATATATATATATAATTTTTTTGGAAGACTATTCGAAAACTTACTTAGCGGCGGCGGCTACCTGATTCGATGCAGATCTAAAAAAAACAAATGAAAAATGAATGATAGTAAACTTATCATTTGAAAACTATATATTTGACGCCAGTGATTTCGAAGACTATTGCCCAATTACTCTTATGAGCCATGTGATCAAAATATTAGTAAAAATCATCATGTGCCGGGTAAGGAACACATTAAAACCTTAAGAAAACGAGGAACAATATGGATTTGTGGAAGGGAAGGTTATAAATAATTAATTATGCATCATGAGAACATTGATAGAATGAGCTATATAGGTAAAGAAAGATGTATTGGTGCTTTATAGACTGCACTAAACGTATTTGACAATGTAAAGCACATGTAAATACAATGCAGGAAAAATTAAACATTGATGAAGTAGATATAAGAACCATGATAATATTTTTATTGGTAAAAAAAACAAACCCAAAAAACATCAGTCATATGAATTAGCAAACAAACAGAACAATTCCTGCATATTGAACTGGAAGTTAGAAAATGCTCTCGCTAGATTTATGTTCACTTTACATGGGAAATATTATGAGATCAATAGTAGAAAAACATTGAATTTATGTCAACGGTCACAACATAAACAGTTTGCAATATGATGATGACGCTCTTCTAATAGCAGAGACAGGTAATTAACAACAAGGAATGATAGACAAAATAATAAAAGAAAGCAACAAGAAAGGTCTCAGTCTGAATAGTAAGGAAACAGAAGCAAAGGTCACATCGAAGAAATAATCATCACCATCATACATCAACATAATAAACAGGACAAATCTGAAACAAGCGCAACGCGTCAAATGTCAAGGCACAATGATATCATCATATGTAAGATGCACCACATAAATTACAAGCAGAATAGTTCAGGCCAAATTTGTGGACAGTAAACAAACAGATCTATCTATCTTTCGTTCGCCTGAAGTATTGTCTATATCTGCAATGTCGTTTCCTGTATAAATTTTACTGTCTTTTGTAATTCTTGCAGTGGCCCATATAGTTTTGTCTGTAGTGTTGTATCTATGGGCCAATGGATTTTCCTCAGTCTACTCTTCATCAAGGCCAGTTCCTAGTCGTGGGGATGGGGCTTAACAGTCACCAGATACTGAAAACTAAGACTGGCCAGGCCTTCCTACAACCGAGCAAGACCACAGTCTGCTCTAGCAAGTTCAAGTGCTGAAGTCGGAGGCAACCAGCCAAAAGGCGCACGACAATCAGGATGCCACGCACTCAACGCAAATGGAACAAACAGATGAAAAGAAGATTACAGGCTACAAAGATGGGATTTCTCAGAAGAATGTTGAAAGTTCCCTGGACATCTAAAAAGACTAGCGATGCAATTCTCAAAGAGGTCAACACAAATTGTGAGTTGCAAAAAGTTACACTAAATTTGAGACACAATATTATACTGAGCATAATATTAAATCGGAAAAAAAAAATTAAAGTCGCAGGGGAGGCCAATTAAAACTCGATGTGCCATATTCTGAAAAGATAAGCAGATTAAAAAAAGAATCATATATTGTGAATTGTAGTAGGGTTTGATAAAGGGAAGATAAAGCGGTAGTAGGTAAAGAACAATGGAAGGCATAGACAGTTCAACTTTTATTTTTTTGATCAGCAATATTATTTTCTTTCATAATGTATTATTTTTTTACACTGGAAAATCCACACCGGGAACTTACACCTTTACTCTTTGTTCGACGTGAAAAAGAAAGAGGTGGGAAAGAATACATCAATGATGAAACGGGATAAAGAAACAACGAGAAGGAGAAAGATGGACAAGAAAACACTAGCTATTTTGACCCAAAAAATCATTACAATAAAGGATGAGGAACACGTTTTCAAAAGTTTTCTTAGCTTTAAAATTATAAACTGTAATACTATTTTAGCGGGAGCCGCGATAGCTCAGTGGTTAGTGAACTGGACTACAAACGACAAGAGGTAGTGTTCGATCCCAACCGACGGCTTACGGGTTCACCCACCTTTAATGGGTACTGGATTTGTTTCTGGGAAAGTAAAGCGGCACGGGCGTAACACCGACCACATTACCCCAAAAATCCAGTGCTGAAGGTCTGTAAAATCTATCTTCATTAACACCATATTCCCAATACGCCACTTGGCGTGACGGGTGTACTTTACTTTACTTACTCTTTTAGTCATCTATCAAACCCGAAGAAGAAAATAACAAAGAAAAATATTTGCCTCAACTAACTGATTTGATCTGATCGATGGTTGTCATCAGTATTACTTTCAATTGTATATAAGTTCCGTAACGTATTTCTACCATCACAAATATATTCGTGTGGTAAAATGGAAAAGTGAGATACTAAAACCAAAGCTATCACTTACTTATCTCGGAAACTGTTTGATGAATTTCTGTAATTGCTTTTTATGAAATCTTATTTTTTTCAGCGACCTTATTAGTACTACTGTAATGCATTTAGGAAAGATTTGTGCTTCTCTGATGTAAATAAGATATATTATTTTCATGGTTGTCCTATTTTTTTTCGAATTTTACAATACACACATTTGTTATAATTAATTCTCCGTTTAAAAAGGCATATTTCACGTGCTCTCCAAACAATCTTAGCACCATCTGGCGCTCATTGAACCGCAACTTGTAAGACGCAATCCACCGAGAGGTTAGTTACAAAATTATCAGAATTTACAGTAAAATCTAATGTTTAGAGCAAACGGTTTGATATGTTTATACATGTATATAAGAAATAAACGATATGTGCAAAATTCAGACTACCTTTGCACTTAAATTTTATAAAATCTTAATGTCAGTGAAAAAAAAAAAAGATTTTCATGTAAAAAAGAATTACAGAAAATCATCAAACAGTTTCCCAGATAATTGATAACCTGTGGGCACGAATTTCTGAACGAACTATAACAGTTGAGGACATTTACATAACTTCACAGCATAATTTTATTTTGACATTTGCAATACAAAATCACTGATTTCAGAAAGCATAGTTTTATATTTTGTTTTCCTATACCCAAGACAAGAAAAAAATAAAATATGGTAGTTCAAATAGCAGTAATATTTTTTTTTAACGTTGAGGCAACAATCGGATAATGAAATTATAGTCAATTATGTATATATTATTTAGCTGCTGTTGCTAGATTCTCGATATATTCAAGGCCGGACAATTATTGTAAAATTAACTGTGTTGATCAATTGGGAGATGGATGTTCTATTGAATCTGCTAGTCCGGCCCATACATGACATTATATAAACACTTTAGACACGAAGACTAATAGCAGATATTGGTGAAGGCATTAGATGTTATTGAGAAGAGAAACACGAAGAAATGATATTTTGCCAAAGTCTAAATTAATATTTTAAAAACAACAATTTGTAACATTTTCTAAAATATTTACTCTGTGTGCGTACTCTTAGAAGAGATCGAGAGAAAAATATTTCAAGAATTGTAATTGTGCTTTATTAGGGCGAGACGAAAAATGGCGCTATTGTTGAGGACCGTCAACCTATGGATCACGCGGACATCATCAATGCCGTCCGGGAAGTGGGAAGTACACAGGACTTTGACAACGTCCACGCCACGTCTTCGGATGAGACAGATGGGAGTTAAGATGGACACAGTCAGAATCGAGAAACTTAGTGGGCGTGTAAGAAGACTAATCAACCAACACATAACTGAAGTCGTCAGTCGCTGGACACTTCCAGACTCCTGCCATTCATTTTATCATGTTTCGATATACCAATTGTTTACGATGAATGATGATATCGTATGACAGGGAACAGTTGGCTCTGTTCACTTTCTGCGCGGTTTCGCCTTTTGACTTTTAGCGTGTGCTGAGACTGCTCTACGATGGCGACTACATTTACCTTACTTTATTTGGGAGATGATATACTAATTCGGATGATTACGCTAGCAAGGACGGTTGAGCAATTAAGGATTTTAATTCGTTTGCAGTGATACCGGGGCCTTCCATAACCATAACCAAATAACCAATTAACACTTACAGACTTGGTGAGGATGAGGTCTGAGCAACTATAGACATGTTCGGAATGCAATGATGATGACCTGCTAATAACTCAATAGCTTAATGGGTCGGGACAAAAGAGCAGTAGCTGACGAGCAATGGAAGGCATACACAATTAAACTCTGTAATTTGGTTGAACCATGTAATAATCGTTCATAAAGCACTTTTTTACGCTGTAAAAAATGTCAGTGTCTAGTTTGTCAAATATCAGAAAAGAAATATGAAGAGGAATAGCTCAATGTTGCAACAAAAGAAGTTAAATAAAGATAAGGAGAAAGCTAAATTAGAAAAGAATATATAATTTGCTAGAAAAAAATATTTAAAAGGATGAGCAATGAAAGAGTGTTGAAAAATGCCCTAACACTAATAGTTAGAAACAATAGTAATGTGTGAGGCTGATAACAAAATACAAAGCAGAAAAAGTCAAATAAATGCAAAATATTTGACACGGTTAACTGATTTTATCTGACCGACGGTTGTCATCAATAAAATTTCCTTCAAATTATATATTTGAGATTAGGAACGGTATTACTACCATCAAAAATACACGTATGACAATGCCTTGTCTTACACATAAAAATGTAATTTTCTTATATTTACTGGGACAAAAAGACCCACAAGAGTAATTTGCTTCTTAATGTTTGTAGTTTTATGCCTGAAAGTAATTTAAAAGATCAACAATGAATGAATTTTTAAATGATTCCTGTATGTAAACGATGGTTGCTGTACCCTTCAGTTAGACTGGTATAACATTTCAAAGTAGATCATTGCTAAATAATGAAGTTTTCGATGTGTATGTGTATGTGTGTGTTTGTGGTTTTTTTTTTTTTTTTTTTTTTTGCTGCAAACTTTTGATTTGATGTGACCGATCTTTCTCATAAATGCTATTACCTTTCCATAGTATCTGGGTTTGGAAAAGTGCACTTATTATCCAAAGTCTATTAGTAATGTGGGCAATTGAAACATTACAACCAAGAATTTCACATTGAGTTATTGAGTTATTTGCGGGTCATCATCATTGCACTCCGAACATGTCCATAGGTGCTCAGATCCCCTCCTCAGCAAGTCCCGCAGTGTCCAGCGACTGACGACTCCAGTTCTATGTTGGTTGATACGTCTTCTTACATGGCCACTAAGTTTCTTATTTCTGGCTGTGCCCATCTTAACTCCCATTTCCATCATCAGAAGAAGTGACGTGGATCTGTGTTTGCCGAAGTCATGTGCTCTTCCCATATCTCGGAGGGCATTGATGATGTCCGCCCGATCCATTGGTTGCCCGTCCTCAACGACAGAGCTGCTAGTCAACCTGTCCGCTCTTGCATTTCCCCGTACTCCCGCATGTCCAGCGACATAGACAAATTGACCTTGCGTATTTTGGACTTCTGCAATGACTCTACCCATTGTATGCGTACAGAGCCTGCCACCACTTATTTATCATGCACATCGGATCAATTCTTTGACTAGTCTGCCTGCCGAGCGTGCTGTAAATGCCCATGCACTTCTTTGGTGTCGTCTTACAGAGCTGTCAGTACAGATGACTGCATCTTTCTCATCTGTGTTATCCCAGATGACCCCGTTGACCTGCGCATTGATCACGGCCGAGTTATGTTGCCCACTTTTCCTGTCCAGTGTGACAATACACGAGAATGTCCCCTGAATGACGTTGGTATCGGTATCTACTTCTCACCAACATTGATTTTGGTAAGCCCACATACCTGTTTGATGACATCTTCTGCTCGGTCCACCCATAATTTGACTTTTCTTAGCCTGGCACATTTCCTTGTGTTGAGCTCTATCTGAAATGAATGCTCTTTATCTGCTCTAACCTTCAGGTATCCTTGTGCACTCCAGATCTTGATTCTGTCATCCATGATTGGAAAGTCAAGAAGATACCTATTTGCTACACAAGGGAGTGTCCCTCGTACACCCCAAGATCATGCGCATGGCTTCATTATGTAATTAATCCAGTCTGACAATTTGAGTCGTAATTACAGTAAGACTTGTCAGGACATACTCGATTGTTGCGAGGACTAATCCCTGGAACAGAATAGTAAGTAGCCTCTGCTTGATTTTGGCAGTTGCCATGTTTAAGGCGGCTAATCCTTTGCGGGATTTTGTTATCCCAAGGTCAACGTGATCCAGAAAATACAGGTTGCGATTAAACTTAACTGCTAGGTATGTCAACAACTTGTCCCTGTTTACCTCATCAGCTCCCGTTCGTACTACCGGTGAGTCCGTATAAACGATAAGATTGTTAAGTGAGAACTATGAAACTGAATCTTCAATAAGATTAACCAATGCACCTGAAACCCCACACTGTAATACATACAAATATAATGTAATAAATCTTCACTTAGCAATAACTGGTGTCATACATTCGTATGCATGATGATTAAATGTGAATATATATTTGTTTTGTTAATCATGTAGCGAACTTAATTTAATACTTTATATAAACACCTCGGGCACAAAGGTTTATAGCAGATCGTAGTGAAGACATTAATTGATTTGAGAAGAGAAACACAATGAAAATTATTTTTTGAACAATTAAAAAATTATTATTAAAATAAAACAATAAGAAGTAGCTGTTGATTAAAGAATTTCGAAATGTTCCCTAACCTTGAAAGTTAGAAATTCTATACCACACAGTGTAATTTTGCACAGATTTGATTTTTGCCGTTGCAATTTGTTGTTCATGTAATATGTAGCATTTATACGGCGCTACTTGTGACTCGTTTCATTTTCGAGCATTGATTCATCTATTACCCTAAGCTTACAATTGAACCCACAACCTATCCCACACAATCAATTATGAAATAGGTTCTAGACAATATAATGTCTTCATTATACAAGCGCTAAATACCGACATTCAGATGTAAGATCGTACATGATAAATGTATATATTTCTTTATAGGGCTCTTAGAAAACATAAACGAGTGTGGAGCTAAAAAAAATAGCATATTAATTATAATTGGTGGCAAGTTTTAAAACAACTAAAATGAAAAGAGAACTACTAAACACATTTAGAGCTAGACAAATGAAATGTTTGGATCATGTTAAAAGACACAACAGTCTAATAAAAGTAAAATTGGAAGGGAAAATACAAGGTAAAAGAGGTAGAGGTAGACCAAGTCTAACATGGACGAATAACATCAAACGAAGGACAAGTCACAATATCAGATAATGTAATAAGTTTTCACTATGCAATAATTGGTGTCGACATTCATATGCTTGATGATTAAATGTGAATATATATTTGTTTTGTTAATCATTTAGAGAACTTACCCAAGCGCACCAGCGCTAAAAAATAAAATATGGGCAGTTTATATATCAGTAATATTTCCTTTTAAACAATCAGACAACAATTGGACAATGAAAGTATAATCAAGTATTGATCTATTTTTTAGCTGCTGTTGATAGATTATAGAAACGTTTAAGAAAGGTTTACAAGCGCTAAAAATCGACATTCAGATGTAAGATCATACATTATAAATGTAAATATTTGTTTACAAGGCTCTTAGAAAACATAAACGAGTGTGGAGCTAAAATAATATCATATTAAGTATAATTGGTGGCAACATTTCTTTTTAAACAAACAGACAACAATTTCACAATTAAAGTTAAATCAAATATTCACATCTTTTTTCGCTGCTGATATCAGTTTCAGGATACATTTTTTTCTTTCAGCAAATGTGTAAATTAGCAGTGTTAATAAACTAGGTGATTGCTGTTCTATTGAATTTGGTAGTGCGACTCGTACATGTATTGTTTTAATGGTGATTTAAAAAGAAAGATGTGAAAGCATTCTTTGCTTTAACTAAAAAAAAAATAAAATAATAATTGCATACACTATGACCCTCCAGGTATGTCGTAAGAGACGACTAAGGAGATTGATCGATGGCTTGACAAGTTGTCATTGTAAGAATGTATTGTTATGGAAACAGAGCCATAGATTTTAGAGAAGTGTACTCTGCAATATGTGCCATTGTGGCATGCAAGGTTTCTGTTTTTGAGATTGTGGTTCTGCCCTATGTGCCGTGTTCGGCTCGAAAGGAGATAGATAAATAGAATAATTGAAAGCCACACTTCAAAACAAATTAAAAATAAAACAATTAAACATACTTCTTCCAAAATATATAACATATATAATGCACAACACCATCGTAACTGTCATATTGAAATGAAGAATTCGATTGAAAAAAATATATAATGGGACGCTTAAAAAAGAGTTATATAAAGGTTAATCATATATATATATATATATATATATATATATATATGTATATATATATATATATATATATATATATATACACATATATGAGAAAGATGTGTATTTTATTAAAGAGGCGTTAAAAAAAGAAATATGTATTAATAGATGGTATAGACAGTTCAAATGGATAATTTGGATGAGCCAAGTGGTTTGTTTCATAAAGCAATTTCTTATTTTTCTTTGTCTGTAAAAGTATCCGACAAATTTTAGAACAATAAGCGTTAATGTGCCAGGTGACGAACATTTTATTTACAGTTATACACGGAAGGACTCAGAATAAAATTAATACTGAATTTTATGAGCAGCAATTAGATTTCAGGAAAAACAGTGGGACAAAAGAAGTCATAGTCAGCATGAGGACATTGATTGAAAAATACATAGAAGTAAACAAATCAATATATGCCTGCTTCATAGACTTCACCAAAGCATTTGATAGAATACACCATAATCAACTTATGGACTGCCTAATACATATAAATTTTGTTGACACAGACATACGACTGATATGTAATCTGTACTGGGAGCAAACGACAATAACAAAATATAACAAGGAGAACTCTACACTCATTGATATAAAAAGCGGAACAAGGATGCATCCTATCACCAAGCTTGTTCAATTTATACACTGAGTAAATCTTAAAAAGGACATCAGAGAGATGGCAGGCCTAAACATTAATGGAAAGATAATCAATAACATAAGATATGCTAAGGATACTGTACTACTAGCGGAACATCCTAAAGATCTACAACAATTACATAATGTAATAAACATGAGAAACAAAAAATATGGACTAGACACGCATATCAAAAAGACTAAAACTATGATATATAAACAAAGAAAATTCTCAAGACCTACAATTAAATATCAAAATGGAATGAATAAATCTAGAGACAGTTCAGAACTACAACTACCTGGGATATACTATAACCAGTAATGGAAAATGTACAACTGAAATAAATAAAAGAATAGGTATGGCAAAAAGTAATTTCAATGCCATGAAAAAAATACTACCATCAAAACAATTAACACCATGGCTAAAACTAAGAATAGAAAAATGTTACAACTTCTCAATATTCCTGTATAGTGCAGAAACATGGACATTAGACCAGAAAACAGAAAGAAAATTGAAGCCTTTGAAATGTGGATTTACAGAAGAATAGGTAGAATTGGATGGAAAGAAAACAAATGATGAAGTTTCAAAACAACTAAAATGAAAAATTAACTACTAATCGCAATTAGAGCAAGACAAATGAAATTGTTGGGGTATGTTAAAAGACACATCAGCCTAATAAAGTAAAATTGGAAGAAAAAATAAAATGTAAAAGAGGCAGACCAAGACTAAAATGGACGAATGGCATCAAAAGTGGGACAAGTCAGTCTATGACAATCTGCACCATCAAAGCAAACGACATAGTGGAATGGCGCTCCATGGTAGCCAACCTTCGATGCGGAGACAGCACTCAATGATGGTGATGATGAATGTGTTACATGGACCGATCACTGCATGAATTATACGATGAGAACAAGGAAAAGGAAAAAGAATAAATCAAAGATGCAACGGAAGAGAGAATTAAAGAGAATGACAAAGATGGATAAAAATACGTTAGCCAATTTTCATGAAAAAAATAATTAAAAATAAGAACAAAGAATTAACTTTGAAAATTTTTCTAAGAGTAAAATGTAGAAACTTTACTATTATGTTAGACTGGTGTCAAAATACAAAATTAATAGTTTTAGAGTTCACTCTAGCTTATGTTATCATCAAAATGGGAAACTGTATTAGTAACAACAGTTTAATATTGGAAAAAATCATGCAGCACTGGTAAATGTTACTCATGTAATATATAGTAGTTATATTGTTGTTCTTCTGCCTCTTTTCTTCCTGATGTGTCTTTCATGGTCACGGGGAGATATAATTTGCGTTCTTTTGTTCTTGTATTCGCTTCTGCTGCAGTTTTATTTTATTTTATTTTATCATATTGCTTCTAGTATTTCATCGATCCATGTATTACGTGAACGACCTTTGGGTCTGGTATTCTCGCAACGTTTACTAAGGGCTAGTTGTGTTGTGTTTTGATCAGTCTGCCATATCACGTGCCCAGACCATTTAATCTGTTGTTACCTTATATAGTCTATGACGTGGCTATTCCTAGTTTTATTTTCTCACTTCTTCATTTCTGATCTTGTCTCTCAAGCAAGTAGTTATATGACATATATATATATATATATATATATATATATATATATATATATATATATATATATAGATACATATATTATACCTTGTGGTCGCCAGCGGTTTTAACTTTTTAAATTTCTTTAAACACCTGCCTTCTCTAGATCATCATTACATCGTAAACATCTCATAAGATTTCTAATTGTAATATTGTACTACAGATGCTTGTCATTTTGACTTATACATAATTAGTGTAATGTCTTACAGCTCCCTGTGGTTTATGTTATTATAAACACATGCATTGTATTGGTAACAACAGTTTAGTAATGGAAACAATCATGCAGCACTGGTAAACGTTACTAATGTACGTGTTTTATTTATATGACACTGTTTATGTTTCTCGTTAAATTCATTGACACTGACGGACATTATCGACTACCATAAGCGGACACATGAATTGTTTTCTTGTCTCCCACTCTCACTTGAGAAATCAATTCCAGATAATGTAATAAATCTTCACTATGCAATAATTGGTGTCGACGTTCGTATGCTTGATGATTAAATGTGAATATGTACTTGTTTTGTTAATCATTTAGAGAACTTACCTAGGCACACCGCTAACAAATAAAATATTGGCAGTTTAAATATCAGTAATATTTTCTTTTAAACAATCAGACAACAATTGGGCAATGAAAGTATAAT
The DNA here is from genome assembly GCA_032433765.1 of Megaustenia siamemsis. Taxonomy (NCBI): domain Eukaryota; kingdom Metazoa; phylum Mollusca; class Gastropoda; order Stylommatophora; family Ariophantidae; genus Megaustenia; species Megaustenia siamemsis. Next base: position 14,113,743 of record JAVIAB010000046.1, read on the forward strand.
CAAGTATTGGTATATTTTTTAGCTGCTGTTGCTAGATTATCGAAACGTTTTTAAGGCCGGTCCGTTATTGTAAATTAGCAACGTTGGTCAATTTGGTACGAAGATTTATAACATATATTAGTAAAGACATTAATTGCTTTCAGAAGAGAAACAAAATGAAAATTATTTTTTGAACAATTAAAAAATTATTATTAAAATAAAGCAATAAGAAGTAGCTGATGATTAAAGAATTTCGAAATGTTCCCTAACCTTGACAGTTAGAAATTCTATACTACACAGTGTAATTTTGCAATGATTTGTTTTTGTCATTGCTATTTGTTATTCATGTAATATGTAGCATTTACATGGCTGTGCTTGTGACTCGTTTTATTCTCGAACTTTGATTCATCTATTATTCTAATCTTACAATTGAACTTACAACCTATCCCACACAATCAATCATGAAATAGGTTCTAGACAATATAATGTCTTCATTATACAAGCACTAAATACCGGCATTCAGATGTAAGATCGTACATTGTAAATGTATATATTTGTTTACACGGCTCTTAGAAAACATAAACGAGTGTGGAGCTAAAAAAAATATCATATTAAGTATATTTGGTGGCATAGTTTCTCTTTAAACAAACATACAACAATTGCACAATTAAAGTTTAATCAAATATACACATCTTCTTTCGACACTGATATCTGTTTCAGGATACATTTTCTTTCAGCAAATATGTAAATTAGGCGAGTTAATAACATAGGTGTTTGCTATTCTATTGAATTTGGTAGTTCGGCTCGTACATGTATTGTTTTAAGCTGGTGATTTGAAAAGAAAGATGTGAAAGCATTCTTTGCTTGAACTAAAAAAAAGTAAAGTAATAATTGCATACACTGTGACCTTCCAGGCATGACGTAAGAGGCGACTAAAGAGATTGATGGATGGCTTGGCAAGTTGTCATTGTAAAAATGTATTGTTATGGAAACAGAGCCATAGATTTTAGAGCAGTGTACTCTGCAATATGTGCCATTTTGGCATGCAAGGTTTCTGTTTTTGAGATTGTGGTTCTGCCCTATGTGCCGTGTTCGGCTCGAAAGGACAATAGATAAATAGAATAATTGAAAGCCACACTTCAAAACAAATTAAAAATAAAACAATTAAACATACTTCTTCCAAAATATATAACATATATAATGCACAACACCATAGTAACTGTCATATTGAAATGAAGAATTCGATTGAAAAAAAATATATAATGGGACGCTTAAAAAAGAGTTATATAAAAGTTATATATATATATATATATATATATATATATATATTAGAAATATGTGTATTTTATAAAAAGGGCGTTGAAAAAAATAGGTAATAATAGCTGGTATAGACAATTCAAATGGTTAATTTGGATGAGCCAAGTAGTTTATTTCATGAAGCAATGTCTTAATTTTTTTTTGTCTGTAAAAGTATCAGTAAAAGTTTTCAAAAATAAGCCTCATGTGCCAAGTAAACAAAATGTTACTAAAAGTTATACAAGGAATGATTCATAATAAGATTAATACTGAATTTGATGAGCAGCAATTTGAATTCAGGAAAAACAATGGGACAAATGAAGCCATATTCAGCATGAGGACATTGATTGAAAAATACATAGACGTAAACAAACCAATATATGCTTGCTTTATAGACTACACTAAAGCATTTGATAGAATACGCCATAATCCACTTATAGACTGCGTAAACGATATAAATCTCGTTGACACAGACATACGACTGATATGTAATTTGTACTGGGAGCAAAATAGCAATAAAGAAATATAACAAGGAGAACTCTACACCCATTGATATAAAAAGAGGAGTAAAACAAGAATGCATCCTATCACCAAGCTTGTTCAATCTATACACTGAGTAAATCTTTACAAACAACACTGAGATGCCAGGCCTAAACATTAGTGAGAAGATAATCAATAACTTAAGACATTCTAATGATACTGTACTACTAGCGAAAATCCTAACGATCTACAACAATTACATTATGTAATAAACATGACAAACAAAAAATATGGGCTAGATATGACTATCAAAAAGACTAAAACTATGATATATAAACACAGAAAATTCTCAAGACCTACAATTAAATATCAAAGTGGAATGAATAAATCTAGAGACAGTTCAGAACATACAACTACCTGGGACATACTATAACAAGTGATGGAAAATGTACAACAAAAATAAATAAAAGAATAGGTATGGCAAAAAGTAATTTCAATGCCATGAAAAATATACTAACATCAAAATAAATCACACCAGAGCTAAAACTAAGAATAGCAAAATGTTACATCTTCTCAATATTCCTGTATGGTGCAGAAACATGGACATTAGACCAGAACACAGAAAGAAAATTGAAGTCTATGAAATTTAGATTTATTGAAGAATAGGTAGAATTGGATGGAAAGAAAAGAAAACAAATGATGAAGTTTTTAAACAACTAAAATGAAAAGAGAACTCATCATCATTGAGTGCCGTCTCCGCAACGAAGGTTGGCTACCATGGAGCGCCATTTTGCTCCATCTCTTGCTTTGATGGTGCAGGTTGTCATCGGTTGATTTGTCCATCTTTTGATGTTACTCGTCCATGTTAATCTTGGTCTGCCTCTGCCTCTTTTACCTTGTATTTTCCCCTCCAGGATCACTTTCAGTAGGCTGCTGTGTCTTTTAACATGGCCTAAGAATCGCATTTGTCTTGTTCTAATTGTGTTCAGAAGTTCTCTTTTCATTTTTAGTTGTTTTAAGACTTTGTCGTTTGTTTTCTTTTCCTTCCATCCAATTCTACCTATTCTTCTATATATCCACATTTCAAAGGCTTCAATTCTCTGTTCTGTTTTCTTGTCTAATGTCCATGTTTCAGCACCATATAGGAATATTGAGAAGATGTAACATTTTGCTATTCTTAGTTTTAGCTCTGGTGTTATTTGTTTTGATGTTAGTATGTCCTTCATGACATTAAAATTACATTTTGCCATTCCTATTCTATTGTTTATTTCAGTTGTACATTTTCCATCACTGGTTATAGTATGTCCAAGGTATTTATAGTTCTGAACTGTCTCAAGGTCTATTCCTTCAATTTTGATATCCACTTGTGGGTTTTGAGTATTTTCTTTGTTTATGATCATAGTTTTAGTCTTTTTGATATTCATATCTAGTCCATATTTTTTGCTTGTCGTGTTTATTTCATTAAGTAATTGTTGTAGGTCTTTAGGATTTTCTGCTAGTAGTACAGTATCGTCAGCATATCTTAGGTTATCGATTATCTTTCCATTAATTTGTAGGCCTGGCATCTCTATGATGTTTTTAAAGATTTGCTCAGTGTATAGATTAAACAAACTTGGTGATAGGATGCATCCTTGTCTTACTCCTCTTTTTATATCAATGGGTGTAGAGAACTCTTTGTTATATATTATTATTGCTGTTTGCTCCCAGTATAGATTGCATATTAGTCGTATATCCATGTCATCTAGATGTATCTCTTTAGGCATTCTATATGTTGTTTGTGGTGTACTTGTGTTTAAAGAAAACTACTAAACACAATTAGAGCAAGACAAATGAAATTTGTGAGTCATGTTAAAAGAAACAACAGCCTAAAAAAAGTAAAATTCGAAGGGAAAATAAAAGGTAAAAGAGGCAGAGGCAGACCAAGACTAACATGGACGAATAACACCAAAAGAGAGACAAGTCATCATATGACAATCTGCCCCATCAAAGCAAGAAACAGTGGAATTGCGCTCAATGGTAGCCAACCATCGATGCGGAGACAGCAATCAATGATGATGATGATGAAATGTGTCACAGGGAACGATCACTTCATGAATTATACGATGAGGACAAGGAAAGAGAAAAAAAAAATAAATCAAAAATGTAACGGAAGAGATACTTAAATGAGAATGACAAAGATGCATAAGAAAACATTAGCTAATTTTCTTGAGAAAATCATTAAAAATAAGAACAAGGAATAAACTTTGAAAAGTTTTCTAAGAGTAAAATGTAGAAATTATACATTTATGTTAGACTGGTATCAAAATAAAGAAATAATAGTTTTAAAGCTCACTCTAGCTTATGTTAGCTTAAACGAGGGAAACTGTATTATTAACAACAGTTTAATATTGGAAAAAAATCATGCAGCACTAGTAAATGTTACTCATGTAATGTAAAGTAGCAATATTGTTGTTCTTCTCTTTCCTTCTTGATGTGCCTGTCATGGTCACGGGGAGATATAATTTGCGTTCTTTTGTTCTTGTATTCGCTTCTGCTGCAGTTTTTTATTTTATTGTATCATAGTGCTTCTAATATTCCATCGATCCATATTTTTCGTGATCGACTTTTGTGTCTGGTATTCTCGCAACATTTATTTGAGGTCTCGTTGTGTTGTGTTTTGATAACTCTGCTTTATCACTTGCACAGACCATTTAATCTGTTGTAACCTTATATAGTCTATGACGTGGCTATTCCTAGTTTTTTTCTCACTTCTTCATTTCTGATCTTGTCTCTTAGGCAAGTAGTTATATGATATATATATATATATATATATATATATATATATATATATATATATATATATATATATATATATATATATATATAATACCATGTGGTCGCCATGGGTTTTCACTTTTTTAAAAATTCTTTAAACACCTGCCTTCTCTAGATCATAATTACATTGTAAACATCTCATAAGTTTTCTAATTGTAACATTGTGATACAGATGCTTGTTATTTTGACTTATACATAATTAGTGTAATGTCTTAAAGATCCATGTTGTTTATGTTATTATAAACACGTGAACTGTATTGGTAACAACAGTTTAATATTGGAAACAATCATTCAGCCCTGGTAAACGTTATAAATTTAACGTGCTTTATTTATATGACACTACTTATGTCTCTCCTTTAATTCATTTACACTGACGGACACATTATCGACTACCATAATCGGACACATGCATAGGTTTCTTGTCGCTCACTCTCTCTTGAGAAATCAATTCCAGATAATGTAATAAATCTTCACTATGCAATAACTGTTATCGACGTTCGTATGCTCGATGATTAAATGTGAATATATATTTGTTTTGTTAATCATTTAGAGAACTTACCTAGGCGCACCGCTAAAAAAAATAAAATATGGGCAGTTTAAATATTAGTAATATTTTATTTTAAACAATCAGACAACAATTGGGAAATGAAAGTATAATCAAGTATTGGTATATTTTTTAGCTGCTGTTGCAAGATTATAGAAACGTTTAAGAAAGGTCAGTTATTGTAAAATTAGCAGCGTTGGTCAATTTGCTGATAGATGTTGTATTGAATCTGGTGGTCTGGCTCATTTAATACTTTATATAAACACCTCAGGCACGACGATTTATAGCAGATATTAGTAAAGACATTAATTGCTTTGAGAAGAGGAACACAATGAAAATTAATTTTGGGACAATTAAACACATTATTATTAAAATAAAACAATAAGAAGTAGCTGATGATTAAAGAATTTCGAAAAGTTTCCTAACCTTGAAAGTTAGAAATTCTATACCACACAGTGTAATTTTGCAATGATTTGTTTTTTGCCGTTGCTATTTGTTATTCATGTAATATGTAGCATTTACATGGCTGTGCTTGTGACTCGTTTTTTTCTCGAACTTTGATTCATCTATTATTCTAATCTTACAATTGAACTTACAACCTATCCCACACAATCAATCATGAAATAGGTTCTAGACAATATAATGTCTTCATTATACAAGCACTAAATACCGACATTCAGATGTAAGATCGTACATTGTAAATGTATATATTTGTTTACACGGCTCTTAGAAAACATAAACGAGTGTGGAGCTAAAAAAAATATCATATTAAGTATAATTGGTGGCAAAGTTTCTCTTTAAACAAATAGACAACAATTGCACAATTAAAGTTTAATCAAATATTCACATCTTCTTTCGTTACTGATATCTGTTTCAGGGTACATTTTCTTTCAGCAAATATGTAAATTAGGAGTGTTAATAAACTAGGTGATTGCTATTCTATTGAATGTGGTATTTCGGCTCGTACATGTATTACATGTAGCACTGGTAAAAGTTACTCATGTAATGTAAAGTAGCGATATTGTTGTTCTTCTGCTTTCCTTCTTGATGTGCCTTTCATGGTCACGGGGAGATATAATTTACGTTCTGTTGTTCTTGTATTCGCTTCTGCTGCAGTTTTTTATTTTATTTTATCATAGTGCTTCTAGTATTCCATCGATATATATTTTTCGTGATCGACATTGTGTCTGGTATTCTCGCAACATTTATTGAGGTCTCGTTGTGTTGTGTTCTGATAACTCTGCTTTATCACTTGCACAGGCCATTTAATCTGGTGTTACCTTATATAGTCTATGACGTGGCTTTTCCTAGTTGTTTTCTCACTTCTTCATTTCTGATCTTGTCTCTTAGGCAAGTAGTTATATGATATATATATATATATCTATATATATATATATATATATATATATATATATATATATATATATATATAATACCTTGTGGTCGCCAGCGGTTTTCACTTTTTCTTAAATTCTTTAAACACCTGCCTTCTCTAGATCATAATTACATTGTAAACATCTCATAAGTTTTCTAATTGTAACATTGTGCTACAGATGCTTGTTATTTTGACTTATACATAATTAGTGTAATGTCTTAAAGATCCATGTGGTTTATGTTATTATAAACATGTGAACTGTATTGGTAACAACAGTTTAATATTGGAAACAATCATGCAGCATTGGTAACCGTTGCTAATGTAACGTTTTTTTTTATTTATATGACACTACGTATGTCTCTCCTTTAATTCATTTACACTGACGGACACATTATCGACTACCATAATCGGACACATGCATAGGTTTCTTGTCGCTCACTCTCACTTGAGAAATCAATTCCAGATAATGTAATAAATCTTCACTATGCAATAACTGTTATCGACGTTCGTATGCTCGATGATTAAATGTGAATATATATTTGTTTTGTTAATCATTTAAAGAACTTACCCATTCTGACCGCTGACAAATAAAATATGGGCAGTTTAAATATCAGTAATATTTTCTTTTAAACTATCAGACAACAATTGGGCAATGAAAGTATAATCAAGTGTTGGAATGTGTTAGCTGCTGTTGCTAGTTTATCGAAACGTTTTAAGGACGGTCAGTTATTGTAAAAAAGCAGCGTTTGTCAATATGGTAATAGATATATATTATACCTTGTGGTCGCCAGCAGTTTTCACTTTTTTAATTATTTAAACTCATGACATCTCTAGATCATAATTACATTGTAAACATCTCATAAGTGTTCTGATTGTAACAATGCGCTACAGATGCTTGTCACTTTGATTTATATATAATTAGTGGAATGTCTTACATCTCCCTGTGGTTTATGTTATTATAAACACGTGAACTGTGTTAATAACAACAGTTTAATATTGGAAACAATCATGCAGCACTGGTAAACGTTACTAATGTAACGTGTTTTATTAATGTGACACTACTTATGTCTCTCCTTTAATTCATTTACACTGACGGACACATTATCGACTACCACAATCGGACACATGGATAGGTTTCTTTTCTCTCACTCTCACTTGAGAAATCAATTCTAAATAATGTAATAAATCTTCACTATGCAATTACTGTTATCGACGTTCGCATGCTTGATGATTAAATGTGAATATATATTTGTTTTGTTAATCAATTAGCAAACATACCCATTCGGACCGCTAAAAAATAAAACATTGTCAGTTTAAATATCAGTAATATTTTATTTTAAACAATCAGACAACAATTGGGCAATGAAAGTATAATCAAGTATTGGTATATTTTTTAGCTACTGTTGCTAGATTATCGAAACGTTTAAGGACGGTCAGTCTGTATATTAGCAGCGATGGTCAACTTGGTGATAGATGTTGTATTGAATCTGGTGGTCTGAATCATTGAATACTTTATATAAACTTCTCAGGCACGAAGATTTATAGCAGATATTAGTGAAGACATTAATTGCTTTGAGAAGAGGAACACAATGAAAATTAATTTTGGGGCAATTAAACAAATTATTATTAAAATAAATCAATAAGAAGTAGCTGATGATTAAATAATTTCAAAATGTTTCCTAACCTTGAAAGTTAAAAATTCTATACTACACAGTGTAATTTTGCAATGATTTGTTTTTTGCCATTGATATTTTTTATTCATGTAATATGTAGCATTTACATGGCTGTGCTTGTGACTCGTTTTATTCTCGAACTTTGATTCATCTATTATTCTAATCTTACAATTGAACTTACAACCTATCCCACACAATCAATCATGAAATAGGTTCTAGACAATATAATGTCTTCATTATACAAGCACTAAATACCGACATTCAGATGTAAGATCGTACATTGTAAATGTATATATTTGTTTACACGGCTCTTAGAAAACATAAACGAGTGTGGAGCTAAAAAAAATATCATATTAAGTATAATTGATGGCAAAGCTTCTCTTTAAACAAATAGATAACAATTGCACAATTAAAGATTAATCAAATATTCACATCTTCTTTCGTTACTGATATCTGTTTCAGGATACATTTTCTTTCAGCAAATATGTAAATTAGGAGTGTTAATAAACTAGGTGATTGCTATTCTATTGAATGTGGTATTTCGGCTCGTACATGTATTACATGCAGCACTGGTAAAAGTTACTCATGTAATATAAAGTAGCGATATTGTTGTTCTTCTGCTTTCCTTCTTGATGTGCCGTTCATGGTCACGGGGAGATATAATTTACGTTCTTTTGTTCTTGTATTCGCTTCTGCTGCAGTTTTTTATTTTATTTTATCATAGTGCTTCTAGTATTCCATCGATATATATTTTTCGTGATCGACTTTGTGTCTGGTATTCTCGCAACATTTATTGAGGTCTCGTTGTGTTGTGTTCTGATAACTCTGCTTTATCACTTGCACAGACCATTTAATCTGGTGTTACCTTATATAGTCTATGACGTGGCTTTTCCTAGTTGTTTTCTCACTTCTTCATTTCTGATCTTGTCTCTTAGGCAAGTAGTTATATGATATATATATATATATATATATATATATATATATATATATATATATATATAATATATCTATTGACCTTTCGAGCCGTAACCGGCCCATAGGGCGTAGACCAAGATACACATTCTCCTATATGAATTTTTGTTCTAGCTGTTTTCTTTTAAAGATATTTTATCAAATCTCGCCATCTGTCTCTGTTCTGTGCAAGCAGTTCTATCTCATTGAGGGAGCCGATTCCTGCTGCTCTTGCCTCTCTCATCAATGTTCTTCTCAGTGTCTCCCTGGGTCTTCCTCTTTTTCTTTTACCTGTTGTTTCCCATATGAGGGCTTGCTTTGCTATTCGATTATTATCTCTTCTCATCACATGTCCATCGTATGACCATCGTCTTTTCTTTATTACTGAAGATATTAGTGGTTGATTGGCGATTTCTCTAATTCCCTCGTTTGTTTTGAATTCGTTCCATTCTATACCAAGTATTTTCCTTAGACATTTATTTTCGAATGCGTTCAACTTTGTTTCTATATCTTTTATTGTTTTCCAGCTTTCACACGCATACGTAAGGGTTGATAGTACATTTGATTTGAATAGCCTAAGTTTTGTGTTTGTGCTAATGAGTTTTGATTTCCACAACTTTTCAAGGCTTCTGAAAGACATTGCTGCTTTAGCCAGTCTGATTCTAATTTCTTTGCTCGAATCCCCTTCTCGATCAATGTGACTTCCAAGATAGATAAAGTGATCGATCTCTTCTACTGGTTATAATATATATATATATATATATATATATATATATATATATATATATATATATATATATATATATATATATAATACCTTGTGGTCGCCAGCGGTTTTCACTTTTTCTTAAATTCATTAAACACCTGCCTTCTCTAGATCATAATTACATTGTAACCATCTCATAAGTTTTCTAATTGTAACATTGTGCTACAGATGCTTGTTATTTTGACTTATACATAGTTAGTGTAATGTCTTAAAGATCCATGTGGTTTATGTTATTGTAAAAACGTGAACTGTATCGGTAACAACAGTTTAATATTGGAAACAATCATGCACCATTGGTAACTGTTACTAATGTAACGTGCTTTATTTATATGACACTACTTATGTCTCTCCTTTAATTCATTTACACTGACGGACACATTATCGACTACCATAATCGGACACATGCATAGGTTTCTTGTCGCTCGCTCTCACTTGAGAAATCAATTCCAGATAATGTAATAAATCTTCACTATGCAATAACTCTTATCGACGTTCGTATGCTCGATGATTAAATGTGAATATATATTTGTTTTGTTAATCATTTAGAGAACTTACCTAGGCGCACCGCTAAAAAAAAATAAAATATGGGCAGTTTGAATATCAGTAATATTTCCTTTTAAACAATCAGACAACAATTGGGCAATGAAAGTGTAATCAAGTATTGGTATATTTTTTAGCTGCTGTTCCTAGATTATCGAAACGTTTAAGGATGATCAGTTATTGTAACTTAGCAACGTTGGTCAACTTGGTGATAGATACTGTATTGAATCTGGTGGTCTGACTCATTGAATACTTTATATAAACTTCTCAGGCACGAAGATTTATAGCAGATATTAGTGAAGACATTAATTGCTTTGAGAAGAGGAACACAATGGAAATTAATTTTGGGGCAATTAAACAAATTATTATTAAAATAAACCAATAAGAAGTAGCTGATGATTAAAGAATTTCAAAATGTTTCCTAACCTTGAAAGTTAAAAATTCTATACTACACAGTGTAATTTTGCAATGATTTGTTTTTTTGCCATTGATATTTTTTATTCATGTAATATGTAGCATTTACATGGCTGTGCTTGTGACTCGTTTTATTCTCGAACTTTGATTCATCTATTATTCTAATCTTACAATTGAACTTACAACCTATCCCACACAATCAATCATGAAATAGGTTCTAGACAATATAATGTCTTCATTATACAAGCACTAAATACCGACATTCAGATGTAAGATCGTACATTGTAAATGTATATATTTGTTTACACGGCTCTTAGAAAACATAAACGAGTGTGGAGCTAAAAAAAATATCATATTAAGTATAATTGGTGGCAAAGCTTCTCTTTAAACAAATAGATAACAATTGCACAATTAAAGTTTAATCAAATATTCACATCTTCTTTCGTTACTGATATCTGTTTCAGGATACATTTTCTTTCAGCAAATATGTAAATTAGGAGTGTTAATAAACTAGGTGATTGCTATTCTATTGAATGTGGTATTTCGGCTCGTACATGTATTACATGCAGCATTGGTAAAAGTTACTCATGTAATGTAAAGTAGCGATATTGTTGTTCTTCTGCTTTCCTTCTTGATGTGCCTTTCATGGTCACGGGGAGATATAATTTATGTTCTTTTGTTCTTGTATTCGCATCTGCTGCAGTTTTTTATTTTATTTTATCATAGTGCTTCTAGTATTTCATCGATATATATTTTTCGTGATCGACTTTGTGTCTGGTATTCTCGCAACATTTATTGAGGTCTCGTTGTGTTGTGTTCTGACAACTCTGCTTTATCACTTGCACAGACCATTTAATCTGTTGTTTCCTTATATATTCTATGACGTGGATATTTCCAGTTTTTTTCTCACTTCTTCATTTCTGATGGTGTCTCTTAGGCAAGTAGTTATATGATATATATGCATATATATATATATATATATATATATATATATATATATATATATGATATATATGTATATGTATGTGTATACATATAATACCTTGTGGTCGCCAGCGGTTTTCACTTTTTTAATTCTTTAAACACCTGCCTTCTCTAGATCATCATTACTTCGTAAACATTTCATAAGTTTTCTAATTGTAACATTGTGCTACAGATGCTTGTCATTTTGACTTATACATAATTAGTTTAATGTCTTACATCTCCCTGTGGTTTATGTTATTATAAACACGTGAACTGTATTGGTCACAACAGTTTAATATTGGAAACAATCATGCAGCATTGGTAACTGTTGCTAATGTTACGTGCTTTATTTATATGCCACTACTTATGTCTCTCCTTTAATTCATTTACACTGACGGACACATTATCGACTACCATAATCGGACACATGCATATGTTTCTTTTCTCTCACTCTCATTTGAGAAATCAATTCCAGATAATGTAATAAATCTTCACTATACAATAACTGTAGTCCACGTTCGTATACTTGATCATTAAATGTGAATATATGTTGTTTTTGATATTTATTTAGAGAACTTACTCATGTGGAACGCTAAAAAATAAAATATTGGCAGTTTAAATATCAGTAATATTTTATTTTAAACAATGAGACAACAATTGGGCAATGAAAGTATAATCAAGTACTGGTATATTTTTTAGCTGCTGTTGCTAGATTATCGAAACGTTTAAGGATGATCAGTTATTGTAACTTTGCAGCGTTGGTCAACTTAAGGATAGATGTTGTATTGAACCTGGTGGTCTGACTTATTTAATACTTTATATAAACATCTCAGGCACGAAAATTTATAGCAGATATTAGTGAAGACATTAATTGCTTTGAGAAGAGGAACACAATGAAAATTAATTTTGGGACAATTAAACAAATTATTATTAAAATAAAACAATAAGAAGTAGCTGATGATTAAAGAATTTCGAAAAGTTTCCTAACCTTGAAAGTTAGAAATTCTATACTACACAGTGTAATTTTGCAATGATTTGTTTTTTGCCGTTGCTATTTGTTATTCATGTAATATGTAGCATTTACATGGCTGTGCTTGTAACTCGTTTTTTTCTCGAACTTTGATTATCTATTATTATAATCTTACAATTGAACTTACAACCTATCCCACACAATCAATCATGAAATAGGTTCTAGACAATATAATGTCTTCATTATACAAGCACTAAATACCGACATTCAGATGTAAGATTGTACATTGTAAATGTATATATTTGTTTACACGGCTCTTAGAAAAAATAAACGAGTGTGGAGCTAAAAAAAATATCATATTAAGTATAATTGGTGGCAAAGTTTCTCTTTAAACAAATAGACAACAATTGCACAATTAAAGTTTAATCAAATATTCACATCTTCTTTCGTTACTGATATCTGTTTCAGGGTACATTTTCTTTCAGCAAATATGTAAATTAGGAGTGTTAATAAACTAGGTGATTGCTATTCTATTGAATGTGGTATTTCGGCTCGTACATGTATTACATGCAGCACTGGTAAAAGTTACTCATGTAATATAAAGTAGCGATATTGTTGTTCTTCTGCTTTCCTTCTTGATGTGCCGTTCATGGTCACGGGGAGATATAATTTACGTTCTTTTGTTCTTGTATTCGCTTCTGCTGCAGTTTTTTATTTTTATTTTATCATAGTGCTTCTAGTATTCCATCGATATATATTTTTCGTGATCGACTTTGTGTCTGGTATTCTCGCAACATTTATTGAGGTCTCGTTGTGTTGTGTTCTGATAACTCTGCTTTATCACTTGCACAGACCATTTAATCTGGTGTTACCTTATATAGTCTATGACGTGGCTTTTCCTAGTTGTTTTCTCACTTCTTCATTTCTGATCTTGTCTCTTAGGCAAGTAGTTATATGATATATATATATATATATATATATATATATATATATATATATATATATATATATATATATATATATAATATATCTATTGACCTTTCGAGCCGTAACCGGCCCATAGGGCGTAGACCAAGATACACCTTCTCCTATATGAATTTTTGTTCTAGCAGTTTTCTTTTAAAGATATTTTATCAAATCTCGCCATCTGTCTCTGTTCTGTGCAAGCAGTTCTATCTCATTGAGGGAGCGAATTCCTGCTGCTCTTGCCTCTCTCATCAATGTTCTTCTCAGTGTCTCCCTGGGTCTTCCTCTTTTTCTTTTACCTGTTGTTTCCCATATGAGGGCTTGCTTTGCTATTCGATTATTATCTCTTCTCATCACATGTCCAACGTATGACTATCGTCTTTTCTTTATTACTGAAGATATTAGTGGTTGATTGGCGATTTCTCGAATTTCCTCGTTTGTTTTGAATTCGTTCCATTCTATACCAAGTATTTTCCTTAGACATTTATTTTCGAATGCGTTCAACTTTGTTTCTATATCTCTTGTTGTTTTCCAGCTTTCACACGCATACGTAAGGGTTGATAGTACATTTGATTTGAATAGCCTAAGTTTTGTGTTTGTGCTAATGAGTTTTGATTTCCACAACTTTTCAAGGCTTCTGAAAGACATTGCTGCTTTAGCCAGTCTGATTCTAATTTCTTTGCTCGAATCCCCTTCTCGATCAATGTGACTTCCAAGATAGATAAAGTGATCGATCTCTTCTACTGGTTATAATATATATATATATATATATATATATATATATATATATATATATATATATATATATATATATATATATATATATATAACCTTGTGGTCGCCAGCGGTTTTCACTTTTTCTTAAATTCTTTAAACACCTGCCTTCTCTAGATCATAATTACATTGTAACCATCTCATAAGTTTTCTAATTGTAACATTGTGCTACAGATGCTTGTTATTTTGACTTATACATAGTTAGTGTAATGTCTTAAAGATCCATGTTGTTTATGTTATTATAAACACGTGAACTGTATCGGTAACAACAGTTTAATATTGGAAACAATCATGCACCATTGGTAACTGTTACTAATGTAACGTGCTTTATTTATATTACACTACTTATGTCTCTCCTTTAATTCATTTACACTGACGGACACATTATCGACTACCATAATCGGACACATGCATAGGTTTCTTGTCGCTCGCTCTCACTTGAGAAATCAATTCCAGATAATGTAATAAATCTTCTCTATGCAATAACTGTTATCGACGTTCGTATGCTCGATGATTAAATGTGAATATATATTTGTTTTGATAATCATTTAGAGAACTTACCTAGGCGCACCGCTAAAAAAAAATAAAATATGGGCAGTTTGAATATCAGTAATATTTCCTTTTAAACAATCAGACAACAATTGGGCAATGAAAGTATAATCAAGTATTGGTATATTTTTTAGCTGCTGTTGCTAGATTATCGAAACGTTTAAGGATGATCAGTTATTGTAACTTAGCAACGTTGGTCAACTTGGTGATAGATGCTGTATTGAATCTGGTGGTCTGACTCATTGAATACTTTATATAAACTTCTCAGGCACGAAGATTTATAGCAGATATTAGTGAAGACATTAATTGCTTTGAGAAGAGGAACACAATGGAAATTAATTTTGGGGCAATTAAACAAATTATTATTAAAATAAAACAATAAGAATTAGCTGATGCTTAAAGAATTTCGAAATGTGTCCTACCTTGAAAGTTAGAAATTATATACTACACAGTGTAATTTTGCAATGATTTGTTTTTTGCCGTTGCTATTTGTTATTCATGTAATATGTAGCATTTACATGGCTGTGCTTGTGACTCGTTTTATTCTCGAACTTTGATTCATCTATTATTATAATCTTACAATTGAACTTACAACCTATCCCACACAATCAATTATAAAATTAGGTTCTAGACAATATAATGTCTTCATTATACAAGCACTAAATACCGACATTCAGATGTAAGATCGTACATTGTAAATGTATATATTTGTTTACACGGTTCTTAGAAAACATAAAAGAGTGTAATGTAAATTAGCGATATTGTTGTTCCTCCTCTTTCCTTCTTGATGTGCTTTTCATGGTCACGGGGAGATATAATTTACGTTCTTTTGTTCTTGTATTCGCTTCTGCTGCTGTTTTTTTAAATTGTATTTTATCATAGTGCTTCTAGTATTCCATCGATCCATATTTTTCGTGATCGACTTTTGTGGCTGGTATTCTCGCAACGTTCAATGAGGGGTCGTTGTGTTGTGTTTTGATAACTCTGATTTGTCACGTGCCCGGACCATTTAATCTGTTGTTTCCTTATATATACTATGACGTGGATATTTCCAGTTTTTTTCTCACTTCTTCATTTCTGATGGTTTCTCTTAGGCAAGTAGTTATATGGTATATATGTGTGTGTGTATATATATATATATATATATATATATATATATATATATATATATATATATATATATATATATATATATATAATACCTTGTGGTCTCCACCGGTTTTCACATTTTTAATTCTTTAAACACCTGCCTTCTCTAGATCATAATTACATTGTAAACATCTCATAAGTTTTCTAATTGTAACATTGTGCTACAGATGCTTGTTATTTTGACTTATACATAATTAGTGTAATGTCTTACAGCTCCCAGTGATGTATGTTATTATAAACACGTGAACTGTATCGGTAACAACAGTTTAATATTGGAAACAATCATGCAGCCCTGGTAAATGTTATTAATGTAACGTGCTTTATTTATATGACACTACTTATGTCTCTCCTTTAATTCATTTACACTGACGGACACATTATCGACTACCATAATCGGACACATGCATAGGTTTCTTGTCGCTCGCTCTCACTTGAGAAATCAATTCCAGATAATGTAATAAATCTTCTCTATGCAATAACTGTTATCGACGTTCGTATGCTCGATGATTAAATGTGAATATATATTTGTTTTGATAATCATTTAGAGAACTTACCTAGGCGCACCGCTAAAAAAAAATAAAATATGGGCAGTTTGAATATCAGTAATATTTCCTTTTAAACAATCAGACAACAATTGGGCAATGAAAGTATAATCAAGTATTGGTATATTTTTTAGCTGCTGTTGCTAGATTATCGAAACGTTTAAGGATGATCAGTTATTGTAACTTAGCAACGTTGGTCAACTTGGTGATAGATGCTGTATTGAATCTGGTGGTCTGACTCATTGAATACTTTATATAAACTTCTCAGGCACGAAGATTTATAGCAGATATTAGTGAAGACATTAATTGCTTTGAGAAGAGGAACACAATGGAAATTAATTTTGGGGCAATTAAACAAATTATTATTAAAATAAAACAATAAGAATTAGCTGATGCTTAAAGAATTTCGAAATGTGTCCTACCTTGAAAGTTAGAAATTATATACTACACAGTGTAATTTTGCAATGATTTGTTTTTTGCCGTTGCTATTTGTTATTCATGTAATATGTAGCATTTACATGGCTGTGCTTGTGACTCGTTTTATTCTCGAACTTTGATTCATCTATTATTATAATCTTACAATTGAACTTACAACCTATCCCACACAATCAATTATAAAATTAGGTTCTAGACAATATAATGTCTTCATTATACAAGCACTAAATACCGACATTCAGATGTAAGATCGTACATTGTAAATGTATATATTTGTTTACACGGTTCTTAGAAAACATAAAAGAGTGTAATGTAAATTAGCGATATTGTTGTTCCTCCTCTTTCCTTCTTGATGTGCTTTTCATGGTCACGGGGAGATATAATTTACGTTCTTTTGTTCTTGTATTCGCTTCTGCTGCTGTTTTTTTAAATTGTATTTTATCATAGTGCTTCTAGTATTCCATCGATCCATATTTTTCGTGATCGACTTTTGTGGCTGGTATTCTCGCAACGTTCAATGAGGGGTCGTTGTGTTGTGTTTTGATAACTCTGATTTGTCACGTGCCCGGACCATTTAATCTGTTGTTTCCTTATATATACTATGACGTGGATATTTCCAGTTTTTTTCTCACTTCTTCATTTCTGATGGTTTCTCTTAGGCAAGTAGTTATATGGTATATATGTGTGTGTGTGTATATATATATATATATATATATATATATATATATATATATATATATATATATATATATATATATATAATACCTTGTGGTCTCCACCGGTTTTCACATTTTTAATTCTTTAAACACCTGCCTTCTCTAGATCATAATTACATTGTAAACATCTCATAAGTTTTCTAATTGTAACATTGTGCTACAGATGCTTGTCATTTTGACTTATTCATAATTAGTGTAATGTCTTACAGCTCCCAGTGATGTATGTTATTATAAACACGTGAAATGTATCGGTAACAACAGTTTAATATTGGAAACAATCATGCAGCCCTGGTAAACGTTATAAATTTAACGTGCTTTATTTATATGACACTACTTATGTCTCTCCTTTAATTCATTTACACTGACGGACACATTATCGACTACCATAATCGGACACATGGATAGATTTGTTGTCGCTCACTCTCACTTGAGAAATCAATTCCAGATAATGTAATAAATCTTCACAATGCAATAACTGGTGTCGACGTTCGTATGCTTGATGATTAAATGTGAATATATATTTGTTTTGTTAATCATTAAGAGCACTTACCTAGGCGCACCGCTAAAAAAATAAAATATGGGCAGTTTAAATATCAGTAATATTTTCTTTTAAACAATCAGACAACAATTGGGCAATGAAAGTATAATCAAGTATTGATATATTTTTAGCTGCTGTTGCTAGATTATCGAAACGTTTAAGGATGATCAGTTATTGTAACTTAGCAGCGTTGGTCAACTTGGTGATAGATGCTGTATTGAATCTGGTGGTCTGAATCATTGAATACTTTATATAAACTTCTCAGGCACGAAGATTTATAGCAGATATTAGTGAAGATATTAATTGCTTTGAGAAGAGGATCACAATGAAAATTAATTTTGGGGCAATTAAACAAATTATTATTAAAATAAAACAATAAGAATTAGCTGATGATTAATGAATTTCGAAATGTTTCCTAACCTTGAAAGTTAGAAATTCTATACTACACAGTGTAATTTTGCAATGATTTGATTTTGCCGTTGCTATTTGTTATTCATGTAATATTTAACATTTACATGGCTGTGCTTGTGACTCGTTTTATTCTCGAACTTTGATTCATCTATTATTATAATCTTACAATTGAACTTACAACCTATCCCACACAATCAATCATGAAATAGGTTCTAGACAATATAATGTCTTCATTATACAAGCACTAAATACCGACATTCAGATGTAAGATCGTACATTGTAAATGTATATATTTGTTTACACGGTTCTTAGAAAACATAATCGAGTGTGGAGCTAAAAAAAAAATCATGTGAAGTATAATTGGTGACAAAGTTTCTCTTTAAACAAACAGACAACAATTGCCCAATTAAAGTTTAATCAAATATTCACATCTTTCGTTACAGATATCTGTTTCAGGATACATTTTCTTTCAGCAAATTTGTAAATTAGGAGTGTTAATAAACTGGGTGATTGCTATTCTATTGAATGTGGTAGTTCGGCTCGTACATGTATTACATGTAGCACTGGTAAAAGTTACTAATGTAATGCAAATTAGCGATATTGTTGTTCCTCCTCTTTCCTTCTTGATGTGCTTTTCATGGTCACGGGGAGATATAATTTGCGTTCTTTTATTCTTGTATTCGCTTCTGCTGCAGTTTTTTATTGTATTTTATCATAGTGCTTCTAGTATTCCATCGATCCATATTTTTCGTGATCGACATTTGTGTCTGGTATTCTCGCAACATTTATTGAGGTCTCGTTGTGTTGTGTTTTGATAACTCTGCTTTATCACTTGCACAGACCATTTAATCTGTTGTTACCTTATATAGTCTATGACTTGGCTATTCCTAGTTTTATTCTCACTTCTTCATTTCTGATCTTGTCTCTTAGGCAGGTAGTTATATGATATGATATATATATATATATATGTATATATATATATATATATATATATATATATATATATATATATATATATATATATATATATATATAATACCTTGTTGTCGCCAGCGGTTTTCACTTTTTTAATTCTTTAAACACCTGCCTTCTCTAGATCATAATTACATTGTAAACATCTCATAAGTTTTCTAATTGTAACATTGTGCTACAGATGCTTGTTATTTTGACTTATACATAATTAGTGTAATGTCTTACAGCTCCCAGTGATGTATGTTATTATAAACACGTGAACTGTATCGGTAACAACAGTTTAATATTGGAAACAATCATGCAGCCCTGGTAAATGTTATTAATGTAACGTGCTTTATTTATATGACACTACTTATGTCTCTCCTTTAATTCATTTACACTGACGGACACATTATCGACTACCATAATCGGACACATGCATAGGTTTCTTGTCGCTCGCTCTCACTTGAGAAATCAATTCCAGATAATGTAATAAATCTTTACTATGCAATAACTGTTATCGACGTTCGTATGCTCGATGATTAAATGTGAATATATATTTGTTTTGTTAGTCATTTAAAGAACTTACCCATTCTGACCGCTGAAAAATAAAATATGGGCAGTTTAAATATCAGTAATATTTTCTTTTAAACTATCAGACAACAATTGGGCAATGAAAGTATAAACAAGTTTTGGAATTTGTTAGCTGCTGTTGCTAGTTTATCGAAACGTTTTAAGGACGGTCAGTTATTGTAAATTAGCAGCGTTTGTCAATACGGCAATAGATATATATTATACCTTGTGGTCGCCAGCAGTTTTCACTTTTTTAATTATTTAAACTCCTGACATCTCTAGATCATAATTACATTGTAAACATCTCATAAGTGTTCTGATTGTAACAATGCGCTACAGATGCTTGTCACTTTGATTTATATATAATTAGTGGAATGTCTTACATCTCCCTGTGGTTTATGTTATTATAAACACGTGAACTGTGTTAATAACAACAGTTTAATATTGGAAACAATCATGCAGCACTGGTAAACGTTACTAATGTAACGTGTTTTATTAATGTGACACTACTTATGTCTCTCCTTTAATTCATTTACACTGACGAAACATTATCGACTTCCATAATCGGACACATGGATAGGTTTCTTTTCTCTCACTCTCACTTGAGAAATCAATTCTAAATAATGTAATAAATCCTCACTATGCAATAACTGTTATCGACGTCCGCATGCTTGATGATTAAATGTGAATATATATTTGTTTTGTTAATCAATTAGCAAACATACCCATGCGGACCGCTAAAAAATAAAACATTGTCAGTTTAAATATCAGTAATATTTTATTTTAAACAATCAGACAACAATTGGGCAATGAAAGTATAATCAAGTATTGGTATATTTTTTAGCTACTGTTGCTAGATTATCGAAACGTTTAAGGACGGTCAGTTATTGTATATTAGCAGCGATGGTCAACTTGGTGATAGATGTTGTATTGAATCTGGTGGTCTGAATCATTGAATACTTTATATAAACTTCTCAGGCACGAAGATTTATGGCAGATATTAGTGAAGATATTAATTGCTTTGAGAAGAGATTCACAATGAAAATTATTGTTGGAACAATTAAACAAATTATTATTAAAATAAAACAATAATGAAGTAGCTGTTGATTAAAGAATTTCGAAATGTTTCCTAACCTTGAAAGTTAGAAATTCTATACTACACAGTGTAATTTTGCAAAGATTTGTTTCTTTCCGTTGCTAGTTGTTATTCGAGTTATATGTAGCATTTGCATGGCTCTGCTTGTGACACGTTTTATTTTCCAGCATTGATTCATCTATTACTCTCAGCTTACAATTTAACCTACAACCTATCCCACACAATCAGTTATGAAATAGGTTCTAGACAATATAATGTATTCTTTATACAAGCACTAAATACCGACATTCAGATGTAAGATCGTACATTGTAAATGTATACATTTGTTAACACGGCTCTTAGAAAACATAAACGAGTGTGGAGCTAACAAAAATATCATATTAAGTATAATTAGTGGCAACGTTTCTCTTTAAACAAACAGACAACAATTGCACAATTAAAGTTTAATCAAATATTCACATCTTCTTTCGTTACTGATATCTGTTTCAGGGTACATTTTCTTTCAGCAAATATTTAAATTAGGAGTGTTAATAAAATAGGTGATTGCTATTCTATTGAATTTGTTAGTTCGGCCCGTACATGTATTGTTTTAAGCTGGTGATTTGAAAAGAAAGATGTGAAAGCATTCTTTGCTTAACTAAAAAAAACAAAATAATAATTGCATACACTGTGACCTTCCAGTCTTGTCGAGAGAGTCGACTAAAGAGATTGATCGATGGCTTGACAAGTTGTCATTGTAAAAATGTATTGTTATGGAAACAGGGCCATAGATTTTAGAGCAGTGTACTCTGCAATATGTGCCATTTTGACATGCAAGGTTTCTGTTTTTGAGATTGTGGTTCTGCCCTGTGTGCCGTGTTCGGCTCGAAAGGACAACAGATAGATAGAATAATTGAATGCCACACTTCAAAACAAATAAAAAAACATTAAACATCCTTCTTCCAAAATATATAACATATATAAAGCACAACACCATCTTAACTGTCATATTAAAATGAAAAATTCCAGTGAAAAATATATAATAGGACGCATAAAAAACAGTTATATTAAAGTTATTTATATATATATATAGATATATATATATATATATATATATATATATATATATATATATATAAGAAAGATGACTATTTTATTAGAGGGGCGTTGAAAAAAGAAATAGGTAATAATAGATGGTACAGACAATTCAAATGGTTAATTTGGATGAGCCAAGTGGTTTATTTCATAAAGCAATGTCTTCATTTTTTTGTCTGTAAAAGTATCAGAAACATTTTCGAAAAATAAGCTTGATTTGCCAAGTAACCAAAATTTTACTTAAAGTTATACAAGGAAGGATTCATAATAACATTAATACTGAATTTGATGAGCAGCAATTTGCATTCAGGAAAAACATTGGGTCAATGGAAGCCATATTCAGCATGAGGATATTAATTGAAAAATACATAGACGTAAACAAACCAATATATGCCTGCTTCATAGACTACACCAAAGCATTTGATAGAATACGCCATAATCCACTTATAGACTGCGTAAAAGATATAAATCTCGTTAACACAGACATACGACTGATATGTAATTTGTACTGGGAGCAAAATAGCAATAAATAAATATAACAAGGAGGTCTCTACACCCATTGATATAAAAAGAGGAGTAAAAGAAGGATGCATCCTATCACCAAGCTTGTTCAATTTATACACTGAGTAAATCTTTACAAACAACAGTGAGATGCCATACCTAAACATTAATGGGAAGATCATCAATAACCTAAGATATGCTGATGATACTGTACTACTAGCGGAACATCCTAAAGATCTACAACAATTACATAATGTAATAAACATGAGAAACAAAAAATATGAACTAGATATGAATATCAAAAAGACTAAAACTATGAATATAAACAAAGAAAATTCTCAAGACCTATAATTAAATATCAAAGTGGAATGAATAAATCTAGAGACAGTTCAGAACTACAACTACCTAGGACATACTATAAACAGTGATGGAAAATGTACAACTGAAATAAATAAAAGAATAGGTATGGCAAAAAGTAATTTCAATGCCACGAAAAATATACTAACATCAAAACAAATAACACCAGAGCTAAAACTATGAAAAGCAAAATGTTACATCTTCTCAATATTCATGTATGGTGCAGAAACATGGACATTAGACCAGAAAACAGAAAGAAAATTGGAGCCTTTGAAATGTGGATTTATAGAAGAATTGGTAGAATTGGATGGAAAGCAGAGAAAACAAATGATGATGTATTAAAACAACTAAATTGAAAAGATAACTACTAAATACAATTAGAACAGGACAAAGCAAATTTTTGGGTCATGCTAAAAGAAACAACACCCTAAGAAAAGTAAAATTGGATGGGGAAAATACAAGGTAAAAGAGGCAGAGACAGACCAAGACTAACATGGACGAATAACACCAAAAGAGGGACAAGTCAGCCTATGACAATCTGCACCATCAAAGCAAGAAACAGTGGAATTGCGCTCAATGGTAGCCAACCTTCGATGCGGAGACAGCAATCAATGATGATTATAAAAAGTGTCACAGGGAACGATCACTACATGAATTATACGATGAGAACAAGGAAAAAGAAAAAAGAGAATAAATCAAAGATGCAACGGAAGAGAGAATTAAAGAGAATGACAAAGATGCATAAGAAAACATTAGCTAATTTTATTGAGAAAATTATTATATATAAGAACAAAGAATTAACTTTGACAAGTTTTCTTAGAGTAAAATGTAGAAATTGTACAATTATGTTAGACTGGTATCAATATAAAGAAATAATAGTTTTAGAGCTCACTCTAGCTTATGTTAGCATAAACAAGGGAAACTGTATTAATAACAATAGTTTAATATTGGAAAAAATCATGCAGCACTGGTAAATGTTACTCTTGTAATGTAATGTAGTGATATTGTTGTTGTTCTTCTTTCCTGCTTGATGTGAATTTCATGGTCACGGGGAGATATAATTTGCGTTCTTTTGTTCTTGTATTCGCTTCTACTGCAGTTTTTTTATTGTATTTTATTATAGTGTTTCTAGTATTCCATCGATCCATATTTTTCGTGATCGACTTTTGTGGCTGGTATTCTCGCAACGTTTATTGAGGGCTCGTTGTGTTGTGTTTTGATAACTCTGATTTGTCACGTGCCCAGACCTTTTAATCTGTTGTTTCCTTATATATTCTATGACGTAGATATTCCCAGTTATTTTTCTCACTTATTCATTTCTGATCGTGTTTCTTAGGCAAGTAGTTATATGATATATATGTATATGTATATGTATACATATAATACCTTATGGTCGCCAGCGGTTTTCACTTTTTTTAATTCTTTAAACACCTGCCTTTTCTAGATCATAATTACATTGTAAACATCTCATAAGTTTTCTAATTGTAACATTGTGCTACAGATGCTTGTCATTTTAAGTTATACAAAATTAGTTTAATGTCTTACATCTCCCTGTGGTTTATGTTATTATAAACACGTTAACTGTATTGGTAACAACAGTTTAATATTGGAAACAATCATGCATCATTGGTAACTGTTACTAATGTAACGTGGTTTATTTATATGACACTACTTATGTCTCTCCTTTAATTCATCGACACAGGACACATTATCGACTACCATAATCGGACACATGCATAGGTTTCTTTTCTCTCACTCTCACTTGAGAAATCAATTCCAGATAATGTAATAAATCTTCACTATACAATAACTGTTGTCGACGTTCGTATACTTGATCATTAAATGTGAAAATATGTTTGTTTTGTTAATCATTTAGAGAACTTACTCATGCGAACCGCTAAAAAATAAAATATGGGCAGTTTAAATATCAGTAATATTTTCTTTTAAACAATCAGACAACAATTGGGCAATGAAAGCATAATCAAGTATTGGTATTTTATTTAGCTGCTGTTGCTAGATTATCGAAACGTTTAAGGACGGTCAGTTATTGTAAATTAGCAGCGTTGGTCAATATATTAATAGATATATATTATACCTTGCGGTCGTCAGCGGTTTTCACTTTTTTAATTCTTTAAACACCTGACACCTCTAGATCATCATTTATTGTTAACTTCTCATACGTATTCTGATTGTAACAATGCGCTACAGATGCTTGTCACTTTGATTTATATATAATTACTGTATTGTCTTACAGTTCCCTGTGGTTTATGTTATTATAAACACGTGAACTGTGTTGGTAACAACAGTTTAATATTGGAAACAATCATGCAGCACTGGTAAACGTTACTAATGTAACGTGTTTTATTTATGTGACACTACTTATGTCTCTCCTTTAATTCATTGACACTGACGGACACATTATTGACTACTATAGTCGGACACGTGGATAGGTTTCTTTTCTCTCACTCTCACTTGAGAAATCAATTCTAGATAATGTAATAAATCTTCACTATGCAATAACTGGTATCGACGTTCGCATGCTTGATGATTAAATGTGAATATATATTTGTTGTGTTAATCATTTAGAGAACTTACCCATACGGACCGCTAAAAAATAAAACATGGGCAGTTTATATATCAGTAATATTTCATTTTAAACAATCAGACAACAATTGGGCAATGAAAGTATAATCAAGTATTGGTATATTTTTAGCTGCTGTTGCTAGATTATCGAAATGTTTAAGGACGGTCAGTTATTGTATATGAGCAGCGTTGGTGAACTTGGTGATATATGTTGTATTGAATCTGGTGGTCTGAATCATTGAATACTTTATATAAACTTCTCAGGCACGAAGATTTATAACAGATATTAGTGAAGACATTAATTGCTTTGAGAAGAGAAACAAAATGAAAATTATGTTTGGAACAATTAAACAAATTATTATTAAAATAAAACAATAAGAAGTAGCTGATGATTAAGGATTTTCGAAATGTTTCCTAACCTTGAAAGTTAGAAATTCTATACTACATAGTGTAATTTTGCAAAGATTTGTTTTTTTGCCGTTGCTATTTGTTATTCGTGTAATATATAGCATTTATATGGCTCTGCTTGTGACTCGTTTTATTTTCGAGCATTGATTCATCTATTACCCTAAGCTTACAATTGAACCTACAACCTATCCCACACAATCAGTTATGAAATAGGTTCTAGAAAATATAATGTCTTTATAATACAAGCACTAAATACCGACATTCAGATGTAAGATCGTACATTATAAATGTATATATTTGTTTACAAGGCTTTTAGAAAACATAATCGAGTGTGGAGCTAAAAGAAATATCATATTAAGTATAATTGGTGGCAAACGTACTCTTTAAACATACATCAATTGCACAATTCAATTTAATCAAATATTCACATCTTCTTTCGTTGCTGATATCATTTTCAGGATACATTTTCTCTCAGCAAATATGTAAATTAGCAGTGTTAATAAACTAGGTGATTGCTGTTCTATTGAATTTGGTAGTTCGGCTCGTACATTTATTGTTTTAAGATGGTGATTTAAAAAGAAAGATGTGAAAGCTTTCTTTGCTTTAACGAAAAAAAAGTAACGTAGTAATTGCATACATTGTGATCTTCCAGGCATATCGTAAAAGGAGACTAAAGAGGTTGATCGATGGCTTGACATGCTGTCATTGTAAAAATGTATTGTTATGGAAACAGCGTCATATATTTTAAAGCAGTGATCTTTGCAATATGTGCCATTTTGGCATGCAAGGTTTCTGTTTATGAAATTGTGGTTCTACCCTATGTGCTGTCTTCGGCTCGAAAGGATAACAGATATATAGAATAATTGAATGCCACACTTCAAAACAAATTAAAAAATATTAAACATCCTTCTTCCAAAATATATAACATATATAATGCACAACACCATCTTAACTGTCATATTAAAATTAAAAAATCCAGTGAAAAAATATATAATAGGACGCATAAAAAAGAGTTATATTAAAGTTATATATATATATATATATATATATATATATATATATATATATATATATATATATATATATATATATATAAGAAAGATGAGTATTTTATTAGAGGGGCGTTGACAAAAGAAATAGGTAATAATAGATGGTACAGACAATTCAAATGGGTAATTCGGATGAACCAAGTGTTTTATTTCATAATGCAATGTCTTCATTTTTTTGTCTGTAAAAGTATGAGAAACATTTTCGAAAAATAAGCTTGATTTGCCAAGTAACCAAAATTATACTAAAAGTTATACAAGGAAGGATTCATAATAACATTAATACTCAATTTGATGGACAAAGGAAGCCATATTCAGCATGAGGACATTAATTGAAAAATACATAGACGTAAACAAACCAATATATGCCTGCTTCATAGACTACACCAAAGCATTTGATAGAATACGCCATAATCCGCTTATAGACTGCGTAAACGATATAAATCTCGTTGACACAGACATACGACTGATATGTAATTTGTACTGGGAGCAAAATAGCAATAAAGAAATATAACAAGGAGAACTCTACACCCATTGATATAAAAAGAGGAGTAAAACAAGAATGCATCCTATCACCAAGCTTGTTCAATCTATACACTGAGTAAATCTTTACAAACATCTCAGAGATACCAGTCCTAAACATTAATGGGAAGATAATCAATAACCTAAGATATGCTAATGATACTGTACTACTAGCGGAACATCCTAAAGATCTACAGCAATTACATAATGTAATAAACATGAGAAACAAAAAATATGGACTAGACACGCATATCAAAAAGACTAAAACTATGATATATAAACAAAGAACATTCTCAAGACCTACAATTAAATATCAAAGTGGAATGAATAAATCTAGAGACAGTTCAGAACTACAACTACCTGGGACATACTATAAACAGATGGAAAATGTACAACTGAAATAAATAAAAGAATATGTATGGCAAAAAGTAATTCAATGCCATGAAAAATATACTAACATCAAAACAAATAACACCAGAATTAAAACTAAGAATAGCAAAATGTTACATCTTCAAAATATTCCTGTATGGTGCAGAAACATGGACATTAGACCAGAAAACAGAAAGAAAATTGGAGCCTTTGAAATGTGGATTTATAGAAGAATTGGTAGAATTGGATGGAAAGCAGAGATAACAAATGATGATGTATTAAAACAACTAAAATGAAAAGATAACGACTAAACACAATTAGAACAGGACAAAGCAAATTTTTGGATCATGTTAAAGAAAAAACAGCCTAAGAAAAGTAAAATTGGAAGGGAAAATACAATGTAAAAGAGGCAGAGGCAGGCCAAGACTAACATGGACGAATAACACCAAAAGAGGGACAAGTCAGCCTATGACAATCTTCACCATCAAAGCAAGAAACAGTGGAATTGCGCTCTATGGTAGCCAACCTTCGATGCGGAGACACCACTCAATGATGATTATGAAAAGTGTCACAGGGAACGATCACTTCATGAATTATACGATGTGAACAAGGAAAAATAAAAAAAAAAATAACAAATCAAAGAGGCAACGGAAGAGAGAATTAAAGAGAATGACAAAGATGGATAAGAAAACATTAGCTAATTTTCTTGAGAAAATCATTAAATATAAGAACAAAGAAATTTGGATTTTAATTCGTTTGCTGTGATGCCGAGGCCTTCCATAACCAATAACCAATAACAAAGAATAAACTTTGAAAAGTTTTCTTAGAGTAAAATGTAGAAATTGTACAATTATGTTAGACTGGTATCAAAATAAAGAAATAATAGTTTTAGAGCTCACTCTAGCTTATGTTAGCATAAACAAGGGAAACTGTATTAATAACAACAGCTTAATATTGGAAAAAAGCATGCAGCAATGGTAAATGTTACTCATGTAGTGTAAATTAGCGATATTGTTGTTCTTCCTCTTTCCTGCTTGATGTGCCTTTCATGGTCACGGGGAGATGTAATTTGCGTTCTTTTGTTCTTGTATTCCCTTCTGCTGCAGTTTTTTATTTTATTTTATTATAGTGCTTCTAGTATTCCATCGATTTATATTTTTCGTGATCGACTTTGTGTCTGGTATTCTCGCAACATTTATTGAGGTCTCGTTGTGTTGTGTTCTGATAACTCTGCTTTATCACTTGCACAGACCATTTAATCTGGTGTTACTTTATATAGTCTATGACGTGGCTATTCCTAGTTGTTTTCTCACTTCATCATTTCTGATCTTGTCTCTAGGCAAGTAGTTATATGATATATATATATATATATATATATATATATATATATATATATATATATATATATATATATATATATATATATATAATACCTTGTGGTCGCCAGCGGTTTTCACTTTTTTTTAAATTCTTTAAACACCTGCCTTCTCTAGATCATAATTACATTGTAAACATCTCATAAGTTTTCTAATTGTAACATTGTGCTAGAGATGCTTGTTATTTTGACTTATACATAATTAGTGTAATGTCTTAAAGATCCATGTGGTTTATGTTATTATAAACATGTGAACTGTATTGGTAACAACAGTTTAATATTGGAAACAATCATGCAGCATTGGTAACCGTTGCTAATGTAACGTTTTTTTTATTTATATGACACTACTTATGTCTCTCCTTTAATTCATTTACACTGACGGACACATTATCGACTACCATAATCGGACACATGCATAGGTTTCTTGTCGCTCACTCTCACTTGAGAAATCAATTCCAGATAATGTAATAAATCTTCACTATGCAATAACTGTTATCGACGTTCGTATGCTCGATGATTAAATGTGAATATATATTTGTTTTGTTAATCATTTAGAGAACTTACCCATTCTGACCGCTGAAAAATAAAATATGGGCAGTTTAAATATCAGTAATATTTTCTTTTAAACAATCAGACAACAAAATGGGCAATGAAAGTATATTCAAGTGTTGGAATTTGTTAGCTGCTGTTGCTAGTTTATCGAAACGTTTTAAGGACGGTCAGTTTTTGTAAATTAGCAGCGTTGGTCAATTTGGTGATAGATGTATTAAATCTTGTTTTCTGGCTCATTGAATACTTTATATAAACACCTCAGGCACGAAGATTTATAGCAGATATTAGTGAAGACATTAATTGCTTTGAGAAGAGAAACACAATGAAACTTATTTTTGGAACAACTAAACAAATTATTATTAAAATAAAACAATAAGAAGTAGCTGATGATTAAAGAATTTCGAAATGTTTTCTTACCTTGAAAGTTAGAAATTCTATACTACACAGTGTAATTTTGCAAAGATTTGTTTTTTGCTGTTGCTATTTGTTATTCATGTAATATGTAGCATTTATATGGCTCTGCTTGTGACTCGTTTTATTTTCGAGCATTGATTCATCTATTACTCTAAGCTTACAATTGAACCTACAGCCTATCCCACACAATCAATTATGAAATAGGTTCTAGACAATATAATGTCTTCATTATACAGGCACTAAATACCGACATTCAGATGTAAGATCGTACATTATAAATGTATATATTTGTTTACAAGGCTCTCAGAAAACATAAACGAGTGTGGAGCTAAAAAAAAATATCATATTAAGTATAATTGGTGGCAAACTTTCTCTTTAAACAAACAGACAACAATTGCACAACTAAAGTTTAATCAAATATTGGCATCTTATTTCGTTGCTGATATCAGTTTCACGATACATTTTCTTTCAGCAAATATGTAAATTAGCAGTGTTAATAAACTAGTTGATTGTTGTTCTATTGAATTTGTTAGTTCGGTTCGTACATGTATTGTTTTAAGCTGGTGATTTAAAAAGAAAAATGCGAAAGCATTCTTTGCTCTAACTCCAAAAAAAAAATAATAAAATAATAATTGATGCAACACTTCAAAACAAATTAAGAAATAAAATAAAAATTAAACATTCTCCCAAAATATATAACATATATGGATCAACACCATCTTAAATGTCATATTAAATTGAAAAATTAGAGTGAAAAAATATAATGGGATACATACAAAATAGCTATATAAAAGTTATATATATGTATATAATAAAGATTTGTGTTTTATAAAGGGGCGATGAAATATGCAGTAGGTAATAATAGATGGTATAGACCTTTCAACTCGATCATTTGGAGCAGCCATGTCGTTTCTTTCATAAAGCAATTTCTACATATTTTTGTCTGTAAATATGTTACAGAGAACGATCACTACATGAATTATGCTATGAGAACAAGGAAAAAGAAAAAAAGAATAAATCAAAGATGCAATAGAATAAAAAATGACAAAGATGGATAAGAAAACATTAGCTAATTTTATTTTTTAAAAAAAGCATTTTAAAAATAAGAACAATGAATTAGCTTTGAAAAAATTTCTAAGAGTAAAGTGTAGAAACTGTACTATTTTGTTAGACGGTTATCAAAATACAAAATTAATAGTTTTAGAGCTCACTCTAGCTTATGTTAGCATCAACAAGTGAAACTGCATTAGTTAGAACAGTTTAATATTGGAAACTATATTCCAAACTCCCGTTTGGTGTATGTTTTACTTCTAACGTGGGGATGGACTGTGATTGCCGATATTTAAGTGGAATATGATTTATTCTTCTTTGTGTTGTGTGTTCGCGGTTCAATAGGCAAGCACATGGTTTGACAAAAATGTCAACGGAAAAACGGGTATGTTCAACCCTTATGTGAAAAGTCTGTGACGGTGGATGGAGGCGGAGGAATCAAGAATGATCAACGGCCCAGAAAGCGAAAACAGCAAAGTGTGTGGTACACAAGATGCATGTTCAGAACACGAAAGACGAACATGGCTGACCACCGTGAAAGAGATTGGAGCCTCATCACGTACCAGTCCAGAGGAAGCCATGGAGAGTCGGAGAAATTCGAACTTATGTCGGAGGAAAGATCTTAAAATAAGTACTTGGAATGTTAGGACTCTATATCAACAAGGGAAATTGGAAAATCTGATTCAAGAAGCAGAACGAATAAATATAGATATTTTAGGCATATCAGAGACTAGATGGAAGGAATGTGGGTACATTGAAGACGAAAAATATACATTTATATACTCAGGAAACACAACAGAACATCAAAGGGGGGGTAGGAATACTGATAAAAAGAGAGCTACAAAAATATATAAGTACCCACTGGACATACAGTGATAGGATTATACTACTCAAGTTGAAAGCAAAACCATTCGACATAGCAATAATACAGACATATGCACCTACTCAAGACTACACAGATGAACAAATAGAGGCATACTATGAAGACCTAAATAAAGTTATGAAGCAAGTGAAATCTTCAGACATCTTGATTGTAATGGGTGACATGAACGCTAAATTAGGAAAAGGTAGATATAAGACAATTATAGGAAATCATGGTTTAGGAAAAAGAAATGACAGAGGAGAAAGATTAATACAATTCTGTGAAGAAAACAGGCTGATAATATGTAACACCTACTTTGAGCAAGAGAAAAGGAAACTATACACATGGAAAAGCCCTGGAGATAGGAAGAGGAATCAAATAGATTACATAATGATAAAAGAAAGGTTCCGTAACAGCGTAAAGAAAGCCAAAACCTACCCAGGAGCAGATATTAATTCTGATCACAATCCTGTAATGATTAAAATGAAAATCAAACTAAAGAGAAACAAGCAAAAATCTGATTCATCAACAAACCCACTCGACATAACAGCTTTAAATCAAAAAGATATTAAAGATACCTATACAATACAAGTAAAGAACACATACCAGAAGCTGCTAGAAGAAGGAATTGAACAATACAGAAGAGAAAATCCTGATGAAAAAGTAACTACCAAATGGCAATGCATAAAGAAAAGCATACAAAAAGCCTGCGACACCTTACCCAAAAGAGAAAAGAACAAAAAACAAAAATGGATAACTAACACCATCTTAGAAAAAATGGAAGAAAGGAGACAAGCGAAGAACACTGCCCAATACAATAAAATAGATAATGAGATACGCAAAATGTGCAAAAAGGCAAAAGAAGACTGGCTCAGCCAAAAATGTAGAGAAATAGAAACTATGGAAAGCAAACAAGACGTAAGAGGAATGCACACAGAAATAAAGAGAATGACTAATAAAAATAAAAAAGCCACAGAAGGTGGATGCATTGCAGACAAAAAAGGAAAAATGCTAACAGACAATAAGGATATCATAGATAGATGGCAGGAATATATAACAGAACTATTTCATGATCAAAGGGACAAGAAACCAGTTATAAAATGTACAGCAGGCTATAAAATCTTAAAATCTGAGGTGGAAAAAGCTATAAAAACAATGAAAAGGGGAAAAGCAGCAGGACCTGAAAGCATACAGATAGAGATGATACAGGCACTTGAAGATTTTGGCATTGAAGTGATTACAGACATATGCAACGACATATACCACACAGGATACATACCAAATGAACTAAAAACATCAACTTTCATTGCATTGCCTAAAAAGAATGGTGCAGTTGAATGCAGTGACTTTAGAACAATAAGCCTAATGAGCCATGTTACAAAAATCTTGCTAAAAGTTATACAAGGAAGGATTCAGAATAAAATCAATACTGAATTAGATGAGCAGCAATTTGGATTTAGGAAAAATAGCGGGACAAAAGAAGCCATATTCTGCATGAGAACATTAATCGAAAAATACACAGAAGTAAACAAACCAATATATGCCTGCTTCATAGACTACACCAAAGCTTTTGATAGAGTACACCACAAACAACTTATAGAATGCCTAAAAGAGATACATCTAGATGACATGGATATACGACTAATGTGCAATCTATACTGGGAGCAAACAGCAATAATAAAATATAACAAAGAGTTCTCTACACCCATTGATATAAAAAGAGGAGTAAGACAAGGATGCATCCTATCACCAAGCTTGTTCAATCTATACACTGAGCAAATCTTTAAAAACATCATAGAGATGCCAGGCCTACAAATTAATGGAAAGATAATCAATAACCTAAGATATGCTGACGATACTGTACTACTAGCAGAAAATCCTAAAGACCTACAACAATTACTTAATGAAATAAACACGACAAGCAAAAAATATGGACTAGATATGAATATCAAAAAGACTAAAACTATGATCATAAACAAAGAAAATACTCAAAACCCACAAGTGGATATCAAAATTGAAGGAATAGACCTTGAGACAGTTCAGAACTATAACTACCTTGGACATACTATAACCAGTGATGGAAAATGTACAACTGAAATAAACAAAAGAATAGGAATGGCAAAAAGTAATTTTAATGTCATGAAGGACATACTAACATCAAAACAAATAACACCAGAGCTAAAACTAAGAATAGCAAAATGTTACATCTTCTCAATATTCCTATATGGTGCTGAAACATGGACATTAGACAAGAAAACAGAACAGAGAATTGAAGCCTTTGAAATGTGGATATATAGAAGAATAGGTAGAATTGGATGGAAGGAAAAGAAAACAAACGACAAAGTCTTAAAACAACTAAAAATGAAAAGAGAACTTCTGAACACAATTAGAACAAGACAAATGCGATTCTTAGGCCATGTTAAAAGACACAACAGCCTACTGAAAGTGATCCTGGAGGGGAAAATACAAGGTAAAAGAGGCAGAGGCAGACCAAGATTAACATGGACGAGTAACATCAAAAGATGGACAAATCAACCGATGACAGCCTGCACCATCAAAGCAAGAGATAGAGCAAAATGGCGCTCCATGGTAGTCAACCTTCGTTGCGGAGACGGCACTCAATGATGATGATGAATATTGGAAACAATCATGCAGCGCTGGTAAATGTTACTTAGGTAATGTAAAGTAGTTATATTCTACTTCTTTCCTTCCTCATTTGCCTTTCTACGTCAATGGGAGATATAATTTGCTGTGTTTTGCTCTTCTGCTCGCTTGTGCTGCTGTTTTTTAAAAGTGCTTCTAGTATACAGACCCTTGGGTTTGGTATTCTCCCAACGTTTATATAGGGCTCATCGTGTTGTGTTTGAATCACTCTGCTTTATAAAGTGCCCAGACCATTTATTTTGTTGTTTCCATATATATTCTATAACGTGGCTATTCCTAGTTTTTTTCTCACTTCTTCATTTCTGAACTTGACTCTCAGGCAAGTAGTTTATGATATATATATATATATATATATATATATATATATATATATATATAATCTAAGGTCTGCTGATGATACAGTATTAATAGCTAAGAGTGAAAATGAGTTACAAGAAATGTTGGACATTATAGTGAAAGAAAGCAAAATTAAAGGACTTAGCCATATTAGCAAAAGACGACACAGGTAATGTTAACACCAATGAAAGAGACATCACCTCGGTGCAAAATAAAGACACGTCGAAAGATATTAAAACAGGTAAATAAATTTAAATATTTGGGAACCTTGTTAACCTCAGACTGAAGATGTACAAAAGAGATGAGATGCAGAATGGCTCAGGCAAAAGCAGCTTTCAAAAAAATGATGAAGATACTATGCAATTTTAAGACAATTATAGGAAATCATGGTTTAGGAAAAAAAAAATGACAGAGGAAAAAGATTAATACAATTCTGTGAAGAAAACAGGATGATGATATGTAACACCTACTTTGAGCAAGAGAAAAGGAAACTATACACATGGAAAAGCCCTGGAGATAGGAAGAGGAATCAAATAGATTACATAATAAAAGAAATGTTCCGTAACAGCGTTAAGAAAGCCAAAACCTACCCAGGAGCAGATATTAATTCTGATCACAATCCTGTAATGATTAAAATGAAAATCAAACTAAAGTGAAACAAGCAAAAATATAATTCATCAAGAAATCCACTCGATATAACAGCTTTAAATCAAAAAGATATTAAAGATACCTATACAATACAAGTAAAGAACACATACCAGAAGCTGCTAGAGGAAGGAATTGAACAATACAGAAGAGAAAATCCTAATGAAAAAGTAACAACCAAATGGCAATGCATAAAGAAAAGCATACGAAAAGCCTGCGACACCTTACCCAAAAGAGAAAAGAACAAATAACAAAAATGGATAACTAACACCATCTTAGAAAAAATGGAAGAAAGGAGACAAGCGAAGAACAATGCCCAATACAATAAAATAGATAATGAGATACGCAAAATATGCAAAAAGGCAAAAGAAGACTGGCTCAGCCAAAAATGTATAGAAATATAAACTATGGAAAGCAAGCAAGACGTAAGAGGAATGCACACAGAAATAAAGAGAATGACTAATAAAAATATAAAAGCCACAGAAGGTGGATACATTGCAGACAAAAAAGGAAAACTGATAACAGACAATAAGGATATCATAGATAGATGGCAGGAATATACAGCAGAACTATTTCATGATCAAAGGGACAAGAAACCAGTTATAAAATGTACATCAGGCTATAAAATCTTAAAATCTGAGGTGGAAAAAGCTATAAAAACAATGAAAAGGAGAAAAGCAGCAGGACCTGAAAGCATACAGATAGAGATGATACAGGCACTTGAAGATTTTGGCATTGAAGTGATTACAGACATATGCAACGACATATACCACACAGGATACATACCAAATGAACTAAAAACATCAACTTTCATTGCATTGCCTAAAAAGAATGGTGCAGTTGAATGCAGTGACTTTAGAACAATAAGCCTAATGAGCCATGTTACAAAAACCTTGCTAAAAGTTATACAAGGAAGGATTCAGAATAAAATCAATACTGAATTAGATGATCAGCAATTTGGTTTTAGGAAAAATTGCGGGACAAAAGAAGCCATATTCTGCATGAGAACATTAATCGAAAAATACACAGAAGTAAACAAACCAATATATGCCTGCTTCATAGACTACACCAAAGCTTTTGATAGAGTACACCACAAACAACATATAGAATGCCTAAAAGAGATACATCTAGATGACATGGATATACGACTAATATGCAATCTATACTGGGAGCAAACAGCAATAATAAAATATAACAAAGAGTTCTCTACACCCATTGATATAAAAAGAGGAGTAAGACAAGGATGCATCCTATCACCAAGCGTGTTCAATCTATACACTGAGCAAATCTTTAAAAACATCATAGAGATGCCAGGCCTACAAATTAATGGAAAGATAATCAATAACCTAAGATATGCTGACGATACTGTACTACTAGCAGAAAATCCTAAAGATCTACAACAATTACTTAAGTCTTAAAACAACTAAAAATGAAAAGAGAACTCCTGAACACAATTAGAACAAGACAAATGCGATTCTTAGGCCATGTTAAAAGACACAACAGCCTACTGAAAGTGATCCTGGAGGAGAAAATACAAGGTAAAAGAGGCAGGCCAAGATTAACATGGACGAGTAACATCAAAAGATGGACAAATCAACCGATGACAACCTGCACCATCAAAGCAAGAGATACAGCAGAATGGCGCTCCATGGTAGCCAACCTTCGTTGCGGAGACGGCACTCAATGATGATGATGACTATCCAATCCATTTTTGACAATAGAAACAAGAAAAAACAGTTCTTAAATGTTAAGTAGAGCCAGTCTTACCATATGGATGCGAATCATGGACAATATGACAACAGATAAGAAAATCACTGGAGTCTGTAGAAATGTGGTTTTACAGAAGATGGTGAAAGTACCATGGATAGCTAAGAAGAGTAATGAATGTGTTCTGAGAGAGGGGTCAAAGCAAAAAGAGAGCTAATTTCCAATATTAGGAAGAAACAATCATCATTTTTTGGCCATGTAATGAGAAGAGAACAACTGGAATACATTGCAACAACAGGAAAAATTGAGTGACGAAGAGATAGAGGGAAACAACAAAAAATAAATAACAGACAGCTTAAGAGAATGGTTTGGCAGAAGGTCAACAACAGAAATGATAAATAGCTGCCGAGATCGAAAGTTGTGGTAGAGACATGATCACCTACGCCAGTAGGCCCGGTACTTGATGATGATGATGATGATGATGATGATGATGATGATGATATATTATATATTGTGCTCGCCAGCGGTTTTCACTTTTTAAAATGTATTTTAATACCTGCCATCACTAGATCATCATTACATAGTTATCATCTCATCTACCTTTCCATCTTTCTCGTAAACGTTTTTTAAACACCTGCCATCTTTCACGAGCCATATGACGATACTATTATTAAGAATCATCATGAGACGTGTAAAGAACAAATAAAAACCAGAAATAAGTGAGGAACAATGTGGATTTGTGGATGGGAAGGAAACGAATAATGCAATACATATATCTTTAGATCATTGATAGACTGAACTATAGAGGCAAAAAAGATCTATATGTGTGCTTTATATAATACATTAACGCATTTGACAAAGTAAAAATTTGAAAAAAGTCAAATGCTGGAGAAATTATATATTTATGGCAAGGATGTCCGAATCATTAAAAAACATTAACTGGCAACAAACAGCAGTCATAAGACCTAGCAACCAAATAGGAGAATTTCAATACATAAAACAAGAAGTCAGTCAAGGCTGTGTACTGTCGTCGGATTTGTTTTCACTTTACAGCGGAAATATTATGACATCAATAGTAAATATAAAGTTATTATATATATAATAGTAAAAGAATGCAACAAAAAAGGTCTCAGTCTGAATTAAAAGAAAACAAAAGTAATGATCATATGAAAGAAACAATCATCACCATCATGAAACACAAAAAATAACAGAACTTATATGAAACAACTGCAACGCTTCAAATACTTGGGCACAATAATACATCATATGGGAGTTGCACCACGAAAATAAAAATCAGAATAGCTCAATCCAAAATACAAGGTGTTTCTAAAGTCGCAGTGCAGTGAATTTCTACTCTCGGAAGAAAAACGTCACCAGAAATGCGGTTAACTTATGCGTCACACAAATTGTAAAATAAATGGTATTATTCAAATATACTTGACTGCTATCGGCGAGCTTATAATGGGTAATGTTGGTATTAACACAATAAAGTTGTGTCTAAAGCATATGTTGAAAATGTCCACCACGGGCCTCAAGACATGTCGTGATTCGTCTTTCCATACTTGCGAAAACCTTCAGAATAATGTCTGGTGATATTTGTTTAATCGTGTCTACTATTTCAGTCTTTAGGTCATTAATTGTCTGCGGATTATTTTCATAAACTTTCCCCTTCAATGCCCCCCACAGATAATAATCTGGGGGTGTTAGATCTGGTGAACGAGCAGGCCAGATTCCACGTGAAATAATGCGATTTGCAAATATGCTTTCTAAATAATTGAGTGTTGTTGTGGCTGTGTGTGCTGTTGCCCCATCCTGCTGAAACCAGGATTCCATAATTTCCCGTTCTGTAAGGTGTGCTATGAACGGTTCCAGAATTAAAGTACGGTAACGTTCTGCATTTATTGTTTCATTAAAAAATATAGGTCCTATTATCCGCATACGACTTATAGCGCACCACACTCCGACTTTTTGATCGTAAAGCGGCACTTGATGAAATTCATGGGGGTTTTCACAGCTCCACAGCCGATTGTTCTGGCTGTTCACATAACCGGATAAATGAAACCAGGCCTCATCAGTGAAAAAAGTGACGTCAAGGATGGCAGCGCCATGTTCATAAATAAAATTCTGAAACCACATGCAGTAGTTTAAACGGGATTCATAATCTCTTTCTTGGAGTTGAGACACTTCAGTTAATTTGTATGGACGATAGTGTAGTTCACTTCTTAAAACCTTGTGAACAGAACTCTTAGATATTTGCACGTGTTGAGACAAGTGGTTTAAAGATGCATTTGGACTCATTGTAATTCTGTCTTGGAGTTCCATAATTTGGTCTTGTGAAATTGAAGGTCTTCCAGATCGGTGGATGTTTCTTTAATGACTGTGCACTATTTCAAAATCTAGTTGTTCCAATTTATTTATGTAAATCACGCATCATGTGCTGCTGTAGCTTGTTCCTTTTTCGGTAAAGTTAAACATATAGCATCACCATTCACAAAAGGTATTCGAAATATCCACCACGTTTTAGTTGGCAAATGTTGATACGTTTTTTTCATATTGTCAAAAACCTTACGCAGTATGGGCTGTGTAACATTATTAATGTTGTTGGCGATTGAAACCTGCAGCTCATCGAGTGTGTGGGGATTGTTTTCGTACACTTTTCCTTTCAGTTCACCCCAGAGATAGTAGTCCATTGGAGTAAGATCAGGAGACCGTGCAGGCCAAATTCCGCGAGAGATTATACGATTAGCAAAAATTTCATATAAAAATTCCAGTGATTTTACAGCAGTGTGAGCAGTTGCGCCATCTTGTTGAAACCAAGCTTTTTCAATTTCTGGCTCAGAAAGTTGGGTCACGAATCGCTCCAGTATGTTAATCCTGTATCTTTCTGAATTTATTGTGTCATAGAAGAAAATTGGGCCGATTATCCGCTGACGACTCATTGCACACCACACTCCTACTTTCTGATCGTGGAGAGGCACTGGGTGCAATGCATGTGGATTTTCATCACTCCAAAGACGATCATTCTGCCTATTCACGTACCCAGACAAATGGAACCATGCTTCATCTGTGAAGAAAGTGAAATCAAGGATTTCCTCACCTTCTTGGGCTAGAAAATTCTCAAACCACATACAATAATTAATTCTGGATTGGTGATCTAATTCTTTTAATTGAGGAACGACGGAAATATTGTGCGGATGTAACTTTAATTTTTTTTTCAGAACTCTATGAACAGTACTGCTTGATTTGTGTACTTGTTGAGCCAGCTTTCTTATTGATTTGCCAGGACTCATTAGAATGATGTCCTGGATGTTGAGAGATGTTACTTCAAGAACAGATGGTCTACCAGGACGGCTAACATCATGTACACTACCGGTGTTTTGAAATTTGATTATTAAATTACTCACAGTATTTCGATGAGGCACTGGTGTATCAGGAAATCTATTCACAAATTGTTCAACAACCCCATTCGAATACTTGCCGCCGTTACGGAACACATGCTCCACTATAAATACTCTTTCTTCAATCGTTAACACCATTGTAAGCCAGATCTATCATGTAGCAGTGATGTTTAAATGAACACGTAAATGGTGCTTGAACTATTACGTCATACATAGATAAAATTTAGGTGCGTAATTATTTCAACAACAAAAAATGCACAGTCATTAAAGAGACACCCTACATCATTTCAGAAAATGAGAAACGTCTTATGCAACACAAAATATGTCAATAAAAATGAGAAAGAGAGTTCATCGGTGATATATAGAATCAGTTCTGACCTATGCAACCGAATCAAGGACAGTAAACAAAGAAATGAAAAGACGATAAGATGTAACAGATATGGAATTTCTCAGAAGAATGTTGAAAATTCACTGGACAGTTAAATAGACCAACGAAGAGATTATCAAAGCGGTCAACACAAAAAGGGAGCTCTGAGGAAACATCAGATAGAAGCAACCAACATTTTTCATGCACATCATGCGAAGAGAAAAGTTCGAATAATTAGGTTACAACTGGCAAAATATAAAGAAAGAGATCGCGGACGGCATAGAGAGAAATTAATAGATAGTTTGGTGTCATGGCATGAAAAACAGTCAACAATAAAATTGATAAGATGCACTGTGGATAGAAGTTTGTAGAAGGACATTATAGCCTACGCCAACCGGTATGGCACATGCTGATGATCTGTAGGTCGTCATTGCAAAGTTAACGTTTCATGAGTTTGCTAATTTTAACCTTTTACTACAGCTATGTGTCATCTTTCCTAACATATAATTAACTCCTTTCTTACAGCTCACTGTAGCTTGTTATTATAAACGCGTTAAGTTGTATAGGTAACAACAGTTTAATAATGGAAACTGTCATGCAGCACTGGTAAATGTTACTCTTGTAATGTGTAGTAGTTATTCGACACTGTGTGTTTGTCTCTCGTTTTATTCATAAACACTGACGGACACATAATCCACTACTAGAAGCAAAACATGAGTCGGTGTCTTGTCCCTCACTCTCACATTTGAAATCGATTACAGATAATGTATGCCATGTTAATAAAAATGTAAAAAACTAATGTCGACTTTCAGATGTTTGATGGCTAAATATTAATATATATTTGTTATGTTAGTCTATAAGAAAACTTACCCAAATGTGCTAAAAATATAAAATCAGGGCACATTGAATAACAGTAATGTTTTATTTTAAACAATCATACAATAAGTGCACAATGAAAGTATAATTAAGTTGTTAGATCTTCCTCTGCTTCTCTTGCTAAATTATAATGACATTATTATCCATCTTTTTCGTTGTAGACCCTTGAGTCGGGTATTCTCGCAACTTGTATTGATTGAAATCTCGTTGTGTTGTGTTTTGATCTTTCTGCATTATGTAGTGGCCAAACCATTGTATCGGTTTTTCTTTATAATTTTATAGCGATGATGAAATATATTCCCTATTATCGCCTCGGAAGTTCCCCATATAATAATAATTATGTATTATAATTTGTACCCAGTATATACCACTGGGAACTACTATTCGTGCTGTTTCGTCCAATAAATGTTTGTCTACAAAACAAGTATTCAGCCCTACTGGGAGATACTTGTATTAATAGGAAA
Source organism: Megaustenia siamemsis (assembly GCA_032433765.1). Taxonomy (NCBI): domain Eukaryota; kingdom Metazoa; phylum Mollusca; class Gastropoda; order Stylommatophora; family Ariophantidae; genus Megaustenia; species Megaustenia siamemsis. Next base: position 14,156,778 of record JAVIAB010000046.1, read on the forward strand.
GTACAAATATACAATTTATTTCCGATCTGTGATCGTTACCCTATGCTATAGTCATTGAGTACGCCTTCGTGTAAGAGACTGCTACAATAGCCAATTTTTTAGTTGGCTGCGTGGCAATGTGCCAAGCGTTCGGCTTCTCGTGGCAAGGCGCGGTGCCACTGAGTAACGGGTTCGATCCCACTTCGGACCATATATTGTTCTTCGTTTTTTTTCTATTGTTGTTTGTCTGTCAATTTTTCTGAGTGCTAACACATACTTCTTTGTTCTATTATTCCCTATGACGTTACCACACTGGCTGCCTCAAGTATTAAAGTCACCGCAGAAAATGACGTTCTCTTACTCGAAGAGATTCTGCCATTGTTGTGTGTCCACCTTCCCATTTCAGGCATACACATTTACAACCACGAAAGGAACTGGGGTGTGCACCCTAATTGCATGTACCTGCATCGGCTACTTGTGGCGTACAAACGAAATGGTTTATTTTCTCACACCCTCACTGATGAGATCAAGCAAGATAATGTAATAATCTTAACTGTGCAAAACCTGGTTCTCGATATTAAAATGTTACGTGATTGAATATTATATATATATATATATATGTATATATATATATATATATATATGTATATATATATATATATATATATATATATATATATATATATATTTGTGTTGTAAAACTTTAAGAGAACTTACCCATTTACGCCGCTTAAAAAAATATTAAAAAGAGGTTTGAAGAGTGATGATATTTCATTTTAAACAATCAGACAATAATTGTATAATGAGAATATAATTATGAATGTACATCTTCTTCGGTTGTTGTTGCTAATGTATCGCTATGTTCAATGCTAGACAGCTGTTGTAAAATTAGGTGTGTTGGTCAATTGGGTGTGATGGTTGTTCTATTGAATCTGGTAGTCCGGCTCATTCTTAACTTTTTTATAAAGCTTTAGACATGAAGACTTACAGAGAATATTAGTGGAGACATTAGTGGCTAAGAAAATGATATTTTGAACAATTCAAAATTAATATTTAAAAAACAACAATTAGTAATAGATTCCGAAACATTTACTATAAATTTGAGACAGTGTATGATACTGAGAGTAATATTAGAATTAGAAAGTAAATTAAAGTGGCAAAAGGTAGACAATTAAAAAGAAGTAGAAGTAGAAGTTTCATGTGGCTGTCTTGAACAGCTGCTCTTATTTTGTCCGAGTTCTGTTAATTTCTTTTGCTTACCTTCTTTGATTAAAATTTTTAAATTGTGTTCCTAACTAAAGTATACTTTTCATATTCTTCATTTTTATTTATTCTCCCTCCACAGTTTTTTTTCTTCCCTTTAATTACTTCTATTATTGCCTCACTCTACTAACGGGGGCTCTTTTTTTCTTCATTCCATTCCTTGCCCTTAGTTTTTTTTTTTTTTTCCACATACTGTTTGGATTGTTGATTACTATTTCCTTAAATCACTTTCTTCACTCTCTTCTACTGTTCTTATTTCGTTAGAGAGTCTTTTTTAATTCCACTATTCTACTTCTTCTTCCACCTTTCAGCTCCCTCTAGAGCAGAGGTTTTCAACAACCAATTTCCAAGTCGTTCTGTTTCTTGTCTTTCTTTTAAGATCATTCTATGTCTTCCCCATAACCTTCACCTCTGTTTCTGTTGTTGTCTCCAACAATGTATTGGTCTTCCTCCTTATCTTTTCCCCTGGGGATTCCAAAAAAGAGCCGGTTGTGTAATACTCATAGTTGGCTTCCGCAGTGTGCGTCCTATCCAGCGCCATCGTCTTCTCTGTATCTCTTTATCCACTGTATTTTACTAGTACATGTCCATAACTCTATGTTAGTGATATTCTCCAGCCATTTCCATCACTTTATCTGCATAAGCATCCATTAATGAAAGTCGGTATCTTTATGACTGTCAATTGTGTTGTTCTTCGTGTTTCACAGCCATATAATAGGACTGACTTAACATTGCAGTTGAACATTTTCATTTTTGTATTTATCCTAATTTCTGTGGACTTCCATGTGCTTCCCAGTGCAAATAAAGCTCTTCTTGCTTTTGATATCCTTATGTTGGTATAATTTTATGTTCTCCCTCTTTATCTATTTTACTGTCCAGATATATGTAAGATTATACGTCTAGTAGAGGTATTTCTCCTAAGTTTATTTGGTTATTGCCAACTGCATTAATTCTCATAATGTTGGTCTTATCTTTATTGATTTTCAGTCCTAGCTGTTGCGATCTCTCATCAAGTACGGTCATTTTATCCAGCATCTGCCGATGGTTGTGTGATAGAAGAGCTATGTCATCAGCAGTCTAAATCATTAAGTTGCTTGGTCAGTGACCACTGGATTCCAATTATGTTGTTTTGAGTTATTCTCATAATCCAATCTATGGCCAGTAAAAAGAGAAATGGAGACAGAAAACATCCATGCCTTACTCATGTTCTTATTTTAAATGCTTATGTAAGCTTCCCTTCTTGCACCACACTACATTTCATTCCTTCATACATTGTTTTTATCAGATTAAAAAACTTTATGAGGATTCCGTAATGACTCAGCAACTTCCAAAGCATTCCTCTGTCTAAATTATCAATTGTCGTTTCGTAATCTATGAATCCAAATAAAGTTGGGACTGTAGTTCTAAACTTTGTTCAACTTTTATACATAGAGTTGTTATTTGATCAGAACATGATCTGTTCTTCCTGAAACCTGCTTGTTCATCTCTCAAATGTTTCTCTATGGCGTCTTTTAGTCTATCCAAAATGATGCTGCTTAATATTTTTCATGGCACTGATAGTAGCATAATTCCCCTATAATTTGTGCACTTCTTTAAACAACCTTTCTTTGGTAGTTTGATCATATAACCTTCTTTCCAGTCCTTTGGTATTTCTTCCCTCTCCCAATTTTTTTTCTAATAGATAATGTAACATCTTGGTAGAAGTGTTAATATCTGCTTTGATGGCTTCCGAATGAATTTCATCTGGTCCTGTGGCTTGATGACTTTCGTTATTTCTTCTTTGCTTGGTTTTCCACAGTTAGCGTGTAACTCTTCTTTTGCTGGTAGTATATCTGGTGGATTATTTGAGCCGTGTTTGTTCAAAAGTTCTTCAAAGTGTTCTTTCCATATCTCCATTTGTTCCCTTATATTACTAAGCAGATTTCCTTTTTTATCTTTAATAATGGCATTGATCTGTTCGTACTTACAATTTAATTGCTTTGTGCTGTTGTACATTTCTTTCATATTTCCTTTTTTTGCTGCTTCCTCTGCCTCTTTAGCTAGTTCATCTATAAATTTCCTCTTATCACTTTTAATACATTTTCCTACTTCTTTGTTCACACCTTTGTAAGCTTCATGTGTTTTGGCTTTATTACTTCTCACTTTGCTTTTATTAATGCATGCTTTCTAGTTATTTCTTTCTTTAATTTTGTCCATTCTTTAATTGTATCCAGGGTCTCTGCTGTCATCCATGCCTTTTTTGGCGTTCTCTTTTCCCTAGCATTTCTTCGCATGTCTCTTTCCATATATCCTTTATCTGTTTCCAATGATCTTCTATATTTATTGTATTTTCTAGTTCTTGGAGGACATGCTATTTGTTTGATATTGTGACTGCGAATTTATCTGTAATTCCTTGTTCTTTAAGAAAGCTTACATTAAAATACTTTCTACACTTATTCGTTATAGTATATATTTTTAGTTTAAGTTTAAGTTTGACTATCAGAAGATGATGATCTGAAGCTACATCTGCCACTCGATATAATGTTGCATCCTGTAAGGATGACTTAAATTTATTATTAATACATATGTGATCAATTTTATTTTCCGTTTTATGATTTGATGATACCCATGCAGCTTTAACATTCCTCTATTAATTTTCTTCTAATATTTTTTTCTTGATTCTTGATCATTTAATTGTTTTTTTTAATTGTATGTTCTTTTTCCTTCATTTCTGTGTTTGCTTATCTTCTCTTTGTGCTTGTTTTTGACTGACTGAATGTAATCATAAATATTTTATGGTATGTGATTTTAGAGATACGTCTTCTGCGTTTATTCTTTTCTTGTTTTGTTTTCTTGTTAGTAAAAAATTTCATCTGGCTTCTGAATGTTATGTCATTCCAATTGTGTCTGCTATCTGTGTTTGAAGAATGTGTTAGGGATAATCAAATCATTTTGTTTAATAATTCCAACAGTCTGCTTCCATTTTCATTTATTTCTGCTGTCTTATCACCAAACGGGACTCAAGATATCTGTTCTCACTGTTGTATTTCCCAAGCCTTCCATTACAATCTCCCAACACAAACATGTCGTCGCTTTCATCAATCTTGTTGACATTTTCACTTAATGTGTCATATAATTTCGCTATCTTTTTCATTGTTTGTACATGATGCGTAAATCTGTACATAAGTTGTTTTTTGCTGTTCTTCTAGTAGTTTGTTTGTGATATTTTTTTCTGAGTATTATTTTCATTTCTAGAATATTCTTTGCGTTTTCTGGGTCGATGGTGAAGCCTATTCTGTGTGTTGCTCTTTCTGTGTTGTCGAATCCTGAGAATATTATTGAGTTGTTCATGTGTGTTTTCTTAATCTGTAATTCATTTACTCTGGTGTCCGCTAAATCTAGTATTTTAATTTTCCTCTTTGTCATTTCTGCTATCATTTCAACTGCTTTGTTTTATTATTCCGAGTGTTCCATTCCATCTGCCAGCAGTGTGAGATATACACGTGGTTGGGAAAAAATTAATCCCGCGGTCGACCCACGCTGGCATAAATGGGTAGCAGGTTGGCAGTGTGGGAAGGTGAGGAATGGCGCCTCGCATCGTCGATTTCCATGCTTGAAGCGACACTATCCAGAAGTATCCGAACACTTCTAGATAGGCGGGCGAGAGAACAAATGGGGGTAAACTCGCCTGCTAAAACGCCGTTTCAAGTCTCGTACCTTACTTTATTTGTATCGTCATATCTTACTGCTACTTCTGATCACAGCTTGCAATTATACATCAACTTTTCGTACTGATAATTGTCCTCTTGTCTCGCACTACTTGTTGTCTTTAGTTATCGTTACATGCTATTTTACCTCATTGCTACTTACAATATTCTACTTGTCGTTTGCTATTAAATTTCTCCTAGTTTTGTCCATCCGCTCCTTGTTATCTAGCCTCACCGCTATTTGGTAACTAACCTCATCGCTATTTGTTATCTAGCCTCACCGCTATTTGTTATCTAGCCTCACCGATATTTGTTATCTAGCCTCACCACTATTTGTTATCTAGCCTCACCGCTATTTGTTATCTAACCTCACTGCTGTTTGTTATCTAGCCTCACTGCTGTTTGCTATCTAGCTTCGCAGTATTTTTGTTATCCAGCCTCACCGCTATTTTTTTTCTAGCCTCACTGGTGTTTATTGTCTAACCTCGCTGTATTTTTGTTATCTAGCATCACCGCTATTTGTTATCTAGCCTCACTGCTGTTTGTTATCTAGCCTCACCTCTATTTGTTATCTAGCCTCAATGCTTTTTGTTATCTAGCCTCACCGCTATTTGTTATCTAGCCTCACTGCTGTTTGTTATCTAGCCTCGCTCTATTTTTGTTATCTAGCCTTACCGCTATTTGTTATCTAGCCTCACTGCTGTTTGTTATCTAGCCTCACCGTTATTTGTTATCTAGCCTCACTGCTGTTTGTTATCTAGCCTCACCGCTATTTGTTATCTAGCCTCACTGCTGTTTGTTATCTAGCCTCACTGATCATTGTTATCTAGCCTCACTGCTATTTGTTATCTAGCCTCACCGCTTTTTGTTATCTAGCCTCACTGCTGTTTGTTATCTAGCCTCACCGCTATTTGTTATCTAGCCTCGCTGCTGTTTGTTAACTTGCCTCACCGCTATTTATCTTGCCTCACCACTATTTATCTAACCTCACCGATATTTATTATCTAGCCTCACCGCTATTTGTTATCTAGCCTCACTGCTGTTTATTATCTAGCCTCACTGCTGTTTGTTATCTAGCCTCGATGTATTTTTGTTATCCAGCCTCACCGCTATTTTTTATCTAGCCTCACTGCTGTTTGTTATCTAGCCTCATCGCTATTTGTTATCTAGCCTCACTGCTACTTGTTATCTAGCCTCACCCCTATTTGCTATCTAGCCTCACTGCTGTTTGTTATCTAGCCTCGCTGTATTTTTGTTATCTAGCCTCACCGCTATTTGTTATCTGGCCTCAATGCTGTTTATTATCTAGAATCACCGCTATTTGTTATCTAGCCTCACTGCTGTTTGTTATCTAGCCTCACTGCTGTTGGTTATCTAGCCTCACCGCTATTTGTTATCTAGCCTCACTGCTGTTTGTTGTCTAGCCTCACCGCTATTTGTTATCTAGCCTCACTGCTGTTTGTTATCTAGCCTCACTGCTGTTTGTTATCTAGCCTCGATGTATTTTTTATCTAGCCTATCTGCTGTTTGTTAACTTGCCTCACCGCTATTTATCTTGCCTCACCGCTTTTTATCTAACCTCACCACTAGTTGTTATCTAGCCTCACCGCTATTTGTAATCTAGCCTTTCTAGTGATTGTTATCTAGCCTTTCTACTGATTGTTATCTAACCTCAACGCTATTTGTTATCTAGCGTCACAGCTATTTGTTATCCAGCCTTACTGCTGTTTGTTATCGAGCCTCCCTGCTGTTTGTTATCTAGCCTCATTGCTGTTTGTTATATAGCCCCACTGCTGCTTCTTATCTATCCTCACCGCTATTTGTTATCTAGCCTCACCGCTATTTGTTATCTAGCATCACTGCTGTTTGTTATCTAGACTTACTGATGTTTGTAATCTAGCCTCACCGCTATTTGTTATCTAGCCTCACCGCTATTTGTTATGTAGCCTCACTACTGTTTGTTAACTTGCCTCACCACTATTTATCTACCCTCACCGCTATTTGTTATCTAGCCTCACCGCTATTTGTTATCTAGCCTCACTGCTGTTTGTTATCTAGACTCACTGCTGTTTGTTATCTAGCCTCACTGCTGTTTGTTATCTAGCCACACTGCTGTATTTTTGTTATCTAGCCACACTGCTGTTTGTTTTCTAGCCCCACTGCTATTTGTTATCTAGCCTCGCTGTATTTTTGTTATCTAGCATCACTGCTGTTTGTTATTTAGCCTCACCGCTATTTGTTATCTAGCCTCACCGCTATTTGTTATCTAGCCTCACTGCTGTTTGTTAACTTGCCTCACCGCTATTTATCTTGCCTCACCGCTATTTATCTAACCTCACCGCTATTTGTTATCTAGCCTCACCGCTATTTGTTATCTAGCCTCACTGCTATTTGTTATCTAGCCGCACTGCTGTTTGTTATCTAGCCTCGGTGCTGTTTGTTATCTAGCCTCGCTGTATTTTTGTTATCTAGCCTATCTGCTGTTTGTTAACTTGCCTCACCGCTATTTATCTTGCCTCACCGCTATTTATCTAACCTCACCGCTATTTGTTATCTAGCCTCACCGCTATTTGTTATCTAGCCTCACTGCTGTTTGTTATCTAGCCTCACTGATGTTTGTTATCTAACCTCACTGTATTTTTGTTATCTAGCCTCACCGCTATTTGTTATCTAGTCTCACTGATGTTTGTTATCTAGCCTCACTGCTATTTGTTATCTAGCCTCACTGCTATTTGTTATCTAGCCTCACCGCTATTTGTTATCTAGCCTCACTGCTGTTTGTTATCTAGCCTCACCGCTATTTGTTATCTAGTCTCACTGCTATTTGTTATCTAGCCTCACCGTTATTTGTTATCTAGCCTCACTGCTGTTTGTTATCTAGCCTCGCTGTATTTTTGCTATCTAGCCTCACCGTTTTTTGTTATCTAGCCTCACTGCTGTTTGTTATCTAGCCTCACCGCTATTTGTTATCTAGCCTCACTGCTATTTGTTATCTAACCTCACCGCTATTTGTTATCCAGCCTCACCGCTATTTGTTATCCAGCCTCACCGCTATTTTTCATCCTGTCCTACAGCGATTTTACCTCTTCTCTTACCGCTCCTTTTCGCAGATATTACTGTAAACTCGTGAAACGTGCAAACTACAGTTTAACATTCCGGTACTATTATTAATCACGTATATTTCCACGTATTGTTTGTGTTTATTCTTACAGTATCTACTTTACACATGACTGCGTTACCCCTAATTGTCATCTTGTATTACCCTTACTTGTCAGCTTGTTTTATTCTGCTTTGTCATCTTGTCTAATCATTACTTGCTATTTCTTCCTAAACTCTAATTACCATATTCACTTACGATATTTGCAGCCTTGTCTTACAGTTACTTGCCCTTTTGTCAACCCTCTTATTGTCTTCATGTTTCAGTATTACTGGTCAGCTGTCTTCATCTGAATGTCATTTTATATAAACTATTTTGTCGAAATTTCACAACCTCAGTACTGATGACAGAACGGCCCATACACAAGATCGAATGTTGGTGTAGATAATTGATGTAGAAGGTGACCACGTATAACGTCAATCGATATACAGACTCAGCGCACCTGGTAACAATTACTTTCAGATTTCGTCCCAGCATGTGAAGTACCTAAGTCACTGTAATTACAGGCCCAACTTACCTGTAGTCCCTAAAATGTAGTATCCTTCCTTCTCTCTAACAGAACACAAATTAGACACTGTAATATTTTCGTAGTATTTAACTTTAAACTCATCTATCTTCAGTAACAAACTGATTCATGGCTATCTCTTGACAATGGCTATTGTTGGACGTCAAGTTAACCTAACATCTACTTAACAACATTCCCCGGTACATACCTGCGAGCTGAAACCAATAAAAAAATAGTATTAAGGCCACACAACTTATTAATGGTGACAATTCTTACATTTGACAATCAAGAAAATTGGGAGAAATTGAATTTAAATAAGGATATTTACAGATCTATATTATCTTTAGTTCTACTACTTGTATCCAGGTGTATTGTAGAATTAAGTCTTATTGTGACAATAATTCCGTCTATACAATGTTCTCTCTGCGTCTTCCAATGTGTTTGTAGATTTACATTTTAAAGTGACATGTTTAACCTGCAGTGTGGTTTAAGTTACGTCGTCATATGTACGTTTACTATCAATGATGCGATCGATATTTCTTCTAATCATTAATAGCATCTCTCTGTGCAGTATTCCTCAGTGATTTACTTTACTATCTGTTATGTGTGTTTGGGACACTTCGTCTTCATCTCATCTTAACTTATCTGATATTTACATACTGTTATTACATTATTACTTGTTTTATTATTTCAAATTATCACAGAAGGTGATAAATCACAAAAAAGAAATTTAAAAAAAAAAAAAAGATGTTCGAACTCTCAGTCTCCACTAATGGTAAACCAATGCCCAACTATGAAAACAGCAATAGCAAGTAGTAACCATGGATAACACAAACTAATATCTTGCCACCCACTCGATATCAATACAAAAAAAAATATCTTTAATTACACAATAGGGAAAACGGGAATTATGATAATTCATAAAGTCGAATCTCTGTACACAGCAACATAGTAAACAATCAGCACCTCATTGGCAACTCTTTGTGCCATAATCATTGAACCATATGGTGTATCAGCATCAATACAGACAAATGCAGTACTACACTTTTCACACTCTCCCCAAAACAAAAAGCAGGAGCCATCTACATAAACAATGAGCCTGTGAAAGAAGACATACAAGATACATATCTCGGAGTTACATTTGATAACAAACTATCTTGGAAACAGCAGATAAATAAGGCAACCCAAAAAGCAAGGAGGAAATTGGCTATTCTAAGAAAGTTGTGTGGAACCACATGGGGTGCGAGTGGGAAAATACTCAGTAAAGTTTACCAACAGAGTATACGCCCACATTTAGAATATGGATCATCCGCATGGTGCTCAGCATCAAACACCACATTGCAAGAACTGGATAAAGTACAAAACCAGGCACTTAGGGTCATCACAGGAGCAATGAAATCAACACCAATATTGGAGATGGAGAAATTGTGGAGGATACCAGCACTGAGAGAACGGAGAGACACAAAGGTGCTGATACAGGCAGAAAAATTTGTATGCATGCCGAGACATCCAATGAAGGACAGATTCCAAAATCTTGCATTGGGACGACTTAAGAGAAGCAGCTTTATCCACCAAGCCAAGCGTATTAGTAGACAAACACCAGACATGCCAAGAGTTGTTAAACCCCTTCTGCCCATACCAGAACAGACTCCCTGGACAGATGAATCAGGATTATCAGTTCAAATACGGACAGAAGTGAAAGGAATAGTTGACAAAGAGGAACAAAATAGTCTACAGCGAAAAACAATAACTCTCAGTTTCCTGGATGAAGAATACCCACAAGACCTATGGATCCGTGTGTACACAGATGGATCAGCACAGAATGCAGTAAAGAATGGGGGAGCAGGTGCATATATAGAGTACCCAAATAACACTAGGGATATGAATAAAATAGCAACAGGGAAATATTGTCACAATTATGATGCAGAAATACAAGCAATAAAGTTGGCAATAGAAAAACTGCTGAACAGTAATCTTAGCCCACAGCCTGTAGTGTTTTTGACAGATGCAAGATCAGTACTCCAGGCACTACAATCCAGAAAATTACCACATCTGCAGACCTTATTGACTGAACTCTGCAAGCACCACAGGGTTGCCCTGCAGTGGATCCCGTCTCACTGTGGAATACCAGGAAATGAGAAAGCAGATCAGTTGGCAAAGGAAGGTTCAACAGGCACACAACTAGATACACCAGTTACATACCATCATAAGAAACAGATAATCAAATCAATCAGAGGACCACAAGCCCCAAATCAGGATGCCTTTCATAATATGAATAGATATGAACAAGTTATCATTATACGCCTAAGAACAGGACACAATCGACTCCATAGTCACATGTATACAAAATTCAAGATCGGCACATCAACTACTTGTACATGTGGACAGGCAGCCCAGACTGCTGAACACATACTTCAAGACTGCACTGAATATAGTAGACTGAGGAAAATCCATTGGCCCATAGATACAACACTACAGACAAAACTATATGGGCCACTGCAAGAATTACAAAAGACAGTAAAATTTATACAGGAAACGACATTGCAGATATAGACAATACTTCAGGCGAACGAAAGATAGATAGATAGATTGGACCATAACTGACTAGGATCATAGTTCACATTTCCTCGTTAGTTCTTGGATCATCATAATAGTTCTGATCATGCGAATAGTCATCAAAGAGCAATGATAAACGCAATACCCTAAATGTGATATATCCCGATGCATTGGTCCGAAAGGCTACATATCGCAGCTTGATTGAAACCACATCAGACAGCAAATTAACCCCCCCCCCCACACCCCCATGTATAGCCCATTCATTTTCGGAATAGGAAGATGCGAAATTAATGGCGGGAATGCAGCAGAAGGTGAGATTAAGAGTCTTGGTTGAAAAGTGAAGACAACAGAGACGTTGCTGAAATTGCAAAATTCATAAAAACACAAATTAGAGAAATAAAGTGAATTAATTATGTAATGACAATGGAATACAATTATTAACAACTATTTGTCTAACCAGTAGAGAGTAGACTCTAGAACACCATTTTTTTTCTTTATAAAGATATTGCTGGAATTCAGTAGTTTTAGAAGTTGCCTTAAAGCACTTAATGTAACATACATTCATTACAGAGTCTAATGTTTCTTTCACTTCTAAAACAGGCTATCACTGACTATATACTATATCATCATCATGAAGTACCAAGCCTGCAGGCGTAGGTGATCATGTCTCTCCACAACCTTCGATCACGACAGCTATTTATCAATTCCGTTGTTGATCTTCTTCCCAGCCATTCTCTTAAGCTGTCTGGTATCTTTTCTCTTTGCGTCCCTGTATCTGTTCGTCCCTCAATTGTCCCAGTTGTTACAATATATTCCAGCAGTTACTTTCCCATTACATGGCAACAAGATGATGATTGTTTCTTCCCAATATTAGAAATTAGCTCACTTTTGCTTTGGCCTCTTTCAGAATGTTTTAATTCCTTTTCTTAGCTGCCCATTGTATTCTCAACATTCTTCTGTAAAACCACATTTCTACAGACTCCAGTGATTTTCTTGTCTGTTTCTCCTATTGACCATGATTCACATCCATATGTTAAGACTGGCTCTACATAACATTTAAAAACTTGTTTTTCTTTATATACTATATATATATATATATATATATACATATATATATATATATATATATATATATATATATATATATATATTGACTGTACTTACAAGATATTGCGGCAAAGGCCAGCAGGCAGCACAAACCGGATACCACACTGACTCTCATGTTGATGATGATCTGTAACAAAATATATACAATATTACAAATATAATATTTCAAATATGGCCATGATAACTAATATGATACTTTTTTTTTAAAAAAGCAGTGAAGGAATTGGTCTAAAACTGTTAATCTTTAATGATCAAACTTATAATTAACTCCTCTAAATAGTTGCTTACCTTTAACAGATAAAAACATATTAATATCTACATGCTTTACGCATGTATGATATGGCTCGGTTATATGTATACACAAGCAATTCTTTAAATGCATCAATGTAAATGTGCACTTGTGTTCAGGATTAATAACTGAGTGATAAAGCTCTGCCTACCTAAATTATTGAATAATGGTCCATTAAACTGTCCATTTATTTACCGACCTGTTGTTGTACGTAACATGTAAACAACATTATTATCCTCTTCGAGCATTCTGATTAAGAGCGAGCTTCGAGTTCCTACAATTATTTACCACTCAATTCTGTCTTGAGCTAAATAGTTCAATTGTATTTTTTAAGGTTACATGAAACGCAAACGTAATTTTGTAAGGAGTGAGCCCTCTTTGCAAATGCTGAAATATATGTGTAATTTAGAATTGATAGATTTGTAAAGCTGCTTTTGCCTGAGCCATTCTGCATCTCACCTCTTTTGTACATCTCCTGTCTGAGGTTAACAAGTTCCCAAATATTTAAATTCATTTACCTGTTTTAATACTGTTTCACTTGTCTTTATTTTGCACTTAGGTGATGTCTTTTTCTTTGGTGTTAGCATTACTGCTGTCTTTTTGCTATTAAGGCTGAGCCCTTTATTGTTGATTTCTTTCACTATAATGTCTAACATTTCTTGTAACTCATTTTTAGCCTTAGCGATTAAGACTGTATCATCAGCATACCTTATATTATTTATGTTATGATTGTTATTCCAGGCATGTCCCTTATGGATCTTAAAATAATCATACTATAAATATTAAACAAATCTGGTGACAGCACACAGCCTTGCCTAACACCCTGTTTTATTTGTTGAAACATTCCCAAAAGGTTTCCAGTTATTATGACCGCTGTTTGTTGCCGTACGTGTTCTTTATTATTCTTAGATCTTTGATGTTTACGTTTATGCTTTCTAAATTTTTTTTTAAAGATAGGAAGCCAATAATACAACATACATCCTGAGAACATTAAAATAAAGAGATATAATAGTAAACACATTTCTGTTTTATAGACTACACAAAAGCATTTGACAAAGGGGGGAAAAAAAAAAAAAAAAAAAAAAAAAAAAAAAAAAAAAAAAACTATCTTTACGTCACATAGTACCATTGCTGGTGTATGGCGAGGGGCAACCTCGACCAGAGAAATAAAGGCCGCTTGGTCAAGCAGTCGCCACGACGTGTGAGACTCAGGATTTTTATTTCACCCCCGATAGAAAAAATCCTTTCTGTCTACCGCGGGCTTCGAACACCGAACGTCGGCTTTTCAGCTAGCGGAACAGTGGTTTTAGCCGCACGGCCACGCGCTCTCAAAGGAAAGCATGTGGAAATAATTAATATGCTTGTGAAATTAAACATTGATGGCAAGGATATGCGAATCATAAAAAACATGTACTGGCAGCAAACAGCAGATAAACGAATTAGCAACCAAACAGGACAGTTCCAATATATAAAACAAGGAGTCAGACAAGGATGTGTTCTATCGCCGGATGTGTTGTCACTCTACAGAGAAAATATGATGATATAAAAAGTAGATTTAAAAAAGGAATTGAAGGCAACAGTCACAATATAAATAATTGGTGATATGTGAATGACACAGTCTTAATAACAGAAACAGAGAGTGAACTACAAGAAAGAAAAGGGAAGGCATCTAGAAATCCAGTACTGTCCCAAACAATAACGAAACCCTTTGTCCCCTCTAATAGTCTCCTCATGGGAAACACAAAATAACAGAACTTAAGGAATATATAACAGAAATCATGAAAAAGGGCACCCAATCAGACACAGAAAGAAAAAACGTAGCAGAAAAACACATAATAGATAACTACCCACAATACTCTTGGTCCCACATATACACAGATGGCACTGCTACAAATGCTACCAGAAATGGAGGGGGAGGTGTGTTCTTGACGCTGAATAACCAGGACGAGATCATCAAGTCAAAAGCTACTGGGACATTCTCAAACAATTTTAAAGCAGAAACTGAGGCCATCAGAGGTGTTGCAAAATTGGCTATTCAACACAAAAAATAAAATTGCACAATCATTTGGCGATACCGACTGATGCACTGTCAGTACTAACATCTCTAAAAAGCCCCAGGAACAATGAACTAGATGACTTGAGAACACCCGTAGACCTACTATGCAATAACCTCCAGAGAGTAGTCATTCAGTGGATAACATCTTACTATAATATACACGGGAAAGAACGAGCAGACAAATTAGCTAAAGAGGGAGGAAGATTACCATAAGAGAACCATCCGGTCAGTTATGATGAAGCCAACCCCATCATCAAAGGTCAGTATCATGAAAAATGGAATCGAGAACACCCAAAGCATAACAAGAGCGACGGATAACTCCAACTGTCAAGGAGGGATCAAGTCATCATACTTCGCCTACGCACTCGCCACAATAGAATGAGAAACCGTATGTTCACCAAGTTCAAAATAGGTACAACCAGCCAATGCCACTGAACCCTGGACAACATGACAACAAATAATGTTCTACAGGATTGTCCCCCAGTACGCAAACCAGAGAAGGACAACGTGGCCCACACCCACCTCCCTGGAAGAGTAACGGTATAGGGCAATCGAATCACTTAAACTGACAGCTAACTTCATGAGAGAGTCTGGAATCCTATTATGATTGAGACTTGATCGCAGAGAGAAAGAGAGAGAGAGAGAGAGAGAGAGAGAGAGAGAGAACTACAAGAAATGATAGGCATAATTGTAAAAGAAGGCAATAAGAAAGGTCTCAGTCCGAATAGTAAGAATACAGATGTAATGGCCATATCGAAGAAATAATCATCAACACCATGCAACATAAAAATAAACAAGACATATCTGAAACAAATGCAACTCGCCAAATACTTGGTCGCAATAATAACAGCAGATGGAAGTGCACCATATAAATAAAAATCAGAATAGTTCAGGTCAAAATAGCATGTTATAAAATGGAAACGCCTTATGCAACAAGTCTACTTCAAAATAAGCGAAAAAGATTGTCTGACCTATGGAAGCAAAACATAGATAAAGACAAGTACATGAAATGAGAATTTCACCACAATGTATATATATAAGACATTACAATGTTATGGCCACGTTAAAAAACACAGCGGGTTGTAAAGACCAATAATGGAAGGCATGGTTCCATAACAACTCATCAGGGGCAGACCAAGAAGAAGCTTATTTCAAGACATCAGACTTGAACATGACAAAAGAAGCGGGGGATCTAGCTAGAGACAGATATTCTTACAGCCAGGCTAAGGTGAATGCAACGTTTAGAAAATCATGTGCTATATAATATTGATGTTTGTTTTTATTGAAGAGTTTCAGCATTTCTTCAACTGGTCCCATGAAAATCGATACTCTCTTTCTCTAAAATCAATGAGACATTCGTCATAAAACCCAGAACCACAGAGTTCTGCATGTCAAAGGTAAACAGAGATGATGTACGTGTGCCCTCTTAGATTATTATAGACATTGTCAGTGTTTTTGTTGTCTTGGTAGCCTGGACAGTGCTCTCCCCACTCACATATTTTTAGAACCCTTTACACGGTTTGACCCTCTGACCAGCAGGGTCATTACAGCGCACAACCGCAAATATCTTATTCATTCCAGCCACGATCAACGACACAGGGAAGATTTTTATTTTCTTTTCTTAAACCAAGTTCGATTATTTTGTTTTGGATGTTTCATTACTAGTTAGCAATGTAGGGTCCGTTTTATTTACTTACATATCTGTGTGTGTGTGTGCGTGTGTGTGTGTGTGTGTGTGTGTGTGTGTGTGTGTGTGTGTGTGTGTGTGTGCGTGTGTGTGTGTGTGTTGTTTGTTTGTTCCTGATGAATGCCTATTGAGCCGATAAGTGGTTCAGATTTGTGTCATCTATCAATCACATATTGCTTTTACCATACCATTTTTTATATTTTTTTAAATTCTCTCTCTCATGGATTTAGTATGTTTCACGGGCTAGTGACAAAGACAGACTGAAAATGCAACTTGGCAGTGAGCAGTCTAACCTCTTGGAGCACATTAGACGCGCTTCAGAGAATACCTCAAGCTGTCTTTGAAAAATGACCTCATTAGTGCCTGCCCGCGGTAAATCGTTATAGAAGATAGCCCATTGCTACTCACTAACATACTTAAAGGCACGCTCTTACAGTCAAAATGTCGAATCAACGAGACAAAACGAGCATATTATACAAACTGGCAGAATAGCGTTACAACCAGTTTTGCGCACACATGCCCTATCTGCAGCAGTATATTATTTGCAAGAAATGAACTTTATTATCCCTATACAGAAGAGTAATACAACTGATTATAACGGCTATCTGTTGTCTTCGTCTCTTGTGTATTTTCAATACGTTACGTCTATGTTAAAATTCTTTCTTTCAACGATTCGTTCTTATCGCTGGCATTTATTTATTTTACTTATTGTTGATACTTCAGGCAAATTTTGTTGATACTCAAGCCCCTTTTGTTGATATATCAGGTCCTTTTTGTTGATACTTCAGGCCCCTTTTGTTGATATATATGGTCCTTTTTGTTGATACTTCAGGCCCCTTTTGTTGATATATCAGGTCCTTTTTGTTGATACTTCAGGCCCCTTTTGTTGATACTTCAGGCCCCTTTTGTTGATACTTCCGGCCCCCTTTGTTGATACTTCAGGCCCCTTTTGTTGATACTTCAGGCCCCTTTTGTTGATACTTCAGGCCCCTTTTGTTGATACTTCCGGCCCCCTTTGTTGATACTTCAGGCCCCTTTTGTTGATACTTCAGGCCCCTTTTGTTGATAATTCAGGCCCCTTGTGTCGATACTTCATGCCCCTTTTGTTGATACTTCAGGCCCCTTTTATTGATACTTCAGGCCCCTTTTGTTGATACTTCAGGCCTCTTTTTTTGATACTTCAGGCCCCTTTTGTCGATACTTCATGCCCCTTTTGTTGATACTTCAGGCCCCTTTTGTTGATACTTCAGGCCCCTTTTGTCGATACTTCATGCCCCTTTTGTTGATACTTCAGGCCCCTTTTGTTGATACTTCAGGCCCCTTTTGTTGATTCTTCTGTATAAAGCAAACTAAGAATGAGACAATAATGTAAGGTGGGAAAGAGACACACACAAAACGGTATTATCGCGATATCGTCCCGGGTCATGTGATCGGTATCGTAGCGTTAGCTATGGAAGGTGTGGGAAGGGAGGTGGATAATAGAGAACCAAAGCTGACATAAGGAAAAAAAAATAGGGGGAAGAGGTAAAACAATATTAATGTTATCATCAGTGCTGCAATGGTAATTAGTAGTAGTGGTACTGTAGTATTATTAGTACCAGTCGAGCTAAAAGAGACGTTGAGAAAGAGACATTTTTATTTCCAGTGGTGGTAATAACAGTGAAGTATTAGTAAAAGTAATAATACTAGTTTAGTAGTAGTAGTAGTAATTATATTAGTAGTAGTAGCAGTAGTGTCAGTGCTGTAATTGTAATTAATAGTAGTGTTACGATAGTAATTATTGTATTAATATTATGCGATTGTAGTAATATAGTCAGTTGTGGTGGTGGAAGTGGTAATAGTGCCAGTGGTGGTGTAGTAACGTGTTTATATAAACAGATACGCTGGTTGTAGTAGAAACAGTAGCAGCAATAAAAGTAGGCTTGAGGTGTCAGTACTTTTGGCAGCGGTTGAAGTATTAGCAGTGATTGTAGCTGTAGTCGGCAATAGTAATATTATTAATGGTACACTTATATTATAAATGATATGTTATAAATGTTATTTTATAGCACTGACAGTGTTCAGTGTAGCAGTAGTAGTAGCAGGGGTTGTTGTAATAGTAAATTGGGCATGGTCATACTCGTAATTATTGTAGTGGTGATAATACTAATAATAATAATAATAATATTAATAGTAGAAGCGTTATGTTGATAATGATGGAACTGTGATAATATCAGCGGTAGTTGTTATTGTTGTGGGAATAATAATGTAAATAAATGAAATATTATAAACATATATAACAGTTAGAATTTTTAAACTTTTGGTTACCTTGCTCATTTTAGAACAATAAGTCTAATGAGCCAGGTAACCAAAATTTTACTAAAAGTTATACAAGGAAGGATTCATAATAAAAGTAATAATGAATTAGATGAACAGCAACTCGGATTCAGGAAAAACAGTGGGATAAAAGAAGCCAAATTTAGCATGAGAACATTGATTGGAAAGTACATAGAAGTAAACAAAACAATATATGCCTGCTTCACAGACTACACCAAAGCATTTGATAGAATACACCATAATCAACTTATAGACTGCCTAAAAGATATAAATCTGGATGACACAGGCATACGACTGATATGTAATTTGTACTGGGAGCAAACAACAATAATAAAATATAACACGTAGAACTCTAAACCCATTGATATAAAAAGAGGAGTAAGACAAGGATGCATCCTATCACCATGCTTGTTCAATTTATACACTGAGAAAATCTTTAACAACATCACCGAGATGCCAGGCCTAATTATTAATGGGAAGATAATCAACAACCTAAGATATGCTGATGATACTGTACTACTAGCGAATAATCCTAAAGATCTACAACAATTGCTTAATGTGATAAACATGACAAGCTAGAAATATGGACTAGATATAACTATAAAAAAGACTAAAACTATGATCATAAACAAAGGAAATTCTCAAGACCTACAATTAAATATCAAAGTTGAAGGAATACATCTAGAGACAGTTGATAACTACAACTGCATGGGGCATACTACAACCAGTGATGGAAAATGTACAAGTGAAATAAATAAAAGAATAGGTATGGCAAAAAGTAATTTCAATGCCAAAATAATATACTAGCATCAAAACAAATAACAACAGAGCTAAAACTAAGAATAGCAAAATGTTACATCTTCTCAATATTCCTGTATGGTGCAGAAACATGGACATTAGACCAGAAAACTTAAAAGAAAATTGAGGCCTTTGAAATGTGGATTTACAGAAGAATAGGTAGAATTGGATGGAAAGTAAAGAAAAAAAACGAAGCAGTTTTAGGACGACTAAGGGGGAAAAAAGAACTACTAAACACAATTAGAGCAAGACAAATGACATTTTTTGGTCATGTTAAAAGACACAACAGTCTAATAAAAGTAATATTAGAAGGGAAAATACAAGGTAAAAGAGGCAGACGCAGACCAAGACTAACATGGACGAGTAACATCAAAAGATGGACAAGTCAGACTATGACAATCTGCACCATCAAAGCAAGAGACAGAGTCGAACGGCGCTCCAGGGTAGCCAACCTTCGATGCGGAGAAGGCACCCAATGATGATGATGATGATATAACAGTAATATAATAACAGTAATTTTAGCGATGCTAGCAATTAATACTAATGTTAATATATCAGTTAACTCAGAAACCACATATCGTTACTCAAATATTCATTCACAGTCTATGTATAGAGCTTTGAATATTATATCCCTTTATAACTTTGGATCATGTGCTCAGTACAACAGTTACACTATTGATCTTGTCCCGCCGAATGAAATTATTTTTCTGACACCATCTGTTCAAATTGATCTCATCACAAAGATATCACAATCCCTCATTTGACCCTGTTGTTCAGACGAGGATTAGCTGACACCAGAGTAAAAGGACAACAGATAAAGATAACACACATGAAATACACGATATTAAAGTCAGGAGTCGAGAACACATAAAGAGCAACGCACGGAAAAGGCGTTATCACCCACTCCGAACACGTAAAGAAAATTCTAGAAATAAAATACCACTCAGAAAGTATTATCACAATCAGACTACTAGAAGACAACAGAAAAACAACTTACGCACAGATGTATGCACAATGTAACACCAATGAAAAAGACAGCGAATAATTCAATAACAGACTAAATAAAATCATCGACAAGGTTCATGAAAGCGACGATATGTTAGTGATGGGATATTTTAATTGAAATGCTTTGGAATTGCAAAAGTGAGAAAAGATATATCTAGGGACCCTTTGGCGATAAGAAAGCTGAAATAAATGAAAATGGAAGCAGACTGCTGGAACTATGTGATCAAAATGAGCTATATATCACCAACACATTCTTCAAATACATAGAAAGGCAATTATACACCTGGTACAAATAGAATGACACAGCATGCAGAGGCAAGATATATAGGCTTTAAACTAACAAAACAGAACAAGAAAAGAATAACTGACAGCAGAACTATCCATATTATCACAGAATGTACGGACCACACAAATGGTATGATTACACTCAGACAGCCAAAACCAAAGAGAAGAGACGAAACAAGAAAAAAGAAGCAAAACAAAAACGAACAATAACAATTTTAAAAAAATAAGAATCAAGAAAAAATCTAGAAGAAAAACTTACAGAGTAATTCGAGAAACTCACCAACGTAGCAAGCACAATAGAAGAAGAGCGGAAAACAATTTAAGAAAACAGTTACAAACATCTCAAGAACAGTATGTGGAACGAGGATAAGGACAAAAGAAAAGAAAAAAAGAGCACCCCATGTTTGAGCGAAGCAGTCATAGAAGCAATTAAAGAAACGAAGAAACTGTAAAAAAAATGGGGGGGGGGGGGGTGAGGAGAATAAGTACCATGAAAAATAATCAGAAAAATATGAAAAGAGATAACATTCTAAAAAGGGTTACAATTTTGATCAAAGAAGCTAATAAAGACAACAAAAAAAATGAATAGAATTCGGACAAAATATGAGCAGGGACTTCAACACAGCCACAAGAGATTTCTACAAAACAGTAGAAGCAACAAGAGCGAGAAAAGAAAACCACGAGCTAGAGATGGCAGATGTTTGACAAAAATAAAAGTTAAAAAAAACGGCGGCGAGCTCTTTGTTGATTTATACTGACACTAGAGAGATTGCTGTCTACATAATTTGGTCATAAAACAATAAAATAGCAAAATGTATTTGTTATGAGAGTAGATGTATTGTTCTGCGAAGTGTTAAAAAAAATAGTACAGTCCATTGATGTAAATCTGCTCAAAGTAAGAATGAAATAAGTGAATGTTTTGGTTCTAATTGTTTACATGTCTACTACACTAATTTATGTTTTACCGTAGAAACGGGTTAATAAATGTATATTCAATCGATGGTAATCACATTGGTAGCCATCATCTGTCAGATAAAATCAGTTTGGGCAAATATTTTTTTGCTATTTTCTACTGCGTAATTTCGTGAAGGAAGAATCAGTTTTAAAATTTGAGAAAGAACAAGAACCAAGTACAATTTTAAAATATCCCTTACTTTGAACAAGTGTTAAAATTTTGATTTTAAAAAAACTTAACAAACGAAATGGACATAATTCTGACAAAATATGAGCAGATACTTCAAGACACAAGAGACTTCTACAAAGCAGTAAGAGCAATAAGAGTGAGACAAGAAAAACATGTTCCACTAAGCTCATAAATAAAAAAGACGGACATCCTATATCAAATAACAAACATATGCAACAGAGATGGAACGAATATTTTAAAGACATGACACCAACTACCAATAAGGCAACAAAAACTACGCAAGAATGCACAAATACTGAACTCAACTTCATGAAAGAAAAAATCGAAGTAGTAAACAAATATGCATCAAATAAAAAAAATCTCTGAGCATTAATCCAAAATAACAGGCAAGGAATAACCCCCCTCCCCCCTTTAGAATACATAAAGCAACAACAGATAAAATGATTATGCCACGTGACAAGGCAGAAAGATCAAAACACAACATAATGAGACCTCAATGAACATTGCGAGAACAACAGTAAACATAACAGTAGAATTAATACCAGCAGCAGGGGAAAAAGAGTGACATGGCTGCACAGAATATTTAATGAAGCGTGGCACAAACAAAACGCCTCAGAAGACGGGTGACAGTCAATCATCGTGCCAATACGGAAAAAGAAAGGTAGCAAAAGACTGCAATCAATATAGAGGTATATCGCGTCTCGACCATGTGGGAAAGTTATACGCCAAAATTGTGAAAAAAATGCAGATACCAATATTAGAACTACAGATATGTGATTCTCGAATGGGGTTCCGAAAAAAAACAGAGGATTTATTGACGCTCAATTCACCATAAATCAACTTTCAGAAAAAAATGACAGTGCACAATCAAAATGTGTACATCACTTTCATTGACCAGGAAAAAGCATTCAATCGTGTAAAAAAAGAACAACTGTGGGAGATACTAAAAACATATGGAGTAAGCCAATATCTGACCAACGTAATTAAAAGGCTCTACATCAACAGCACCTGCACAGTCAGAACAACATCAGGCTACACAAACTACTGAGAAGTTTGATCAAGAGTAAAATAGGGTTGTGTGCTATCTACTCTACTGTTTATCACATGTTTCTGGTTAGTCGACGGTCCGGTATCACTGCAATCGAATTAAAACCCATAACTGCACAACCGCCCGTGCCAGTGGACTCATTCGAATTAACATATCATTTTATTGAAGAATCTAAACAAAGAAATGCACTTGTAGTCCCCATAATAGCAGCTACATCACACTCCAAAAGATATAAGGCAACGCGGCACCGAAAGTGAACGCAGCTGAATTGTCCTTCTGTTTATTACATACATGGACTTTATATGCAAGTTAGCCAACTCATCAGAAACCGAGATCAGCGAGCTTATATTGGCAAACGATCAGGCAATAATACGTGAAAAAATAGAAGACCTACAAGAACACTTAAATAGATTCAACAGCACATGCACCAAAACAAAATGAAAATCAATATACATGAAACAGAAGTCATGAATATGGCGAAAGAGAAACAGAACATCAATATAACTATAGGAGGCAGCCAACTAAAACAAGTAGAGGAATTCAAATACTTATGAAGTCTAGGGACAAACGACAATTCGCAAACAGCAGAGATAGATTCAAGATGCAACAAAGTTTGTCAAATCATTGGAAAGCTATCACTACTGTTGTCCAACAAGGAAATAACTCTGAGGCAAAACGGGCACAATAATATTACAATGTACAATCTTCATCCCAACATTGTGCTACCAATGTCAGTCCTGGACTCCAGATGCAAGAACAACCAGATAAATAGCCTCTGGCAAGATGAAGCGTGTTAGACGAATGACAGGAAACATCCGGAGAGAAGAGATCATAAATTAAGAACTGAAAAAAGCTAGGAATAACCCCCGCCTTAGAATATATAAAGAAACAACAGATAAAATAGTTTGCCGCATGACAAAGCAGAAAGATCCAAACAAAACATAACGAATCTCAATAAACATTGCAAGAACACCAGACCCAAGAGTAGACCACGAAAAAGATGGATTGACGGAATATTAGAAGCACTAGGAAACATTCAGCAGCAGAGGCGAACAGAAGAACAAAAGACCACAAATGACATCTCCCCTCGACGCTGAAATCCAAATGATGAAGGACAGAGAAGAAATTCTGACATCACGAGGTCGGATCACTTTTTACTGGACGAATCCATAGGTTCTTCGATATGCCCCTCGAGGATCGCGAGAAAATTCAAGGATAATCCTGGCTCACGTGAACGAATTCCATGGGGGCCCTGCATGGGATCCACTTTGAGCGTATTTTTTCTGCTGACAGTTTTGACCTGGCAGCGGCACATATTTATAATCTACTCTTTTTCAATTGTAGCTGCCGATGGTTCCCTAACGTGCGCGATGCACACGGAACCTCATGTTTATTACCGTTATCTGAGAGCGCTAGACATTGCATCTCACTACTCAAGAGATCAGGGGAAGGTAACGTCCCTTATATCGATACACTACAATAACCTGTAAACAGATTTCTTTCACTTTTCACACAGTTATAAAGAAGTACCAAATTGATCACAATAATCAGTAACTGGTTCACGAAAATAGATTAACTTCGTCATCATCATCATCGTGTGCCTTCTCCGCATCGAAGGTTGGCTACCATGGATCGCCATTCTACTCTGTTTCTTGCTTTGATGGTGCAGGCTGACATAGATTGACTTGTCCATCTTTTGATGTTACTCGTCCATGTTAGTCTTGGTCTGCCTCTGTCTCTTTTACCTTGTATTTTTCCTTCCAATATTACCTTTAGTAGGATGTTGTGTCTTTTAACATGCCCCGAAAATTTCATTTGTCTTGTCTTCATTGTATTTAGTAGTTCTCCTTTATTTTAAGCTGTTTTAAAACTTCATCGTTTGTTTTCTTTTGTTTCCATCCAATTCTACCTATTCTTCTATAAATCCACATTTCAAAGCTTCAATTTTCTGTTCTGTTTAGAGTAACTTGAGCTATCAGAAAATTAAACAAAATCTTTGCATCTTAGCTTGTAAAAATAGTGGTAACTAGATACCCATATGATAACGTACGATGACTTCCCGGTCTCGTTTTGGAAACAAAGATATTCCCTCAATAACCCGACCAAGCGTCAATTTAGAAATGGCATCACGATAACAGAGCGCTAGTCTTGCTCTAGTTCCACGACTTCTGATTTTCTTTTTTGTTGTGCAGATTCCTAAAGACAGAACTGAACCGAATTGGCTTCGTTAGCAACCATCGTACTTGATTCGAAGCACCAGATAAACCAAGAACTTTTCTTATTTAAGTAACACATTCGAAATGTCTAAATGCTGCATATACTATATCTATACATATTCTTTTGAAACGTTCATTCGTCTATAACTGTTCCTTAATAGCTCGCTTGTAAAAGGAGGTTCAGTAAACGTAGATATGAAGTTTTGTTGTGGTTTACGATAAGTTATAAGCTTCTAAATCTACACTATTAGAAGAAAGAGACCCATTTACGGCTATGGTGGCATATGGGAAGTATGATGTTGGGGCCCATAATTTTAATAAACCTTTGAGACATTATTGGTTGGGTAATATCAGTAGGACATTTACCAGTGGATAGTTTTCTTTCCCATAAAATACGGTATCCATTTAGGACCGGAAAGCTGTCGGTCAGGATCGAAACTCTGCCGCTTGTCCTTAGTAGTTTGGTTGCCTTTTTTGCCAATATGTGTTTGGTTGCCTTTTTTATGTCTACTCTTTCTGCTAATTTGTTGAGTCTGCTATTGTGGTAGTGACGAGGCACACAAGACGTTGACTTATCAGCAAAGAGGACATCACCAACAATAACGAGCAACACAAAGTAACAAGCAGAAATACAATGGGGACATCAAGCGGGCAGGCATATAAAAGTAACAAGTTGCACGTCGACAGGCATGGACACAACACAGGCAAACATCATCAGGTGCAGCAAGCCATTGACCTAACTTGTAGACACTTAAAACAAGTCTACTACTTGCTTGAATGACAATCTTTATAGAAACCTTCATACAAGTCTGTCATGTCGCCGTCTTAACCATATATCTTTTGACTTGTGTTCTGGACAACTGCCTGATTGACGTGCACACCCATGTCTCTATTATAGTTACAACTACCGTTTCGAGCGTTGAAAAGTTATATTCCTCGATTATTATTATTGGAAAATTAACGGATTTTTCTTCCAAGAGAGCACGCTAAGGGCTGACGATGTCAAAATGTATATATCTGGTAACAAAATTTCAGATTGAGCTGACAGCGTCTAAAGCTAATAAGAGTATGTCAAGAAAGGCTCAAGGTATTCACGCGTAGGGCGCTTTTTTCTCAAAAGAGATTATGACTCACAAGAGGAGTTGCGGCTCATCTGCTCTAGCTCTCTGAGTTAAGTGTGTATCTTCAAACCTTCGAAATTGATATTTTTTGTCAGATGAAAACATTCATTTTAAGCCAAATAGCGATTAAAATAGACTAAACGTACTTTAACAGGCCCAAAAAAGTCAAATATATTTACCATAATCACATCATATCTAATGCTCCAAATTCAGTTCAACAAAAGAACAAGCAATTTTGAGGGAACTTAAACCATTTTGTTACAAAAATGTGGCACAAACACCAGCTTTACCAACATATTGTTTATGTCCATTTGCATGCTATAGTCTGCTTTTACAACTTATCTTATTTAAGTCTAGTTCATGCGGATCAACTTTAGTTTGTTGAAACAGGTTATTCATCGTTTCCTGAACGATGAGTGTCACGAACACAAAGAACAAGTCATGTTTGTTGTCTAACACCAGCAAGAAGAAACTACAAGCCATACTGGAGCAAGGAGATACAAAGATTAGAAGAGGACCTGGACTCTGCTAGAGAACTAGCTGAAACATCACACATCACATAGAGCAACAGTGCCTACAAAGTAGCCTCTGCCAAATATAAACGTGAGGTCATGATATCAGCAAGACAGAGTTGGATAGACAAAACAGAGAGCCTTAGTCTAGACAAAATTGATCATAAATATGGAAACTTGCGAAAGCTCAGAGCGACGAAAACAACTGCCGACCTTCAATATCATTAGCACACAATCATAACATCCTCACAGGCAAAAGGGCAGCATACTGATAGAGACTTACAAAAAACATTAGTAGACTAAACATTCCAATATACAAAAAGATAGCTGCAAGATGTAAACCAAGATGCGAAACACGTGCTTTTAGCACCAGAAGACCACCTTTACCCCAACTGACTTAGATGTTGCCCTCAAAGGATTGAAGCTCAAAATTTTCCCTGGTAAAGATGGACTCTCCAACGAAATGCTCCTAAATCTGGGACAGAAAGCGAAGAGCCAGCTTCTAAGGATAATAAATGATAGCTGGAAGAGAGGTCATGTGCCGGCAATATGGAAAGAAGCTATTATGATGCCCTCCCTCAAGCGTGGAAAATACCAATTAGCCTACTGAGCTGCCTTTTTTAAACTCATGGAAGGCTTGGTTAACATAAGACTTATGTGGCATTTGGAGACACAGCAACAAATCGTACCACAACAAAGTGGCTTCCGTCAGCACAGATCAACTGAAGACCTGGTCACCTACATTGCACAAGAAATAGAGGATGCTCTACACGAAAATAAACACACACTGGCAGTGAAGCCAGAAAACGAACAAATGTAATAAAGAAATTGTCAGGAACGGACTAGGGGGCAGACAGCAATATTTTGAAAAGACTATACGTAGGAAGAGTCAGACCAGTTCTAGAGTATGGAGTCACAGCCTGGAATATGGTTTCCAAATCATACCTTAGCAAAATGAACAGAACCACAGAACCAAGCGGCCCGTATCATCACTGGTGCAATGAAATCTACAGCTATCAAGACTCTAGATACAGTAATAGGTTTACAACCCTTAGATGACAGACGGGTCACTAAAGTATTGCAACAAGCGGAGAAATATAGAATGCTCTTTAGCCACCCCACGCGCCAAATAATTTCTGGTTCCGGAATTGTACGACTAAAGAGGAGCAACTTCGCAGCCAATGAACTAACTACGGGAGACTCAGTACTTTCCCAAACAATATCGAAACCCTTTGGCTCATCTGATATGTCTCCTCATGAAAACATAAAATACCAGAACTTAAGGAAAATATAACATAAATCATGAAAAAGGCACCCAATCAGACACAGAAAGAAAACACGTAGCAGAAAAACACATACACGATACCTACCCACATGACTCTTGGTCCCACATGTACAAAGATGGCTCTGCTATAAATGCCACCAGAAATTGAGGGGTGGTGTGTTCTTGACGCTGAATAATCAGGACGAGATCACCAAGTCAATAGCTACTGGGAAATCCTCAAACAAATTTAAAGCAGAAACTGAGGCCATCAGAGATGCTGCAACACTGGCAACTCAACACAAAAATAGCATGCACAATAAATTGGTGATTTTGACTGATGCACTGGCAGTATTATCAGCTCTAAAAAGTCCAATAACAATGAACTAGATGACTTGAGAACAACCCTGGACCAATTATGCAATAACTTCCAGAGAGTAGCCATTCAGTGGATACCATCACACTGTAATATACACGGGAACGAACGCGCAGACAAATTAGCTAAAGAGGGAAGGTGATTAACAGGTGATCGCAGAGAAGGATTCTCCGTCTTTAATATTAAGACTGTACCAACCGTATCTGAAATTGGTTATGTTGTGACCTTTGTCTTCAATTAATTTTTTTGTCTACTATAGATCCCATAATAGTTGTATATCCTTTATGTATGTCCATTTTCATGATATAGTCTGCTCTGACGACTTATCTTATGTAAGTTTAATTCATGCGGATCAACTTTAGTTTGTTGAAACAGATTATTCATCGTTTCCTGAATGGGTGTCACGAACACAAAGAACAAGTCATGTTTGTTGTCTAACACCATTCCCTTCAATAATCTTTCTTCCATTGTTGTGCCCGATTTTCAATCAGCTACTTTAGCATTAATACAGTAGGTCCTCAGCTTTTCTCAATTCATTAAAATACTAAATACAGTAAAGTCTCGATTATGCGGTACTCAATAATCCGGAATTCTCAATTTAACGGACTTTTTTTTTTTTAATTATTATAGGGAGAAAGCTTGAATCATGTTTTGTTCAGTTAAATTAAATGCCTTTATCCGGAAATCGAAAACGCTACAACACGGTTTGTGCGCTGCGCTTACTTCTACAGGCTCTATCATTACACAATATTGCGTTTACAATAGTGTATTTACAGTAATATACTTCAAATAGGAGCGAACATATTTTATTCAATCCAGACATTGTGTCTCCAAATATTCCAAGTAAAAGCGACAGACAGTCTATATCTTCACTTTTTCCCCCGACTAAATGTTTTTGTCGGGAAATCTTAGTCGTGCCAAAAACACTTATCTACATGATTTTACAAATTTGCTTAATTTTCTCATAGCCTGCTTTAGATCTAAAGTTGGTCATGAATTTGTCAAAAATATGGCGTTTGACAGTCTGACCGAACATTAGAAGCAGACGTATTGTTTGTGAAAATTGAAGAGCCCATAACTTTGATGATTATAAATCAAAGGTTGAGCAGCCGGCGTGCAGTGACATAGAGATGGTGAGAAGAAAGGGGGAGGGGTTCAAAAATTACCGACTGGAAATTCAAAAAGAGTAAGATACAGAGTTTGACGTTAGTTTGTCTCAGACATTTGTGCAAGCTGAAATTCGTTCCATCAGTATAAATTATACATGATATGCTATAAACGCATGTGTGCATACTTTTTAACGGAATACATTTTTGTGTTAAATAATGGCCTCTGCGAGTGCAAACCACACCTCAATTTCCCGCAAAGGTAAACGCAAGCGAACTGTATTGACACTGAACCAGAAGATTGAAATCGCTAGTAGACTTGAAAAAGGCGTTAATCGCAACGTTTTGATGACTGAATTTGGCATAGCCTCTTCAATATTATATGACATACGAAATCAAAAAGATGAGTTGTTTAAGTTTGCGTCGGAGTCTGAAAGCAGCAACAATATACACCAGAGACGAAGTATGAAACGGCCAAAATTTGAAAAACTCGACGACGTCCTTTATGTGTGGTTTTTAGAAAGAAGCAGAAAAGGAATGCCAATATCAGGACCCATGTTGATAGAGAAAGCTAGTGAATGTCACACGAATTTAAATATTTCTGAGCATTGCAATTTTTCAATCATGTTTTTTCATAAATTTTGAGTTTGGTTTTCTTACTCTCGATTATCCAGAAAAATTCAATTATCCAGAATGGGTTCTTCCCCGAGCATTCCGGATAATCGAGACTTTACTGTATATATATATAATAAGGGAGGTCAAAAAGTAATGCACACCAATGTTTTTCTCGGCTAATAATAAAGATAGGAATATGAAATTTTGCACACTTGGAATATGACATGTTCCAATTATGTGCACCAAATTGCACAGCATTCTGATAAATATTACGCAATATATGAACCGTTAAAATGGAGCTTGTCAACAATGTCCGTTACAAACAGCGAATTGTCATAGAATTTCTGGTTGCGGAAAAAGAAACTGTGGCAAACATTCATAAACGACTGTGTGCAGTGTACTAATGTTCTGCAGTCGATAGGAGCACAGTTAGTCGCTGGGTTCAGAGAATTAAAGCTGCAGAAAGTGTACGAGTGGAGCTGCATGATTTACCGCGTTCTGGACGTGTTGCCTCGGCTACCAGCACAGACATGTTAAACAGGGCTGATGCCATTATTCGTAAGGATAGGCGTATCACTAGTCAGCAATTGGCATTGCAGCTTACAGTCAGCAAGGGAAGTGCAATCGCAATTTTTAAAACTCTCGGATATTCAAAGATTTGCGCTCGATGGGTTTCTCGGTGCCTAACAAATGATCACAGAGTTCAAAGGAAAACATTCTGTTCTGAATTGTTGGAGCGTTTCGGTGTTGAAGGAGAAATGTTTTTGTCAAAAATTGTTACCGGTGACGAAACGTGGGCACATTATTATGAGCCTGAAACAAAAATGCAGTCAATGGAATGGCATCATCCGCAGTCACCAAAAAGAAAAAAAATTCAAAACATCTCCATCAGCCGGAAAGGTGTTGATCACTGTCTTCTGGGACATTGATGGTGTGATTCTTGTTGATGTAATGACAAGAGGTGAGACAATCAACTCGACAGCTTACATCAATACACTGACAAAACTCAAAAATCGGTTCCACAGAGTTCGGCCTAATAAGCCATCTGCAGATTTGTTGCTTCAACATGACGCCCTCACACAAGTCTGGTAACACGAGAAGCAATCAACAAATTTGGTTGGACTGTACTGCCCCATCCTCCTTACAGCCCTGATCTGGCTCCCTCAGATTTCCATCTGTTTGGACCACTCAAAAAATTCCTGCGTGGGACACACTTTGACAATGATGAGGATGTGATCCGTGCAGTTAAAAAATGGCTACGCGAGCAGGACAAAACTTGGTACAAACGAGGCATTCATGACCTAGTTTCGCGTTGGCGTAAGGCAATACGCTTGGACGAGGATTATGTTGAAAAATAGATAGTGTAAAGGGGATGTTCAGCTACAATCTGTGAAAATTTCACACATTTTGCCCGAATAGTTTCCGAGAAAAAAACTGGTGTGCATTACTTTTTGACCTCCCTACGTATATATATATATATATATATATATATATTTATATATATATATATATTTTTGTTTTTGTTTTTGTTTTTTTATTATAGTTAAAATAGTTTGTTTTCTATAACAAAAAGGCGGATTAAAATGCACAAACGCTTTTGTTTTGATATGTCTCAGATTACACATCTCTTCATCATCGAGTGCCTTCTCTGCAACGAAGGTTGGCTACCATGGAGCGTCATTCTGCTCTGTCTCTTGCTTTGATGGTGCAGGTTGTCATAGGCTGGTTTGTCCATCTTTTGATGTTACTCGTCCATGTTAGTATTGGTCTGCCTCTGCCTCTTTTACCTTGTATTTTCCCCTCCAGGATTACTTTTAGTAGGCTATTTCTTTTAACATGGCCCAAAAATCGCATTTGTCTTGTTTGAATTGTGCTAAGTAGTTCTCTTTTCATGTTTAGTTGTTTTAAGACTTCATCATTTGTTTTCTTTTCCTCCCATCCAGTTCTACCTATTCTTCTCTATATCCACATTTCAAGGGCTTCAATTATCTGTTCTGTTCTCTTGTATAATGTCCATGTTTCTGCACCATATAGGAATATTGAGAAGATGTAACATTTGACTATTCTTAGTATTAGCCTTAGTGTTATTTGTTTGATGTTAGTATGTTCTTCATGACAATAAATTTACTTTTTGTCATTCCTATTCTTTTGTTTATTTCAGTTGTACATTTTCCATCACTGGATATAGCATGTCCAAGGTAGTTGTAGCTCTGAACTGTCTCCAGGTCTATTCCTTCAATTTTGATATCCACTTGTGGGTTTTGAGTATTTTCTTTGTTTATGATCATATTTTTAGTCTTTTTGATATTCATATCTAGTCCATATATTTTGCTTGTCATGTTTATTTTATTAAGTAGTTGTTGTAGGTCTTTAATATTTTCTACTTGTAGTAGAGTATCGTCAGCATATCTTAGGTTATTGATTATCCTTCCATTAATTTGTAGGTCTGGCAGTTCTGTGATGTTTTTAAAGATTTGCTCAGTGTATAGATTGAACAAGCTTGGTGATAGGATGCATCCCTGTCTTACTCCTCTTTTTATATCAATGGGTGTAGAGTTCTCTTTGTTATATTTTGTTATTGCTGTTTGCTCCCAGTATAGATTACATATTAGTTGTATGTCCATGTCATCTAGATGATTTTCTTTTAGGCATTCTATCAGTTGTTTGTGGTGTACTCTATCAAAAGTGTTGGTGTAGTCTATGAAGCAGGCATATATTGGTTTGTTTACTTCTGTGTACTTTTCGATTAATGCTCTCATGCAGAATATGGCTTATCTTGTCCCGCTATTTTTCCTAAATACAAATTGCTGATCATCTAATTCAGTATTGATTTTATTATGAATCCTTCCTTGTATAACTTTTAGCAAGATTTTTTGTAACATGGCTCATTAGGATGATTGTTCTAAAGTCACTGCATTCAACTGCACCATTAATTTTAGGCAATGCAATGAAAGTTGAATTTTTTAGTTCATTTGGCATGTATCCTGTGTGGTATATGTCGTTGCATATGTCTGTAATCACTTCAATGCCAAAATCTGCTGGTGTCTGTATCATCTCTACATGTATCCTGTCAGGTACTGCTGCTTTTCCCTTTTCTCGTTGTTTTTATAGCTTTTTCCACCTCAGATTTTAAGATTTTATATATTGATGTACATTTTATAATTGATTTCTTGCCCCTTTGAGCATGAAATAGTTATGTTATATATTCCTGCCATCTATCTATTACATCTTTATTGTATGTTAGCATTTTTCCTTGTTTGTCTGCAATGCATCCACCTTCTGTGGGTTTAAAAAAAAAATATGTATTCTCTTTATTTCTGTGTGCATTCCTCTTAAGTCTTGTTTGCATTCCATTGTTTCTATTTCCATACATTATTGGCTGAGATAGTTTTCTCTTGCCTTTTTGCACATTTTGCATATCTCATTATCTATTTTATTGTATTGGACCGTTTTCTTCGCTTGTCTCCTTTCTTCCATTTTTTCTAAGATGGCATTAGTTATCCATTTTTGTTTTTTGTTCTTTTCGCTTTTGGGTAAAGTGTCACATGTTTCGTGTATGCTTTTATTTATGCATTGCCATTTGGTTGTGAATATTTCATCATGATTTTCTCTTCTGTATTGCTCAATCCCTTCTTCTAGTAGCTTCTGTTATGTGTTCTTTACTTGTATTGTATCTTTAATATGTTTTTGATTTAAAGCTGTTATATCTAGTAGTATTGTTGATGAATTTGACTTTCGCTTGTTTCTCTTTAGTTTGATTTTCATTTTAATCATTACATGATTGTGATCTGAATTAATATCTGCTCCTGGATAGGTTTTGGCTTTCTATACGCTTTTAAGGAACCTTTCTTTTATCATTATGTAATCTATTTGATTCCTATTCTTTTCTCCAGGGCTTTTCCATGTGTAAAGGTTCATTTTCTCTTGCTCAAAGTAGGTGTTACATATTATCAGCCTGCTTTCTTCACAGAATTGTATTAATCTTTCTCCTCTGTCATTTCTTTTTCCTAAACCATGATTTCCTATAATGGTCTTATATCTACCTTTTCCTACTTTAGCGTTCATGTCACCCATTACAATCAAGATATCTGAAGATTTCACTTGCTTCATAACTTTATTTAGGTCTTCATAGTATGCCTCTGTTTGTTCATCTGTGTAGTCTTGAATAGTTGCATATGTCTGTATTATTGCTATGTCGAATGGTTTTGCTTTCAACTTGAGTAGTATAATCCTATCACTGTATGTCCAGTGAGTACTTATATACTTTTGTAGCTATCTTGTTATCAATATTCCTACCCCCCTTTTTTGGAAGTTCTCTTGTGTTTCCTGAGCATATAAATATATATTTTTCGTCCTATATGTACCCACATTCTTGTCTCTGATATGCCTAAAATATCTATGTTTATTCGTTCTGCTACTTGATTTTCCAACATATCTAAAATGATGGATTATTGCATTTTTGTTTCCAAATTGAAAGTCACTAATTAGATCGCTTCTCAATTCAGGTGTTTTTATTTATTGCTTTTTTGTAATAATTAATCGTAGGATTTTAATGAATTGTGTATATGTTCCAGTGTCCTTCCCTGGCCGTGCACTAAGATGGTCTACTTCACGTATTACCTAACGTTATCAAATACTCAGACAAGCCATGAGCAAAAGGGTACCACCTAATCAGACATCGCAACGTTTCCACGGGCGGTCAAAATACATAGGTCTAACCCCTAAAACTTAAGCATGACGCCATCGTCGACAATTATAAACTAATCAAAGGAGTCGCTTTGTCTACTGTACTGTGTCGATGAAAAACTGTTTATTATCACGGTCTGCGCTAGACACGTCTTCTTGTTTTCAGTTAAACAATGCAGGCTGGTAGGGGGATTCATTTTCATCACTGTGGCGAACATGCTGATTAATCAGCTTTAATTTTGGTAGAAACTAACGGAATCATTCTATTTTTTTTAAGTAAAGTGTAAAAAGCGAGGAAGAAAAATACCAAAACAACAAGCCAACAAACCGTCTTAGGTAAAAAAGCCAAATTTCTGGAGACTAGCCCTTAGTAGACATACCTAGATGAATAACAGATCACGTTTGGACACACCTATATTTTAGCACATTTATTTTTTACACATAACAGTTTCAAGAGACTTAGCGATATATCTGCTGTTGTCATTGTTTAATGCAGTAACAAATATCAAAATTATCAGGACAAGATGTGCTTTTCATTTATAATACGACCTGTTTGTATAAGTAAAATCACATTTAAAATGTGATATAATGAATAAGGAAACAAAATAAACCCCCACAAAATACAAACTAAAATTCATTAACATATTTATAGTGAAAAGTAACATAGAATCTATTTCATATCATACTTTATTAAAATATACATATTTTTTTTTTTAATAATAATTTATACCATTTTAAAACATAGACAACAAATGTATAATCATGTATAATGATAGAGTGTACACAATTGAAAACAAGTGCTGAAAATTCTTTCACCGAACGTTATACTAAAAAAATCCTTCAATCATCAAATTGAAAATAAACTTTTATTTTGAAATGATACCCATAGACTTGTGTCAGGTCGAGTAATTTTACCTGCTACTGCATGCAGTAAACAGTACAACCTGCAGCTGCCTTGCGGGTATGCTTGGGAGTGTAAAAGGCTAAGGGAGGGTATCCTGAAGTTAAAAAAAAAAACCCACTGCCTTGTGAACGAGACTTTTTAGTCAAAGGCTAGCAGAGCCAACCGTAAACAAATCGACGGAAGGCAACAGAAAACAACCGTCGTAATTTCTTTGTATAATCATTAATCGCACAGTAATAGAAATAACTACAAAAATGATAAGAGGGATTCCAATGGAAAACCCTAGTTCGGTAGGGGACATCATCTGCTATAGGTGATACCCAATCGTCATCAAGCCACTGTAAGCAAAATAAAGTTAAAACAGACTCTAAAGATAGGTACTTGGAATGTGAGAACATTCATGCAGAAGGGTAAACTGGAAAACATCAAACAGGAAATGAAATTAATGGATTTACATTTATTGGGACTTTGCGAAATGAGATACACCGTTCAGGGGAGATATATTCTGATGAACATAAAATAATCTATTCTGGAGGCACTGAACACCAAAAGGTAGTAGGTATCATCTTGGATACACAAAGAGCAAGAACGGTGAAAGTTTGTTGGCAATATCTGACAGTGTTCTATTAGTGAAATTGAATGGAAAGCCAACAGTGACAGATATAAATCTCATACTAGTTTATGCACCAACATCAGACAGTCTAGAGGAAACAGATGATACATTTTAAGACGAATTAAATAAGGCACTTTGTGAATGCAATCCCAACCGACGGCTTCCGATTCATCCAGCCTTTAACGTGGACCGGTTTTTTTCTGGGAAAGTAAAACTGCACTGGCGTAATACCGACCACATTACCCCAAAAATCATGTGCCGAAGTTCTGTAAAATGTATGGTTCTTCTTCTTCTTCTTCTTTTCTCTTTCACTGATACCTAAAAGGTGTCGTGATTTATATCATTTGTCGTTCTTGTGCTGCTCGAATTGTCTGAATTAGTGATTTTCCTTTGTTGTTACATGTCTCTGTCACTGCATCTATCCATCTTCTTCTGGGTCTTCCTCTTGGTCTTTTTCCATGCATTCTCGAGAAAAACGCCCTTGATGGTGATTGGTGAGGATTCATTCTGACCAGGTGGCCGAACCATTTAAGTTGTTGTTGTTCTATATATTCTTGGCAGGGTTTTGTTCCTACCATTTTTCTTATGGTTTCATTTGGTATTCTATCTCTTCTTGTGTTGTTTGTTACTTTTCTCAAGCATCGCATCTCACATGTATTGATCTTTCTTAAATGGGATTTAGAAAGGGTCCATGTTTGACTTTCATAGCACAAAGTTGGTATGAAGATGCTATTTATCATTTGTTGTTTAGCTGGCATAGAAATGTTTGGATGTCTTAATAATGGTGAAAGCTGGTATGTGACAGCATTTGCTTTTTGTATTCTCATGTCAATTTCTCTGTCTAGTTTTCCATCTTCTGTGAACATTGCGCCTAAATACTTGAATTCCTCTACTTGTTTTATTTCTTTGTCTTTGATCTTGATGTTTAATGGGTGTCTCAATTTGCTTATTCTTATAGCCTCTGTTTTTGCTGTGTTAATTTTCATACTGTAGTTTGTGCAGCTTTTATCTAGAGATGTTAAATGCTGTTGTAGCAGGTTTTCATCCTCATATATTAGGCATTGGTCATCTGCGAAGAGTAGCTCATTGATGTTGGAGTTTTCTACCTCTATGTTATTATTTGATTTGTCCTTGTTGTTGGTTGTTTCCTGATTTATTTTGTCCATATATATGATGAAGAGGAGTGGTGAGAGGACACATCCTTGTCTTACTCCTGTTGTAACCTGAAACCATTCTGACAGACCTTCCGATGTTCTGACGGCACTTTGACTGTTTTTATATAGTGCTATTATATTTTCTAGTAGTTGTCCTGCTACCCCGTATGTTTCTAAAGTTTGCCAAAGTTTGTTCCTGTCCACACGGTCAAACGCTTTTTCCTGATCTATAAACACTATATTTAGGTTTCTGTCATATTCTATTGTTTTTTCACATAGTTGTCTCAATGTAAATATAGCATCAGTGCAGCTTTTGCCTTTTCTGAATCCGAATTGATTATTACTTAATTGTGGTTCTATTATGTATCTTACTCTCCTCTCTAATATTTTAGCAAACATTTTACCAACTTGACTCAATAGGGATATTCCTCTGTACATTTCACACTCCCTTTTACTTCCCTTATTCTTCCAAAATGGGACAATGATAGCTTTTTGCCAATCGTCTGGGACTTTTCTTTCTTCCCAAGCCATATTGAATATGATAGTAAGCCAATCTATAGCTGTTTCCTTACAAGCTAGTAGCATTTCTGTTGTTATTCCATCTATACCAGCTGCTTTGTTCTTTTTATTCTGTTTCAATGCCCATTCTACTTCTGCTTTAAGTATATTCGGTTCCTGTTCATCATACTGCCTATATTTAAACTCTGTATTTCCGTTTGTATTTCCCTGGTTTAATAATTCCTTAAAGTATTCTCTCCATCTGATTATTATGTTTTTCCTGCTGCTGATTGGTCTACCTTTCTTGTCGTTTATTATATATGGCCCTTTTCGTCTTGTCAGACGGTCTAGTGGAGGCTATTGCGTATTTTTTTGAGGTATTGTTTTTGCCGAACAGCTTCTCTCGTGGCTAATTCTACCAATGTTTGACAAACACACGCGGTCACATAATGAACAGGTCAGGCTCGCTGGTCCACAGGGTTTACCATCCTTTTTCATGAGTCTCTTCTCTTCTAAGTCCTGTCTTAGAACAGTCTCAAATGTTGTTATACCGTTCCTTATACGTGCTCTCCATGATGTGCGATCACTTGCCAGATGTTGCCAGTCGTTTTCACAGATGGAGAAGTCTTTCAGAGATGATTTGCAGATATCTCTATATCGTAGTTTAGGTCTGCCGATTTGTCGTTTTCCGTGTTTTAGCTCGCCATATAGTATTTGCCTAGGAATGCGTTTTTCTTCCATCCGTTGGACATGCCCCAGCCATCTTAGCCTTCGACTTCTGAGCATCGACATGATTGTTAGGGTCTTAGCACGTTGCAGGACAGTTAAGTTGGTTATTTTGTCCTGCCATTTGATGTGCATTATTTTGCGGAGACATCGCATGTGGAAGACATTTAGTCTTTTTTCCTGGTTTGAGTATGTTGTCCAGGTTTCGGATCCATATAGTAGTGTGCTAAGCACACAAGTTTGATATATTAAGAGTTTAGTCTTTTGAGTTAGTTTCGTGTTGTTCCATGCCCTTTTTGTGAGTTTGCCGAAGGTCGTAGCTGCCTTACCAATTCGACAGTTTATTTCTTCATCAAGAGAGATGGTTTGCGTAACTGTGGATCCAAGATATGTAAATTTCTGTACTGATTCTAGTGGGCAGTCTTTTAGAGTAATAGACATAGGTTTGAAGTCACCTTGATATAGTATTACTGTCTTCTGAACATTAATTGACAGTGAAAAAAGGTCGCATGCTTTATCCAGGTTGTTGATCAGCGACTGTAGGGTGGCCTCACTATGAGCGACTAGGGCTGCATCGTCAGCAAATAAAAATTCTTTAAGTAGGGCAACATTTGTTTTGGTTTTTGCTCTTAGTCGTGCTAGGTTGAACAGTGAGCCATCTGGTCTTGTGCGAATGTAAATATCTCCTGAGCTGTTTTCGAAGGTGTAATTTAGGAGGGCAGCAAAAAATATACCAAAAAGGGTGGGGGCGAGGACACATCCCTGTTTCACTCCTTTGTTGACTTTGAAATTCTCTGATGGACTCCCATCAAAATGGACTTGGCCATTCATGTCTTCATGGAAGGAAATTATCAGCCTAAGTAATTTAGGAGGGCAGCCTATGCCTTCTAACACCTTGTAGAGACCATCTCTGTTTACTGTGTCGAATGCCTTTGTGAGATCCACAAAGGCAATATAGAGCGGCATATTTTGTTCCCGACATTTTTCCTGCAGTTGTCTAAGAGTGAAGATCATATCTATGGTTGATCTCCCGGGTCTGAAACCGCATTGGGACTCGGGAAGCACCCGTTCTGCAAGTCTATGCAGGCGATTAAGTACGACTCTAGCAAAAGCTTTGCCTGTTGTGCTAAGGAGAGAAATGCCTCTGTAATTGTTGCAGTCACCCCTGTCTCCTTTATTCTTGTACAGCGTTATAATCTTAGCATTTCTCATATCATGAGGTATTTCTCCGTTTCTCCAGCATTTAATTAGCAGTTTGTATAGGTGTGGAAGTAGTACGCTTAGGTTGTCCTTTAGTACATCTGTGGGAATGTTGTCATTTCCTGCAGCTTTTCCTCTTGAGAGGGCATTTATAGCGTCAGCAAGTTCGTTCATAGTAGGCTCAACATCCAGTTCAATCATTGTAGGATATTTGGGTATTGATTGTGCTAGAGCTGTGTTTGCTGGTCTGTCGTCACTGTATAGATTAGAGTAGTGTTCAACCCATCTTTGCATTTGTTGTCCCTTGTCAGTAATAGGTTCTCCAAACTTGGATTTTAGGGGGGCTAATTTTGCTATTTTTGGTCCAAGGGCCTTTTTTATATTGTCATGCATGGTTTTTGAGTCGCCCCTGTCTGAGGCTTTCTGTATTTCAGAGCATAGGTTGTTCCAGTATTCGTTTGCGCATCTTCTTGCTTCGCGTTGTAGGGTGGCTTGCGCATGTTTGAGCTGATCCTTGGTGATTTGATTGGGATTATTATTGAAGTTCAGTAAAGCCTTTTTCTTATTAGCTATTAGTGGGTCTAGTCTTGCTGCATTTTCTTCGACCCA
This sequence comes from Megaustenia siamemsis, assembly GCA_032433765.1. Taxonomy (NCBI): domain Eukaryota; kingdom Metazoa; phylum Mollusca; class Gastropoda; order Stylommatophora; family Ariophantidae; genus Megaustenia; species Megaustenia siamemsis. The sequence goes on from JAVIAB010000046.1 coordinate 14,197,256, forward strand.
GTCGTTCTTTGAGAACCGTTTCTGGCCGTAGGTAGATAGAGCGCAGTTATAGATGTGTGTTCTCAGGGAGCACCAGTTGTCATCCACACTTGATGCATCTTCTACTTCTTCTACCAGTTCATCAAACTTGGATCTAAAAATATCTTCGGTTGGTGTGGTTTTTGTCGCTGTGATGTTGATCTTGGCTGCTGCAGGCTCTCTTGATTTGTAGATACGACTACTTCTGGCTTTGATCTTACTAATGACTAGAGCGTGGTCTGTGTTGCAGTCTGCACTGTGATATGTTCGTGTTATTCTGATGTTATTTAAAGACTGCCTACGTGTAAGAACTAGGTCTAGTTGGTGCCAGTGACCACTTCTAGCATGACGCCATGTTACTTTATGCTTGTGTTTCACATTAAAGTATGTATTTGTTACACATAGGTGGTTATTTGAGCAGAATTCTAGGAGTCGCTGGCCATTTCCGTTGATTTTTCCAATGCCGTGGTGTCCTAGACATGTTGGCCAATATTGCTGATCAGATCCTGTGCGTGCATTGAAATCACCGAGTAAGTATAATAGTTCCTCTTTTGGAAGTGAGTCAATGGTCATTTGCAGTTGTTGGTAGAAGTTGTCTTTCTCTCCGTCTGATGCAGCCAACGTTGGTGCATAGGCACTAATGATATTTATTGATCCACTCTTCGTATGTAGCTGGAGTATCATCAAGCGTTCAGACACTCCTTTTGGCGTGGTTATGGAGTTTATGTGTTTGTTATGTACAGCAAAGCCTACTCCATGTATACGTGGTTTTTCGGGGCTTAGGCCTTGCCAGAAAAAGGTATAGTTTTCTTCCTTTACAGAACCACAGTCTGAGAGTCTTGTTTCTTGTAGGGCAGCAATATCAACATGTAGCCTATTTAGTTCTTTATCTATGAGTGCTGTTGTTCTAATTTGTCCTTCTTTCAGTGTGCTTGTTTTAGTAAGTCCAGGGCACATGGTCCTTACGTTCCATGTGCCAAGTTTAAACATTGGTGCTTTCTTCCTCATTTCACTTTGCCTACTCTGCCTGGGCACAGGATATGGAGATAGTGCTTTACCCAGTCGCACTATCCCCCTCTCGACTTCGTTTCAAGGATTTCCGAAGGAGGGACAAAGTCCATACGTTCGGAATTGAAAGAAGGTGCAGGGGATGCCAGAAAGACGATTAACGCCGTCCACTGCCTTAGGGTCCCTCCCTCCGGATTTTTACTCTGGGTGTACTCCCATAACCTTCGATTCTAACTAGAAACTAGTCCACAAGGTAGTGGAGGGTTTTGTGGTCGAAGTTTCCCTTCTTCTAGACGGGTTGCCAGCCAAGGTTTACGAGTCCCGTCTACCCGGAGCGATATCTAAAGATACGCCTTTATCAGGCTCAAGTGCCCGGACGTCCGAGAGAACACGTTACCGGTCAATGCAAGGCTAGAAATTGCTCCAATGCACAAGTACCAAATCCGTGAAAAACACATCACTGAAACAGTACATAATCCAATTAATGAATAAAACATCCATAGAATGAATTGTCGGCATAGGACTTCTCCACACAATAGCAGTTTACTGCGTAATTAAACACAAGAATCGAGAGCTAAAGTAGCTTCGCTGCTTTCGGTCGCCATCTTGACCAAAAAAAAAAAAAAAAAAAAAAAATCGTTTATTATAGTGGTTGGGTTATAATCATTATTTCTTACTCTCATTGCTTTTACACTTTTGAAAAATTCTCTGGGTTCTTCTCTACATGTTTTTGCTAATTCTTCACCAAATGCTTTCCATGAGTCTGCTTTTGTTTTTTCTAGGATCTTTTTGCTATCATTTCTGGCTTGTCTATAGTGATTGTAGTCTTCTGTTGTTTTTGTCTTCTGCCACGTTTTATACTTGTCTTTCTTGTGTTTCACTGCTGATTTTACTACTTCATTCCACCATCTTGTAAGTTTCTTTCTGCTCTTTCCTATATTTTTCAGACCGCATTTCTCTTGTGTTGACTCTATTAAACCTTCTTTAAACTGTTTCCATGCTTCTTCTATGTTTGTAGGTTGTATTCGGGTTTGGTATTTGTTGGTTACGGATTCTTCTATTTCTTTTTGTATGTTTCCATTCTTTATTGCTTTTAGATCGATTCTTTGTGCTTGAGGTCTTGTCATCTGTTGTTTCCTAACCCATTTTTTCTGCCATAGTAAAACAGGCTTATGGTCTGTATCTAATATTGCATTTGGTATAGATCTTGAGTCTGTTATGTCCCTCCTTTGATGTCTTCTAAAAGTTACTTTTAAATGTATGGTTAGTAACACCATATTCCCTATACGCCACTTGGCATGACGTGGTACTTTACTTTTTCTTTTCTACTACTTCGTTAATGTAAATCACATAAAAACACCATAATTCTAAGTAATGTCAACGCAAAAGTAGGAAAGGAAAGAGTTGAGAAAATAGTTAGTTGTTATGGCTAAGGCAAAGAGGAATGAAAGAGATAATACACCTATTGACTGGACAAGAACACATACCATGGTGATAGGAAACACATGGTTTAAGCAACACCCAAGACTTCTGTGGACATGGAAAAGCCCAGGAGACAACGCACGTAATCAAATTTATTACATAATGATAAACAATAGATAGAAACAGTATGGTATGTGTAAAAACTAAACCAGGAGCAGATTGCAAAAGTGATCATGTACCAGTTGCGTTAAAGCTTAGAGTAAATTTAAATGAGCATCAGTTAACATCAAGTAAACTTTAGATTTAATCAAATCAGACAAGAAGTTGCAAGACAATTATTACATCACAATTCAGAACCGGTACAATGCAATAAGAAGATACAAAGCATTGATGAACAGTGGGAAGTGCTTAACGAATCAACGCAACAAATCTAAAAAGAGTTCATACCACCAGTGAGGACAAATTCAAGAAAGAAAGGGATGACAGATGACATTTAGCAGCTAATGGATACATGGGAGAACAAATAAAGTAAATAGATATGAGTATAAGAGACTAAATAAAGACATTGTAATAAAATGCAATGAAGCAAAATAATCGTGGTTAAAATAGAGTTGCAAAGAGATTGAAATGCAACAAAAAGGCGATGACAAAGCTATATACAAACAAACTGAAGGGTTCAGTGTAAGAAAAACGCAATCAAAAGCTGGATGTTTAAGATCAAAGGAAGGAGAACTGTTGATTGAACAAGAAAGCAAACGGGAACGATGGACAGAATACATTAAAGACATTTTTGAACGCACATAAGTAAATATTAAAGATAATGGAGACGGACCAGAGATACACAAAGAAGAAGTGGAAGACACCATGCGCAATATGAATGCAGGAAAAGCTGCTGGACCAGGTAATATAACTAAAGAAGAGATTGAAGCCATGGGTGATTTTTGAATAGAAATACTAAAAAAAATATTGAATGATATCTACAACAGCGGATATATACCAGACGACCTGCACAAATCAATATTCATAGCCCTAACAAAGAAATCTGGTGCGATTTAATGCGATGATCATCGCACAATATTTTTTATGAGTCACATGGCTAAAATATTACTAAGAATCGTCACGCGAAGAGTTCAAAACAAAATCAGTCCAGATATTAGTGATGAAATGTGTGTTTTTGTAAGAGGTAAAGGACAGGAAATCCTCCAGAATTTGCACCTGGAATATACGTACCATAAACGAACAGGGAAAACCGACACATGTAGCAGCAGAAATGAGAAATGACAAGATAGATATTCTGGGAATGTGTGAAACAAGATGGCTAGGGACAGAAAGAATAAAACTAAATACAGGAGAGATGATTTTATCATCAGGACACCAGGAACCTGGAGCTCAACATATTGAAGGCGTAGCTATAATGTTATCAGCGAATGCAAAGAAGACACTAATGGAATGGGAGGCAGTAGTGCCAAGACTAATGAGAGTAACATTTAAAACAACCAAAAACAAAATAAAATTACCCATTATCCAATGCAATGCATCAACCAACGATAAGTCTGATTTAGTCAAAGATGAATTATATAAACAGCTACAATGTCAGATGGATGCAAGACGACCTAAGGATATTATAATCTTGATGGGAGACCTAAATGCTAAAATAGGATCAGACAACATAGGCTTCGAAGAGATTATGGGAAAACATGGACTTTAAGGTATAAATGAGAATGGAGAGATATTTGTGAATTTCTACACCCTTAATCAAGTGATTCATGTGTGTTACCGGGACTTCATTATGAGGGAAGTAAAGAATAGTGACATTGTGACCTTCCAGGCATGTCGTAAGAAGCGACTAAGGAGATTGATCGATGGCTTGACAAGCTGTCATTGTAAGAAGTATTGTTATGGATACAGCGTCATATATTTTAGAGCAGTAATCTCTGCAATATGTGTCACTTTGGCATGCAAGGTTTCTGTTTTTGAAATCGTGGTTCTGCCCTATGTACCGTCTTCGGGTCGAAAGGACAATATATAAATACATAATCAAGTGAGCCTGGGAGGAACAATATTCCAACATAGAAGAATACATAGAACTACATGAGTGTCACCAGATCATACAACATAAAATCAATTGTATCACATGTGTATTAATAATAAGTTTAATTCATCCTTACAGGATGTAAAAGTATATATAGGGGCAGATGTAGCTTCAAATCATCATCTTCCGATAGCCAAACTTAAACTTAATCTAAAAAGGTATACTACAACGAATAAGGGTAGACAGTATTTCAATGTAGGGTTTCTTTAAGAACAAGGAATTAAAGGTAAATTCGCAGTCACAATATCAAACAAATACCAAGTCCTCCAAAAACAAGAAAATGCAATAAATATAGAAGATCATTGGAAAGAGGTAAAAAATATATGGAAAGAGACATGCGAAGAAACACTAGGGAAAAGAGAACGCCAGAATAAGGCATGGATGACAGCAGAGACCCTGGATACAAGTAAAGAAAGAAAGAACAAAATAGCAGACATAAATAAAAGCAAAAAGAGAAGTAATAAAGCCAAGACACAGGAAGCTTACACTGAGGTGAACAAAGAAGTGAGAAGATGCATTAAAAGGGATAAGAGGAAATATATAGATGAACTAGCTAAAGAGGCAGAAGAAGCAGCAAAGAAAGGGAATATGAAAGATCTATATAACAGCACAGAGAAAGTAAGTGGAAAATGCAAACAGATCAATGCCTTTATTAATGATAAGAAAGGAAATCTACTTAGTAATATAAGGGAACAAATGGAGAGATGGATGGAGCACTTTGAAGAACTTTTGAATAGACCCGGCTCAAATAATCCTCCAGATATACTACCAGCAGAAGTAGAGTTACACGTTAACTGTGGAAAACCAAGCAAAGAAGAAATAATGAAAACCATCAAGCTATTAAAAAATGGTAAAGCCACAGGACCAGATGAAATTCCTTCGGAAGCCATCAAAGCAGATTGTAACACCTCTGCGAAATATGTTACATAATCTATTAGAAAAAAGTTTGGGAGAGGGAAGAAATACCAAAAGACTGGAAAGACGGTTATATGATCAAACTACCAAAGAAAGGAAATTTACAGGAGGGCACAAATTATAGGGGAATTATGCTCCTATCCATCATCATTGAGTGTCATCTCCGCATCAAAGGTTGGCTACCATGGAGCGCCATTCCACTTTGTCTCTTGCTTTGATGGTGTAGATTGTCATAGGTTGACTTGTCCATCTTTTGGTGTTACTCGTCCAGGTTAGTCTGGTCTGCCTCTGCCTCTTTTACCTTCTATATTCCCCTCCAATATTATTTTTATTGGTCTGTTGTGTCTTTTACCATGACCCAAAAAATTCATTTGTCTTGCTCTATGTGTGTTTAGTAGTTCTCTTTTCATTTTTAGTTGTTAAAACTTCCTTGTTTTTTTCTTTTCTTTCCATTCCAATTTCTTCCAATTCTACATATTCTTCTATAATTTCTTCACATTTCAAACGCTTCAATTTCCTGTTCTGTTTTATTGTCTTATGTCCTCGTTTCTGCACTATACAGGAATATTGAGAAGATGTAACATTTTGCTATTCTTTGTTTTAGCCCTGGTGTTACTTGTTTTGATGTTAGTATATTTTTCATGGCATTGAAATTACTTTTTGCCATACCTATTCTTTTGTTTATTTCAGTTGCACATTTTCCATCACTAGTTATGATTGTTTATTGATTATATATATTATTATTATTTAATTTATTGTTTCAGCTGTACATCTTCCATCACTGGTTATAGTATGTCCCACGTAGTTTTAGTTCTGAACTGTCTCTAGATGTATTCCTTCAACTTTGATATTTAACTGTAGGTCTTGAGAATTTTCTTTGTTTATGATCATAGTTTTAGTCTTTTTGATATTCATATCTAGTCCATATTTTTTGCTTGTCATGTTTATTACATTAAGTAATTGTTGTAGATCGTTACGAGTTACTGCTAGTAGCACAGTATCATCAGCATATCTTAGGTTATTGATTATCTTCCCATTAATGTTTAGCCCTGGCATCTCATTGATGTATTTAACGATTTACTCAGTGTATACAATGAACAAGCTTAGTGATAGGATGCTTCTTGTCTTACTCCTCTTTTTATATCAATGGGTGTAGAGTTCTCCTTGTTATATTTTATTATTGATGTTTGCTGCCAGTACAAATTACATATCAGCGGTATGTCTGTGTCATCCAGATTTATATCCTTTAGGCAGTCCATAAGTTGATTATGGTGTATTCTATCAAATGTGTTGGTATAGTCTATGAAGCAGACATAAAATGGTTTGTTTACTGATGTGTACTTTTCGATCAATGCCCTCATGCTGAATATGGTTTCTTTTGTACCACTGTTTTTTTCCTGAATCCGAATCGCTGCTCATCTAATTCAGTATTAATTTCATATGCTACTATCAGTGCCAGGGAAAATATAAAGCAGAATCATTTTGGAGAGACTAAAAGAGGCCATAGAGAAATATTTAAGAGATGAACAAGCAGGTTTTAGGAAGAACAGATCATGTGGTGATCAAATAACTACTCTACGTATAATAGTTGAACTATGTATAGAACTAGAATCCCCACTTTATATTGGATTCATAGATTACGAAAAGGCATTTGATAGTTTAGACAGAAGAATGCTTTGGAAGTTGCTGAGTCATTACGGAATCCCCATAAAGTTTATTAACCTGATAAAAACAATGTATGAAAGAACGAAATGTAGTGTGGTGCATGAAGGACATAAGCATTTGAAATAAAAACAGGAGTAAGGCAGTGATGCCTTCTGTCTTCATTTCTCTTTCTACTGGACATAGATTGGATTATGAGAATAACTCAAAACAACAGAAATAGAATCCAGTTTTCACAGACCAAGCAACTTGATTATTTAGACTTTCCTGATGACATAGCCCTGCTATCACACAGCCATCAACAGATGCAGGATAAAATGAGCGTACTTGATGAGAGATCGCAACTTCTAGGACAGAAGATTTATAGAGATAAGACCAACATTATGAGAATTAATGCAGTTGGCAATAACCAAATAAGATTAGATGAAATGCCTCTACTAGACGTACTATCTTACATATATCTGGGCAAAATATAGATAAAGAGTGAGGAACAGAAAATGATACCAAAATAAGGATATCAAAAGCAAGAGGAGTTTTCGTTGCACTGGGAAACATATGGAAATCCACAGAAATTAGGTTAAATACAAAAATAAAAATTTTCAACTCAAATGTTAAGTCGGTGCTATTATATGGCTGTGAAACATGGAAAATGGCAGGACAAAATCACTAACATAGAATTTTGGAAATGTACCAGTCAAATACCAGTGGATAAAGAGTTACAGCGAAGACAATGGCGCTGGATAGGACACACACTGCGGAAGCCAACTGAAAGTGTTACAAAACTTTTTTTGGAATCCCAGGGGGAAAAGACAAAGAGGAAGACCAAGGAATTCTTGGAGAAGACAGATAGAAGCAGATATGAAGATGATGGGGAAGACATGGAATGATCTTAAAAGATTGGCAAAAAACAGAACGACTTTGGAAAGTGTTTTTTGAAGACCTATGCTCCACTGGGAGATAAAATAAGGTAGAAGAGGAAGAAAGGAACAAGTAATGCCATATACATCATAAGGTCTTTAGTAGAAAGGTCCATAGAGGTGAAAACATATATATACACCTATGATTCATACATTATACCAAAACATTTGACATAACAAAGCAACAAGAAATAATCAAACTTTTAGAAGGCTTAAACGTAAACATCAAAGATTTAATAATAATAAAGAACAAATACTGGCAAATCACAGCAGCCATAAGAACTGGAAATCAATTGGGAATGTTTCAACAAATAAAACAGGGTGTTAGACAAGATTGGTGCTGTCACCAGATTAGTTTAATATGTATAGTGCGATTATTTTAAGATCCATAAGGAGTATGCCTGGTATAACAATTGGAGGTCATAATATAAATAATCTAAGGTATGCTAATGATAGTCTTAAACGCTAAGAGTGAAAATGAGTTACAAGAAATGTTAGACATTATAGTGAAAGAAATCGAAAATAAAGGAATAAGCCTTAATAGCAAAAAAGACAGAAGTAATGGTAACAAAAAAGAAAAAGACATCACCTCAGTGCAAAATAAATACCAGTAGAACAATACTAAAACCGGTAAATGAATTTAAATATCTGGGAACATTGCTAACCTCAGACGGAAGATTTACAACAGAGGTGAGATGCAGAACGGCTCAAGCAAAAGCAGCTTTCCAAAAAATGTGGAAGATACTATGCAATTCAGTTTTGACAACAGAAACAAGAAAAAGAGTTCTTAAATTATATGAAAATCCAGTCTTAACATATGGTTGGGAATCATGGACAATAGGACAACGGACAAGAAAATCACTGGAGCCTGTAGAAATGAGGTTTTACAGAAGAATGTTGAGAATGTCATGGACAGCTAAGAAGAGTAGTGAAAACTTTCTGAAAGAGGCCAAAGTAAAATGAGAGCTAGTTTCCAATATTAAGAAGAAACAATCATCATTGTTTGGCCATGTAATGAGAAGAGAACAGCTGGAATACATTGAACAACTGGGAAAATTGAGGGAAGAAGAGATAGAGGGAAGCAAAGAGAAAAGATAATAGACAATAGACAAGTTAAAAGAATGGCATGACGAAAGGTCAACAACAGAAATGATAAACAGCTGTGGAGATCGAAATTTGTGGAAAGACATGACCACCTACGCCATCAAGCCCGGTACTTGATGATGATGATGATACCCATAGACAATGAGAATCCACATGAACTCATCAATTTAAAGCACAATTAACAATTGTTTTAAAAAAAAAATCGCACACTACGGGATTTAGTACAGAAACCATATAACATGTGCACAGATCGATGTAAAACTATCAGATATCGGTTGTTTTTATTTACATATCCTCAACAAAATTGTATCATATGACACAACACAACACCATACTTTCAAGGACTTGCATGCAAAATTGACCATCTAGGGAAATTTAAAATGCGGATTTATTTAATTTTAAATTGTAAAAAGACAACGGCTATTTTTAGTTGAACTAACAGGCCGGTCACTGTCAGTGACAGGCTGTTAAAACGTTTCGTGGGCACCGGCCGCTTTTTGTTTCCTTTCGTCAGTTTTATAGTCTAGTGAAGTCCTGAGGGACTTAATTTTGCCTGAATACGACTTTATCCTTTTCTTCACACTGGCAGCCGTGTCATCGGGTGTCCCTCCCCATATAGGCAGATATTCTCCGACTTGCGAGGTTCTCTCATATTTGTATCGTCAAGAGTTTTATCGCTTTGGGAAGATTTTTCTTATTAATTTTTCCGGGAGAGCGACCATTTTTTGGCCTGATCTTAACGTTTTCCGACTGCCAATCAGATCTTACTATTCAGAGACTTCTTCTCCTTTCCTTCCTCATTTGCCTTTCAGCGTCGAAGAGGGATATAGTTTGCGGTCTTTAATTTTCTGTTCGCTTCTACTAATGTTATGTTTCCTAGTGCTTCTAATATTACATAGATCCACTTTTTTTTCTTGGTCGACCCTTGGGTCTAGTGTTCTCACAACGTTTGGTGAAGGCTCGTTGTGTTGTGTTTTGATCACTCTGCCTTGCCACGTGGCCAAACCATGTTTATCTGTTGTTTCTTAATAAAATATATGGCGGATGCTATTTCTGTTTTTTTTTCTCTCTGTTTATTTATGATCTTGGCTCTCAAGGTGCTTCCTGTCATTCGTCTAACAAATTCCATCTCAGTAGAGGTTATTTTTCTTAATGTTCTTGCATCTAGGGTCCAGGTAGCACCACGTTAGGATGAATATTGTTTTGTATAGTGCAGTTTTGCCTCAAGAGTTATTTACTTGTAGGACAATAGTGGTGATAGCTGTCCAATGATTTGATAAGCTTTGATGCATCTTGAGTCTATTTCTTCTGTTTATGAATTGTCATGTGTCGCTAAACTTCCTAAGTATTTGAATTCCTCTACATGTTTTAGTTGACTGTCTTTTATACGTATGTTGATGTTCTGTTTATCCTTGGCGAAATTCCTGACTTCTGTTTCATGTATGTTGATTTTCATGTTGTATTTTGTGCCAGTGATGTTGAGTTTTTATTTTTATTTTTTGAATGAAGAACTGAGATAAAAGCTAAGAATAGCCCCCACCATAGAATATAAACAACAGATAATATGGTTTGGCCACGTGACAAGGCAAAAAGAACAAAACACAACACAACGAGCCTTCAACAAACGTTGTGAGATCACCAGACCCAAGGGTCGACCGCGAAAATGATGGGTCGATAGATATGTTAGAAGCACTAGGAAACATAACAGTAGCAGAGGCTAACAGAAGAGCAAAAGACCGCACATTATATATCCCCTCGACCTTGCAAGGCATATGAGGAAGGAAAGAAGCAGAAGAAGATGTTGAGTTTATTTAAGTGTTCTTAACGTTCTTCTATTTTTACATGTATTAGTGCATGATTGTCTGCAAATAAAAGCTCATTGATCTTATCTATCCCTGATGGGTTGGCTATCTTGCATATATAGTTCATGTTTGTAATAAACAGTAGGAGGTGGGGTGATAGTATTCTTGTCTTACACCTGATCTAACTTCGAAGTAGTCCATGTAGCATGCTGCTGTTCTGACTGTGCAGCTGCTGTTGGTGCAGATACTTTTATTAGGCTGGTTAGATGTTGGCTTACTCCGTATGTTGCTAGTATTTCTAACAGTTGTTCTCTATTTACTCTTTTGAATGCTTTTCCCTTGTAAATGAAAACTATGTACATATTTTGATTGTGTTATTTTGTTCTTTTCTGCAAGCTGTTTTAAGGTGAATAGATCGTCAGTATATCCTGGGTTTTTTTTCGGAACCTCATTTGAGAATTGCTTAACTGTAGTTCTATTTTGGTCTCTGCCTTTTTTCCACAATATTTGGCTTACCTACATGACTGAGAAGATATATTCCTCTATAGTGTTTATTAATCCAGAGGTCACGAGACCAGGAGGCCAGAAAAAACCACGAATTCTATTTTATTTAATTAAAAAAAAATGTTTTCTTTTTTTTTTCTTTTCCACCTTCTGAGGTGGGAATCGTACCCGGGAACTTTATGTGAAGTGGCCGAGCCTTACCTCTAGACCACCCAGCCCCAAATCTGGCATTTTAAAAAAGTCAAATTGGCAACAACGGCTTCCTCCTAAATACTGCCCCTATTCAGTACTCTTTTGTCCCATCACTACTGGATGGCGCCTGTCTTATAGGCCTCCTATCTGTGAAATTGATTGGTCTGTTCCCCAAGTCAGCTGTCTATCATTGGTTATTTCGAGCTGGTAGTTCACACATTCGCGGAATAATTCAAATTTTCAAAACCCCTGGAAAATTTATGAAACTCGTGTTCAACTTGCATATCATCATGTGCATTGCCGGTTGGCGTTGGCGATCATATCATTTCGCAATCTTCTATCCACAATGCATCGTATCAGTTCTGTTTTTTACTATTTCCCATGCCATGACATATATCTGTCTAGTGTCTTTTCTCTTTGTCGTCCATGACCTCTCTTCCCCTTTATTTCTCTGTTTCCTTTCCATTCATACTGAGATCTTTGTTGCATTCTTCTACTCGTATGTCCCTCAATTTCATATAACGGATTCTCCGTCTATGATATTAAGACTGTAGCAACCGTATATCTGAAACTGTTTATGTTGTGATCATTAACTTCAATTAACATTTGTGTCTAATGATCCCAAAATAATTTCGCTGTAAAGTGAGAACAAATCCGGCAATAGAACACATCCCTCTTGTATGTATTAGAATTATTCTGTTTGGTGGCTAATTATTATGGTTCCTATTTGTTACCAAAACATGTTTTGTAAAAATGTTATTCTAATATCATTTCCACCAATTTTCAAATAGTCTATGATATAATTCTATTCTGCTTTTTATTTCTGTGTTGCATCTTCCATCTGATGATATCACTGTGCCCAAGTATTTCAAACGTTGCACTTGTTTCAGATTTGTCTTGTTTAATTTTATGCTGCATGATGGTGGTGATTGTTTCTTTGATATAACCATTACTTCTGTTTTCTTACTATTCAGACTGAGACCTTTCTTGTTGCTTTCTTTTACTATTATATCTATTATTTCTTGTAGCTCATTCTCTGTCTCTGTTATTAAGACTGTGTCATCAGCATATCGTAAATTATGTATATTGTGACCGTTGACTTCAATTCCTTTTTTGTCTTCTATTGATCTCATAATATATTCGCTGTAAAGTGAAAACAAATATGGCGACAGAACACAGCCGAGTCTGACTCCTTGTTTTATAAATTGATATTGTCCTGTTTGGTTGTTAATTCGTATAGCTGATGTTTGTTGTCAGAACATGTTTTTTTTATGATTGACAGATCATTGCCATCAATGTATAATTTCTCCAGCATATTGATTATTTCCAATTGCTTTACTTTGTCAAATGTTTTCGTATAGTCTATAAAGCACATATATAGAACTTTCTTTACCTCTATAGATCTTTCAATCAATGTTCTTAAGATGCATATTGCATTACTGGTGCCCTTTCCTTCCACAAATCCACAATGTTCCTCACTTATTTCTGGTTTTATTTTGTTCCTTACACGTTTCATGATGATTCTTAGTAATATTTTAGTCATATGGCTCATAAGACTAATAGTGCAATGGTCTTCACAATCAGTGGCACCTGACTTCTTCGGTATGACTACAAAGATAGATTTTAGTAGATCTTTAGGTATGTGTCCAGTGTTATATATGTCATTGAGTAGTTTTGTTATGACTTGTATTCCCAGCTCTCCTAATGCATTTTTATCTCTTCGATTGTTATATTGTCGGGACCTGGAGCTTTGCCTCTTTACTTGTGTTGAATTGCGTCCTCCACTTCACTCTGCATTATTGGTGGCTCTGTGTCTTCATTTGAATTGTTTAATTCTGCTCTTTCATCATTATAGAATTGACTGATATATTATGTCCATCTTTCCATTGTCTTCTCCTGTCCCATTATTATATTTCCTTCCTTTGATTTCACACATCCTTAAACTTTGACTTCTTTTCTTCCTGTTAATTCATTTAACTGATTGTGCATAAATGTTGAGTCTTTCTTTTGTTCTTTTTCCATTTCTTCACATTTCTGTTTTAACCATCATTTCTTTGCTTCTCTGCACTTGTTTTGGTTCTCTTTGTGCAATATTTTGTATGGTCGTTCTTCTTTCTTATATTTTCTTCTTTCGTCCATTAGTTGTAATATTTCTTCTGTCATCCATTTCTTTCTGTTGATTCTTTTAGTCACTGGTATTACTTCTTTTGATGTTTGTTGAATCTATTGTTTGAGCATTTCAAACTGTTCCTGTATGTCCTGTATTTTCTCGATAGCATTATATATATTTTGTACTATCGTGCTGTACTTATCACTAATATGTTTATATACTCTTAGCATCTATCTATCTATTGACCTTTCGAGCCGTTACCGGCCCATAGGGCGTAGACTAAGATACACCTTCTCATATCTGAATTGTTCTATCAGTTATCTATTAAAGATATTTTATCAAATCTCGCCATTTGTCTCTGTTCTGTGCAAGCAGCTCTATCTCATTGAGGGAGCCGAATCCTGTTGCTCTTGCCTCTCTCATCAATGTTCTTATCAGTGTCTCCCTGGGTTTTCCTCTTTTTCTCTTACCTGTTGTTTCCCATATGATGGCCTGCTTTGCTATTCGGTTATTGTCTCTTCTCATCACATGTCCAACATATGACCATCGTCTTTTCTTTATTACTGAAGATATCAGTGGTTGATTGGCGATTTCTCTAATTTCCTCGTTTGTTTTGAATTCGTTCCACGCTATACCAAGTATTTTCCTTAGACATTTATTTTCGAATGCGTTCAACTTTGTTTCTATATCTCTTGATGTTTTCTCGCAGCTTTCACACGCATACGTAAGGGTTGATAGTACATTTGATTTGAATAGCCTAAGTTTTGTGTTTGTGCTGATTAGTTTTGATTTCCACAACTTTTCAAGGCTTCTGAAAAGCATTGTTGCTTTAGCTATTCTGATTCTAATTTCTTTACTTGTATCCCCTTCTCGATCAATGTGACTTCCAAGATATATAAAGTGATCGATCTCTTCTACTGGTTTGTTTTCCATGTATATTTTGTCATCTGTTGGAATTAAACTTTTCATGACTTTAGTCTTTTCATGATTGATCTCAAGCCCAATTTTGCTGGCTATTGATGATAGTTCATTTGTGTTTTCCTGCATCGTTTTTATCTGACTGCTGATGAGAACTATGTCATCAGCAAAGTCGAGGTCCTCCAAATGGTCTCCTTGTATCCATTCGATGCCTTTATTACCAGTGCAGCATTTCTTCATTATGAAGTCCATAACAATTCCAAATAACAAGGGCGATAAAATACATCCTTGTTTAACCCCAGTTTCTATTGGGAAACATTCGTTCAGTCCTTCCTCTGTTCAAACTGCACATGTGTAACCATCATACATGTCTTTGATAATATTTATGATTTTTGATGGTAAGCCATATTGCTTCAGAATTTTCCACAAAGAATCTCTATGAATACTATCAAATTCTTTTTGAAATCGATGAAGTTAAGTACAAAAGGTTTTTGCTTTTCAATGTGTTCCTCCAATATAAGTCGTAGAGTGAAAATGTGGTCAAGGCAGCTTCTCCCTTTTCTAAACTCAGCCTGTTCTTCCCGCATTACTGTATCTATTGAATCCTTTATTCTATTTAAGATGATTTTGCAGAATAACTTTGAGGCAACTGACAAAAGTGTCACGCCCCTCCAGTTGTTACAATCTCTAAGATTGCCCTTTTTTTAATCTTAACAATGATTCCTTTTTGTCCATTTATGAGGCGTGTTCTCTGTTTTCCAAATGATGTTGAAAATTTTTTGGAGATGTATTAGATTATGGCTATCAATTGCCTTGAGGATCTCAGCTGTTAACTTATCTTCTCCAGCAGCCTTGTTGTTGGTCATAAGCTTTAAGGTGGTTTCTATTTCGCTCAAGGTGAAGTTATCTAAATTTACATCTAATTCTGCTGCTGGTGTTTCAGCTTCAAAATCTATTAAACTTTGGGGTAGTGGACGGTAAGAATTTCTTTGAAGTGTTCTGCCCAACGGGCTTTTATATCTGCGCTTGTTGTTAGCATTAATCCAGATTTGTCTAGAATTGGTGTTCCACTGGATGTATAGGTGTTTGTCAGCATCTTTTGTACAGTATAAAGAGTTCTGCTGTCTCCTGTAATTGCAGCTGTCTCTGCTTTCTCTGCCAAATTGTCTATATAAGCTCTTGTATCTCTTCTTGCTGAACTTTTCACTTTGTTGTCTAATTCTTTGTATGTTGCTTTTGCCATCTCTGCACTCTTAGCATATCTAGTTCTAATTTTATATTTCTTTGTGATCTCTGTGCCTTCCGCAGTTTTATTCTTATCTTTCCAACTACTGGTACATGGTCACTATTACAATCTGCTCCTGGCCTTGTTTTAACAGATGTTAGCCCATTCCTGAATCTTCTCTGTACCAGTATAACATCAATTTGATTGCGTACTTTTTTGTCTGGGCTTTGCCATGTCCATAGTCGCCTGGAGTGTTGTTTGAACAAGGTGTTACCTAAAATCATGTCATGTGTCTTTGCCCAATCTATCCCCTCTATCATTCGTCTCTCCATGGCCATACCCCCCTGTCAAATTTTGCACTTTAGCTGTTCCTACCTTTGCATTGAAATCCCCTGATATAATAGTTATTTCTTGGGAATTGCACTGTTCCATGGTCGCCCCTAGCTCTTCATAAAAAGTGGCAATGTCTTCTTCTTCGCTATTACTTGTTGGTGCATAAACTGGAATTATGTTGATATCCATTGGTCTACCTCTCAATTTTACTAGCAGAATTCTGTCTGATACTGACCTCAATCCTTTCACTGTTTTGCTTCTTTCTCTATCTAACATGATGCCTACTCATTTTTCGTGTGTGGTTCCCCCAGAGTAAATTACATTTCCACTGTCGCGTTGTAATAATCCTGCTCCTTTCCATCTCATTTTACATAGTCACAAGATGTTCAATTTCATTCTCTTAATTTCATGACTGATGTTTTATAGTGTTTCAACCTAAAATGCTGATCTAATTTGACCGGTACATTTCCATAATTCTATGTTAGTGATTTTGTCCTGCCATTTTCATCCTTTTATTGTGCGTAAGCATCCATTGATGATAATCTGTATCTTCATGATTGTCAGTTTTGTTGTTCTCCATGTTTCACAGCCATATAATAGAACCAACCGACTTAACATTTGAGTTGAAAATTGTAATGTTTGTATTTAACCTAATTTCTTTGGTTTGTCATATGTTTCCCAGTGCAATGAAAGCTCTTCTTGCTTTTGAAAACCTTATTTTGGTATCATTTTCTGTTCCTCCCTCTTTATCTATATTACTACCCAGATATATGTAAGATTGTTCGTATAGTAGATGTATTTCTCCTAATTTTATTTGGTTATTGCCAACTGCATTAATTCTCATAATGTTGGTCTTATCTATATTAATCTTTAGTCTCAGCTGTTGTGAACTCTCATCAAGTATGTTCATTTTGTCCTGCAGCGGATGATGGCTGTGTGATAGGAGAGCTATGTCATAAGCAAAGTCTAAATCATCCATTTGCTTGGTCAGTGACCACTGGATTCCATTTCTTTTGGTTCGAGTTATTTTCATAATCCAATCTATGGCCAGTAGAAAGAGAAATGGAGACAGAAGGCATTCCTGCCTTACTCCTGTTCTTATTTCAATTGCTTATGTAAGCTATCCTTCATGCACCACATTACATTTCGTTCCTTCATACATTGTTTTTATCAGGTTAATAAACTGTATGGGAATTCCGTAATGACTCAGTAACTTCCAAAGCACTCCTCTGTCTAAACTATCAAATGCCTTTTCGTAATCTATGAATCCAATATAAAGTGGGGATTTTAGTTCTAAACTTTGTTGTACTATTATACGTAGAGTAGTTATTTGACCAGCACATGATATGTTCTTCCTAAAACCTGCTTGTTCATCTCTCAAATGTTTCTCTATGGCCTCTTTTAGTCTCCCCAAAATGATTCTGCTTAATATTTCCTTGGTACTGATAGTAGCATCATCATCATCATCAAGTACGGGCCTACTGGCGTAGGTGATCATGTCTCTCCACAACTTTCGATCTCGGCAGCTATTTATCATTTCTGTTGTTGACCTTCTGCCAAGCCATTCTCTTAAGCTGTCTGTTACTTTTTCTCTTTTCTTCCCTCTATCTCTTCGTCCCTCAATGTTTCCAGTTGTTACAATATATTCCAGTTGTTCTCTTCTCATTACGTGGCCAAAAAATGATGATTGTCTCTTCCTAATATTGGAAATTAGCTCTCTTTTTGCTCTGACCCCTCTCTCAGAACACATTCATTACTCTTCTTAGCTACCCAATGTACTTTCACCATCTTCTGTAAAACCACATTTCTACAGACTCCAGTGATTTTCTTGTCTGTTGTCATATTGTCCATGATTCGAATCCATATGGTAAGACTGGCTCTACATAACATTTAAGAACTGTTTTTCTTGTTTCTATTGTCAAAAATGGATTGCACAGTATCTACCTAATTTTTTGGAAAGCTGCTTTTGTCTGAGACATTCTGCATCTCACCTCTTTTGTACATCTTCCTTCTGAGGTTAACAAAGTTCCCAATAGATAGTAGCATAATTCCCCTATAGTGTGTGCACTCCTGTAAACTTCATTTCTGTGATAGTTTGATCATATAACCTTCTTTCCAGTCTTTATGTATTTCTTCCCTCTCCCAAAGTGTATCTAATACATTATGTAACATCTTGGTAGATGTGTTAATATCTGCTTTGAATGGCTTCCGAAGGATATTCATCTGGTCCTGTGGCTTTTTACCATTTTTTAAATAGCTTGATGGCTTTCGTTATTTCTTCTTTGCTTGATTTTCCACAGTTAACGTGTATCTCTTCTTCTGCTGGTATTATATCTGGATGATTATTTGAGCCGGATCTGTTCAAACGTTATTCAAAGTGCTCCTTCCATCTCTCCATTGTTCCCTTATATTACTAAGCAGATTTCCTTTCTTTTCTTTAATAAAGGCATTGATCTGTTTGTATTTTCCACTTAACTTCTTTGTGCTGTGTACAGTTCTTTCATATTCCTTTTATTTGCTGCTTTCTCTGTTACTTTAGCTAGTTCATCTATATTTTTCCTATTATCCTTTTTAATGCATCTTCTCACTTCTTTGTTCACTTCTGTGTAAGCTTCTTGTATCTTGGCTTTATTACTTTTTGTTTTGCTTTTATTTATGTCTGCTTTTTTGCTCTTTCTTTCTTTATTTTTATCCGGGTCTATGCTGTCATCCATGCCTTTTTCTGGCGTTCTCTTTTCCCCAGTGTTTCTTCACATGTCTCTTTCCATATATCTTTTTCATGTTTCCAATGATATTATATATTTATTGTATTTTCTAGTTGTTGGATGACTTGGTATTTTTTTTGATATTGTGATTGCGAATGTATCTTTAATTCTTTATTATTTAAGAAACCCTACATTTGAAATACTGTCTGCCCTTATTCGTTGTAGTATATATCTTTTTCGTTTAAGTTTAAGTTTGGCTATCAGAAGATGATGATCTGAAGCTACATGCCTCTCTATATACTGTTATATTTTGTAAGGATGACTTAAACTTATTATTAATACATATGTGATCAATTTGATTTTCCGTTCTATGATCTGGTGACACCCATGTAGCTTTATGTCTTCTTTATGTATTCTTTATGGGGATGTGTAAGCCTTCCTCTGGTTTATTCTCATTTTTAACTACGTGCCGCTATTGCAATTTGCCCCTGTTCCTGTTTTAACAGTTGTTGGGCCATCACTGAATCTTTTCTCTGTCTTACATAACTGTTAACAATAAGCTGTCGGTGCATTACTTCGGAATAAACTAAATGTGTACTTGTAATATTAATAATTATTTTTGCGTGTATGTTCCAGCTAACAATATTTTCAGGGTCCCCAAACACCTTAACATTACCAGAGACAATGTGTAGTGGTGTGTTATCATGTTGATGTGTTTCTGTCGCTGAGACTGAAGCAAGTAGTCATCGATGAGTTGTAATGTGCTCCCCAGCTTTATAACCTCATTTTTTCATGAAGATTTGACTAAATACAATAAAGAAGCAAGAACTACTCAAGAGATAAAAAATATACACAGTGATTGCAAGCAGACACTTAAACTGAGGCGTTAATATGCTGTGAAAACAAAATACATGAAACACGTTTTGTCGTGTGTGTATTATAGCGGTGGAACGGACACTTATTGTTTCACTAACCACTGATACATTTACTGGTGGTATGGCTAATATCACGCCAGGCCGCCGTTGTTTCTTTGAGAATCTGTATTGTACTAATTATATCAGTTCGAGTTAACCCAATAGCCGTATTTATCCGTGCTAAACAAAACTCAACATTTGAGAACCTAACCCAGACCTACGTGAGCAGTGAACGAAAACACTGAAGATGTTGCTCCCTTGGCTTCTCATGAACTCTAACAAGACTCAGACAAAATCGTCAAAATATGTTTTTTTGTGGGCACCAAGTTGGAAGGAAAAGAAATGCAGATCAGGAAAAACCTGAACTGGAAACATGAAAACAGATTCCCATTGTGAGCTGGATCACAGTAACCCGAGAAGATGACCACAGACCGTGTCAACTTTGTACCGGTCCTACAAGACAAAAATGGCTGATGTGTCTGTGGTCAGAAGTAGGTGTTTAAATTAAAATAGAAACACTGCATCAAACATTTGTCAAATATAAATGTAAGAACAATAAATATTAACACGAATTCCAAACAAATACTAATTAGTGTATCATATTAGCAATATGTGTATTTTGATGTTCAGAGACCAAAACAAAAATAATAATAAGTATCACGTAGACAGAGCGGTCTATAAGCAACGAGGACAAACACGACGACTGAGTGTTCTAAAAACAGCAAGATCAAACAACCCGTAGTCTAAGTGGTCTACAAACACCAAAGATAAACAACAGGTATAAAGAGAGGTCTACATACATAAAAGACAAACAACACCTAAAATGAGCAGCCCACAAACAAAAAAAACAAGCAACTCGTATAATGAACGGTCTACAAACAGCAAAGACAAACTACATGCACAATGAGCGGTCCACAAACAACAGAGACACACAACAGGTATAATGAGCGGTCCACAAACAACAGAGACACACAACAGGTATACTTACGTCGACTTAAGAAGAGACTTGTTGTAGAGCTGTGAAGTTCTGTAGTTGAATCACTGAGAACGATGATTTAACACCTCGCCTAGGTCTCGTTATATACACAATTTGTGGCTCTGGAATATTACTAAAAGAAAGGGAACAAAGACATTAATTATGGTCAAAGAACAAAGCGCCGCTTTGATGCATTACAGATGAATGATTTGTTGATTGACAGTTACAAGACTCTAGCGGTCTCATTTCTTTATCCGCGATATTATTTTCATACTTTTTTGCCCTGAAAATTGTTAATTTACGCTATCGCTATTTTTGTGTATTTTCAGTATTGCGTGGGTTTTCCATTTTCTATTGCCATTTCATACACGCCTTTATGTTCACAGTTATCATTATATTTCGCTGACGTGGCTAAATATAACAGATTATAGGATTTCTATAAAGTTAAATCAGTTAACTTTGCTTGATAATCACTTACGTATCTTATGCCAGTGGTTTTCAAAATTATCTGTATGACGTCCCCGATGTATTATTACTTTCGTCAAGCCATGTTCAAGAACAACTTATTGTCAGGATGTGTGGCTATTGACTTGAGCTTCAACATATGTTGCTAACAAGTAAGCCCTCGCCACTACCTCGGACAATATGGAGACATTGGTCTATGTCTCCTTGTTTAGAGACATTGGTCTCTGTCTTCTTGTTTAGAGACATTGGTCTCTCTCTCCTTGTTTACAGACATTGGTCTCTGTCTCCTTGTTTACAGACATTGGTCTCTTTCTCCTTGTTTAGAGACATTGGTCTCTTTCTCCTTGTTTAGAGACATTAGTATATGTCTCCTTGTTTAGAGAACATTGGTCTCTGTCTCCTTGTTTAGAGACATTGGTCTCTGTCTCCTTGTTTAGAGACATTGGTCTCTGTCTCCTTGTTTAGAGACACTGGTCTCTTTCTACTTGTTTATAGACGTTGGTCTCTTTCTCCTTGTTTAGATACATTGGTCTCTGACTCCTTGTTTAGAGACATTGGTCTCTGTCTCCTTGTTTACAGACATTGGTCTCTGTCTCCTTGTTTAGAGACATTGGTCTCTTTCTCCTTGTTTACAGACATTGGTCTCTGTCTCCTTGTTTACAGACATTGGTCTCTTTCTCCTTGTTTAGAGACATTGGTCTCTTTCTCCTTGTTTAGAGACATTAGTATATGTCTCCTTGTTTAGAGAAAATTGGTCTCTGTCTCCTTGTTTAGAGACATTGGTCTCTGTCTCCTTGTTTAGAGACATTGGTCTCTGTCTCCTTGTTTAGAGACACTGGTCTCTTTCTACTTGTTTATAGACATTGGTCTCTTTCTCCTTGTTTAGATACATTGGTCTCTATCTCCTTGTTTAGAGACATTGGTCTCTGTCTCCTTGTTTACAGACATTGGTCTCTGTCTCCTTGTTTAGAGACATTGGTCTCTTTCTCCTTGTTTAGAGACATTGGTCTCTGTCTCCTTGTTTAGAGACATTGGTCTATTTCTCCTTGTTTAGAGACATTGGTCTCTTTCTCCTTGTTTAGAGACATTGGTGTATGTCTCCTTGTTTAGAGAAAATTGGTCTCTGTCTCCTTGTTTAGAGACATTGGTCTCTGTCTCCTTGTTTAGAGACATTGGTCTCTGTCTCCTTGTTTAGAGACACTGGTCTCTTTCTCCTTGTTTATAGACATTGGTCTCTGTCTCCTTGTTTAGAGACATTGGTCTCTGTCTCCTTGTTTAGAGACATTGGTCTCTGTCTCCTTGTTTACAGACATTGGTCTCTGTCTCCTTGTTTAGAGACATTGGTCTCTGTCTCCTTGTGTAGAGAC
Source organism: Megaustenia siamemsis (assembly GCA_032433765.1). Taxonomy (NCBI): domain Eukaryota; kingdom Metazoa; phylum Mollusca; class Gastropoda; order Stylommatophora; family Ariophantidae; genus Megaustenia; species Megaustenia siamemsis. Next base: position 14,219,905 of record JAVIAB010000046.1, read on the forward strand.
ATTGGTCTCTGGCTCCTTGTTTAGAGACATTGATCTATGTCTCCTTGTCTAGAGACATTGGGCTCTGTCTCTTTGTGTAGAGACATTGGTCTCTGGCTCCTTGTTTAGAGCCATTGATCTCTGTCTCCTTATTTAGAGACATTGGTCTATGTCTCCTTGCTTAGAGACATTGGTATATGTCTCCTTGTTTAGAGACACTGGTCTCTGTCTCATTGTTTAGATACATTCACAACGAGCGGATATGTTTTAGAAAGGTTAAGTCATTTAGAAATCTCAGTCTTAAAACGCGTGTGCGTCCCCTGTCGTTGTCATTTAGGAGCTATCTCAATATCTGGATGTACCGGGTTTAAATGTGTAAACGTTTAAGTTATGTTGTGCGGTACGTTGTTTTGTTGTTTACGCTCAACAATAAACTCATAAAAGTAAGAAAATAAACAAACTTTCAAGCCATAGATGTGAAAAAAATGAAATAGTTCAACCAGAAGTAGATAACGTTTACTCTAAGAATAGACCTTGTTTAGGTCTGCAAATGATGTATCTAAGAGCTTCACAATAATTTAAGTGAAAGCGATAGTACGTATTTGTATATATAAACAGTGCCATTTATGTCCCAAAAAGAATAGAATAATTAAGAGAATATGTCAAACAATCGAGATGTTTAAGTCTTCACTATTTATAATCGCTCTCTTAGCATTACAGGGAAATGAGTAGCAATTATTATGCTAGGGGGCCTTAACATTACATAAGGGGCGCTACATACAAGTGAGCCGTCTTTTCATATGTGATATAATTTTTTGTTTATGTGGCGTTTTATATATATGGATGTATGCATGCATATGTTTATGTATACATTATTATATGTGTAAGTTCAATCAGAATTCGTCTTATATGTCAGGAAAGTAGCCATTGTGACTATCTACTGCAATTGTCCTCTATTATTGTTAGTTTCTCAGATCCACGCCTATAGAATCATCACGACGTAGAACACTGCGGGCAAGTTACTGGAGAAAATCGTTGCTCGTAAAATCACTTATGACCTTGAATTCATGCGCGCATTCCCACCCACACTCGAATGTTTTAACAAAGCATCCTGATTCAATGATGCAGTCTTTGTCTATCAGTTATCGAATAATTCCACCGACGAAAGAAAATGTGAAGCTGCGATAGATCTGGAAGATGCATACAACAGACTACCATTTGAACACCTCATGCAGATGTTCCTAAAACTGGCAGTGCGCCCCTTCCTCATCAGACAGATCGCTGTATCACTGTTTCAGAGGAAGGTGATACTCGGATGTGAATGCTGGTCGTCCAAGCCCTCATTAATTTATCCAGGGTTGCCGCAAGGTTCACCATTGTCCCCAGTACTATTTAACATTACACAATAACAATAAGTGAACAACTGCTGGATGGAAGTGGGAGAACAATTACTTTTGCTGATTCTGGTATAACGGCATGAAAGAGACAGATGGGCAATCGCTTCTACACTGCAAAAACAAATTTAAAAAAAACGCGACCGCATCTCTTCCTGGTGTGGAGTAACAGGTATCTTGGTTAATCCTAACAAAGCTTCAGTATTGAGGTTCTCCCTTTGCAATCATATCGTTAACACGCATTCACGGTTGGTACGAAATGTGGCTGACGATGTGACCAGAGACAAGTTGATGACATTCCTTTCATTTAAGTTTGGTCGCAGTCTGCACTTTAGGGACCATGTGATAACACAAGCTTGCAAAGAACTACCTGCGATAATGATCATGACCATCTACTAATGTTTATCAAGATGTTTCTTACTTTCTTTTCGTCGCATCAATTGTTTATGAGTTTCTGCAATACTCTTTGTCAGTATGTTACAGATCACCATTAGGTGAAAAGTATAAAAGGAAGTGATGTACATTATTTTGGGTTGTACAAGAGACATTCCCTGTGTACAAATGTGATGACTTTTTTATTTTGCAATCACAAATGCAAGGATAAAGATCTGGAGAGCACGAGCATTCCTTATGATAAGTCCAGAACTCACCATATTGAATGATGAAAGGTTGAAAGGAATCATGGATGGGCCACTCAGATGTTATCAAACAGGTCAAGTGGCTTACCAATATCAGCACTGGCGGGTAGTAGATATCGGTTTCTCCATCGTTCAGTGACATATTCTTGTGTATTGTCACATTCGACAGGAAGCGCAGAGAGCAGAATCCAGACGTGATCGATGCGGGTGTCAACATCCTCATTTGGGATTGCATCCAACGTAGGAGAAACAAGATACAGTCATCAATACAGATGAATCCATAAAAAACATCAATGGAGTGTATGGACATTTACAGCACGATCTGCAGGCAGAACAGTCAAAAAGACAACGGTATTTACGTTATGACCACGAATAAGCATGACGATGAAGGTGATGGCAGTGACCAGGACGTTCACCTGGATGTAGTCATAGGACTATACCAACGCCTGTATATTAAGTGATTCGATGAGCACGATACAAAGAAAAGTGGAGACGATATTTAAGTGCAATATGATTTATTCTTCTGTGTCGTGTGTTCGCGGTTCGATAGGCAAGCACATGGTTCGACAAAAAAGAAGCCGGTGGCCGAGTATGTTCAATCCAAATGTGAAAAGTCTGTGACGGTGGATGGGGCGGAAGAATAAGAAATTATCAACGGCCCAGAAAGCTAAAACACCTAAGTGTGTTGTACACATGAGGTATATTCAGAACACGAAAGACGAATATGGCAGACCACCGTGAAAGAGATTTGGGCCTCGTCACGTAACTCTCCAAGGAAAGCCATGGAGAGAAATTCTAACTATTGTTTTAAGCACCATACAAGAAAGAAATAGAGTGGAATGGCGATCCATGGTAGCCAACCTTCGTTGCGGAGACGCCACTCGATGATAATGATGATGGAAACGAGCTCTGTAAATAGACAGTGTGGGTCAAGTCATTACAGAAGTCAACGATAATGTGTGTAGTTACCCTTGTCTAGGTCCCGGGACATGCGGGAGTGTGGGGGAAATGAGAGATCGGACAGACTGACTTGGTGTTCTGGTGTTGACGACTGTCAAGCAATGGATCACACGCAGATGTAATTAATGCCCTCCGAGATGCAGTAAGGGCATAGGACTTCCACAACCATGAGTCCACGTCTCTCCTTCGGATGAAAGAGTTGGGAGTAAAGATGGCTACATCCATAAACAGAAGGCTAATGTGGGAGTATGATAACTTACCAATCAACACAGCACTGGAGTCTCAGTCGATGGACGCTGAGTGGGATAATGAGGAGGGGATCTAAGCATCTGCGGACATGTTCGGTGCGCAATGATGATAACTTACAATACTCACATTCAATAACGACTTTTTTCTCGATGTCAGAATTATAATATTTTAAAATCAAACTAAAAGACGTTGACAACAAGATAGACAACTCGCGCCAAGTTAAGACAATTCAAATATACAAACACATTTTAGTGGAGGGTGTGTGGATGTATTACCTAAAACTTGCAAGAAGTTTATTTTACACTCTGACAAATGCTTGTTAAATACAATTTAAACCGTTAATTTGTTTACAATTTAGAGACACGAAATATCGTACTATCATCATATTTTAATTCTTATTCTAGCGGAAGATGACCATTGCATTCATTTCTAAATGTATCATATATCATATGTTAGTCTTTCGTTTGTGTATAACATGTAATAGAATAACTGTTAGTTGTTTACTTATTCTAATGTAAATTCTAAATGATCGAAATCAGCATTAGTTTCTATTAAATTAAAAAGTGGTTTCAAATGAATTAAATTGGTGTATATAGAATATTCAACTATTGTTGTTGTACCTTTATTGTTTCCTTTAATTCTGAATGTTTTGCATGGCAAGGATATACTACTCTCTTGAATTTGATAAAAGTGAGAGTTGTCCTCTAAAAGTGTTGAAAAGCACTGTTGCTGTGACTGGGCGGAGTCATTTCTTTAGCGGGATGGTCACGTGGATAGCTTTGGCCAATTGAACAGGATCCAATTAATTATAAAGTATTGACTGACTAAGAAGTTGAGTATAGGAACACATGTTGCCGTAGAGCATGTCGATAACAATGGCGTCGATGATGAAGACGTCGATTAGAGCAAAATATCACGCGATCAATGCGCTATAGAAGAAAAAAGGAGCGAAAATATGCGCAAACAAAAGAGCTGGAAGAGATGAACAAAGGAGACCAAGTCACAGCTTGCGGAGATGAAAAGACAAGATAATTTGTTTATGATGATGATTATTATGATTTGTTTGTAGATGATGAAGGCGCTGATTAGATCAAAATATCACGAGATCATTGCGCTGTGGAAAACTGAAGGAGTAAAAATATGCGCTAACAAAAGAGCTGGAAGCGATGAACAAAGGAGACCAAGTCACAGCTTGTGGAGATGAAAGACAAGATAATTTGTTTACGTCTATATTCCTAAATTCAATTATCGTTTTGAGCTCAGAGCGCGCCATAGTATCAAAGGAAAGATTATAATAGAGTAGCTGTCTTAAATTAATTACTTTCTTTGTTATCTGCATGCTGTTAAATGTATATGTGAGTTGTATAAAGGCGAAGTGAGACAATACTCAAAGCTCAACGAAATCTTATTGCGCACATTAAAGGCAAATCAAATGTGCACAGATGGCAATGATAGGAACATGGTCCGTAAATTAACTCTATTGTGTTATAGGAGAGAGTCTTTTATTTCCAAGTTTATATTTAGCTACAAATTCTGAGTCTGCATTGTTATCTGTTAATTAATTATTAGATAATTACTTCTGAATAGGTTCTTCTTTGAACTTAATGATACATGGATTATCAGCTTCTGATGTTTGAACGATGAAGGCATGTTATACAATTAGACGTGGGCGCATTCATCGTCATTTGTGGGCGTGCCAAATATTGTATACCGTTCTTCTTGTCCAATACTCGTTCTTCCTACAATGATTCTTCATTTGTTGTCACAAATTTCACGCCAACCTCATCACAAAATTATTTAGCGTGTGCGCAATGATCGTCATATGTGGGCGTGTCAAATATTTTTGTAACACCCTTCTTGTCCAATACTTTTTCTTTCTAAAACTATTCTTTCTTCGCGTTCATAAATTAAATGCTTACTTCACTCACAAAATTAATTACCGTTTGACTCCTCCCACCTTTCGCTTTGCTAGTTACCACTTTCGTATTAACAAACTCCGCCGAGACAAGTCGTTCCATTTCTCCCGCCTGCCGTGAAAGTCGTCACATCTAGAACATATCGCTCCACAGTTACTTTATTATCTGTACACAGGCAAATGTTAAGGTTGAATAATATCTTGTATATATATATATATATATATATATATATATATATATATATATATATATAATTTCGTATAATGACGAAAAACATACATTATATTAACTGCATTTTTTCACTTTGTGTTTGTTAATATTTTTAATTATAATTTTGTTGTTTTCTATTTCAGATTGCTCTCTTTGCTGAAGGTAAATATCACAAACCACTTTGAACATTTGAAAACATCAGATCTAACAGTGTTGCCTTACTGACACGTCACCATCATTTGTGAACTTATCAAATATTTATATATTTATTTATTAAAGGTTGTTTTTAAAAACAAATAATTGTAAATTATGTTGAAGTGGTAATTGTACAATTGTAAGTATATTGTAACTAAATACATTTCAAATTATGAAGTATTTTTAACAGAAACGTTCTTAATTGTAAATACTTTGCTGACTAATAATGGTAAACTGAACATCACTAATTAAAATCATTTTAATTGATATCTTATTTTGTATAAAATTATTCAATTGTATTTTGTTGTCTAATGATGTTTGTATTGTAAATTATTGTTTTTTATTAATTCAGAATGTATACATTAATTCTTACGGCTTTTCTCAAATAGTGAATTATGAAGAGAATTGTGAGTTCTCATTTGTAATTTCTACAAAAAGCGATGGATTCTAGCAATAATTAATAAACTATTGAATGTGTTATTGCAATTTCTAAAATCTATTTTAAAAATGTGTTGCTGAAGATAATATGTAAAATAATAATAACTGTTTGTTATAATGTTTGTTAACATTGTAGATTCGCATCTCACATTAAATGTTAATTGTCGCATTTGTAGTATGCTCACTAATCGTTGATATTATCAAGACTATTATATGATTTATTGTTAACTTTTGTACCAGCCGTGATACATCCACCCATTTCTGACAGCTTTTGTCTTTACTCTGTGAATTAATGCGCATTTTTTAGCAGTGCAATATTTTGTCCACTTCGTGAATAACAAATTGTCAAGAGTCTGTTAGAAGAGTTTGATCTTGACAGATGTTTTGCTTCTCTGCTGTGCCGTAATTTCTTCCTCTGATTCTTCTTTGTACATTTTTTTTTTCATTTTCTTTTCCTTCTTCTGCGTACTACTCTCTTTTAGGTCAGGAAAATGCTGTTTTCTTCACATTGAGTATTTATATGTTTAGTTAAATGGTTTGACTACTAATCCCTCTCTCCATAGTTTATTCGACGGTTTGACTACTAATCCCTCTCTCCATAGTTTATTCGACGGTTTGACTACTAATCCCTCTTTCCATTCTTCATTAAAAGTCGTTACTACGTCTAACCCAGACTGCTAGAGTATGTTTACTTTTTCTTCTTGAAAAGCATTTTCAATTTCCTGGACCATATAGATGATCTGACCATCAGTAGACCTGTTGTCAGGAGCCAGCTGATGTGGTATTAGGGGTTGTTTCTCGTCCAGTTCGTTTTCTTCTCAAGTTCGTGTAGTTCTTCCGTTCAGTATGTTTGGTAATTGTTATTATCCCTCTGTAAATCGATTCAATGGTTGATAGTAATTTCTCTTTATTGAGGCTTTCATTTATTGGTTAACCTGGTGTTGCTGCGCACGTTGATGGCTTTGCAGTGCTGGTCAGAAAATATTGCAAATATACAATTTTGGATCGGATCGGAGGACGCACATTTTGGAGCAAGCCTCTACTCCAAAAGAATATAGGAATTTGCTGGACCAATCAGAATCAGCTCAAATAATAAATAAATACTATAATCTAAAACCCAGTATCTGACGAGAGGATGAATCTAACTGTATTTTATTTACATCGCCACGGTCAGCAAATTTCACAGAGTAGAGCGTGCTTGAAACAATCTGACATCCACGCTATGTCGGCCACATTATTTTCCGGTCGTCGCACAAAAGTCACCTCCAGTAGGTCTTAGGAAATCACTGAGAATTAAATGACAGGATTGATACTCGATATCGGCATTATAGATAGAACTGATATTCCCAGTATTGGTACATTATTCTGATGTATGCAAAGATCAGCTTCTATGGTCATAGATTCGTCTAATTGTCGACCGCAAATATTAAACCATTACATGACGAATTGCAAGATGGTAAACACCAGTAAGATGGACAAAAGAAGCGCTTTAGAGATACTCTCGCATTACAAGATGTCAATATAAACCTTCAAACATAGGAAAACGGTACACAAAAAATTATTACACGCTTCATGTATCTTGGACGCGGGTCTATATCAGAAAAGACAAATAAAAGAGTAGCAGCTGGACATCAGAGAGAGGCTAGAAAGGCTTGCCAAATGGTGCTCAACCAAAACAGAAACTGCCTGAACTGTTTTAGAATATTTAGGATGCACATCGGCTTGGCGTTCAAATTTCCATTACAGACTAATCTGTCAATGGGGTGAAATATGTGCTTATGGTGGACGAACGTTATAATGGCACATACAGACTAATCTATCAATGCGATGACATAAGTGGTCGTGGCGGACGAACGTTATATTGACACATACAGACTAATATATCAATGCGGTGAAATAAGTGGTCATGGTGAACGAAGGTTATATTGGCACATACAGACTAATCTATCAATGCGGTGAAATAAGTGGTCGTGATGGACGAAGGTTATATTGGCACATACAGACTAATATATCAATGCGGTGAAATAAGTGGTCATGGTGAACGAAGGTTATATTGGCACATACAGACTAATCTATCAATGCGGTGAAATAAGTGGTCGTGGTGGACGAACATTATATTGGCACATCAGACTAATCTATCATAGCGGTGAAATAAGTGGTCGTGGTGGACGAAGGTTATATTGGCATATACAAACTAATCTATCAATGCGGTGAAATAAGTGGTCGTGGTGGACGAACGTTATATTGACACATACAGACTAATCTATCAATGCGGTGAAATAAGTGGTCGTGGCGGACGAACACCAAAATCACAACTCGATTACGTTGTTAGATGAATCAGGATAAATTATGTTGATATCACGATATGATTGAAGAAACATGAAGGGCCTGTGCAGCATGCTAGAAACTTCCAGGCACATACGGAATGTTACACAGACCAAATACAAGTAAAAACGGAACAACTAACAGATCCCGCAGGCAAAGTCGAATTGGAATGTAGTAATAACACCACTGATTCGTCTTTGTATAAAGAAAGAAAAATAGAACTAAATGCATAGTATGAACACAGCTGATACTAATTAAATAACACAAGGCGACAAGAGACGGAACATGTATTCACTTATCTTGGTAGTTTCATGGACAAGGAAGGAGGAAGGTGTTACAGCGAGAATAGGAAGACTAGAAGAACTTTGGTGGTGTTGACGAACATCTGGACACATTTAAGTTGCGGTCTTTAACCAAACAGATTGTTTAAAGGAGAAGCTGTTTTAAAAGAGAGATTGCGGACGTCAAAGATAGAAAGTAATTGATAGCTTGGTGCCAAGGCATAGAAAACAATCAACAACAGAACTGATACGATGCTCTGTGAATAGAATATTGTTGAAGGACATGATCGCCTATACCAACCGGTATGGCAAATGATGATGAGATTGCTTAATGCAAGCACACAATCAGTTATTTTTATATGGATCAGAAAAATCGGAAAACACGAACGGGGAATATGAGGAAACTACAGACATTTATGAAAACTTTCTATAGAAGGATACTTCAGATCAGATAGCCAGACTTACGTAGCTGTACTTACTTTGCAAAGAATTAATCAAATCAAGGAATGATAAGACATCAACAATTATTGGAAATATGGCACACATTCGGATGCCACTTAAAAGCATTACAAGGAAAGTTCTCACCTGGAATCCACACAGACAGAGGATGCAAGGAAAATCTATGAACAGATGGAGACAAAACCTTGAGACATAGATCAGATTAATTAAACATAGAAACAATTAGTAAAAACAGCAAAAGACACAACGGTTTCGAGAGATTTTGTTGATGATATGCCCCAAGCTAAGGCATAAAGTCAAGAACTAAATTTTGAACAATTGAATAGAACTCAGCAGAAAAGAGTATATGTAAAGTAGAATAATATAGAATAGAAACAAAAATTGAAAAAAAGGATGCAATAAATTCAAGACGTGGACAATTAAATTTCGTGAACGAATAGCTAGCAATATTTGAAAGATCCGTAGATTGTCAAAATTGTTATATTTAAAAATCGAAATAGTTATCAAAATACATCGGCAGTAACAGACACGTCAACTAAAACATGGCAGTGAGACTATTATCAGCAGAGTCCAAATATACCAAACTATTTTGTAAAAAAAAAACAACAAGCAGAAAATATTAATTGAATATAAATTTAAAGAACTTAAAATATCAAACTAATATAAGGTAGAGGACAATGCGTAGTGAGTTAAGAGACATCTTAGATGTCACACCGTGAGTTGGAAAATGCGAGAAGTAAAAAAAAAGTTATATTTAAATGAATTTATATATTTGGGAACTTTTAAACAAAGACGGGAGATGTACAACAGAGGTGAGATGCAGAATGGCTCAGGCAAAATCAGCTTTCCAAAAAATGAGGAAAATACTATGAAATCCATTTTTGACAATAGAAACAAGAAAAATAGTTCTTAAATGTTATGTAGAACCAATCTTAACATATGGATTAGAATCATGGACAATAGGACAACAGACAAGAAAATCACTGGAGTCTGTAGATATGTGGTTTTACAGAAGAATGTTGAGAATATCATGGACAGCAAAGAAGAGTAATGAAAACGTTTTGAAAGAGGCCAAAGCAAAAAGAGAGCTAATTTCCAAAATTAGGAAGAAACATTCATCATTTTGGTCATTTAATGAGAAGAGAACAGCTGGAATATATTGTAACAACTGGGAAAATGGAGGGACGAAGAGATAGAGGGGAGCAATGAGAAAAGATACCAGACACTTAAGAGAATGCCTTGGCAGAAGGTCAACAACAGAAATTATATATAACAGTCGATATCGAATATTGTGGAGAGACATGATCACCTACGCCAGCAGGCTTGGTACTTGATGATGATGAAACAAAAGATAAGAAATCCGTTTAAAAGCAGGAAAGGAATACTATTTTCAGTGCAATTAACACCACAACTAAAACTGATAATACAATTGTTCATCTAGCAAACCTTGCATGGCGCGGACTAATGGACAGCAAAATGATAATATAGACTTGAAGTGTGGTATTGTAGAAGAATGGGAAGAAGTAAGGCTGACAGCACGGAAAACAAATAATGAACTGTTGAAATAGTTAAAATGAGGAAATAGCTATCAACCACGATAACAAAAATACTAGATAAAGTTGATATTTTGGAACACAAAGACACGCACTAGCCCCCTGAAAGTCATATAAGAGAAGAAAAAATGACACGGCAAACGAGGCAGACAAACGCAAATACTACAGATGAATGACAACAGAAAGAGATAACAGAGGATGTTAATAAGAGCCTGGACTAAAAAAAAGTGAATTGGCGCTCCAACGCAAAACTGGATACTGTTGATATTATCCAGCAGAGACTGTAAGAGACAGATAGATGAACCAAGTGAGCACATGTCCACAACAGCTGAAAGAGGCGAATAACTAAATGAAACGATATTGTTCATAGCAATAAGCACGTTATAACGCGATTAACTAAATCAAACAAAGGCGTTTCTATTATAAATATTTAAAATCTCAAAAATCGAAAACAAGCGGTGATACATCTAACAAAATGATTTTAAAACTCAAATAACTAAATGAAACGAAAGTATTATCTAACAAATATATTTTAAAACGCTGTTAACTACAGTCAACCGATGTTGTTTTCAACAACTCAAAAACATGGCTAATTAAAATTAAAACACCACCAACTTGATAGAGCAAATAACTAAATCAACCTGTCGTGTGATTCAAAACAAATACTTGAAAACAGAAAACAGTAAATGATAGGATTGTGTTTCCAGCAAACACTCTAACTCGCAGATAAATAAATCAAAATGTGGTTTATCTAAACAAAAAAGTTCTCGAGCGTGCGCATAACAGAACCAATCGGCGATGTTTGAAGTAGCAATTGCAAAACGCCAATACTAAATCAAGCGGTGTAGTACCGAACAAAAATATTTGTAAACTCGAGAAAATAATCAAGTGGTAGTAGGCCTAACAGAAATATTTGAACACGCGGTTAGCTAAATCAAGCAGACGGTAGAACTAACATAAATATTTGAACACGTGGTTAACTAAATCAAGCGGACGGCAGAACTAACATAAATATTTAAACACGCGGTTAACTAAATCAAGCAGACTGTAGAACTAACATAAACATTTTAAAATGAAGTAAATAAATCAAGCGACCATTTACCTAGCATACAAATATGTTGACTCGAATAACTAAGTTGAGCGTTTGTGTTCTCAATAAAACTATGTGGAAACACAATTAACTCGATCATGCGATTGTACCAAAACAATATTCTGAAAAAAAACTCGTAATATTAAATCAACCGATGCCGTAACAGAAAAAAAATCTAATATACTATAACTTAAACTAATCAAGCGTTTGTGCATGCTAATAAACATTAGAAAACATGAATAATTAACTGAAACAGCATGCAAATTCGAATAATTATGTGAAGCAGCGGCGTATCTAACAAAAATATTTGAATACTCGAAAAACCACTTCAAGTGTTGTCAAAAAGAAAATAATTATTTTAAATCTCGAATTATTAAAGTTCTCGCTATTTTATCAAATATAAAATTTGAAAACTCGATTAACTGATCACGCGTTGTGTTGCAAACAACATTTATTAAAACAACTAAATCAAACGAAAGTGTGATCAAATCAATATACTTAAACAAGCGGTTAACTAAATCAAGAAGATGGTAGAACTAATAGAAATATTTCCAAATCGAGGAACTAAATCAAGCGACAATTTTCCTAGCATAAAAATGTGTTGATTCGAATAACTATTTTGAGCGTTTGCGTTCTTAATTAAACTATGTGGAAACACAATTAACTCAATCATGCCATGGTGTACCTAAATAATTTTCTGAAAAAAAAAAAAACTCGAAAAATTAAATCAACCGATGCCGTACCATACAAAAATCGAATATACTATAACTTAAACTAAATCAAGCGTTTGTGAAAGTAAGAAAACATTAGAAAACCCGAAAAGTTAAATCAAACGGCATGATAAATACAATAATTATATGAAGCGACGGTGTACCTACCTGAAATATTTGAAAACTCGAAAAACATAATCAAGCGATGTTAAAACGAAAAGAAACATTTTAAAAGTCGAATTTCTGAATTTGTCATCTGTTTTTTTTTTTTTTACCTATTACAATATTTGAAAAGTCGACTAACTGAGTGCACGATGTGTTTATAAGAACAGAATTTCTGAAAACTCGCATAACTAAATTAAGCGAAACTGTTATCAAATACATATATTTGAAAATGCGCCAACAGTTGGTATTGCTTGCAAAGTCAAACGAGCGGAAAATTAAAATAAAAGGTTCGGCACCAACAAGGCCATAGCGAGAATAACTAATTTAAAACTTCGTGTGATAAAAAAAATAGTTTAAAATATAAACAGTAAATGAAGTGATCGTGTCTCCAGCAAACACTCAAACGCGCAGCTAAATAACTCATCAGGTGGTGTATCTAAAGAAGAACGTATCGAGAGTGCGCATAACTGAGTCAATCGGTGATGTTTCAAGCAAGAAATGGAAAACGCGGAATACGATATCAAACGACGCTGTACCGAAAAAAAAAACCAAATATCTGAAAATTCGACAAAATAATCAAACGGTGGTATCCCTAACGTAAATATTTGAACAAGTGGTTAACTAAATTAAGCGATGGTAGATCTTACATAAATACTTCAAAATCTTGTTACTAAATCAATCAACAATTTAGCTGAATTAATATGTATTGACTCGAATAAGTACATAGTTTGTGTAGTTAATAAAACTGTAAAAACACAGTTAACTCGATCAAGCGATAATGTGCCCAACACAATTACTGAAATAACTCAAACAACTAAATGAAGCGATAAAATAAATAATATAATAACAATTTGAAATCAAAACAATTTGTAATGTTGAAAAACTAAAACTAAATCAAGCGTTTGAGCAACTTCCCAAAAATTTGGAAACCTGAATATTTAAATCAAACGGCATGAAAATTTGGATAATTAAATCAAGCGACGGTGTGCCTAACAAAACTATTTGAAAACTTGAAAAAAAAAATCAAACGTTATCGAAACTAAAAGAAATATTTCAAAACTCAAATAACTAAATTGTTTTGCTTGTTACCTAATAGAAATATTTAAAAAAGAAAACCCCGATTAACTAAGCATGTGTTGTGAACCTAACAAAAATATTTGAAAACCTCCAATAGTTAAGGAAGCGAAAGTGTTATCTAACCAAGATATTTAAAAACGTGGTTAACTAAAGCTAACCTGCTATGTTTCAGAAAATCGAAAGTGAAGAGAATTAAAATACAAGTTTGTATTTCGATCACCAACAACTTGATAGCGAGATTAACTAAATCGAATACTCGCGTGATTAAAAGAAAATACTTGAAAAAATAAACAGTAAATGTAGCGATCGTGTCTTCTGCAAACACTCGAACACGCGATAAATAAATCATCGGGTGTTTTATCTAAACAGACAATTCTCGAGATTACGTACAACTGAATCACTCGGTAATATTTGAAGGAACAATTTGAAAACGCGGAATACTAAATAAAACGGTGCTGTAATGAACAAAAATATATTTTGAAACTCGGGAAAATGAGCAAATGATAGTAGGCATATACTAAATATTTGAAGACATGATTAACTAAATTAAGCGATGGTAGACCTAACATAAATATTTGAAGACGCGGTTAACTATATTAAGCGATGGTAGACCTAACATAAATATTTAAAGACACGGTTAATTAAATTAAGCGATTAACGGACATTTTGAGTACGCGGTTAACTAAATTAAGCGATGGTAGATCTAACATACATATTTGAAGATGTGGTTAACTAAATTAAGCGATGGTAGAACTAACATCAGAACAAACAGTTTCCGGTTGTTTCCAAAATGGAGGAATTGTTTTTCTCCGGCTTGGTATAGAACCGTTGATCAGAGGTTTAACAAGCCGCTATCGTAAAAACGATGTTGTTAATGAAACGTAGACCTGATACAGAATGTGTAAATTAGCAGTAGATAGTTTTTTCGGCCCTAAAACAACAACAAAAATAGGATTCTGGAATGTGCGAACAATGGCCGCTCCGACGAAACATGCACAGGTCGCGAGCGAGATGGACAGATACGATCTAGATATTTTAGGATTAAGCGAAATGCGCTGGCCTGGAACAGGTAGGAGATCTATTGATAATAAAATAGTAGTTTTTTCTGGAAGGGAAGATGGAAAACACCGTGAAGGAGTAGGCATAATGATGACAGACAAAGCTGCAAGAAGTTTATTAGAATGGGAACCGGTAAATAGCCGTCTGATACGAACACGATACAAAACAAAACATGGAAGACTTTCAATTATTCAATGTTATGCGCCTACTAACGAAGCTGATGATGAAGTTAAGGATGATTTTTATAACCAACTGCAACAACTTATAAACAAAATACCAAAACACGATCTTTTAATTGTAATGGGAGACTTCAACGCCAAAGTAGGACAAGATAACGCAGGAGTGGAACATGTGATGGGGAGAGAAGGCTGTAATACAACAAGTCAGAATGGAGAAAGATTAATAGAATTATGTTTAATAGAAAATTTAGTTATAGGTGGGACATTATTTCCACATAAAAATATCCACAAAACAACATGGATATCTCCTGATGATAGAACATCAAATCAAATTGACCACCTATGTATTAAACAACAATTCAGATCATCATTAATAGATGTAAGATCATACAGAGGTGCTGATGTTAATAGTGACCACAACCTGTGCATTGGGAAAATAAGATTAAAATTTAGAAACCAACAGAAGAGGTCAATTACACATAAAATTGATAGTCATAAACTGAAAGATGAAGCAATAAAGGAAAAGTTTAACATAGAGCTAAGTAATTGTTATTCAGCACTTGGTGAAATAGACTTAGATATCAATGAAATGTGGGACTCACAGAGCAAAATACTAATGACAGCAGCAGAAGCAAGTGCTGGACTGAAGAAAATGGAAAAACGAGCTTGGATCTCAGACACCACATGGAAATACATCAAAGAAAGAAGAGAAGCGAAGAGAGCCATGACTAATGTAAAGACAGATCTTGGAAAGGTTCTGGCAAAAGCAACATACAAAGAATTAGACAACAAAGTGAAAAGTTCGGCAAGAAGAGATACAAGAGCTTATATAGACAACTTGGCAGAGAAAGCAGAGACAGCTGCAATTACAGGAGACAGCAGAACTCTTTATACTGTACAAAAGATGCTGACAAACACCTATACATCCAGTGGAACACCAATTCTAGACAAATCTGGATTAATGCTAACAACAAGCACAGACATAAAAGCCCGTTGGGCGGAACACTTCAAAGAAATTCTTAACCGTCCACTACCTCACAGTTTAATAGATTTTGAAGCTGAAACACCAGCAGCAGAATTAGATGTAAATTTAGATGACTTCACCTTGAATGAAATAGAAACCACCTTAAAGCTAATGACCAATAACAAGGCTGCTGGAGAGGATAAGTTAACAGCTGAGATCCTCAAGGCAATTGATAGCCATAATTTAATACATCTCCAAAAAATGTTCAACATCATTTGGAAAACAGAGAAGACACCTCATAAATGGAAAAAAGGAATCATTGTTAAGATCCCAAAAAAGGGCAATCTTAGAGATTGTAACAATTGGAGAGGCGTGACACTTTTGTCAGTTGCCTCAAAATTATTCTGTAAAATCATCCTAAATAGAATAAAGGATTCAATAGATACAGTAATGCGTGAAGAACAGGCTGGGTTTAGAAAAGGGAGAAGCTGTCTTGACCACATTTTCACTCTACGACTTATATTGGAGGAACACATTGAAAAGCAAAAACCTTTTGTACTTAACTTCATCGACTTCAAAAAAGCATTTGATAGTATTCATAGAGATTCTTTGTGGAAAATTCTGAAGCAATATGGCTTACCATCAAAAATCATAAATATTATCAAAGACATGTATGATGGTTACACATGTGCAGTTCGAACAGAGGAAGGACTGAGCGAATGTTTCCCAATAGAAACTGGGGTTAAACAAGGATGTATTTTATCGCCCTTGTTATTTGGAATTGTTATGGACTTCATAATGAAGAAATGCTGCACTGGTAATAAAGGCATCGAATGGATACAAGGAGACCATTTGGAGGACCTGGACTTTGCTGATGACATAGTTCTCATCAGCAATCAGATAAAAACGATGCAGGAAAACACAAATGAACTATCATCAATAGCCAGCAAAATTGGGCTTGAGGTCAATCATGAAAAGTCTAAAGTCATGAAAAGTTTAATTCCAACAAGTGACAAAATATACATGGAAAACAAACCAGTAGAAGAGATCGATCACTTCATCTATCTTGGAAGTCACATTGATCGAGAAGGGGATACGAGCAAAGAAATTAGAATCAGACTGGCTAAAGCAGCAATGTCTTTCAGAAGCCTTGAAAAGTTGTGGAAATCAAAACTCATTAGCACAAACACAAAACTTAGGCTATTCAAATCAAATGTACTATCAACCCTTACGTATGCGTGTGAAAGCTGGAAAACAACAAGAGATATAGAAACAAAGTTGAACGCATTCGAAAATAAATGTCTAAGGAAAATACTTGGTATAGAATGGAACGAATTCAAAACAAACGAGGAAATTAGAGAAATCGCCAATCAACCACTAATATCTTCAGTAATAAAGAAAAGACGATGGTCATACGTTGGACATGTGATGAGAAGAGATAATAATCGAATAGCAAAGCAAGCCCTCATATGGGAAACAACAGGTAAAAGAAAAAGAGGAAGACCCAGGGAGACACTGAGAAGAACATTGATGAGAGAGGCAAGAGCAGCAGGAATCGGCTCCCTCAATGAGATAGAACTGCTTGCACAGAACAGAGACAGATGGCGAGATTTGATAAAATATCTTTAAAAGAAAACTGTTAGAACAAAAATTCATATAGGAGAAGGTGTATCTTGGTCTACGCCCTATGGGCCGGTTACGGCTCGAAAGGTCAATAGATAGATAGATAGATAGAACTAACATAAATATTTGAAAACACGGTTAATTAAATTAAGCGATGTCAGAACTAACATCCATATATGAGTACGCGGTTAACTAAATAAAGCGATGGTAGATCTAACATACATATTTGAAGATGCGATTAACTAAATTAAGCGATGGTAGACCAAATATAAATATTTGAAGATACGGTTAACTAAATTCAACTATGGTAAAATTAACGGAAATATTTTAGTACGCGATTAACTAAATTAAGCGATGGTAGATCTAACATAAATATTTGAAGACGCCGTTAACTAAATTAAGCGATGTTAGATCTAACATAAATATTTGAAAACACGGTTAACTAAATTAAGCGATGGTAGTTCTAACATAAATATTTGAAAACACGGTTAATTAAATTAAGCGATGTCAGAACTAACGTCCATATATGAAGACGCGGTTAACTAAATTAAGCGACGGTAGAACTAACATAAATATTTGAAGACGCGGTTAACTAAATTAAGCGATGGTAGATCTAATATAATTATTTGAAGATGCGGTTAACTAAATTAAGCGATGGTTGATCTAATATAAATATTTGAAAACACGGTTAATTAAATTAAGCGATGGTAGTTCTAACATAAATATTTGAAAACACGGTTAATTAAATTAAGCGATGTCAGAACTAACATCCATATATGAGCACGCGGTTAACTAAATAAAGCGATGGTTGATCTAACATACATATTTGAAGATGCGGTTAACTAAATTAAGCGATGGTAGATCAAATATAAATATTTGAAGATGTCGTTAACTAAATTAAACTATGGTACAATTAATGGAAATATTTGAGTACGCGGTTAACTAAATTAAGCGATGGTAGATCTAACATAAATATTTGAAAACACGGTATTTTAAATTAAGCGATGGTAGTTCTAACATAAATTTTTGAAAACACGGTTAATTAAATTAAGCGATGTCAGAACTAACATCCATATATGAAGACGCGGTTAACTAAATTAAGCGATGGTAGATCTAACATAAATATTTGAAGACGCGGTTGACTAAATTAAGCGATGGTAGAACTAACATAAATATTTGAAGACGCGGTTAACTAAATTAAGCGATGGTAGAACTAACATAAATATTTGAAGATGCGGTTAACTAAATTAAGCGATGGTAGATCTAATATAAATATTTGAAAAAATGGTTAATTAAATTAAGCGATGGTAGATCTAACATAAATATTTGAAGATGCGGTTAACTAAATTAAGCGATGGTAGATCTAACATAAATATTTGAAAACACGGTTAATTAAAATAAGCGATGGTAGATCTAACATAAATATTTGAAAACACGGTTAATTAAATTAAGCGATGGTAGAACTAACATAAATATTTGAAGACGCGGTTAACTAAATTAAGCGATGATAGACCTAACATAAATATTTGAAGACACAGTTAATTATAAAATTAAGCGATGGTAGACCTAACATAAATATTTGAGGACACGGTTAACAAAATCCATTGATTCTTTGACGATTCTAATAAATTAATCGGTGGTACTTTTTCTAGCAGCAAATAAGAAACGCGATTAATTAAAAAAAAACGGATTTGTTTTCAGCACCAACAAGTTGAAAACTGAAATAACTAAATTAACGGGTCATGTATTAACAAACAAATGCTTCGAAACAAAGACAATACATATAAAGCTATCGCTTTTCCAGCAATAACTCCAAAGCTATCAATCATGCTCTAGTGGTATGTCTGGCAAGAAATATTTGAAAATGCTGCACGCAAGTGAAACAAGCGGCGATGTATAAAGCAACAATTGGAAAACTTTAATAACTAACATCAAGCGTTGCTGTACCTTACAGTCATGTCTGAAAACTCGAATAACAAATTCAAGCAGTACACTACCTAAAAGAAATATTGGAACACACCGTTAACTAAATCAAGTTACAGTTTATCCAACACACACATTTTTGGACTCGAATAACAGGACAACGATTGCATACATAATAAATGTAATTCAATACGCTGTTAACTCGATTACAGCGATGGTGTATCCAACAAGATTATTGGACAACTGAAACATTTGAAAACCGGAATAGTTAAATCAAAAAATAGTGCATCTAACAAGATTACTGGACAAAAGAAATATTTGAAAAACGGAATAGTTAAATCAAACAAAATGTATCTAATAAGATTACTAGACATTTCAAACATTTGAAAACCGGAATAGTTAAATCAAACAATGGTGCACCTAACAAGATTACTGGACAACTGAAACATTTGAAAACCGGAATCGTTAAATCAAACAATAGTGCAAATAACAAGATTACTGGACAACTGAAATATTTGAAAACCGAATAGTTAAATCAAAATAAAATAATGTATCTAATAAGATTACTAGACATTTCAAACATTTGAAAACCGGAATAGTTAAATTAAATGATAGTGTATCTAATAATATTACTGGACAACTGAAACATATGAAAACTGGAATAGTTAAATTAAACGATAGTGTATCGAATAAGATTACTGGACAACTGAAACATAAGAAAACTGGAATAGTTAAATCAAACGATAATGAATCTAACATGATTACTGCACAACTGAAACATTTGAAAACCGGAATAGGTAAATCAAATAATAGTGCATCTAACAAAATTACAGGACAACTGAAACATTTGAAAACCGGAATAGTTAAATCAAACAACAGTGTATCTAACAAGATTACTGGGCAACTGAAATATTTGAAAACCGGAATATTATTTCAAACGATGGTGCATCTCACAAGATTACTGGACAACTGAAACATTTGACAACCGGAAAAGTTAAATCAAACGATGGTGCATCTCACAAGATTACTGGACAACGGAAACATTTGACAACCGGAAAAGTTAAATCAAACGATGGTGCATCTCACAAGATTACTGGACAACTGAAACATTTGACAACCGGAATAATTAAATCAAATGATGATGTGTCTAACATCATTACTGGACAACTGAAACATTTGAAAACCCGAATAGTTAAATCCAACAATAGTGCATCTAACAAAATTACAGGACAACTGAAACATTTAAAAACCGGAATAGTTAAATCAAACAATGATGTATCTAACAATATTACTGGACAACTGAAACATTTGGAAACCCGAATAGTTAAATCAATCAACATGTATCTAATAAGATTATTAGACATTTCAAGCATTTGAAAACCGGAATAGTTAAATAAAACAATAGTGTATCTAATAAGATTACTGGACAGCTGAAACATTTGAAAACCGGAAAAGTTAAATCAAACAATAGTTTATCTAACAATATTACTGGACAACTAAAACATTTGAAAACCGGAAAAGTTAAATCAAACAATAGTTTATCTAACAATATTACTGGACAAATGAAACATTTGAAGACCGGAATAGTTAAATCAAATAATAGTTTATCTAACAATATTACTGGACAACTGAAACATTTGAAAACCGAAATAGTTACACCAAAAGATGATGTATCTAACAAGATTACTGGACAAATGGAACATTTGAAAACCGGAATATTTAAATCAAACAATAGTGTTTCTGATAAGATTACTGGAAAACTGAAACATTTGAAAACCCGAATAGTTAAAGCAAACGATGATGTATCTAACAAAATTACTGGACAACTGAAACATTTGAAAACCGGAATAGTTAAATCAAACGATGGTGCATCTCACAAGATTACTGGACAACTGAAATATTTGAAAACCGGAATATTATATCAAACGATGGTGCATCTCACAAGATTACTGGACAACTGAAACATTTGACAACCGGAAAAGTTAAAACAAACGATGGTGCATCTCACAAGAATACTGGACAACGGAAACATTTGACAACCGGAAAAGTTAAATCAAACGATGGTGCATCTCACAAGATTACTGGACAACTGAAACATTTAAAAACCGGAATAGTTAGATCAAACAATGATGTATCTAACAATATTACTGGACAACTGAAACATTTGGAAACCCGAATAGTTAAATCAATCAACATGTATCTAATAAGATTATTAGACATTTCAAGCATTTGAAAACCGGAATAGTTAAATAAAACAATAGTGTATCTAATAAGATTACTGGACAGCTGAAACATTTGAAAACCGGAAAAGTTAAATCAAACAATAGTTTATCTAACAATATTACTGGACAACTAAAACATTTGAAAACCGGAAAAGTTAAATTAAACAATAGTTTATCTAACAATATTACTGGACAAATGAAACATTTGAAAACCGAAATAGTTACATCAAAAGATGATGTATCTAACAAGATTACTGGACAAATGGAACATTTGAAAACCGGAATATTTAAATCAAACAATAGTGTTTCTGATAAGATTACTGGAAAACTGAAACATTTGAAAACCCGAATAATTAAAGCAAACGATGATGTATCTAACAAAATTACTGGACAACTGAAACATTTGAAAACCGGAATAGTTAAATCAAACGATGGTGCATCTCACAAGATTACTGGACAACTGAAACATTTGAAAACCGGAATAGTTAAATCAAACAATAGTGTATCTAACAATATTACTGGACAACTGAAACATTTGAAAACCGGAATAGTTAAATCAAACGATGATGTATCTCACAAGATTACTGGACAACTGAAACATTTGAAAACCGGAATAGTTAAATCAAACGATGGTGCATCTCACAAGATTACTGGACAACTGAAACATTTGAAAACCGGAATAGTTAAATCAAACAATAGTGTATCTAACAATATTACTGGACAACTGAAACATTTGAAAACCGGAATAGTTAAATCAAACGATGATGTATCTCACAAGATTACTG
This sequence comes from Megaustenia siamemsis, assembly GCA_032433765.1. NCBI lineage: Eukaryota > Metazoa > Mollusca > Gastropoda > Stylommatophora > Ariophantidae > Megaustenia > Megaustenia siamemsis. The sequence continues at coordinate 14,242,299 of JAVIAB010000046.1, forward strand.
GACAACTGAAACATTTGAAAACCGGAATAGTTAAATCAAACAAAATGTATCTAATAAGATTACTAGACATTTCAAACATTTGAAAACTGGAATAGTTAAATGAAACAATAGTGTATCTAATAAGAGTACTGGAAAACTGAAACATTTAAAAACCCGAATAGTTAAAAAAAACAATGATGTATCTAACAAAATAGTTTAAAACTCGAATAACAAAATCAAGCGATGTCGATTCTAAAAGAAATATTTGAAAACTAGAATAACTACATTTTTCGACATATTACCTAATATAATTTTTTTAAAACTCGATTAAATATGTATGTTTTGCGTACTTTACAGAAATGTTTGAAAACTCGAATAACTATATCAAGTTGGTGGTATTAAGAAAAGGAAATATCTGAATACTCAAATAATGTAATGAATCGATGGTGTATACAAAAAAAACAATGTATCAATATTTGAAAACTCAACAAAATGAACTAAGCGAAATATGGTGTACCTAAAACAAAAATAATTAAAATGTCCCTTTCCTAAATCAGGCTATGGCGGGCCTAACAAAAAATATTTGAAAACTCCAATAACTAAATAAAGCGATGGTGTGCGTAAATAAGTTATTTTATACTCGAATAACTAAATAAAGCGTTAGCGCGTGTAACAGGAACATTTGAAAACTCGAATAACCCAATATTTCCGTGGTAGACCCAACAGAATATGCTTGATAAGTCGATTAACTAAATAAGCGGTTGTGTGACTAACAAAATATTTGAAATCGCCATTAATGAAATCAAACGGTGACGTACCTAACAACAATATTTGAAAATGTAAGAACTAAATCAAGCTGTAGTATACGTAATACAATATTTTAAAACGTGATTAACTAAATATGCGGCACAGTGTCAAACAATAATGTTTTAAAACTCGAAAAAATAAATCAAGTTGTGATGTGTATAACAAAAAAGCTCAAAAACGCAATTTGTAATTTGTAAGAAAAATCTTTCAAACAGCTAACTTAATCGATGTTCTACCTAGAACTTGTGTGAAATCTGAAATAACAAGATTAAGCGGTAGTGTACAGACGTATTTAAAACTTTAATAACAAATCAAGCGGTCTTGGTTCTTTAAAATAATAGTTTAAAACACGAATTGTCGGTTTTCCAAATAAAAATATCTTAAAGCTCAAATGACTAAATAAACAATAATATATCTAATAAAAGAATGTTACAGTTTAAATAATTAATTCAAGGGATGTTGTTTCAACTAAAAATATGTTAAATTTCAAATAACTAAATCAAACGATGGTAAGTAAATCAAGCAGAAAACTCAAAACGTCGGTTATTGATCAAGCCTAATTTGTTGTAGCAGTGCCTCGAAAAAAAACATATGAAATAGTGTGCAGTGATGTAAGTATCAATAAGTAGAAAACATGTATAAATAAATCAAATGATATCATATGATCTGGTACAAACCTGGAACTGCAAAATAACACATTTTTGAGGGAGATGTATCTAATAAAAACACAAAATAAATGATACATAAATAAAACGATGATGTAACAATTCGATAAAGAATATAAATAAACCAAGAGGCAGTGTATCTAGCAAAAAACATGAAAACGTGGCTAATTAACAATAACGTGATGGTGAATCAAACAAACTATCAAATACAAAAATAACGAAATCAAACAATAGTTTCTTCCAGTAACAATTCGCAAAATAAGACAACTTTATCAAGCAATGGTTTATATAGCCAGAACGTGATAGTGCCGTTATAAGTATCATCATCATCATCATCAAGTACCAGGCCTACTGACGTAGGTGATCATGTCTCTCCACAACTTTCGGTCTCGGCAGCTATTTATCATTTCTGTTGTTGACCTTCTGCCAAGCCATTCTCTTAAGCTGTCTGTTATTTTTTTTCTCTTTGCTTCCCTCTATATTTTCGTCCCTCAAATATTCCAGTTGTTCTCTTCTCATTACATGGCCAAAAAATGATGATTGTTTCTTCATAATATTGGAAATTAGCTCTCTTTTTGCTTTGACCTCTCTCAGAACATCTTCATTACTCTTCTTAGCTGTTAATGGTGCTCTCAACATTTTTTGTAAGACCGCATTTCTATAGACTCTAGTGATTTTCTTGTCTGTTGTCCTATTGTCCATGATTCCCAACCATATGTTAAGACTGGCTCTACGTAACATAAAAGAACTCTTTTTCTTGTTTCTATTGTCAAAAATGGATTGCACAGTATCTACCATATTTTTTGGAAAGCTGCTTTTGCCTGAGCCATTCTGCATCTCATCTCTTTTTTACATGTTCCGTCTGAGGTTAACAAAGTTCCCAAATATTTAAAATCGTTTACCTGTTTTAATATTGTTCCACTTGTCTTTATTTTGCACTGAGGTGATGTCTTTTTCTTTGTTGTTACCATTACCTCTGTCTTTTTGCTATTAAAGTTGAGTCCTTTATTTTTGCTTTCTTTCACTATAATGTCCAACATTTCTTGTAACTCATTTTCACTCTTAGCGATTAAGACTCTATCATCAGCATACCTTAGATTATTTATATTATGACCTTCAATTGTTATTCAAGGCATGCCCCTTATGGATCTTAAAATAATTTCACTATAAATATTTTTAAAATCTGGTGACAGCACACAACCCTGCCTAACATCCTGTTTTATTTGTTGAAACATTCCTAATTGGTTCCCAGTTCTTATGGCCGCTGATTGTTGCCAGTACATGTTCTTTATTATTCGTAGATCTTTTCTGTCTACGTTTATGCTTTCTAAAATTTTGGTTATTTCTTGGTACTTTACTTTGTCAAATGTCTTGGTGTAATCTATGAAACATATGTATAGATCTGTTTTCACCTCTATGGCTCTTTCTACTAAAGATCTTATGATATAAATGACATTGTTTGTCCCTTTATATCTAACAAAACCACACTGTTCATCGCTAATTTCTGGACAGATTTTTGTTTCGCACTCTTCGCATGAAGATGTTTAGTAATATCTTAGTCATATGAATCATAAGGCTTATTGTGCGATGATCATCGCATTCAATCGCACCCGATTTCTTTGGTAGGGCTATGAATATTGATTTCAGCATGTCGTCTGGTATATATCCGCTGTTGTAGATATCATTCAATATTTTTGTTATTATTTATATTCCAAAATCACCCATGGCTTCAATCTCTTCTTTAGTTATATTATCTGGTCCAGAAGCTTTGCCTGCATTCATATTGCGCAAGGCGTCTTCCACTTCTTCTCTGAGTATTTCTGGTCCTTCTCCATTATCCTTAATATTTACTTCCGTTGGTTCATCATTATAAAGATCTTTAATGTATTCTGTCCATCGTTCCCTTATGTTTTCTTGATCAATCAACAGTTCTCCTTCCTTTGATCTTAGACATCCAGTTTTTGATTGCGTTTTTCTTCTTGTTAATTCCTCAATTTGTTTGTATATAGCTTTAGCATCTCCTTTTTGTTGCATTTCAATCTCTTTGCATCTCTCTTTTAGCCATGCTTCTTTTGCTTCATTGCATTTTACTACAATTTCTTTATTTGTTATAATGTTAATTGTTTTAAGTATAGGAGACTGAAAATTATTTGAAAGACTCTGAAAAGTGAATTTAGTGAAGATACATTCAACAACAAAATTATAACAGACTGATGTATGAATCTAGTGAAGATACATTCAATAACAATTCAAAATTGCTGATAAATCATTTTGTGAAGATACATTCAACATCACATGTAAGATGATAATATATGAATCTATTGAAGATATTAAAATTCAATCGTTATCCCATCGTTGTGATTTCAGTGCCAGTCCTGGACCCTAGATGCAAGAACAATCACAAAAATAACCACTACTGAGATGAAATATGTTAGACGAATGACAGGAGAGGCATGAGAGACAAGATAAGAAATGAAGAACTGAGAAAAAAGCTAGGAATAACCCCCGCCATAGAATATATAAAGAAACAACAGATCAAAGGGTGTGGCCAATGATAAGACAAAGTGATCAAAACACAACACAACTAGCCCTCAATAAACAGAATATTATAAGCGCTAGGAAATATAACAGCAGCAAAGGTGAATAGGAAGGCATATGAGATAGAAAGAATGAGAAGACTGAATCTACTCTCTGTAACATTTAGAGTGTAGTGCATATGAACGGTTTTTATGTTAAGAGGACATCCAACACCATGTCAAGTGTCTGAAGTTAGTGGATTCCAAATGAATACATGCCAGTGAAACAATTACAATTTGGTCAGAAGCCGTGGTGGCTATGATACACTATTGGAATTAAAATGTTTGACAAGTATTAATACATCCAAAAGGCAGAGCTAATTAATATTGTAGATTCACACAAGTCGTGGAAATAAACACCACCCGATGGCATCTCTTGAATTTGAATACGAAGAATAAAACTTTTAGGGTCAATTAGAAATGTTAGGGTCAACAAAACATAACTCTTCTTGAATGTTAGCTAAAGTTCTTAAATTGTGGTGGACTCTAGCTAATAGAACAAGAGACAAGAAATTACAAAATGGTAAATGTATACGGTTTATAGTGTATGTACTTTCTTGTCTTCACACAGACGACTGATACAGGCTGGTCTACAAGACTAATTGTTACACTCTGTTTTGTTGAGCAAAGATCTCTCATCACTGCTATATATTAGAATGGCATGTCCGGCTGCATAATAAACAAGGTAAATTTATGTCGAAGGGTCTCACCTATTTTCTCCTGAGTTGTGTGTTTTAATTCCTTCTATTAATAGTAAAAAAAAAGCAACAAAAAAGGTCTCAGTCTGAATAGTAAGAAAATAGAAGTAATGATCATATCAAAGAAACAATCATCACCATCATGCAGCATAAAAATAAACAGGGCAAATCTGAAACAAGTGCAACGCGTCAAATACTTGGGCACAATAATAGCATCGGATGGAAGATGCACAACAGAAATAAAAAGCAGAATAGCTCAGGCCGAAATAGCATTTCTGAAAGAAAAAAAAATCTTATGCAACAAATCTATGTCAATAGAAGTGAGAAAGAGAGTTCATCTGTGCTATATATAACCACTTCTGACCTATGGAAGCGAATCATGGACAGTAGACAAAGAAATGAAAAGACGATTAGAGGCCCCAGAGACGGGATTTCTTGGAAGAATGTTGAAAATTTCCTGTACAGCTAAAAAAGACCAATGAAGAAATTATCAAAGAGGCCAACACAAAAAGGGAGCTCCTAAAAACATCAGAAAGAAACAATCAACATTTTTTGGGTACTTCATGAGAAGAGGAAAGTTTGAATACTTGGTTACAACTGGCAAAATAAAAGGAAAGAGAGATCGCGAACGACAGAGAGTGAAAATACTGGAAGCTTGGTGTCATGGCATATAAAGTAGTCAACAACAGAACTGATACGATGCACTGTAGATAGAAGATTGTGGAAGGACATGATCGTCTACGTCAACGGTATAGCACATGATGATGATGATGAATTTCTTCTAACACCTGAGTTTTGTCAGAACGGACTCAAGCCGAGAATATTGAAGGACTTCTGAACTATTTTTTTACTGCCATTAGATCTTTACTTTAAAACTGAAGCAGCACAAGTGGAAACAATGTGGATCATTCCTCGTGTCTTGATTCGTTTCTTTCAATTTCAGATCTATACAGGAGTTTGCAAAGCACACATGTTTGATATATTAGAACAATGGCCATTAACGTTAATTGCTTATTATTCCATACCAGTTGTATTAATATACTAAATGTATTGGTTTCCTTGCCTATTCATACATTTAGTTACTCCTTAAGGGAGAAAGCGGTCGTGATAGTATATCCGAGACAGCTAAATCTTTGTACTGATTCAAGGAATCTCTAAGTGATTACTGAATATATGACGGTATCTGAAGGTGATTCCTGAATATTGAGCGGCATTTGTAAGTGATTCCTGAATATTGAGCGGTATATGTAAGTGATTCCTAAATATATGGTGACTGTGATTTCAGTGTTTCTCTAAAATCATCTCGTCAGCCTTTAACATCATACACAGAAAAGCGTATAATAAACAGAACTGCATCTAAGATATAAAAAAAAAACCTCTTCGAACAAAGAGTAACATTAAATCAAATGATAGTGAAACAAAATAGAACATGGATTAAAACAAAAACAATTATAACATAGATTGTGAGATAAATTAGAAATCATCATGAAATCAGAATATGAAGGCTTTACAAACTAGGGTGAGACTGAGAAATGTTCAGAGATATCAGAAAACAATACCGGGATATTTTAGAACTTAAATTTAAATAATTAATGACCACAATGGCGTACACTAACTATATTGAGAAAGTTAGTGAAGGAGTGAGTGAGTGAGTGAGTGCGTGAGTAAGCAATTCATACTTACATGAATGAATGGCAAAATAAATGTATGGATTAAATTGATGAACGAATACATGAATAGATACACTGAATTCAATAATACATTATATTACACTGTGTGCAAGCATTATCTTTTGCACTATATTTCTCACCAGAAAACAGAAGGGAATATATTGTGATAACTGGGAAAATTGAGGGACGAAGAGGTAGAGGGAAGCAAAGAGAAACGATATCAGGCAGCTTAGGAGAATGGCTTGGCAGAAGGTCGAGAAAAGAAATTATAAATAACTGTCGAGACCAAACTTTGTAGAGAGACAAATCACATACGCCAACAGGCTAGGTACTTGATGATGGTGATGATGATGATGATATTCTATAGTTATATAAATCTTAGGGACGGAAATAGACCAACGGGCAAACCAGTGTTGAGATATAAGGATGTTTGCAGGGCTTCTTTGAGTGAATTCTCTGTTAGTGAAAAAAGACATACCAACTTTCGTAGCAACGTCGATATCTAATTCAGAAGACAATATGCGCAGGAGAAAGGAGGAGTCGGCAGACACCACAATTACATGTTTTCATTCTTGTGCATTCATTCTCATTTTTGTAAATATTGAAAGATTCAGGCACAAGAGAAGCTATTCCGCAAAGCAGCATCCATGATACGACACTAATATTTTGCCAAACTACTGACGTATGATTGCTTGCAACAGAACCGTTTGTCATGACGTCAAGGACCATATCTATACATGTGTGGTTTCAGATCTTGAATGTCGCATTGTGGCAGCTTCTACATGGATCAAGTTGTATGTGATACTCTGAGGTAATGGTCAAGCAACCTGTGATTACTTGTATAATTAATTAGAAGTATGGCACGGCTTTCCTTTGTTTATCAACATGACTTAAAGTATCTGTTCAGCAGTCTGGGGTGCATGTACATGTAATTGATGAGCCGATCTTGAATTTAGTATACATGTGACTGTGGATTTGATCGTGTCCTGTTCTGAGGCGTATAATGATAACTTGTGTCCATCTATTCATATTATGAAAGGCATCCTGATTAGGAGCTTGTTGTCCTCTGATTAATTTGCGTATCTGTTTCTTCTAATGGTATATAACTATTGCATCTGGTTGTGTGCTGTTGAATCTTCCTTTGCCAGCTAATCTGCTCTCTTGTTTCCTGGTATTCCACAGTGAGATGGGATCCACTACAGGTCGGCCTTGTGGTGCTTACAGAGTTCAGATGCACAATGCAGATGATCCAAATTCTATATATTGCAGTATACTCTGTTGGTAAACTTTACTGAGTATCTACCCACTCGCACCCTCATGGTTCCACACAACTTTCATTGAACAGCCAACCTACTCCCATATTTCTGGATGCTTTGTCAGATCGCTCATACCTTGACTTCAGTCCAGAACTCATTCCATGGTATAAGAAGTATTTTATTCCAGCATTTGTTTTCAAATGCATCCAGTTTATTTTATATTTCTGTGCTTGTTTTCCAGCTCTCGCATGCATAATTAAGAATAGATTATATATATATATATATATATATATATATATATATATATATATATATTATACATATCTCTGTGTGTGAGTGACTGTGTGCATACATCCCATGGTGTACATATAACGGCACATTCTAGTTATTACTTTAAATATTAAAACCGTTATTTAAAAAATTATGTTACTTTTATCATTTTAAATATGTATGTTGTCTAGCCTCCTCAACACTCCTACTTTCATAATTGTTATATATTTCACTACTCCCGAGGAAAGATTGTATGTGAAGACATATATTTTATAGCTTGACCCTTGTCCCTTTCATCGTCAAATATTTATGTTATACACTCCGGTTGTCTGCTGATTATATTTCTTTTATATGTTCACATTTAATCTTTTTTTTGTTTGTTTTACAATACATCCTCCTTTTGTGGCGTTTTAATTATTATTAGTTATTATTGTTTTCTGCGTGCATCCTATTTAAAACGTGTTTCTCCCCCACTGATTATATTTCCAGAGATATTTCATCGAGCCAGACCTCTTTTTGTCATTTCTACACACATTGTGTATATCGTTATCTATTGTGTGTATTGAGATTTTTGTTTGTCTTTTTGTACACATTATTTCATGATGGCTTTAGTCATTCATATTTGCTTCCTTTCTTATTTTTCGTTTTATATAATATTTGTTTTCATCGCATTGCATGTCTTTCTTTAAACATTGCGATTTAGGAGGCGTTTTTTCATCTTAATATTGTATGCTGTACTGGTCTATCCCTGTTAGGCTTAGACTATTTTGTATTTATTCATTTATATTTGATCATGTTTTAGCTCATCACTGGAGGTCGTGCTCAATGACGAAGTCACACTGCGTTGGCTGGAAAGAGATGAGATGCTGGACGAGATGTGAATGCCATACGACAATACTCATATACGTTGGTGATGGATGAATATTCTTAAAAAGAAAACAAAACAATTTTTTTTTAACTTATGAAAAAATTCATGTTATTTTTATTTCAATCTGGTCAGGTCTTGAAAATAAAGAATCAATTACTAGAGCATTGATATTCATTTGTTTTTTTGCGTCTGTAAAATAATGCGTGTTTATGAACATTTTCAATTATTCTAAAATCATCATCATCGAGTGCCAGGTCCGCATCACAGTTGGCTACCATAGACCGCCATTCCGCTCTGCCTCTTGCCCTGAAGATGCAGGTTGTCATGTCCATCTTTTGATGTTACTCGCCCATGTTCGTCTTGGTCTGCCTTTGCCTCTATGATCCTTTATTTTCCCTGCCACTATTACTTTTAGTAAGCTGTTGTGACATTTAACATGCCCCAAAAATGTCATTTGTCTTGTACTCATTGTGTTTAGTATTTGTCTTTTAATGTTTAGCTGTTTTGAAACTTCATCGTTTGTTTTCTTTTGTTTTAATCCAAATCTACACATTCTTCTATAAATCCACATTTCAAAGGCTTGCTTCAATTTTCTTATGACAACAGTTGGAATTTCTCTCCATGGCTTTTATTGTAATGTTACGTCATCAGGCTCCAATCTCTTTCACGGTGGTCTGCCATATTCGTCTTCGTGCCCTGAATATGCCTCATGTGTACCACACACTTTGCTGTTTTCGCTTTCTGGGCCGTTCATCATTTCTAATTCTTCCGCCCCATCCACCGTCACAGACGTTTCTCATTCGGTATGGACATTGCTGCCAGAATCCTAAAATAGCCACACACACAAATACGTTCTGGACACATAATAAAACATACAGCTTACTGAATGACATTTTAGAAGGACAGAGAAATAAAGAAAATGAAACATTTAAATGGAAAGACAATATCAAGAGGTGGACTGGGAAAGCAGGCACTGAGTGTACAATCATAGCAAGAGAATGTGAAGAATGAAATTCAATAGTGGCCAACATTAGGTAAATGGTCTTTGGCGTCTTGACAGACGGTTGGTAGCAAACAATCATTTTTTATCAGTTGTTTAGTCACACATTAGTGTCACTAAGCTGAATACTGTTTTGCTGAGCAGCTTCTCTTGTGACTCAATATGCCAAAATTAGATGAACAGACCCCATCGCAGAATGGCTAATGTGTTTTTGTGGTATCTGATCTCAGAATAGGCACAAAATATACAATATAAATTGAAGTAGGGGGAAAAAACCTAAAAAAGAGGAGTTCAATAATATATATATATATATTGGACATATCATCATCATCAAGTGCAGGGCCTGCTGGCGTAGGTAATCATGACTCTCCACAACTTTCGATCACGACAGTTATTTATCATTTCTGTTGTTGACCTTCTGCCAATCCATTCTCTTAAGCTGTTACAATATATTCTAGCTGATCTCTTCTCATTACATGACCAAAAAATGATGATTGTTTCTTCCTAATATTGGAAATTAGCTCCCTTTTTGCTTTGGCCTCTCTCAGAACCTCTTCATTACTCTTCTTAACTGCCAATGGTATTCTCAACATTATTCGGTAAAACCACTTTACTACAAACTCCAGTGATTTTATTGCCTGTTGTCATATTGTCCATGATTCGCATCCATATGTTAAGACTGGCTCTATATAAACTTTAAGAACTATTTTTCTTGATTCTGTTGTCAAAAATGGATTGCATGACATTTTTTTGGGAAAGCTACTATTGCCTGAGCCATTCTGCATCTCACCTCTGTTGTACATCTTCCGTCTGAGGTTAACAACGTTCCCAATTATTTAAATTCATCTACCTGTTTAAATGTTTCCACTTGTCTTTATTTTGTACTGAGGTGATGTCTGTTTCTTTGTTGTTGCCATTACTTCTGTCTTTCTGCTATTAAGGCTGAGTCTTTTATTTTTCCTTTTTTTCACTATACTTGGACATATTGTAACAAATAATAGAAAATTTAAGATAAAAATAAATAACATAATAGTCATGGGAAAAACCAATTTTAGCAAATTGAAAGAAAATATACTGACATAAACAGAAATAACATCAGAATTAAAACTGGGAATATAAACAAGATAAATTTACTCAACATTCGTGTATGATGCAGAAATATGCATATTAAATAAGAAAACATATTAGAAAATTAAAGCCTTTAAAAATGTGGATCTATTGGCAAATGGGAAGAATTGGGTGGAATAAAAAAAAGGTTTAAAAAATGAACTATTTAACACAATTACACAAAGGCAACTAAAGTTCTGTGGATATGTGAAGAGACAAAGAAACTATTCCAGAAGTTATCTTGTAAAGGAAGGTACAAGACAGACGAGGTAGAGGCAAAACAAGACTAATGTGGTCTGACAACATTAAAAGTTCGTCAGGAGAACCTGTAACAACATGCACAATCAAGATAAGAGATAATGTAAAATGGCTCTCGACGGTAGCCAAGCTTTGACGAGGAGACTCTTGAATTGTAATAAAATATGAAGAATCGTATAAAATGTGTCCGCTGAGGTTGTTGCCATTATTGGTACATAAGCGGAAATGTTTTTTGATTGGTCCAACTTTTGGATTGATTTTTATCGAAATCATGTGCCGCGATGTTCCGTTAGTGGTGATTAAAGAACGAATGAAACGTAAAACACACTCTGTGTAAGTGTTGCTGCTCAGAGTTTAGACCCTTTCTGAAATAAAAAACAGAAAAAAACAAAAAAAAAACCAGGATATCGTTCTCCCAGACCGAGCCACTGTAAGCAAGCCGTGTTACCTGAACGCCTACTATATCAGCATATAGTCTCTGGAACTCTATGTCGATGAGGGCTGTTCTCCTAATGTTTTCAACTTGTATGAGGTTCGATACTGATTTTTTTTTCCAGAAAACATGGTCACGAAGTGCCGAGTACGAAAGAAGCAGTTTACTTTAGCTGTGTCCTAAAGAAAGATGAAAATGACATTTCCGTTTGCCTAATATATTTCGGCGAATAATTTGGATAGCATTATGTGTCCGAAACGTACTACTCCCTCTCGGCTCTCTGAAGTATTCCTATGCAGGAAGGATGAACCAAAGTTGAGCTGCACGGGATGCCAGGATAATATATAATATAGGTCATTATCTCTGAAAATTAAGCCCGCAAAACACATACATAGATATATTTCCCTTTTTCTGGATATTATTTTTGCAACCACATATACTCACAATCAGATATAGGTCCCTCCCTCTGGTTATTATGTCTGCAAAACACACACTAAAACACATATATATGTACCTCTCTCTGGATATTATGTCTGCAAAATAAACACTCACACACATATATAGTTCCTTCTTTCTGGATGTTATGTCTGCAAAATAAACACTCACACACATATATAGTTCCTTCTTTCTGGATGTTATGTCTGCAAAACACAACACTCACACATATATATACGTCCCTCTCTCTGGATATATGTCTGCAAAAAAAACACACACAAGTATATGTCCCTCGCTTTGGATATTATGTCTGCAAAATACACACACTCACACACATATATGTATGTGTGTTTATGTGTGTTTGTGTGTGTGTGTGTCGAGACGTCCACACACATCACACGATAAATGGTCGATGAGATGGGTGAGAAATAAATGTAAGAAGTCATAACTTAGACAGAGACCCTGCTCCACCTCTCCGCGTTGCCTCTAGTAACAGACTAGCCTGTCTAGTCTGGCCAAGCTAGTGGGGATCGAAGAGGGAAGACAAGCCGGTACTCAACAATGTCGTGCAGAAGTCGGAAGTTCTGTGATGAAAGGCGCAAATATCACAGTTATACTGCAAACCACAACACAATGCAGACACATCCACTTAACGTCCTTTTAAGGGCGGATGATGAAGAGGAATTCTATAGTCTACTAGAATACTCTAGCATACTTTAGTCATCGGGCGAACGCAAGCAAGCATAACTTAAACGTAAAGAACAAACAACACAACGCGAAGCAAGTCAATAATTTTTATTTTTTTAATTTTAGATTTATAGCTGAAGCAAATGCTTTCTTTATTAAATTTACTTTCACGTTGAAATATGGGGGAAACCATGAGTTTACATCATAGTTGATGTTGAACATCAGCCCCAATTTGCGGAAGTTCTGTCTTTTCTAGATACAGGGAAATGGTTTGGTTCTTCAGAAACCTGTGGACATACAAATGTAAAGATTAATGAAAGTTGAAGTTGTCTTCATGATAGGGCATTACGTATTTAGCAGAGTAACCAAACAGATGCTACCAAAATAAATTTTTGTAATGCGTTGCCGGAAATAATGGAGAGGCGAAATATTAGACAGACAGACGAATGAAGTCAGACATGACCAACAAAAACAAACAGCTGCAAACTGTTCTCATAAATCATGTAGACAAGTAAGGAAATAAGAAAGAAACATGGTAAAGCCACAGGACCAGATGCAATTCTGATTACATAATCTAGTAGATAAAATATGGGAAAAGGAAGAAATACCTAAAGACTGGAAAGAAGGTTATAAGAATTAACCACCAAAGAAAGGAAGTTTACAGGAGTGCACAAATTACAGGGGAATTATGCTTCCATCAGTGACAGGAAAATACTAAGCAGAATAGTCATGGAGAGACTGAAATGACGATTAAGAAACATTTGAGAGATGAGCAAGCATGTTTTAAGAAAAACGAAGCATGCACTGATCCAATAGCAACCTTCCGTATAGTAGATGAAAACAGCCTAGAACTACAGTCCCCAGTTTATATCAGATTCACAGATTACGAAAAAGGAATTTGATAATTTAGACAGAGGAATGCCTTGGAAGTAACTGAGTTATTACGGAGTCCTCATAAAGTTTATTAAACTGATAAGAAAAATGTATGGAGGAATTATGTGTAGTGTGGTGCATGAAGAGCAGCTTATAGACGCATTTGAAATAAAAACATGAGTAAGGCAGGGGTGCCTACTATCTCCTTTTTCTATCTATGCTGGCGGTAGACTGGATTGCAATAATAATTTAGGACAACAAAAATGTAATACAGTAGCCACTGACCAAGTAACTTAATGAATCAGATTTTGCTGATGACATTGCTCTCTTTTCAGACAATCATTAACAGATGGAAGATAAAATGAGCATACTTGAGGAGAGATCACAACTGCTGAGACTGAAGATCAATATAGATAAGACAAACATTATGAGCATTGACACAGTTGGCAATAAACAAATAACAATAGGAGAAATACCTCTACAAACATATATTCTTACATATATCTGAGTAGTTATATAAATTAAGAAGGAGAAAAATGATACAAAAATACATATATTAAAAGCAAGAGGAACATTCTTTACAGTAAGAAACATTGAGTTATTGAGTTTTTCCGGGTCATCATCATTGCACTCCGAACATGGCCATATGTATTAGGATCT